>CM055202.1:15244455-15844455 GCA_029224185.1 Karalla daura | reverse complement strand
TTCAGTTTCATTGACTTGCCCAGGGATACTTCAACACTTCGGCTGCACTGGGATTGAACCGGCAGAATTCTGATAAGTGGATGACTGTGTTGTGCAGCTGTCCATTTTTGGGAAGTTTTGACACAACTTATCAATTAAAACTGCTTGTTCTCCCTATCCTTTCTGGGCCAAAGTCTGTGGTGAATGCTTTTTCATATTGCGGCCCACTCTCGCTTTCCTCGTTTCACAATCATATTTTGACACTTGTCTTGTTGACAGCCTTTGCAACATCGCAAACGTTCCCCGGGAGAAAAAGTCTTAAATCCACAGGTTTTCATAATTATTGCATCTCCCTGCTCTCCATAATGTCCATAACTTTCCATTCTGACCACACAGCCCGGCCCGTAGCTGTTGTAACAGCTCTGGCACAGCAGACCCCAGGGACGCCCGCTTGTTTATAAAAGAAAAAGCAATGCGAAAATTCTGAAAACACTAAATAAAACATCACGTGCACAATATCTTGAGAATTCAATTTTCCAAAGGTAGGGGGATTTCCAAATGTGAAACCTCACGTGGCGCCGGATGGTGGGAAACAGCTGTATGACAAAGAGGCTGGGGTCTGGTTCAAAGAACTGAAACAGTCCCGCGGGTCAGATTTGGAACTGGTATTAAACAGAAACATATTTTCTGAGAGGCGGTCGAGATTGAGAAATTCTATGTCGGATGAGAAACTTTAGAGGGTGATGCTCGATTGGTTATGGCGTCTTCCATTGTTTTTGCACTTTGAATCTGCTCTTAAAACCACCTCATTGCCTTAGTCTCATAACTGCTGAAAGTGACGCATCGTTATCCTTTCAACAACTTCTTTCCTCTGCACAGATGGATGCGTCTGACCCAACAGTCAGATGCCGGTTTTACGTCACACCAAGAAGTTTTTAACTCAGGCTATTTGTAAATCAATGTGAACCGACTCTTCATTTAGCCGTAAGCGTGCCCGCAAGGAGCACATGGACGATGGTTAAAAACTAAAATTAGAGCGCTGTCTTTCACCAGCACCGCCTCGGAGCAAAGCTGCACAATGCACAGAGGAGCTGAGCCGTGTCACACGCTTTTAATCGAGTCCTGAGCAAATCTGATAAAAGCAAGAGACAACGGGGCCTTTTCATCGCAACCCAGCAATTAACTTTTCATCCGAGGGCCTTGAGTATGATATTAAACGTCTGACAGAGCCTCTGACCATCTGACATCCAACACGAGCTGTGACAAACAAAGCAAAACACGCTCACATGCTGCATGCACACAAACATGTCGCACACATGGACTCGGTGTCACGTGTGCATTTTCCTCTGCTTTCATGAAGCTCACATCGATTGGTCCGATGAACAAGAGAAGAAAGATCAACTACAGAAAACGATCTGGGCCATGTAAAGCCAGTAGGTGGAGAGAGAGAGAGAGAGAGAGAGAGAGAGGAAGATAACTCCTGGAGAACCATTTTACTTTATTGCTTTGGCCCAGGCAAACACTAACAGTTGTTTGATGAGACCTCTGTATTGGGTTTTCCACTCAAAAAATTTCTGAAAATTTGCAAAAGTTAAGATGAGATCCAACTGCTTCTGAGGAAAACAATAAATCGTTTTAAAAGTTTTTTTCCACCGAGAGAAAGGTGAATTGCGATGGAGAAAACATGGAGAAAACAAAAGTTGTGTTTCCATCCAACCACCGTGATGCTCTGTTTTAGTTTGTGCATTAAAAAAAGTTGTGCTGTGATAAATAAAAATTCCCCTGTTGGCTTAGTGGTCCTCCTTAAACGGCTATAAAACTGCTTTTCTGCTGTACTGACTGTGACTCATTTCTGTCTTGACTTGGAAACTAGTACTACAAAGCAGCTTTGTCATACTGAAGTTGACCTTAGACCTTGTGGTTAAAAGAAACCTTATTGTCAGTTCATTTTACCCTTTCAGATATTTGTCTGACATTGTCACAATTGGCATACAAAATCCCATTGGATGGGACCTGTGGTCAGAGTGATCTTTGACCTCTGACCAACAAAATCTAATTAGTTCTTTCTTCAGTGAGACTGAACATTTGGGACAAATTTAGAGAGACTCCCTCAAGATGTCCCTGAGAAATCCCACTTATACAGTATAGACATCAGGAAATTGTTTTTACTTTACGTTTGTACAATACCCCAAATACCGTTGGTTATATGGAACCACATTAAAAATATTGCTGTGTTAAAATGGCTAAGAACTCACATCGTACAAGCATATCTATCCGACAAGTTACAAGTGATATGATTTCACCACTTTCTAATGTTTTGCAACAGAAAATAAGTTGGAAAAGGAAAATCTGGAACAGGCCAACCAATTACCTCACACTGACATTTGATGGTCGATAACTATGTTGTGAAACAAAGTGTGCAGTCCCTCCAACATTTCAGTAGCCACTGTCTTCTCAGTTATTCCAGCTGGAACAGTGAAACTAAACAGATATATGATGTTTCCCAACTTGCGACCTTCAGCACAGAAAAGTGACTTTGTCTTTTGTGACAACAACGTTTGAGGGTCCCTCTCTGAGTGTGGCCTCAGGAAAAAGGCTGCAGTCTGATTATGGCCCATGAGCCCTCATTTTCCCACAGCAAGATAGTCCCAGGTCGGACTGGGGACCTTTCTGTCTCAACTTGTTGTTTTCTTTGAGAACTCCAGTTTCTCCAACAGTCCAAAACATCTGTGTGGGTAGATTGGAGATGCTAAATTGTGCCTGCTAGGTGTGAGTGTAAGAGTGAATGCTTCATTTGCCCTTTGTGCAGCACACCTGCACTTTAATGTACAAAGCAGGTCAAAAAACACATGAATGGATGAATGAATAAAACAAAGAAAAAGATTTCTTATTAACTTTTTTATCTTTTTTATGTTACTCAGTATCATCCGAACAGGCAATACACAGTAATCATATAGTCCATATTAATTTTAGAGCAGTTTTTAATCAACTTTTACCCATTTAGTAACTTCTTTCTCATTAAAACGAGTATTGCTTGAACTTGTAACATAGAAGCAGACCATGACTAACCCAAAGGTCCACCAGTTATCATCATGCATGCTGAGGCCATGACCCTGCACCTAAACCCCTGTGGGGTCAAAGGTCGGGCTAAGCTTAACAAAATGTGACTCAGCGTGAAACAAACCATAACAGACCAATTTTCCCCAACTACAACCAATTCAAATGGTGATATTACATCAATACTCATTTCTCAAGAAGCCCAAGGTCTGGAGCCCTGCCTCCTCCTCCCTCCTTCTCGAGCCTTCTCCCCCCTCCTCCTGCAAGACCTCCCAAACCCAAGACCCTCCCACGGCCTCATGCATGAAACACAGCAGCGTGGAGACGCTGTCGGTCCCACTTTATTACTTATTAATTGCCTTCAGGCTGCAGCTTGCAAGTAGAAAATAAATAAATAAATAAAATAAAAATCAGCAACAGGTGGTTGCGGGGAGACTTACTGCGCTCACTCCCGAGGCGAGGATGGCGAGGGAGACGCACAGGAGCAGCAGCCTGAGCACACAATCAATGACAGAGACAGAGAGGAGTCAGCCCTGTGCACATGTGTCGCCCTAACGAAGAAAACCTCACTCGGGTTGTGTTTTTACCTCAGGCTCCACGCCGCTGAGTCCTGTTGTCCCCGCATGGTCCCACTCATGCGCACCGCAAACTTGAGATCCGCTCCGCAGGTTTCCGCGCACAGACGCTCCTACAGCATGACTGACGCACCTGCGACACCGCAACATCGTCAACAAACACAATGCACCGCACATTGTAACCCTCATAGTTAAAGAAGATCGATGCTTTACAAAAGTTTGGCAAGTTTAGCCGGAAAGTTGCGCTGGCACGTTACGCCGTTATGCACCGCCTGAAAGCACTTTCAGTAACAATCAGTCGAATCTCCGCGATAATATATGATTATCTGTCATTTATCAGTTCGAGAACATTACTCACAGTCACTCCAGGCTCATTCAGGGGGAGATAGGATGAAGCTGGGAGTGATGCGCAGCCCTCACACCTCCAAAAGTTTCGCACCGGGCTCCTGACGCACCAAAAAACACCTCGAATATTCTCATAAAACCGCCAAAGTGTGCCGAGTAGTCCCGCTCCTTACCAAGAAAAGTCAAAGTGTTTGTGATAGCAGGGTTGTATGGGCGAGGGTGGTCGTTTTTTGGGGGAGGAGGAGGGGGGTGTGGCAGGGCAGACGCCAAGCCCGAGCTCAGTTTAACACAACCTCATATCGTCCCGGACCAAGATGCAGCCCAACGTGCTGCCCGAGCTCTGCCGATAAGCGGACACATAGGCGCAGAAAGAGGGGAAAGAAGTGCGCCGACAGGTGCGTGTTTTGCGGCGCTTTGCACAGGTTGCGCACACAGGCTGCGCCATGCTGACCCCGTCCCGCGCTCTGCCGCCGCTGCTGCTGCTGCTGGCGGCTCTCTGCTCCCTGCTGGACCCGACCCAGGCCGAGGTAAGACCCCTCCACAACCTGCACGATGTACAGGTGTGAGCTCAGAGCCTGTAGTTTTAAATCTGCCTCGGGGACCTCGGAACAGATGTTCACATGTGACCCCAACTCTCATTTTCCGGTCTAATTGAATGCATCAGGGACTATATTCATCCCTGTTAAGTAGACACAGTGCACTGTTTCACTGGTTTTGATGTACACTTATTTCTTGTGAAAGCTGTGTAGTTCACTGATGTATTGACTGTGACTGATGTACTTTTCTGTTGCTGTGGCTCGTCACACACGTCTGTTCTGTGTGGTAGAGCTCTATCACGCACGTCTGGATACTTCTGAGTTGCATCTAGTCCCAGTCCAGCCCCCTCCTCCAGCTTTGAGACACAGAGGGAGAGAGAGAGAGAGAGAGTGGGAGAGGGTGGGGCAGGGCCTACAGTAGCTCTGTGTGTGTGTGTCTGTGCGTGTGTTAGATGAGGGAGACAAAGAGGTACAGTATATGTAGTCGATCACTGGTATGTTTAGTTTATCCTTTTATCATGTTGAACTCTCTTGTGGCTTCAGTCAGGAAAGATGCAATCGCTTGCATATAGGAACTCAGATCACATACCTCTAGAGTGGATATATAGATAAACGTATCCAGGCAACACAGTAGTTGAGTGGTTGGCACCATCGCCTCAGCAAGAAGGTCCTGGATTTGACTCCCAGTCTGACTGGGGGCCTTAGTGTCTAGGTTTCCTCCTACAGTCCCAAAGCAAGCATGTTTAGACAGACTGGAAACTCCAAACTGCCTCTAGGTGTGAGTTAGATAAGACAAGATTATGGATAGGATAATGAATTCAGTTTATTTTGCTCACGCTGGCTTTATCTGATTAGTTTATACTTAGTATCACAAGTGTGAAGGGGCATTCTTCAGTATAGCGTGGAAGTCTATGAATTAGATTGTCCTGTCTCATTGTTCACATGTGCTCCCTTTGGATTTAGGCCTCTGGCACAAAATGACACATTTCCATTTCAAATGATGTATTGAAAACAGATCTTGAAAGCCTGCATGTCTCAATTCAGTCTCCAAAGCCAGTCTTTGCTGAATGTTTCCAGAAATCTGAAGGCATTTGAAGGCGCTTTTACCAAAAACTTCTTAAAAAATGTTCTCTTACATCACGTTAAAATTTTTTCTGAACTTCACTCCAAGCGGAATAATTTTACCGTTAGGCCACATTTTGCTGTGGCAGAGAAGGCTTGTGACCGGTGCACAGTTATAGCACAGAACACTGCTTTTATGAAGCCAACTCTTGTACCTTTCTACAAATGGGAATTTCACAGCTGAAGTAATATATCCCACTAGAGAAATAAGCTGGCTCCTTTGAGATACTTTTCCAGATCATCTTTCCCTTTTCAAAAATAGATAACCCATGAAAGGGGTTAATGGGAAACAGCAGCGGAGCAGCAAAGCTGCTGGTCGAGGCTTCCCCTGAGAACAGAGACCGTTCAGTCTCGCTGCTCTAACTTCATGAGCGCTATGATCCATCCTCACTGGGCCGAGTGTTGAACCATATGCCACTGTTGGACTCGCACTCTTCTGAGTGGTGATGTGATGCTTTTATTTTGAAACACGGGTGGCGTCTGTAGGTGGGAGGAGGAGGAGGAGACGATGGTGGACTGTGTCAAGTGTGAAGGCTGAAGGCTGAGTCTATTGTCACCATTTGGAGAGTTTCCCCATCCTCAGCAGAAGGATTTGATGAATTATACCAATTACAATTGTGGTTGCCAGAGTAAACAATGAAGTCCAGTTCCGTAGTGTTTTCTACACAAATCAATTATTATTCAACGTATTACACACATGAATCCATTCGGTTTCAATCCAGATTGATGATAGATCAACTTAAACAAGGCAGCAGAAGCAACTTTCAGCCACTGTCTGGCTGGATTTAGAAGCAGAAACAGGAGACAAAGCAGATCCAAAGAGATGATCAGATGACTCCAATGAAATCAGGGTCATTCCACACTCTGGATTTTATTGCTGTAAATTACGTATATTGTCTCATCCACCCATGGGTGGGAGGTCTGTGAATCAGTTTTTGGCCAGTGCCCATCAGACGCTTGCGTGTGTTTATCTCCTCTTTGTCTCCACATTGACAGGGAGGTGGCGTTAAGTCGCCTCCTGTTTGGGCTCTCTAACAATCAGCGAGGCTAAACCGAGGCCAGGAGTGAATATACAGGAAATATTTCACGGTCAAATGCAGGCATGCACACATGAATGTGATAACCCGGAGCCCCAGAGCAGGTCAAACTGACTTTGAAAAGGCAACGATATAGAGATAACATGAGATTATGTTGCTTCAACCTTCTGTGCGTCTAAACATGACAAAACAAGCCGATAGTCTGATCGACCAAGACTTTCCCCACTATTCTTTCCTTTTTCTCTACTTCATTTGAGTGTTTTCCTCTACAATTTAAACAGAACAGAGTGTTTCTCCCCTGGCGGTCATTTAATCTGGTCAGAATGAGTCATTTGTAATTCTGAAAGCAGGAGGAGGAGGAGGAGGAGGAGGGGCAGATTAGCAGATTCCTGGAGTCAGAGTTTGTGTGTGGGATGTTCGATGGAAGGATTTGGAAACACAGTAGCGGGTGGGAACCAGAGGTTTCCGCCTCCAGATTTCTGCTCACAGCTTTTTTTTTCTACTTTTTTTTTCTTCCTTTTATTTCAATTTGTCACGATGTCCCAGGACGGGGCAAACCCCAGCCTGGATGAGCACAGGCGGAGGAAACAGCGGTGTGAGCTGTTAGCGCCAGCCCAGCCCCAGGAATGCGTGTGTATTGTCTGTTGAAAGCTCTGAATCATTATGGAGACGTGATCTGTCGGTCATGCTGGTCTGGGTGCTGACAGGGCTGCTTGTAGTTTGGTCTAGGCCTGATCCTGTAGATCAGCTTCCTGGCCATCACCCCCCCCACCGAGACGACAGCTGACCCTGTTTCTGCCACTGGCCACCAACCAAGCAAAGCACCCTGGGAAGGTACAACCTGCCCGACCCCCAGCGTTGTAAAAATGCCTACATTTGGAAGAGTTGCGATTGTGTTTTGCGTCCCTGTATTTTCACAGGCGTCCGTGGGTGGCGGGGATAATTCCCCCCCTGACCTTGATACTCAAGTAGTGTGGCAGGTATGGCCCACTTTCTTCTGCGTGTGTCTTTCTCTGTGCGTGTGTGTTCCCTGTCTGCTGCGAGTGAGGAGAGGATTAGACAGCGGTCGAGCATGGTAAAGCCCTTTTCAATTCCCCGAAGGCCAAGCATCATCGAGAAAGCGTTTCATTAAAAAAGAACGCAGCTGCTCTTTACTTTCCTCACATAAAACCATGTCTTTTGTCCCACGCTAATCACTCCTGCACATGAAACACCCCGAGATGGACTTGAGTAATCCTCAAGATTGGTTACTTCCCAGCGGTGTATTGTTTTGGAGAAAGGGGCAATTTGGCCGTTAAACTGTGAAATTGGTGAGTCATAAATGTCATTTGCGGTTTGGACGGAGATAGTGTAATGGATACGTGTGTCTGACGGGGAGGTGGAGAGTGATGGAGGGAGGGGAGGGGAGGGGATGGGGGGCTCCTGGAGGAGGAAGAGTGGGAGGCGACGGGCTTATGAATCCCAGAGGTGGAGGAATGTGGGACGGAGCCGTGGATGATGCCCCGTAGCAAATCTCTTAGTCTCGCTCTCTGGTCTTTGACCTGCGCTTTTACCTGGCTTTGTCCAACTGATGCAGGATGATAAAGACAGCGACGATGATGATGATGATGATGATGATGATGATGCTGTCTTTGTGGTCTGTTTTCCGGTTTTGGGTTTCTTCCCAAGCTCTTCTCTCAGCTGTTCTGGCTGTCAGTTTTGGGGCCTGAAAAGTGCCAGCGTGCAGTCAGAGACAGGTGCGAGTGTGTTTACTCAAGTTTTCCACAGAATGTGCTCTCCTGGCTGTTTCTTGTAACTCTTCAAGACAACAACACTTAAGTCTGTGGCTCCTCTGTGCGTTTACACTACCTGACAGCAGAGTGTATTCTTAAACATGGGTGTGTCTGGAAATGGATTTGTGTGAGGAGGCTTAGCACAGTTGTAAGATTCAGTGATTTGGAAAAGATAGGATTAGTGTGTTGTTCACACAATGTGTTATAAAAAAGTTGAGTCTGTTCAAACACAGCAAGATCACAGACATCTGAGAGGCTTAATGTGCCATGGTTCGTGTGTTCAAAGCAATTATTTACTTGATTCAATTTCGTACTTTTAACTGCAACCACTTCTGCTTTTATTAAATTCAGAGCTATAGTCAAAGTAGAAACCATCTACAAACCATCTCTTGCTTTGTCTCAGAGTTCTTCACATTTGGTGTGTGCATGTGACCCAAAATACAACACATCTTTTTCTTTTTTTGTCAACAAAGTGCCCCCCACCCTGATAATATAAATACACACATTGATGAATCTTCTCAGATAAGCATCTTCTAGTCTGTGCCGTCTCCCTCCGTCCACATGCCAGACTTATCTCCATGACTTATTTGCTTTGTGCGCCATTAGCCTTATTCTCAGGGAGAGATGTTGAAAACATGTCTCCACTCTGTAACTCACACTAGAGATGACACACACACGTGGGATATCTGAAAGAACAAGACCGTCCAAATGAATTGAAGAGAAAAATCTGAGACGGCTCAAATAAAAGCTGCCACACAGCAGAATTGAGTGTTCTTGAGCCGATGTTACGCCAACAGGTCATTCAGGGTGCTTGTGGTTTGGCAGGTTACGAAAGATCACTGTAATTTATTGGTTTTGGCAGAAGACGAAATGGTAAACACATTTGGTGTTAGATGTCAGTTGAATTGCATCTTGTCTTGCCTGAAACATGTTATTACTACAGTCAGTTACATTTGGGTTCGAATGCAACACAATGTACGGCCTGATTTCAGGCTCCAGCTTCTGCATTTTTGCCGGCAGTCCAAAAAGGAAACACCTTTGCTTTTCACCTTTTCCTCCTTAACTCCTGTCCAACAACTTTTCTCCTACCTCTGCATTTTCTCCTCTTCTTCTGGTTTCCTTTCTTTTTTTTCGGGCGTGGGTCGGTTATTGAATGCGGTTTATGGCATAAAATTGCTTTTGTTGCAGTTAGATGAAGCCTAGACAGTTCTGAAGAAACCCTGGAAGTGTCTGGAGCAAAAACATGAACTCAGGTCAGGAAGACATTTGGGGAAAAAGTGATCCCCTGGATCGAGACCTGACACAGTGGGACAGGTTCATGGGGCCGCAGCAGGTGGACCCCCTCATTTATCTTCTGACCACCAGTGAACATTTCACAGCGGTGCGTCTGTCCTGCTTGTCAGTGACTTCTCTCCCATCACAGCTTCATTTCTGTTCTTCACATGTCAACACAACAGTGCTGCTGAGGTGCAGTCACCCACTGAAACCGAGCTGTTTTTTTTTCCCCTGTTCATTAAGGTGTTTGTCTTGCACTCAGCTCCTCACACAGCCTTGTGCAAACGATCAGGGCAATTTCCCATCTGAGAGAAAACCTTTTAGTGCAGTTTTTGAGTAGTGACAGAAGTGTGCTGTCCACTGAAGGATCGCACTGTGTTACTTATTTCCTGTTTAGAACTCAGGCTGTAACTTATGCAATGTAGGCCTCCTCTTCTTGGCATCCATGTTCTGCTTACGTGAGTCTGATGTGATTTTGAAGTAGATTTGAGTCACACCGACTGGAGAATTTTTTTCTGGAGAGATTTTCTCGCAGATCAGGGACATGCTCGCATTATGAAATTAGACTAGAAAACCAGGCCTTACACACTCTCCTCGCTCCTCTCGGAGCGCAGTCACTGGAACTGATGGAGTCTGTGATGGCAGATTGAGCCGGGGTGAATAGGGGGGAAGCGGGATGTCACCAGTGTTGAGGAGACACTTGAGATCACATGATATTACAGATGACACAGGCACATGCTTCATATTTGTCCCATTAAAAGTTAACTGATCGAGGCTGCAGCCAGAATGAGGCTTACATGGTGTGTGGCGCCTTTTGACAAGTCTCAGACCAAAGCAGACATTTCTTATTTCGATCAAGCGAACATGAAAGTCATGTCTGAAGTTCTGTGATCCGGTTTTTCACTGTCTCCCTCATACTCCTGCTCCTACAGTAAAACTGCTTTTTTTTTACCAGACAAGGTCAGACTGGGCTTCAGAGGAGGGTTGATAGAAAATACAGATTGCAAGCCACTTCCGAGGACTTGAGAGTGCCTGTACATCCATACTTCTATCTTTGAAACTCATTCCTGGAAGCACAGATGCTTTCTCCATCTCCTCCCGTGCTGCTGTCGCTGCTCGTGGAGGTTTTTGTTGTGCTCTGTCGACTATCTGGACAATGAGAGTTGCACTTTCATCTTACTGTTATTCTTTAAGAATGCCTGAAGAAAAGGCCTTAATCTGATAACTCTTGGGAGGAAGTAAACTGAGCCAGTCACATGAGTTGGTTCACATCGGGAGAGGACGAGATACGCTAATCTTTCAATGCATAGCCGAGTCTGGAAGGGGTGTGGGGGGGATTAAGACATTTTTAACTGATACGAAAGCAGATCTGTTGTCAGGGCTCGGCATCACCAATGCCTCGGGGCGGTGAATTCCTGGAGTCTCCATATGTTCAAACAGCACGAGATACGGCTTGATATGGACCCAGGAGAAGAATGGAGAGCAGCATGGCCTATTAGATAGCGATTATCTGTAGTGTGTGGTATGGTAATGGGGCTAATCATCACTCCATTATGTTAGTTTGTTGCAGACATGGATGTGAAGTGCAGCGATGAAGGCTGTCTTTCTCTGCTGCTCGGGATTTCCTCTGTTTCTCACACTTATTCTCGGCCTTGTAATGTGGCCTCTATTATACTTCATATAAAACCCTGCTGTGTCTCTGATGTGTGTGTGTGTGTGATAATTTTGCAAGCGGGTAATTTCCTCACAGGGAACCAACATCAACATATGTGCGGCACGCGAGAATGGAAAAGCCTTTGTTACGGGGGATGTGAAATAGAGCTTACGTGCACACACACACACTTCCTGTATAAGTATACTCCCTGATGGAGCGGCCGCGTCAAGCTGTATAACAGCGGCGATGTGCTTCTTTGTGTGAATTACTAACTGAAACCACAGATGCTTCCAGGTAACGCGTGTCTTTTTCAAGAGAAAAGGGGAGAGACTTGGATCTCTGTCTCAGTTTAGTTTCTTAGTCATACCCCACGCAATCTTGGCAACTAAAGCCAAGAAAGACTTTTGCTTTCCTCAGAAAATGAATGTGATGGCACCTCCTGTACTTCCAGGAGAACGTGTTGAGTAGATGCCTACAAAACATCTTACACTTACTGATTTCAAGGTCATATCTCAGTCACACCTGCATAGATTGCATCCCCTCAAAATGAATTTGCAACATCTTTGATCTCCCTTCTCTCCATCTGAAGTATCCCTTTTAAAAGGTTGTGGAAAAAAATCCATTTATCCATCCATTATTATACCCACTACATCTACGCCCTGGACAGGTCACTTGGCTTTAATTGACTTAAACATGCATGTGTTTGGACTGTGTACCTGAATACCTGGAGAATAGCCACAGACATGGGGAAAACATACAAACTCCACACAGCAAAGCCGTTGGTTAGACTGGGAGTTGAACCCAGGACCTTCATGCTGTAAGGTGGCAGTGCTAACCGCAGTGAGTGAAGCAGGAAATGAATCAATGCAAACAACAAATCTGAACAAGTTCCTCCTCTTCCTTGAGGTTAATTCTCATTGATTTTGAATCGCTATCTTGGCTTCAGCTCCACTGCATGATGTAACCTTCACAGCCTACTTTGGATGAAACTACACCTTACGAAGCCAACTTAATTTCATCAAAGTCTTGTTGCGAATACATGCTGATAATTTTCCCATTTTTCATCTTTGCAAATTTGTCTTCGAATTTGTCTTCAAACACTTGACACAACTTCTGTCATTGCTGTTTCATGTACCTAATGCACATGGGGGTAAAACAGTGTGAGAACGTTCCGGGTTGTGTGTATTTTGTTGTTACAAAGTCACAGAGGTCGCTCCTTGTCCTCACGTGCTGACGCTATTCCCAGATACCAGAGCACTCTTGAGAGAGACTCGAGGCCGACCCAACCCCTTCTTGTCTTTGTGAGCATAAAAGGCAAGGAAGAGGCCTTCCTCTTTAGAGAAAGAATGGCTTCCTAAATCCCACATCCTGTGGCACAGAGCTGCACATTCACAGAGGAGCAGCAGGCAGAGCTGTCGAACCCTGAGCTCCGAGCCTCTCACATGCACTGAACAGGCCTCTTCTCAGAGAAAACAAATGGCTCAACAAAGTAATTGTTGCTCTCTACCCCCGTCTCTCTCTCTCTCTCTCTCTCTCTCTCTCTCTCTCTGCACCACCCCCAGACCCTTTTCTCATCCCACTGCTAAAACCCCAAATACGTTTGCAGAAAGTGGAAACTGTTCCAGATTCTTGTCCATTTTTTACGATTTATTTTTCTCGGTCACAAGCATCCAAAACTGCACTGGCAGTAACCAAGCAAACGAGAAAAAAAGCACCAGAAGAAGAAGCATTTCGATTTGTTTTTTGTGAGAGTATCAGAAATTGGAGTGATCCTCTTCCTGTAGGATTGTGCGGGAATGTTTTTTTTTTCTGTGTGGAACAATAATACCAGACAGCAGTGATGTGTGGGCACGTGAACAGAAGGCTGCACAGAAACCGAGAAGCCCATCACTCCCACTGGATGAGACAACACTGAATAAGATTGCAGATTTTTAACCTCTCAGACTTCAGTTTGACAGAGGCGCTGTCTCGTTTTCATTTGATTACCAGAAACCTTATTTTTATCCTCGATGAAAAGCCAGCTTCAGATCGAGACTACAAACAACTGTTGTTGGGTGGAGTGCTTGTGTATTTGTGTATGTGTTGGTGGGAGCCGGAAAGTCCCCTCTAATGCCAACAGATTAGTAGGAGTCTCGCTTAATTTGTTAACAAGGTAACATTTCATTCGCATGCACAATGCACACACACAAACACACTCAGACACTGAGCGGAAGATGCGTTATCAAGATGACCCCTCGACTAAAAGCTCAGCTTGGATCTCCAAATCCCCTCTAATGGCCGGACCAGAGGTCACAGGTCAGCAGGATGAGCCAGCGAGGGTCTTGTGACTGGTCAAAATGGGGGGCAGATGGACGAGCTGATGAAAAGAGATCAGAGAGGGAGGGATCCTTAGCAATCAGAGTCAGGAATATAGTTTGGTATCTGTCAGAGGCACAAAGGAATTCCCTCACATGCAGCTGAGTGAGAAGTGCTGTTGTAATGAATTATTATTATATTGTTTCATTTAACAAGCGGACTTGTTTTGGCTCCGATTTAATCGCTACAACAATATCAGGATTTTCACACCCCTGGTTTTTCCCAGCGTGCTCATTTTCTGGAGTCCTCTGCAGCAGCTGGAGCTGTCCCACCAGCACTTGAGACTCGGCCAATCTGAGGGTTTTCATATCACTATGCACACACATACAGCACCAACATACGCACACGCACATACACAGACCTATCTCAGCAAACCCTGAGAAATGGTTTAAAACAATTTTCCCATTTGCTGTGTTAATATTGCATGTGAGGATCCCAGGGGGGGCTCTTGACATGCTTGATGAAGAGAGCTGCGTTGCTTCATTTCGCTTGTCCACTGACAAGCTCCCAGGACAACCTTAACACTTGTGGGGGTCTGCTAGAGCCTATCTCAGGGGTAACTGGGGTGAAGGCAGGGAATACAGGTCAGCAGTTCATCACAGGACACAATGTGGAGTCTTCAATCCACCTGAACATGCATATTGTTTGACTGTGAGAGGAGAAAACCCGCGAGCACATGGGGAGAGCTCAAAGTTGATGACGGGCCACGTCGACCTGGTCACGCGCTGTCATGTACAGGCAGACCGGCTACTGACTGGTGTGTTCGCTCATTAACTTTTGTTAATGTGTGTCACTTGGCATTAGTCAGTCACATATTCCAAATATCTTCTGTTCCCATGGGGAAAACATTATTATGGTGCTCATTTTTCTTGTTTTGTGTTTACATCTGCTTCACGCATGAGTTTCTGAACACATATGAATACGCTCATGTGCAGGCGTGTGTGTGTGTGTGTTGTTTGAACCATTCTCCGCAGATGCATCTGCTTTTGGTTAAAGAAGCCTTGAATTATTTCTGTGGTGCAGATGAAAACCTGCTGCCTGTGGCCAGAACAGGACATGTTTTACATCAAGTTGGTCTCAGAAAATATGCCCTACAGGACTTCTTAAATAAAGGAAACAGAAAACATAGCCCAGTTTTATTGCAGAATGTACATGCAGTATGTCTAGAGGTACCAGACTCCCAACAAGGCCTTTGGTTTCCATGTGCACTTTTTATGTATAACCACCATGTTTATTGTTTTTAATGTGAAATGATATTAGTCTACTTTAGACTCAGTGGGAGACAAATTGGTATATTAAATTGATACTATGACATTTTGGGGCACTCTTGTTTGCTTTCTTGCCAAGACCCAAATGAAATTAAGATACCATCTCTGCACACTAAATATGGAGTGAAAAGGAGGAATGCTGAACAAGTTCCCTAAGGTTTTCTAGTACATCAAGTGATATCAATTGCAGGGGATGCTGCCTTCATGCATCCATACTGTGCTCTGAAGACATGTGTGAAGATTCCAGCAACTGGATCAGTTGACATGTATTAACAAGTATGGACTGATGCGTATCTTGACACTAAAATAAATGCTGTTTAATGTCAAACCAGTCCGGTTTCTGCACATGCAGCTCACTCTCATGCAGACACACACCCAAGCTGTTTACAGAGCTTGTTGCACCAGGAGCCTTGTCTTCCAAGTATGGCAGTCAGACAGAAAAATTCCCCTCCTCCACTTCTATTCTCTCGCCCCAGCCTCTCAGTACCAGAGAAGGCCAGGAATGCTGGAGCAGCACAGTTCAACCCAGCTTGGAACAGTTGGAAAAATGCACTCCTCCACTCATCTTTTATTATTTTACACTTTTTCATGTTTATCTATCTATCTCTTTCTCCTGCTCCACGGTGCAGAGCTGAGGTCTGAGCGTGATTGTGGTCAGTATCACCTGTGATCCCAGTGACCGAGGAGAAAACCACATATAAACAATGAAAACCACAAAAAGCTGAAACAAGTTATCGCTGGTGTTCCAGATTGATCACGGATAAGTGATAACAGCACCACAACTACTGCAAATATGTGTGTGTTCTGGGTTGGGCTTGTTTTTTATATTGTTGCGGCAACATTTACTCATAGGGCTTGGTACCCAGTGTGCTGCAGCGTGCTCCATAACTGTCTCATTAAGTGTTGCTTAATAATTCCTGCAGCCGAGCGAGATCCCACTTTTATGGATGTTTTGGAGTAAAACTATCCTGATTGTCTCCATGTGGCAGCCATGGTCTGTGGTTTAACCTGTGTGAGCCTACGTTACACACAGGTTTAACGCACTAGAATACGTGCCGCGTAACTTCAAGTGTTGTTAAGTGGGACTCACAGGTTCCACAGAAGCACCCAGATGTTGTTTTACAAAGTATTTACGGGGTGGGACTCAAAGCTAAAATCTCATTGGATGTCATCAAGAGTAATTTGCTCAGTCATCAGCTGAACACTCAAAACACAGAACAAAATGTAAACACAGGCGAAATTATCCAGCCATCTGACAAACTTGTGTGGAAAGCTGGCGTCGGTGTGCACGTGGTGGAAATGCCATGTGTTGAATCAGAGAGATAAAGGGTAAATAATCCATGTAAGAAAGCTAAGACTCATGCAGAAAAACAGCATCAAGTTGCCTTTGGTGCCAAGGAAGGAGCAATCATTGGCAGTATTGATTGGAATTAATTACAGTGATGAAAATAATGTATCATTATACAACCTGAATGGTAATGTGGCATAAAGTGGCTGAATGTTTGAGAGATAAGTCGAAACCTGAGCTAAAGAACACAAAAAAACAAAACACAACTGAGTAAGAGTTGTTGTCTGCTTCCTTTCTAAGTGAATTCTTTATCAGTGTGGAAGGAAGATTGAGATAAAGCGAAATCGTTCGAGAGTTTCGCATTACTGGACGAGGAGAACTTTTGTTTTGTTTTCTGGAAACAAGCGCAAGAGCAACAGTTGTCTGCAGCTCTCGTTTCCTGCAAAGTGCAACCCGGACTTAGGTCATTTCTCTCTCTCTCTCTCTCTCTCTCTCCTTCTCACTCTTTCTCTCCCTCTCCTCTCTCTCTCCCTCTCTCCTCTTCCTCTCTCTGCATGTGTGAGTGTGTGCGTGTGCTTTTGCGAAGCCTTGAGTGAATCTCATGATGCTCGTCTGATAGTCATTATGTTACAAGGTTATCTAAATGTCAGACTGTCTTTCTCTCTCACTCTCTGTACATGTTAAGAAAAAGCAGTTATGAGAAATCACAAATCCTCCCATACTTCTCTCAGTCTTCTGCAACACCCCCCCCTTGGACCCCCCCCCCAGGGGATTTGTTGGGAAACGTTGCAGTCGTGGGCGGCTATGGCAGGAATTTGCCCTGAACCTCATCTTCAGGGAAGTCTGTGGGTGACACAGACAAGATGTTTGAGTGGCTGTGGAACACCTACAGCTGTGGCATCTGTGGAGCCAATGTGGAGCTCTCCAGGGACGGGGACGTGTGCGCCTCCATGTGGCCAAAGCTGGTACTGATTGGGTCACACGAGTTGAACCATTAGGAAACTGTTGAGGACACTTTTTTACCCGGAGAGCTTTAGATTTTCCCACTTTGTGAGCTAGGCAGCCACAGCAAACCATTGTACAAAGTGTAATTAAGATGCTTCAAGTTTGTAAGTTTCATCACCACTGAGGATAGAGATGCAGTGTGGCTAAAGCAATTTGTCTGAACTGATTTTGAAAAAAAGCAAAAAAGCTTTCTTGAGAGACCCCAGAGGTATACTTGAAGTTTCAACCTTTACACAGCACAGAAACTGCCATTCAGTTCAGATCGTGACTTTAAACAGACTGTGACAATTACTTCACAGTCAAACTTCTGTCAAAGTTCTGCCTGAAGAGGGCTGTGTGATATTATGAAACGCTACACTTGTACTGGAGTGTTGCACGTCATTTGTAGTGTTAGATGGATAACTGTACATTGAAATGTGGTAAACGTCAGCGGACGCTCACAATGTTTGACCGGTGTGGGACGTTCTCGAACAGGCTCTGCTTGACTCACTGCCGCTGTTGCTTTGGCTCTTATGAGGATCCAGTTATGCAACAACTCTGTACAGAAACCCACGGTTTACATTAAGAGTGTTTTATTGAATGCCAGGATCTCTGTACCGACATTTCTTGCTGGAAGAGGGCTGGGGCAGGGTTAAGATTACTCATCACTTCCTCTCTCCGGCTCATCTTGATACAGGACTTGCGTACTTAATGATGTCAGAGATATTGGGCCAGTGTTGTAGCAACGGCAGACCCTCTGGGGCCACATTAGTACTTGTTTTTACCCTCAGCACCTCTGACACCAAGCACATCGGTCTACATTTAAGACCTCTGAATGTGCCCCTGTGTACCTTACCTCCTCCTCCACCTACTCCTCATCTGTTGGCATTTTAAGCTTCTATCTCAGACTCTGTCAAAACAAACTCTCTGGGCTGTGTCTCCCTGCCAACTCCAGCCGCAGTAAACAATCACAAACACTGTCATACACACACCATTATGATAAGGCAGTGTTTTGCGCAGCGCCCTTTTAACGTAAACTCTCGGCTAGGATACGTCATATTGATTTTTCACAGTAAGGAGCGAGGCCGGTCTGTCGTCAAGACGCAGGAATGACATAAACACTTATCTGGAGACACGTGAGGCTGCCCGATGCGGAGCTTTGCCGGACCTGCTGCACGTCTCTCCAAAGCTCAGTGACTCACCAGTCTGTGTGTATTCACAGTGGACGCTAGCACTCAGGCCTGTGCCTCGTCTGTTTGCTCTGTGGAAGATCATGCTGTTTGGCCAGAGTAACACCATCCCTGTCTCCCCATTTTCTCACAACCTCATGCTGCATCAGACACGTGCACGCCCTGGACTCTTCTGGGCGTGTGAAAATACGCCATGTCAAATATAGATGCATGAGTGGGTACAGAGGTATTTTGGAATAAATATATACTAATAATACACATGTGAGGATATTTATTACTACTTGTATAGTAAAGTAAATGCAGAGCTTTGAACTTTTTCTGTCTGCTTTAACAAATGTAAAATTTCAAAAGATTAAATAATATGACTGTGTAAAGTATAGGAAATAATCTACATAGCAGTCTTTCTCAAAAAGTGAGTAAAGTGATGATGAGCATTCATCTACCCATCCATAGTCATAACCACTTAGCTTTTCCTAATGCACATAGAGTGAAGTCAGGGAACACACCCTGGACCGGTCACTAGTCCATCATAGGGCACACACACACAGACTAGAGACTCCAAAGATGCAATTTTTGGAGGAGAATGGAGTCTTCAGAGAAAATCCACACAGAGACGGGAAGAACATGCAGACTCCACACAGAGAGGCCCTCGGTCTGACCGGGAGTCGAACCGGAGAGCATGCCGTGAGGCCCTGTCAGCCAAACATGAATGGCATTATCTGTTTGACAGTGAAAGTTGACTAGTTACCTCCACTAGTTTCTAAAGGAGCCCCTCACCGCAGATGTATGCAGCAGATCATAAACTGTCTCTGTTTGTCATCTGGTCCACTCATTGCCCTTCAGGTGACTCTAAGTCTAAATGTTATTGGTAAGAATGCAAAAATATAGATATTAAGTGGAATGGAGATAAGGCGAAGAGGAAGGGGTTAAGTACCTATACCACAGTGCAAAAGCACAAGTACATGCAAGTTTTACAGCAGAGAGCAAATGTTCAGTGTTATGTTACCACGCTCTTCTTAGCCCGGGCTTGTGTGTGTCCACCTCTCGCCCCCATCATGCAGGCCTATAGACACGGTACTGAAGTTAGAACTGGTTCGCAGGCCTGTGAGGCAGATAAATCAGCGCCCTCATCATCTGATACTCTCAGGGAGCTTCACGATAAGGGCAACCTGAGATTTTTTTCTTTTTCCTGTACAGCCCAGATAGCAAATCAGTCACTCTATGGCTGCAAGACTCATCAGCGAGATCCTCTTTTTGTGCAGATGTCAGTCGGGTCTTTGTGCCCCACTCTCCCATCTGCTGTTTGGGTTTGTGATGGTACACGATGGCCGCAGACGCAAAACAAACAGGCGGAATCAAAGAGGCGCTACTTTGATGGACCTGCAGATTACTGCACTTGCAGACATCACAGGCCAGAGTTTTCTTTCTTTTTTTTCTCCAGTTCGCACAAGCAGAGTGTCTTCATCCTTAATATCCATGTTGGCTTGAGGGCTGTGGTCATGCAGTCCAATATGCAGGAATGTCTGCTCAGGATGCAGGAACACTTCAGAGACACAGGATGAGAACCTTCAAACAGAGAGCAAATGAATGAATGAATGAATGGATGAAGAATCGAATATATAAGCACCGCACAGCAACACAGCTGTGATTTGCATGAGTGGTGCTGACAGCATGCCTTTGTGTTCCCTCATTGCATTAGCATGCCTTAACTCCCATGGAGAGATGTCAAAAATAAAAAAAATCACGTCGATCCAGCAGCGGGAGCTCTTATTGCTGTAAGCCTGCAGGTTTGCAATAATAAAAGACACATGTGCCTCGCTCTGAGAGTCAATATTCCTTTTCCTCTGTTTGTCTTATGACACTAATCTGATCTGAAGCAGGTGTTTCTGGGGTTTTCATGTGGTGCACAGCTGAAATTAAACCTGCAGAAACAGAGCAACACTTAAGGAACCTGAGGTGGAGAGTTGAGACAGATTGGGGCAGAGGTGTCTGAGAGAGCAGGAATGGGAAATGACAGATTTTGCGGGCCACACATGTGCTATAGACAGGGTGGAGGCATTCAGTGTGATGTCTGCTTCCCATGGTTCTCATGGCTTTACAGCCGTACATTCACTCAGTGAGGATTGCGTGTAAGAGGAAAGACGCGGAATATGTTTAAGATTTGGACAGGATATTGACTTATAGAAGATGCAGAAGAAACGACTTTCCGTATGAAATGTCATGTTCAGACCTGTGGGAACGGCTCAAGCAGACTGGTTAGGGAACCATTTATTTGTTGTGTGTGTGAGAGTCAGAGACAAACAGTGAGAAATATTTGTGGCGAGTGTAGCTGTGCTCTCCCGGCACAGGCCAGCAGAACTGGTCCAAAACCCTGACAGGCTTTTGGCTGGACGCCCTTCACGTGAGTTTAGCAGCAGCTGGAAGAGATGAGGGCGGGGGGGAAAGGAGGAGAGGAGCAGTGGAAGACAGAGCCAAGGCAGAGCAGGCCAGTTCCCAGGCTCCAGCCTCTGGAGACCCCCGAGAAGAGGAAGCAGGGTGGGGTGAGCGGGGACTGAAAAGGCAGAGAACAGCTGCGCTCATGTCCTCCCTCGTTGTAGCTCTACCAAACTAATCAGATTCCCCTCACGTGGTGTACAAATACTCTGCTACAAAGTAAACCTGCTACAATCACTATTTTTTTTAACATTAATGAACACATCAGACCGAATGCACAGAGAAATGACACTAAGTTGCAGTATTCAGTTTTATCCTCGCTTTGTTTTGCTTTATGGCTTGCAACTTAGTGCACCTTCATCTCGGGTACAGTAACTGGACACAACACTCCCTGCCTGACAACCAAAGCATCAACTAGCTGGTGACCCTATTGGAACATGTAGCTAAGACTCTCATCAGTCTTATTAAGCTTTGTTAAGACTGTATTTCCCTCTGGAGATGGTGGAGGCCAAAGCAGAGCTAAATGAACTGTGAATATTGTGAATATTTAATATTAATATATCATGTCTGTATTGTTCTTTTTATTCTATATTGTTTGTATCTGCACCTGTCGTAGCTTTTGTATCATATTATATGGTGTTATATTGTATACCATCACAATGTATTGTATTGTATCAAATACAATATCATATCAACTCAGCGTGATCAGTGTTTAATGCTTATCTCCACTGCCCCCAAGTGGTCAACAAAAAAAATAGCAGTGAGAGTGAATTGTCCCATTAGATCCAGCTCTGTTTTGAAATTTACCAACTTTGACCAACTTGACCAAACTTCTGATTTATAATTGCTCGTCTGTGGGATAGATCAGCAAGTTTCCACGAAAACACAGTGGGGGGATCACATTGTTCACACTGTGCTGATTTACGGTGTCGGTGGGATATCTCTCAGCCATCTGGCAGACACAGGACACTAACATGCTACAAAAGAACAGAGAGTTTGTAGCACACGTTGCACATCTCATGGATGACATGAAGTGACCCCCAGCAGGTGTCCAGCTGGCGGATCTTCGTTTTGTCCATCTCCCTGTGTTTATCTTTTTATTCTCGTCTTTGTAAATATTTTGCTTCTTAGTGATAAATAACTCGTTCTCTCTTCTCCTCTCTTCTCTCAGGGTTGTGGAGCATCGTGTGGAAAATGCGACTGCAGTGGTGTGAAAGGTCAAAAGGTGAGATTTTCAACTTGTCATTTTCAGTCAACCTCTCGGGACATTTGCACATGTCAGATCTCATGCTAACTTGCAGTTCAAGAGAGTCTTTTTAAGGTCACAGTGGACTGGTTGGGCCGTGAGCAGGCTTCCAAAGCTCTGAGTAATGGGTCAGCCCAGTGGGACAAACTGGAGCTGGGTGGAGGGGGGTGGACGGGGCAGAGGACGGGGCTCAGTCACGGAGCAGAGACCAGGATGGGAACAAAGATCAGTTAGAATCAGAGCGTGTCCGGACGCACAGCTGGACTGAGGCTCTCAGATACAGATGTACCAGTGGTATGAAAACTGGGGGATGACTTGGCTCTGAGCTTGTTTTGGCACTATAGCACAAATGTTAATCACTGGCCTGAAACATGTAAGATGCACAAGACTTGGTTAAACTTAGTTTTGTTTTAATTATGTTTTTGTATCCAACCATCTGCCTGTCAGTGCGGCCTTTGTTGGCAGATATACTAGTTAGAAACAAATAGATATTTTCTCCTTACTGACTTATGAAGAAGCATCTTTTTATATATATAATTATAAAGAATCCCTCAACAAAACCACTTCATGTGTTGCTGACAAAGCAAAATTGTTGACCTTGATGACCTAAGCATTTAATGAAATGTTTAGTATTTGTAGAGATTTGCAGTATTTAACCTGCTAAACATTCATTCATCTATTAACTCAGCCGCTTTGTTTCCAGTGGTGTTGCGGGGTTTTGCTGGTGGCCATCTCCAGCTCACACAGGGCAAAGGCAGGGCAATACACCCTGGACAGGTCACCAGGGCTGCCAAACAAAAAGAAATAAAACCAGACAAAGCCAGGAACACTATGGCACAGGCAACAAGGAGTCACAAGTACAAGCTTCTTTGTTTTGTCTCGTTAAACGCAATTACAAAAATATATGGAGGCTCTACTTCAAAGTGAATTTATTTCTCACTGTAACTCCTGCTGCTCGGGTCTATGTGTGTGTTATTGGCACAGTTATATCAGGCTACTGCAGCATGTTATCTGCCCTCTTAGTGCAACAGTCTGGCCTTTTATGGCTCCTTCTTACAGCAACGGTAGCCAAACATCCAGCTCACACCGACAACAACAGATGCACTGACTGTGTTCAGTGGAGCCCAGCCAATCCACTGTGGAGTCAAAGCAACTCTGTGTTTGGAAAGTTACTGAAAGGCCCCAAACAGCCGTCCTCAAATCTCCTCTGAGCCTTATTCCCAATGATATCACTTCCGAAATGTGCACAACAGGAGTCGCATTGGTAATGTGGGGATGACTCCCATAGGTCTGATCGCGGGGTTTCTCCTGACTGATGGGAGACAGGTGTATCGTGGTCAGACTGGGAACCCGACCAAAATGTTTCAGTTTGGCTGTTTTGGTGTTTACCGCGGTCTTGAATGCCGGTCTGTCCTGCATACGTTGATCTGAGAGTGGAGGTGAAGCAAAGCAATGGTGCTATCTAGTGGCAGACTGTAGAACCTACATGCAGGAAGTTTTCTGGGGTCAGTTTTAGGACACAACGATCTGTTCAAGGATCTGTTGTGACCGATGTTTTTAGTTTCTTTTTCATTGTCAAATGACTGTATACAATAAAAAAGGAATTTGGAAAAAAAAATTTCATTAAGAATCAAAATGCAATGGATAAAATGTTTCCTTGGCTGGACCCATTTGGAGTATATATACATTTAAAGAAAAAAATCAAAGGGGAATAGGATAGAAAAATGAAATGAAATGAATGTACAATAAGTACTTTTGAGTACAAAGTGTTTTCTTTCTAAATGACAGTCAAATAATTAAAGACAGCATTATAGGTTTTCATGAATTTCCTTTAATTCCTTCACAGGGTGAGCGTGGATTTCCAGGTCTTCAGGGTAATATGGGATTCCCAGGGATGCAGGGACCTGAGGGCCCTCCAGGGCCAATGGGCCCCAAGGTCAGTGAACACTCACAAGCTGAAAATGAATGATTTTAGATAACTTTGGTTTGGTTAACGTTTCATTTCTCATAGGGAGATCTGGGTGAAGCAGGGGCTCCCGGACTGAAAGGAGTGCGAGTAAGTAACTAACAGATCCTGTGTTAGACCAATGCTATGAGACAGATTTTATGAAAAAGTTAAACTACTAGTTTCGATTTGTCTTGAAACAGCTGATGTGTTTGTGGTCTTGCAGGGTCCTCCTGGTATTCCAGGTTTCCCAGGAAACCCAGGACTTCCAGTAAGTTTGTTTGATGTACCTCTATGTCTCACATCCTCTGAGAATCCAGCTAGCCTAGCTTAGCCTGCAATAAAGCAATTGTTGTCTTGACAAACAGTCCCCCATCGAGCAATAAAAATGGCAAAATAGCAAGGCTGTGGATGATTTAGGGGATATTTTAATTTCGACTCTCTGCATGAAGTTTCGTTATTGCAGGCCTGAAAGGTCAGGAAACTGTGTTCACTGTGTTTCACTGGACAAGTTATGTTAATCAGTTTCTTTGTGCACCTCAACTCTTAGGGTATCAATGGAAATGATGGCCCACCAGGTATGCCAGGTATCCCAGGATGCAATGGCACAAAAGTAAGCATCCTTATCAAGTTTGAGATTTATTCAACAAGAATTTCTGGCCACACCTCATTTTCTTTTGTCACATGAGCTGAGCAGTGTTTGTAACCTCTGTGTCTGTGTGTGTGCTTCAGGGAGAGAGAGGAACAGATGGTGTTCCTGGCCTCATTGGCTTCCAAGGACCCCCTGTAAGTCACCAGTGCCTTTTAGTTGTTGACACTAAATTTTAAATCAAGTTTTTATCATGAAAATTGTCCAATTAGATTTGGCTCATATTAGACTCTATTGCAATATTGCACTGAAACAAGCAACTAAACTTTGCAGAGGCACTTAACTACTCTCATCTCTTATTAGGGTCTCCCAGGATCCCCTGGTATGAAGGTCAGTTGAAATTCATGATGGTGTGTGTGTAAACAATACAATACAGTATCAGAAACAAATCTCAGACCTAACCCTGAATGGCTTTGTCTCTTGCGCAGGGCGACCCTGGCGGTGTGCTTGGGATTGTTCCGCTGAAGGGAGACAGGGGATTCCCCGGCACGCCAGGATTACCTGTATGTTGTGTTTACGTATATGTGTGCTTCCATGCGACTGTTAATGATCATTTATGTGTTTATTGTGCAAAAAATAGATAGATAAATAAGTAAATAAATAACTGAGACAATTTACTTGCTTTCTCTCCCAGGGCCCAGGTGGCCCTCCTGGACCTATCGGACCTCCAGGACCGCGTGGCTACCAAGGGCCCCAAGTGAGTTTGTCTAACAGTGAAATTCAATTTTAATGAAACCAGGCGACATGACAAGACACGTTGTTGTGATTAAATATAACCATGACTTGAGCTAGAAAGACCATATATGATGGTGATGTGTCTGTGTGTGTCTTTAGTAAAGTTTTCATCTTGTTGTTTGAATCTTTGACAGGGAGACCCAGGCCCTCCAGGACCTCCAGGAGAGAAGGTAGGACTGGTGATAACAGGAGATTTTACAGCTGTGGACGTCCCACATTTTGGTCACTCAACTGAGATGTTGTTTTCTTTGAACTGCCCTGCAGGGTGACAAGCTGGTCTTTGTGGGTGGACAGGGAGAAAAGGTGAGGATATGTGCACAAACAGTATCGTTTTTGATATGAAGACTCAAAAAGAACCGAGTAAATGTTTTAGGAGCTAAATGTGTATTTCTAGTTAAAAAATAATTGTAGTGCAATTTAAATGCAGTATTTCAGAAAGACCTTTGTTTGAAATGTAAGTGAAAGTAGAATGTAGGAATTTGTCCTGGGATAGTCTTGAGATGTTGAAGGAATTACACTAGCATTAGAAAGAGCATGAAGAACATTATTATTAAGCTAATATCTTATAACTAGCACAGAGCTCTCAATGTGCCATCTAATGTTGCTTCTGTGGAAACATCATTGTGTTTTCCCGAGCTCACCATTATAATTGGTTTTGTGATCTGTGCAGGGTGACCAAGGATTTCGTGGACCACCTGGTCCTCCTGGACCAGGACAGGAATTGGAAGGACGAACCACGGAACACATACCTGGACCACCGGTAGCTACTTGAACCTTTAGCCTTTGATACTTTACAGAAATATAGCCCTCTGTCATGCAAAACTTCTGCATATATGTTAAAAATGACTTTTGTGTTATCCTGACCCTTTATTTCTAAAGGGTGAAAGAGGATTACCGGGAGAGAAAGGAGACAAAGTCAGTGTTTTGCTTTTATATGTTTACATCATTGCATGCAGTCTATTCACTGCCTGAGTGGTGGACAATGTGCTTTTTTAAACAGCTGCTTTCCTTTGCAGGGCTATTGCACCGCACATCAGTCTGGTGTCAAAGGTGATCCTGGCCCGCAAGGACCAAGAGTAAGTGGCAAAAATAGGTTGTAATATGATAAATGAATGCATGCAGTATAAATGAAGTGCATTGATGAAATGAATGCAGTAATGAATGCACAATGATGAATCTATGCAGTGAGTATGACTGGAATTTATAAATGAAAACTTCACATTTGCTGTGTGCAGAATGTGCACATTAAGAAGCATCAGTGAGAGAAAGTCCTTGTTTTCTTCTGTAATTTCAGGGTAAACCTGGCAAGGATGGAGAGACTGGACAAAAGGTAAAATTATTTGTATTATTCGTATATGCTAGAGTTTGTTATTTCCCTATTTGACACCATTGTCCAAGTTTTGCTCTTTAGTGAATCTCATAGATATTTTCCCACAGGGAGAAAAAGGTTTTGCAGGGCCTCCTGGCTTCCCAGGTTTGGAGGTAAGTCTTTTCACTTATTATTCTTTGTTCATTGCTTTGAAGATGAAATATTGTAACATCATTTTCAAGGCACAGTCTGAATCTTCTGTCTTATTTTTAGGGTCAAAAGGGAGAAAGAGGACCACCAGGTTATGTAAGTTGCCCTTTTAGTCACTTGACGCCCCAAAGTTTTTCTTGACCAGTTGCACTTATCAGTGCAACTTATCAGTTGCTCTTATGCAGCACAGAGGCAATGAACTACGCTGAACATGAAGACATCTGCATTTTACTTGTATTTCAGTTGCCTTCGAATTGATGCTCATACCTCAGAGATGCTCAATGTGTGTCGCTCTTGAACAGATGGTTTGGAAGTGCAACTGCAGTACCCAGGATTGCCACTTGAGGGTTCAAATGAAAGTCAACCCCCCATAATACACACCCAACTTCTGAAATCAATATTATATACAATAAAATTACAAATAATTCTGAATAATAATGTGACCCTGTCTGTGCATTACAGTCTTACTTTTTTAACCTTTGCAAATTTAATGAGTGCATGTTGAATTTGCCCCTCACAATAGAGCAAATGTAGCAAATGAATGAATAAGACTACATGACATACACTTATTCTTTGTGATTATGTAATTATAGGGTACTGGGGCCCCTGGTCCTCCTGGTCCTCCTGGTCTGCCGGGTTTAGAGGGAGAAAAAGGTAAAGATGCTTGCCCGCCAAATATGTCTCATCAACACACCGAAAACTCAGACCACTTCAAACCCCCATGTCTTTTTGATTTTGTGTCACTCTGCAGGTTTTCCCGGTCCTGAGGGAGAAGCAGGTCCACCAGGTAAAACCTGACGATATTTCAGCACTGCTGCGACTGTCCGTCAGACACGTACGTAACTCCCTGACCGACTGACGTCTTCCTTTTGTGCTTCAGGCCGGCATATTGAGGGGCCTCCTGGAGAGCAGGGAGTGACAGGAGAAAAGGGTGAGAAAGGAGACAGAGGTGTAGATGGAGAGTCTCTCCCTGGACCCCCTGGACAACCAGGAATTCCTGGACCTCCTGGACCACCCGGACCGTTTGGTATGTCCAATCTTTATGTAGTATAATCATCATCAAGAGATGACAAGGGACCTAATGTTAAGTGAGTACTGACAAATGCATTAGCAATCAACTGTGTGTGTGTGTGTGTGTTTGTGTACAGCTAACCTAATTGATTGTGACATTGAGAAAGGAGCACCTGGCCCACGTGGACCACCAGGGTTACAAGGGGAACTTGGACAGAAAGGTGAGGGTGTTTTCAGTCAGGACTAGTTGTTAATGAATGAACACGTTTGAGACTCTGATGCCTCAGGGTAGATTGTGGTGACTTCATGTACCATAGGTGCCATTTGTTATGCTGTAATGCTCATTAAGGTTATAGCGTTTATGAATTGAGATATCCATTTCAGGTGACAAGGGAGACACCTGTGTTGAGTGCTCAGGTTTTGGTCCCCCTGGCTTACCTGGGCCCACAGGCGTCAAAGGAGAGCGAGGTATGTGTCCGTCTGCCTGTTTAAATGGATCTTATTCCAATGTGGACACCCACTGACATCTAAGATGGAGTGAACTAAGGATTTCCAAAATTCCCTGGCAGGACCTCCTGGGCCAGTGGGCAGCAAGGGAGACAAGGGTCTTTCTGGCTCTCCTGGAGTGCCTGGACAACCTGTGAGTAGAACGACTGAGACACCTTCAGTTTTTGCATTGTATACATTGTTTCATTTAGGACAAAGGGGTTGGAGACAAAAGTACTGCAGAATAATATATGCCACTGAAATATTCTCCAGTCCAATGCACATTTTTTTTTCCATTTTACTTTTTTTTTATCAACGTGCAGGGTCTTCAAGGCACTCCTGGTTTGATGGGTGCCCCTGGTGCTGTCGGTGAGCCTGGAGACATTTTCGCAGCTCCTGGTCTGAAGGGGGATAAAGGTCTGCCTGGTACTCCTGGATCACCTGGGCGGAAGGGCCTGGATGGACAGCCTGGGAGGGACGGATCCCCTGGTCAACCCGGTCTCAAGGGAGAACCAGTACGTCTATGGCAATGGATTGTTTGATGGGGAAAATTTCAGTGTATCAGAGCACCCAGGCTGCACTAGCTGTGATGAAACTGTGATGGGATTACAAGAAAGCTTCTCAGGTTGGAATTAGATGTGATAGTAACAGGAAGTAAGACAGTAAGACAGTAAGACAGGAAGTTACTTTTCCTAATATTTAGGTCCCTTTTGCACCCGATGTGGTTCAGGGCTGGTGCTTAGTTTGGAACCATGATTTCTGTGAGTTCTACCACCAAAGAACTGGCTCTGGCCCTGATAAAACTCCAAAGTAGTGCCACCCATGCTAAGAAGCCACATCAGATGGGGTAACCTCTGATTTGAACACAACATGTATGCCACCTTGGACATTGGACAATATTTACAATATTTACAGCTTTATAAGCAAACATGTGCTTTGCCTTTAGCTTGTTACCCTGCTCTGTCCTAACAAAAGCTAATCGCAGGATTGAGGCATTTTTTTCTTGTTTCAGTCAATCATGCATCCACTCTAAACTCTTCAGTCCCTTCAATTCATTGACCGGATGTCCCCCTCTCTCCAATCATTTTCTCAGAGCAAAGAGGGAATAAAGGGTGAGCGAGGACCCAGTGGAGACCCAGGTCTTATTGGCACTACAGGAGAGAGGGGTCCGCCTGGTCCACCAGGCTTTGGTCGGCCAGGAGAGGCTGGGGAGAAGGGCAGTCAGGGGAGACCCGGCATGCCTGGGACTCCTGGACTACCTGGTAAGATAGACACTCACACAGACCCAGAGATGGAGACCCCCCAACACGACACACACACATATTAGATACATTAACATATTACTTTTGTTCAAAAGGCGCCAAAGGTGAGCCAGGTCAAGGGGTGATTACCCCAGGACCCCCAGGAGCACCTGGAGTTCCAGGAGCAAGTGGCAGACCTGGATTTCAAGGTGAGCAACAGGACTTCTATATTTTCTGTGAAGAATGACAATTGGAAATTTGTCTCCATGCTCAGTATTCTTGCTCAGCGATGTTTGCCATATTTATCACCTATTCACCATGCAACATGTTGTTGGCCCCAGGTGACAGAGGTGAACCAGGACAACAAGGGTTGCCAGGTTTCCCTGGACTGAAGGGTGAACCAGGACTTCCAGGAATAGGATTCCCAGGCCCAACTGGGCAGAAAGGTAGCTTACTCCATGTGACCTACTTTCACATAGAGGCGTTATTGATAGTCATTGCTTATGTATTCAAGAAAACTATACATAAATATCCATGTTTGTAGGAATTAGTGGAATTCCTGGAGCCCAAGGACTTCCGGGAGAACCAGGAAGACCAGGGCAGGATGGCTTGACTGGACAACCTGGTCCACCTGGACAAAAAGTGTGTTTTTTCTGCATGTATATAGCGATTGATAGTGCACTGTAATTTATTGCAGCTGGCTAACAATGGAGTATTTACCACAGCTTACACAACACACTTTAAATCTCAAAGTATGGCAATACTGATTATACTGAATAAAATGCTATCTGTGTATGTAAAATGACTATTTCTATTTTTTTCCACACTGGCCACAAACCACTCTTTATTCCTGTTCTTTACAGGGTGAACCAGGACGGGGTCTTCCAGGCCCAAAAGGTTCACAGGGCCTTCCAGGAATTACTGGTTTCCAGGGAGAGAAAGGTGTCATTGGATTGCCTGGTATTCCTGGACATGAAGGGCAAACAGGACCACCAGGGGATCGGGGAGTAAAAGGTAGGGTGAGATATACAGCAAATCTGCAGTGAAGCTCAGTCTTAGTCATGCTGAGCCAAACTGGCTTTATTCTCTTCCAAGTGCAACATTGTCTTCCTTTGCTCTTTAAAATTAGGTGACACAGGACCACCGGGACCTCCTGGACTGGTTGGCTTACCAGGTTCTCCAGGAAAAGGCTCCCCTGGAGCTCCTGGACCACAAGGACCTCCTGGAGAGCCAGGACCATTTGGTGATTACAAACTTAAGCCCAGACATGTGTTATATCCTTGTAATGTCCAGATATATTTACTGTCTGGTGGTAAACATCTATGAAAACTTAAAAAATATTGGAATATTGGTGGACATCTCTGCAGTTTCTATGTTGTATGTGCTCCTGTTGAGCAGGCAGGGAAGGTATAAAGGGAGAAAAGGGCTATCCAGGTCCTCCTGGTCTGGACATGCCTGGGCCTCAGGGAGAGAAGGGAGACCCTGGGACCCCCGGATTCCCAGGATCTAAAGGACTTCCAGGACCACCAGGTCTACCTGGCAGGGATGGAGATATTGGGAGGCAAGGTAAGACATGACAAACAACAACCACACTGACAATGAAAACAAACCAAAACATCTATAGATGTCTATAGACGTCTATAGAAGTCAGTACTTTTTGATATGTTTCGTGATAAAAGGTCTTTCAGCTGTTAAATCTGTGTAGTGTTGAGTTTTTTATGATGACAGGAAGAGGAAATAAGGATTTTGAATGAATGATGAATTGTGAATGAGAGCAGTGTTTCACAGTAGAAATGAGGTACAATCACACAATAGACATCTATTGCAACATCTCTGTTAGTCACAGTTTATCTATTCATTGATTTGTTTATTTTTCATTTTTAATCATTCATTTTTACCAAAAAGTAGCCATAATGCATCTCATTCACTCATGCTTTTATTTTATAACTTCCCATTTTAGTCTGAGTGATTCCACTCTGTTTGCTTGTTTGCCAGGTCTGAAAGGTGAAATGGGGGTTATTGGAACACCAGGATCACCTGGCCTTCCTGGACCACCTGGTACCCCCGGATCTCCTGGTCACAGAGGTCAGCAAGTTCCAACTGTGTAGAGCCCCATCTTTCTTCAGACTGTATTGTATATGAGCTGTTCTGTACACCAAACTCAAGTTTTGTCCACAGCGATAGTGATAGTTTTTCCTCACCACCTCACTCAGGTGATCCTGGTATTACTGGACCACGAGGTAGTGATGGAGATCGAGGACTTAAAGGAGAAAGGGGGGACACAGGTCTTCAGGGACCACCTGGGAATATCACTGATTTTGAAAAGGAGCATATGAAGGGGGAGAAAGGAGAGAGTGGAGAAAAAGGTACAGAACCACACTCTGTTTTATGCTTTGTACATATGCAGCACATTGCTACAAACATGTTAATTGTATAATTAGGTAAAAGTGGGGCTACCGGACAGAAGGGCTTCCATGGACTTCCTGGAGAACAAGGATTACCAGGCAAACCTGGAGAACCGGGAACACCTGGACAACCAGGTGACCATTTGACTACCTGAACATGTCCCAATGTGTTTGATTTCTTTTTGAAGACATTTCAACTCACTAAATGTTCATTTCACGTTGTTGTCATCTTGCCTGATTCATGAACTAATATTGTTAGAGTAAACTCACTTGATATTTATTTTATGATCTTGCTTATCTCAGGAGAGAAAGGAGACCGTGGGTTCCCCGGAGAGCCTGGCACTATAGGTCAACCTGGACAGAAAGGCAGTGGAGGAGAGATGGGAATACCAGGTATGAACATGCAGAGAAAGCGTACAGAATAATTTTGTGTTTGTGTGTGCCACTGCATTTCACAAACCCGTGGAGAATATTTAAATGCTTGGGACACCTAAAATAAGCTTCCTGTAAAAGAAGAAAGAAATCAGAAGAAACATTCTGGTCTGCTTGTGTGTATAATTGTGCAGGTCCCAGTGGTCCAAAGGGTACTAAAGGAGACACAGGTACCCCAGGACATCCTGGATTTAGAGGCACAGATGGACTGAAAGGAGATAAAGGATTAGCTGGTGAGCCAGGCATTGGGGTCCCAGGATATCCAGGAGAAAAGGTAATCCAAAAACTGTCACAACGATTATGTTATATAATACCTGTTTCACCAAAATATGCATATAAAGACCATAGGTGACAAGCTTGCCTGCAAAGAATGGACATTGAGAGATGCAGAATTAATGCCATGCATTTCAAGTTCTAGCAGGCAGTTAAGTTAAATAATGAAGTAAAGCCTCTATCACAATCCATACTTGCAGGTGCCGGTAATTCTCCATATTCAAGGAAAACCTGGATATATATTACCACTGAAAAAGCTTCCAGTTTTAAGAAAAAGGCTGGATTCCTTTAAAATCTTTGGATTTTATTGAAAAAATTGAAATTGAAAGGCTTGTTTCATTTAACAGTCCTCTCTCTCTGTTACTTCTCTCAGGGTGAGAAAGGCCAGCCAGGATTCCCGGGACAACCAGGGGAGAAGGGTCAGCGGGGTCACGAGGGTATGCCTGGCAAGCCAGGAGTGGAGGGGTCCAAGGGAGATAAAGGAAGCATTGGGTACACAGGTTAGATGTCTACATGTGTTCTCATGCTTATCCTATTTATGTCAAACAGCAGATAAATTCACCGTATTTGATTTTCTACCTGAGATCTCATTGTGGCATGTGCTGCACAGGTCAGCCGGGCAGGCCTGGTGAAAAGGGGATTCCTGGGCTGCCAGGGTCTGCAGGAGAACCTGGCAAGGAAGGCCGCCCTGGTAAGGAACAAGTTTACTGAATCAGCCATACAAGCAAATCGCCAGGAACTGATCACAGAAACAACTTGAACGATTGGAAAACAGAAAGCGGCGCTCCGATCAAACTAGTGAAGATCATAGCATGTTAATTTGTTCTCTTCCAGGTGATGGTGGTATGCAGGGACAACCTGGTCCTCCTGGAGAGAAGGGAGAGCCTGGAAGGGATGGTATCCCAGGATCCTCGGGGGAGAGAGGAGATCCAGGTTAGTGTCAGAGGAGTAAGGAGAACTCTACTTGTATCCTCTTGGATCACTCTAATTTCACTTCTTAAATACAAATTCTCACAATCAAACCAAGTTTCATAGTGTCAGGTTTCAATAAAAGGATCCAAATGCATTTAAGCAGTGCAGCAAACTTAGGAAGGACAAAAACAAATTATTTAAACAAAGAGCGACTGTAGTGATGAATGGTGACAGGTTTATGCAGTATTTCCTGCCTCTGAGGCCCGGACGGACATGAAGCGGGTTGAGAAAAGGAATGACTCTGTCTTTCTCTGCAGGTTTACCTGGCCGAGGATTCCCTGGGCCACCTGGAGACCATGGTGGCAAAGGTGAGAGCCCTTCTCTCAACGATCCATAGAACCACTCACAGACATGAGCCAAGGTCTCATCCACTGGCTCTCTTCTCCCTCTGCAGGTGACAAAGGTAGTCCTGGCCTTCCTGGCACTCCTGGTCATCCAGGTGTCCCTGGGATCAAAGGTGACAAGGGACTTCCAGGTTCACACGGACCCCAGGGTGAGACAGGAGAGAGGGGCTTACCAGGCATGTCACTGGAGGGACCCAAGGGAGACAAAGGTGAAACAGGACAACCTGGAGAAACAGGTGAGGCGCATATGTCATATGACGCAAATTCCTGACTGCTATAATTATAATTGAATTGTTTGGTCACGAGCCACTGTTATGAATAGAAGTTTATTGCGTTCTGTGTTTTTCTTGTTTTTGTCAAACAGGAGCCACAGGGGCACCGGGGCCTGGTGGTGTGCCCGGCAGACATGGCCTGAAGGGAGACAAAGGTGACCAGGGGTACCCTGGATTGCAAGGCGAGGCGGGACAAAAGGGTGACCCCGGATTCCCTGGACCTTCTGTACGTTACAAGACTCTTAATAATATACATTGTGATGAGAAGACAATAATTTATGTCACTACTTTGTTAGTGCTACAGAAATACTATTTGGCTCTAGATTGAACACGGGTGAGTTAGACCACGCCAGTCCCTTTTTATAAATGTGTGTTTGTTTGTGTGTGTTAAAGGGCATTGCTGGTCTCCCAGGAATCGATGGAACCAAGGGAGAGAGGGGACTACAAGGTGTCCCCGGTTTCCCAGGTGAATAAAATGAAAAATAAAAGAAACTGTCTCTGACAGTTTAGCGTGCATTTATAAACAGCATGTATTGTGTTAGATAATAATAACAATAATAATAAATACAATTCTGCATTTCATTGCCATGTACACACGTCACATGTGCAATGTTAATAAAGTTGAATCTTATCTAATCTATTTCCAATGCAAACTCTAGGTCCGAAAGGTAATACAGGAGACAGTGGATTCAAAGGAGACTTTGGAGACCGAGGATTCCCAGGAGAAAAGGGTAAGATCCTGTGACGTAGATGAGGATGTTTTCCAGACTAGAGCGAGAGTCTGCTTAATGATATGTCCATAAACTGCACATCCGCAGATCAAAGCAGCTGGAAAGTAGTCAGTAAAGACTGTTGTGTGTTTTAGGCAATGATGGTCCCCCCGGCCCTCCCGGCCCCAAAACCTTCATCAAAGGAGACATGGGGTACCCAGGAATTCAAGGCTTACCAGGACCTCAGGGACCCTCTGGGTTCCCAGGACAGAAAGGACTGCAAGGTGACCTTTGGCTTGTAGATGGGACCCACTTCCGATCCCCTGAAATCCAGCAGTGTCCTTCTGCTCGCCAGTCACTAAATCCATTTATAGAATTGCTTCATTTGTTTCTGTTCTGTCTCTCTCAGGTGTGTCAGGTGTTCCGGGGCCAAAAGGTGAAGATGGTTTTCCTGGACTTCACGGTCAACCTGGGGGCAAAGGAGAGCCCGGCCTTCCAGGACCGCAAGGTGAGAGGCTCACAATCATGAAAGGTAAAAGTAGAAGCATTGGTTTTGATGTGGCCTCAACCTTTCTTTTTTAACTTCCCTAGGACCCAGAGGAGTCCCTGGCCCTCCAGGACCTGACGGTGTCCCAGGCCAAGTTGGTCCACCTGGCCCCTCCTCCATGGACCACGGGTTCCTGGTGACCCGACACAGTCAAACAGTGGAGGTCCCACAGTGTCCTGAGGGCACCTCGCTCATATATGACGGCTACTCCCTGCTCTATATACAGGGCAATGAGCGCGCCCATGGACAGGACTTAGGTGAGGCGCTTTACATGAGCAAGACAGAAGAAGAAGAAAAAAGGAGAATGATTAGGAACAGATGAGGGAAAGATCCATGGGATGAATTCCATGTGTCATTCGTCTGCAGGTACGGCCGGCAGCTGTCTGAGGAAGTTCAGCTCCATGCCATTCCTGTTCTGTAACATCAACAACGTGTGCAACTTTGCCTCCCGTAATGACTTCTCCTACTGGCTCTCCTCCCCGGAGCCCATGCCCATGAACATGGCGCCTCTCACAGGCGAAAGCATCAAACCCTTCATCAGCAGGTGCGTCAGCAATTCTCTCTCCACGCTGTTTGGTTTCAGCTATGCAGTGAAAGATACCTATTTGAGACATAAATACCATCTTCCTCTTTAATGTGTGTGTGTGTGTGTGTGTGTGTGTGTGCAGGTGTGCAGTGTGTGAAGCCCCAGCCATGGTGATTGCCATTCACAGTCAGACCATCATGATCCCACCATGCCCGTATGGCTGGGATTCCCTGTGGATCGGATACTCCTTTGTCATGGTAAGACGAAGCAGACAGATCTCTCTTCTCAAGATGTTTTTTTCGCCACATGTCGTGGTTCAGTAAAATCTAAGAATCTCATCTAAATCTAACCTTCCTAACGGTTTGTGTCAGTATTGCTTGTGACCCAAACTGAACCAAACCAACAAACTGCTTTAACGCCCACTCCTCTTGCATCCTCTCCAACCAACGAACAATTAAGAAAAACAAATAAAAATGAAACAATGAAATGTTGTTCACACATGCATGACTCATTTTTGAAATCAGCCAATGACAAAATGGTCTGTTGCTCGTGTAACGGGATGTTGTCACTGTGCGTTTGTGTAGCACACCAGTGCCGGGGCTGAGGGTTCGGGCCAGGCTCTGGCCTCTCCCGGCTCCTGTCTCGAGGAATTCCGCAGCGCTCCGTTCATTGAGTGTCACGGCCGAGGAACCTGCAACTACTACGGCAACACCTACAGCTTCTGGCTCGCCACCATCGAAGACAACGAGATGTTTACGTAAGAAACGTTCCGGCTCACTCTGAGCCCTGCACTACCACATTGCATGTACATTGCTTTGCTGTTTTCAGCTAGCTCGGTAACAATGGTTTTCTGTTTTCCCTCCTCCCCAGGAAACCTGTCCCAACGACGCTAAAAGCAGGCAATCTCCGAACACACATAAGCCGCTGTCAGGTGTGCATGAAGAGGACATAAGCACCCGAGTCTCCCTCCCCAACCTGCGAGCAACGCCACATGCGCTGACATCCTCGACTTGCCTTCTTCCTGTTTCCAAAGGATGGTGCTATATTTCCCCTGCGTGTGTGAGAGGAAAGGGACAAAGATGTGGTTTTGCAGAACAACCAAAGAGCAAACATTACAAGCCAGAACGCAGAGACCAAGCTGCCTTTTGCTCCACGCGGAACACTTCACTAACATAATCACAACGTGTCTCTACAAAAAAATTGCACCCGGTTTTACCAATGCACTGAGTACATGGCCCCCTAAACTGGTAAACTGGTGTTCTTTTTGAAAGGGTTGTTTGTGTAAGTCAGGTGCTATTCTTATTTATCAGCTTTGCTCCAGTTTGTTTTACTGTTTATTTGCCCTCCCTGCCGCCACCCACCACATTCAAAGATATAGCCATGTATTATTCTAGATGTTTTCACACCTTTTTGCTTGTTTAGACGTACTAATGTAAAGGATGGGACCTACCACTGGTTACAGACGCTTGTCGATTTGCTCAGTCACCGTGAAGTTACAGATACATGTAGCTGTCACACACTGTTGTAAATATAATGCATTCCTCTCTAACACAGTTCAACATACTCTCCTCAGGTTATTCTTGAAATACTTTGTGTGTTATTAAGTCCAGTTTTATTTATAAGATTTATGAGATTATGTTGGACTAGTTAGTGCATCTGAGATTCCATTGATCCAAAAGCAGTGTTTCAACATCCGCGCCTTGATAAGATTCATAAGCAGCACTGAACTAACATTCGCTTGTGTGTGTGCGTGTGTGTGTGCGTGGATGTGTGAGTGTACATATATGAATGGATTTGAGCTGTGTGGATGTAGTGCGTGTTAAGCCATGTCTGCCTATATATTATTGCACAACCACAAAGAAAAAAACAAAACACAAAAACAACACCTTCCTTGTACCCTCACTGTCAGAATATTGTGTATAATGGCTGTGTTGAAGGATTTCCTTGCCTCACATCACGTGAACCCAAAGTTTCTGATCTCCTGATATCAAAAAAATGCACATGTGTATATATACTTAGACGCAACATGCTCCTTTGCTCCAGTACTTGACTCCCTGATAGTGATGCCTGTTAATTATCCCTGTTGACTTAAATCCATCTTTCAATGTGATGGGTCATCACATTTTATGTTGTAATTCTGTGTCATACGCAGAAAAATGAGGAGGACTCTTTCTATGCACGTTGAGATACTGTCAAACGGTCTTAGCAGGTTGGTGTTGTCTCATCTTTAAAACTCAGCATCTGGACATACCCCTAGTCTTCAGCCAATCGGAGGAAGGCCTCTTGGATATGTTCCGTGTCCTTGCCAGATCGTTCTGAGCTACACCACACCGACTATATCCTGTTTTTCTTTGTGTGTTGTGATAAACTGCAGCAACTATTTGCCCCGGTAAAACAAACTTGATTACAGTGGGAATAACCCTAACTAATTAACAAGCAGCAAAATGTCAGCATTTTATATTCTTCCAGATCCCATACTGTATAATTCCTGCAATAAACTGATTTGTAGAAAGATCTTGTTCAATAATAATAGGTGTTTTTTTTCCCTCTGCTTTTCACTTGTATGTGAAATTGTCTGATGATTTGCGCTGCAGTTCTCTTCTGAACCACAAGAGGGCAGCACCTCCACACTTTGTAGGTTGGTTGCTGACGATTCATGATGTCCAAGCTCTCAGCCTGGGTGATTCACAAGCGCTAAGTGTTTTTTTGTTTTTTTACTGGCCCCTGGTTATCATTCCTGCAAGAGGCAGCAAAAGCTGACCTCAAATCCATCTTGAAGCCTAATTTAAGTGCAGCCCCTGCACCAACACTTCCACGGTGCGATGCAGCCGATACCTCAGCACTTCTGCCGGGACCGCGGCCAACAAACCCGTTCACCCCATGAAAACACAAACAGATCGATACGCTCCACAGCGGACCAGATAACCCCTCCTTTCATCTCCACTCTCGTCTTTCATCTATTACCGGAATCCTATCCCCTGTTTCCTCTCTTGTCGCCAGACAGACAAACAGAGGCCTTGACCCGTCGCTATCTCCATAAACATGTCTAACCAGGCCGTGACCTCTGACCAGCGGGTGCAAGGTCACTCAGGTGGGAGTCACACTGGATTGCTGCACCCAAAGGCCAGATGGTCAAATGACAGGTACAACTGAGAGCAACGGTCTAATGACCATGATGGAGACCGTGGGCTGTGAGGCCGAGGTGTCCGCAGTCAGGGCGAAGGCCACGTTCACTGACAAGTGGCTAGAAACGGCTCCTCCACTCTCACAAAGGCTGGTGGATCTACTTGTAGAGCACAATCCTCTTTTTTTTTTTTTACCAGATTTGATTTTCTTAGGCAATGATATAAAATGTAAACCTCCTTCACAGCTGCATTCAGGCAAATTGAAAATAGAAGACTTAAATTATGTTGTTGTCTTCTCCATGTGTGAGAGTCCCTTTTATTGGCTGTCATGCCTCAAATTACTCAGAGGGCTGAATCAGAGTTCAAGCGTTTGCATAGGAGTGAAATGTCTCAATTAAAAGCAGAACAGACGGGGCAGTAAGGTGATGGAATCAACCGTTTCTTGGCAGTGAGGATGAAAGAAAATGACAAACCATCAACTTGTATTTACAGTCAACAAAATCAATTTAAAGACAATTATGAAGATAATCGAGGATGGCAAGTATTGTATTCAGCTGGACCAGGAGAGGCGGGAAGTCCAAGTCAGACTGCAGGATTTAACATCCTAAGATCATCAATGATGCCGTATTTCTCTGAATAACAATAGCATGGTCATTGTACGTTGGTCACACACACTCTCTCTCACACACACACACACACACACACACACACACACACACACACACACACACACACACACACACACACACACACACACACACACACTATCTCTACCATGTGGTTTGGCTCAGGCTTGTTCAGGAGCTTTGCAGTTCAAGTTATTAACTGCTTTAAGGGTTTTAATCCTATTGGTTTCCTGCAAATACCGCTAAGTTGAAATGCAGCCTAAAAGTGCTCATCACCTTTAAAGATGTCAAATGGGCTTGTGATGGGTGAACCGCAGTACAACAACCTGCCTACAACTTCGTCTCTGGAATGAATTAAGTGACTGATGACCAAGCTGATTATAGTATGTATCATATATGGTGATAATAAATGTGATTGAATTTCAGTGAACAGATCACATTTCAACAAGTAACTGAAATTTGCGGAGGCAGGTCATTAATAGTTGTCAAACCAATGATGAGAACACTAAGGTCCTGTAACTTAATGCGCCATGTTTTCCACATCATGTTTACAATACAGCAAGGGAATTTGTCAGGAGGTTAGTATGACCCTGACCTTTCTCCTGAGTGGATCAAGCTCAGAGGCTGCAACCTTTGCCACTCCTTCTTGACCTCAGCTGTGCCAAATACAGATTAGCCTGCAACACAGCACGCAAAGCACAACACAATAAGCCATAAAGGGAAAACACACAACAGCACACTCTAACAAGACTACAAGGGAGAGGTGTTGCATATCAGTGCATTTTTTGTCGTCACTTTGGGATTTATTCAGCTCCCATGAGGACTGCACATCGCAGACAATCTATGATATACTTAGTGTCTCTTTCTTACTGAAGAGTTGCAACATCCATCTATCTGGGGCCTACACTTACTATAGGGTGAAGGCATGGTATATGCTGTGGACAGGTCACACTGTCCGTCATAGGGCACACACACACACCATTCACTCTCTCACTCAGACCTTGGGGCAATTTAGAGTCTACAATTGGCCTAAAAACGCATGTTTACTTTGAGCCATGGAAGGAAACTACAGAACCCAGGAAACCCCACACAGACTGAAAGATTACACAATACAAAGGCCTATGAACCGGTGACCGTCTTACGCTGAGGGGATGCATCTGTGACAAAAAAGAAACTTCTGTGGTTAACCCCTGCAAAGGGTTCAGGATCTCAACCAGTCATACTGATTAAACAGACTGTTTCCAAACAGAAGCTTTAGTTTAATTTTTATATTTATTTCGTTGTTTCAAAAACAACCATTTATCCGATCTTTTTTAAGGCCCAGCACATTCACACAGGTGTTTTCAGACATCACAGAAATCTGTGCACTAATAAACATGAGTTGTGCTGTGAGGCCCTTTTCCCACAGAGTCCTGAAGGGACAACGGCAGGTGTATTGTAGCAAAAAGACGGCCATCCAGGTCATCCTCTCCAGCTCTGTCCTCTGAATGTCAGACCCTCAGCCTCTGTCTATTGACCTTCTCAAGCTGTGTGTGGGTTTCCCAAATCTCCTCCCATGTGGGTGCTACATTTAGGCTTTTCTGATTACACAGGATTTCAAAGAGAAAATAGTAAATGGTGAATGGTCTGGTATGTATACAGCACTTCTCTAGTCTTCATGACCCTTCAAAGTCTGTCTGATTAGTGCATTAAATCCAGCAATACTTTGACTGTCTTGTCCCCCTGTGGGCGTCTTCTCTTGGGTTACGCTCTCCCACAGATCTTCATTCCTGATGCTGTTTTGCCAGTGTGTCTTAATGTTGACAAAGGATTGAACTTTGTTGGTGGAGGATTTTGTTATTCTCCATGTTTCTGTGCAGGGCACTGATGTAATGCTGGTGTTGAGTATCCAGAGTAGGTTATTAAATCAAGGACACAAACAATCAAACTAGCTGGACAGTGGATTGAGCGAGTGAAAGTTTGGTCAGATTGAATTTGGAGTAAAGCGTCATTGGGTTCGGTTTGTGATTTAAAGAGAGTGTCTCGCCTTGTTCTGGATAAATCCTCCTAATGCAATGCCTAATCAGGGAACTTAAATGAAAACAGCTGTGAGGGAGAACGGGGAAATATTCTAATGGGCTCTCACATCAGCTGACAGTGCACTTGGCTAATAGTTTGAAAGGTTTCCAGGAGTTAGACAATTTGGTCCTTTTATCAAGAGTCTTCATCAGGCCGAGTTACTGTAGTCGGAGCAAACTTGGGCTCTCAGTTGACAGCTGTCACATACTCAACATTTTTGGCTCAACATTTTGAGCCAATTTATGTTATGATATGATGCTTTTCTTGTTCTGTGTTTCCTGTTTCATTGCAGTAGATTTGTGTTTGTGTGTCTTCTATTAGTGCCACTTTTTCACACCTATCTTGTGATTGCCTGATCTGCCTGCGTTTCTATTAATTTATGTTATTTTTTAGGAAATTCACAGGTACTGCATTTGCTGTTCCCGGGCTCTGGAGGTCTCCACACTTGTATCTGATGTGGTTTTTGTATCTTCTGAATCACTTTCTGCATTTTGAGGACTTTGAGGGTGTTACTTTATATCACCTCAGGATCAAAGCTTCCCATTTCAAATCACTTTTCTCTTCATTTAGGTTTGCTCATCTACTTGGATATTTCCAAAAAACCTTAAAACTTGAAAAAAATAGCCAGATCGAATCAAATAGTACAACACCCAAACAGAAACCTACAAAATAAATCAGAGAACATGGACCAAGGAAAGAGACATGGCTTGCCATCATGACACACAGAACAATAACAGGTGGTCCCAGCATATGCTTCAGATGCTGGGACTGTTGACTCTTATTGTCTGCTCCATGACTTAGATAAATGAGAGTAATATGCATCAAACTTTTTAGTCCTTTTGTTTATTCTATATGATCTGTGAAAAAAAATACTGTAATATAAATCCATGCGAAAAATACAATAACAGCCAAGCAGTCAGCTATACCGCTTCTATACTTCACAGTTGCTTTAATTAATAGTTTCAGCATCCCAGCATGTGGAGGCACGCTGCTGCTTTTACATCCTAATTGACAGAATTTAAGTAAATTACACTCCCAATTACATGGCGGTCTATTGTGATGTTAATTACCACGTTAAAACCTATTTTGTTTCATGATTGTTTGTTGTTACAAGCTGGCAGAAGAGGCAAAACAACAAAACAAAACACAAACAACAAAAAAGAAAGGCAGGCTGAAGAGCTGGAAAGCTTCACTTCATTGCCCAATTGATGTTTTGTCTTGCAGCAGCTCCATCTTTAGCTCTGGCACGCATGCACCTTGAAATCTGCTCCCCCTGCTGAAATTTCTCCCTGTGTGGACATGGTGCAACCCTGTGGGCCCGTGCTGGATCCTGTCCATGCTTAACTGGTCAGGAATAGTCTAGATTTTAACCAGATGAAGATAATATTGTGAATAAAAACACCTTACGCACAATAAACATTGTAGTGGTCGTTTTGCAACCCCTTGAGGACATGGACAGATGGCGACAAGTTAAAAGCAGTCACACTTTTTGGGATGAACAAGACACGTTGAAAAGTTGCAAACTGCTGGAACGTTCTGAAAAAGCAGCTGGTGTGTTGCAAAAATGCAGAAAAACAACATTGGCAGTAATAATAATAAGTATTGTAGTAATAATAGGAGTGAGCCGGACCTTGTGTATCAGGTCCCCTTTCAATTCTTGGGTTATGTGGAGATTCAGATAGGTGAAAACAAATTATCTAACATTTCATTGTTTTGTTAGTTTTTGGTCTATTACCGATAGAAAATTGTTGTTTATGAAACATGTTTATGAAAAAATGAAATAAAATGATTTTTACTGTGTACTGCAAACTCTTTGAATGCTGCCAGAGATCTGGAAGTGGAACAGATTCAAGGACAAATGTGTGTAATTATAAAGAGAGAAATAGCATGAATACAAAATATAACAAACTCCTAACTACGCACTGGAAGGAAATATTGGTCGTGTGTGTGAGACATGCTCACGTGTTTAATGAAAAATGGAGTTGAGGGAGAACCATTAGCATTTAAATCAAATGCATCAGTCATCAATGACAAAATTATTCCTTTTTTTCTATATTTTGTAGGCCCAGTGTTTAGGATTTAGTGCTATCTACCAGTGAGTTTAGGGTGTAGCTGATGATGGAGTCTTTGGTAGAGCACTTGTTTCATTTGTTGATTGAGAGGGCTTGTTTCAAGGTTGATAAAAGGTATTGATTTGTATTTTTGGGTCATGACACAAAAATGAAAAAAAAAAACATGTTCACAAAATCCATTTCCTGCCAAGACATCTTCCTGGATCCTTCATACAGATACATAATTTATCAGACAGTTGCTGTCTGAGAGAGATTCAAAGCTGCCATGATCCTGTCTAAAAGATGTTAGAGCCAGAACATCATATATAATACATGCAGGGTGTAACGCTGAAAGATTAGGAACCCACCTCTATCATTGGTTGACTTTACTTTTAGTGGTTTTAGTGAGTGCACTTGCCAGCACATGCCCTCCCCAACCTCAAAAATACAATAATATTTCCTGACCTTTCCTGTCCAGGCTCTGGGCGGTGTGATGTCACGCTCTTTAAAAATGGCGGTATTGATAATGCGCTGACTTCATGATGAGCAGCGAGGTCAATAACGTTGTGTGGCGCAGCATACGTACATGCTTGTTTGTCAGAATGATTAGTGATGACTATTGACCATCCCATGCTGGTATCAGTCTGTTTAGTTCACAGGGATCGGGGAGGGAGGAAGTAAATTTAAAATTCACGATGTTTGTTATTGTTTTTCAGCGAAAGTGATAACGCTCAACTATCCTTGTTATTACACAGACTTACAATGCCTGGATAATTATGTCTGCATCACGTTTTCTCCCGATTCTCCCATGTACAAAAAATGACACAATTCCATCTGCAGAGCTTGGCTCTCATGTGAGGTCTGATCACGATCTCAGCATGATCGGAAATCTGATGTGCTCGGATGGAGCCAAACATGGCGCTTCCTCCACCTCCTCCTCCTCCCCCTCCTCCGCCTCCTCCTCTTCCTCCTCTGTCTCCTCTTCCTGCGCAGATATTTCAACTCCCTACACAGTGTCCACTCAGAAATGTGGAAATAGCGTGGCAGTGTATGAATGAGAGAACAGAACGCCTCCGCAGCCGAGCGGAGGAGTAAAAAGGAAGAGTAGACGTCACAGTAACAGAGAGTGCGTGGGCACGAGAGGAAGAGTGGGAGTCAGTTTGTGGGAGGACTTCCAGTATAACTCTCAATCTGTCTTTTCTTTTTAGTTTCCGCAACTAAATGACTTCATTTACAGGCAAACAGTGCCGAGCTGTTCTATTGCACTGTCATCTATACATAAAAGCACCATCAGCATGAGTCAGAAAACAGCCAGTGACAGTTTTCTACAAAAGAGAATTTTTTTTTCAGAAAAAAATTCTGAATTAGTCAATTCAGATTTCATTCATCCTCTTACCCGCTGGTGCTGTGAGGATCTGCAGGAGATATGGAGTATAACTTACTCTTTTCCTTTTCTCTGTTCACGGTATGCTACTCAATCATAATTTCAAGTCCTAGACTTTGATCGAAGGATCACTGAAATGTTTTATCACTGGGCAACAGTCCTTTAGAATAATGACCTCTTGCCCAGTTCTTTAATTTGCTGGTAGTGGGGCAGGTATAAGGGCTCCGTAGCCATGGTGCAGGGAAGTCTCTCAAGAGGACCTGTCCAGTGTAGGGCACACAAACCATTCTCATACACACACACACACACACACACACACACACACACACACACACACACACACACACACACACACACACACACACACACACACACACACACACACACACACACACACACACACACACTATCTCTACCATGTGGTTTGGCTCAGGCTTGTTCAGGAGCTTTGCAGTTCAAGTTGCAAGTTGCAAACTCCATACAAAATGGCCCTAGTTGAGATATTGGGATTTGAACCTAGAACCTTCTTGCTTCTAGCTAACTACTACTATCACATCTATAATCACTTCGACTGCTTCACTTAAACTACTTCACATTGGTAAAACATTTGGTTGAAGCTCAAAAAATACTCATGATGAATGTTAATACAAAAACCACATAATTCCCCATGAGGATGTGAAGATATTGGAAACGGTCCCAACATCCAGCTGGTGAACCTATCTGGGTGCTTTCCTTCCTGTTTGAAGGTGATCCAGTCCTCTGGTCCATGACTTGCTTGGAGGAATCCAGAATGACCATGACCTTTGGCTCCTTGCCAGAAGATTTGTCCAGTTTCCACAGCTTCTGAGACTGTCTCATCTCGTATCTGGTGAGAGGGAAGGTTGACCATCATGTACCATGGCTCATCTCCGTCTGTCTTGGCAGGCAGGCAGGCAGGCTCTCCAACAGTGATAGGAATTGGTGCTCCAGCATGACTGAGAACCCAAATTGCTGAAACTCATTCATAGAAATTCTGTCTTTCAACTCCAGAATCTCAGTATCAGTACAGATACTATGACCTAAATCGGGCATGTGATCGCATAGTTTTTGCAGCTTTTCTTGCATATAATCAGTTCATTGTTTGGAAGTGTGAGTGATGTTTCACAGTACAACCTATAATATTCTGTTCTATTGCTCTATAGAGGTCTTCATTTCTGTTTTTGTTTCCAGTTGCTGGCTATAATTATATGTTTAATAGATGTTTTGAAATACAAAACTTATTTTCTTATATCTTACCAAGCAAGCATTACCAGGAACTTGAATTTCCATGACAGTTTTCACTGGCATTCATTTTACTAATTTTCATGCTGAGATTTCAAGATGAAAAAACTGCCTCTGACGCTGTGTTCGTCAGGTAGGAGGGTGTGTGAATGGTTAAAGCAGGTGGACTGTGTAGAGTGGTGACTTGTAAAGCGCTTTGAGTCGTCACAAAGACCAGAAAAATGCTGTATGAGAACCAGTCCATTTACCATATTTTTCAATTGAATATGACACTTGTATGAAGGTGTTAGCTTGGCGCAAAGACTGGAAATCAAGGTTGATCCCAGGTTGCAAGAACCCAGTTAGAATTAATCCAGTTTTCAGCAACTTCAAGGCTCACCATTGATGGGCTCTCTCCTTGTTGCTGTACAAAAGTGCATAAAGCGTCATGTTTTATATGTATTTTTGTAGGAACTTCCTATAGACTCATATTGAGGTTGCCAGGCAACAAGCAGAGAAACTCTGACGACTGTTTCCTCCACCTTAGGTAAATTGACTGCGTGCCGACTAAAAGTTCACGTGTTACAGACAGGTACTAAAGTACCCTTGAGCTTCTTGTCTAACACATGGCAACAGAACAAAGAAATTTCTCCAAATGAGGAACTTCTGCCCTGAATATTGAAGCAGCTGCTGAAGTCTCTTCACAGGTAGCATTGAAACTAAGCTGTGAGAAGAATAGTAGCCTTCAGGAGAGCTAATGTGGTAAAAATTACTGGCAATCAGCAGAAGATGGTCTGCCCAGCCCTTCTGGACCGTTAGTATGATCAGATGGTTGGCATTCATGGGCTGTCCATGTCTGGTACTGGAAACTGAGAATGAGGATAGGATGCGGTGTGCGTGGAAGTCAGACAAAAAGGGAACCATAGAAACCGTCCGTAGACATAGGAGTATAGCAGCCAGACAGAGGGGGGAGGGCAGGTCTTGAAATTCCATCTTCCACATCTTGCCTCTTACAACTACTCAAAAACCAAATAGTATTTGGAGGAAGCATTAAAGCAGTGCAGGATTTCTCCCCGTATGTAAATCTGGCGAGCCATTAATTCACTTGTGTGCACAGGGCAGCTGTTCATTGAGAAGAGCTTCAAACTGAGACTCTGATTTTGTGGATTGTTGTTCATTGATTACACGTGTATTTGATGTTTGCAGTGTTAAACTATAGAGTAATGTACACTCCATGCATTTCACTCTTCACACCAGTTATCATGAATGATTAGGTGCTGTTCTATCCGAGCACGAAAGCAGGACTGTGGGTGTTGTGTTAGCTGCTAAGGGTGTGAACACTCGTACTTTGAATTCCATTTTCAGAACGACACAAGCTTTTCTCCTTGTAATTAACCTCATATGTTGATGGAAAACACACACGAGTGGGTGATGGTCTGTTTTGTAGTGTAAGCACCAATATCAGGGGAACATTGGAACAACTCATCCATGACTGACCAGTTTCTCTGACATGATGAACCACACTGATTTCAGCACTTTCTTTAACTTTTCTGTTCTCCGCGAATCACAATTGCAAACTAATGATTATTAAACTACATGTTGAGAAGAAACGCATAATTGATTATGCATGACACCGCCATCTGTCTTAATGTCAGTTCATTGTGTAAAAGGTTGGGGGAGAGCTCTTGGCTCAGTGCACAGCATGCACTGGCCGTGTTAAAGAGACTGCACCGTAACTTACATTCTAATTTACACTGCACACAAATCTATAACAGCACATCATACTTAGTAAATAACCTTTTACCATGTTTCATGCTAAATTAACTCAGTTAATACTACAAGCTGGATGTAGGAATCTCTCTCAGTGACTTAGCTACTTCATTTGCATGCTGAGTGAAGTCATCATTTACCTCAAGCACCATTAACAAATGTGCGTGCGCAAAAAAAAAGCAACCCAATTACAAGGAATGAAAGGACCACACATGCCAGAGCTAACTAGCTGCGGAGAAATGTTTGGCGACTGTGTGGTGACGTTCGAGGTGATGAAAGTGAGAAAAATCTGAAATCATTTCAAATGCGGTGCGCTGCATTACAGCTGCGGTCTGTGTGAAACTTTCATGCCTCGTGCTCATATCTGTGCACCAGCTATCTGGTGACATCGTCCACGGTGCTGTTTGCACTTTTAGAAAACCTGATTGTTGATTTTCTCGGCAGCTGCTGAATTATTGAACAAGGCTATCATCGCACCAGCAGACCGAGTATTTACAGTACTATTAGGGTTGTTGTGGTATTAATGGTCCCCTCCATTAGCCTTTGCGCGAAGGCCAGGGTAACACCTGCATCAACAAAAACACACGCACACGTACACACACGCTCGCAGACACAAACGCTGTCACACAGTTGTTGTGGGGGGACCCTCATGGGAGTTGGTTGTTTTTCAGCAGTGGTCTGAACACGTCAGAAAATGTGCTTACACCATGGCAACACATGCTGGCTCAACAGTATTACACAGTGTGGCTGTCCTTCAATGTCTCGGGAGACGCCAGATTAAACACACAATCACATATGTGGAGCCCCATGGCGACCGCGTGTGTGAGGGATGTCAAGGAGCTCTAAAGACTTTTGCCTTTCTCAGTTTCCTTCGGTTTGCGAATGCATGTGTGTCTCAGCCTTTTTAGACCTGTGTGCAGCCAGTCCTTTCTATCATCATGGCCAATGAGTGGAAAAGCTAAACTGTAACTGTGAACCCCCCAGAGAGAGAGAAGCAACACCTTTGGCCTCTCACTTGCTCTCTGGAAACTTCCATGTTTACAGCCTCTATCAATGACTCTGCTGCTCCTCCTCTATCAGATGACACACTGTTACGTAAAACAGCATAGCGGCTCGCCAGTATTTCATCTATTTGCTGACCCAGTCACCCTTATTATTTCACTCTCTCCTCTCTCTCTCTCACATACACACACCTTTTAAAGAGAACCATTTTTCCCTCCCTGTAACAGTTTTGTCAGGGTTATGGGCTATGCTCTCAAACAGTACACACTAGGGTACTACTATACCATAACTGTCATTGAGCTACTGTCATCTTGTTTCCCCAGGATGTCAGCAGGCTGTTGGCTGTCTGGTTTTCAAATTGAAACAGTGTTTTACACTAGATCTGAGGCCAAAAAACATCTCTTCACTTGTCATTTGTTTGAGTTAAGAAAGAGAAAAGAAAATGGAGGGAGAAAAAAAACAGTGTAAGGTACTTGTGCTTCCATTTAATAGTTTCCGGGTATTATCCCAGTTCCTCAAATTTAACCTATCACTGATATCATTACTTCACAAACAGAATCCTTAAACTGATGCTTTATTTCAGAGTTTGGTACATTTCCTAAGTTTTTAATTCCAGTCCTGTAATTTGAGAGTTTATCATTTTATTTTGGCTGAAATGATGACTGGCATTAGCCACTTCAATCTGAGGTCTGTTCTGGTTTATTATTGCTGATTCCCCTGCCAGTGTTGGAATGGTTTGATCTAAGGTATTGCAAACCCATCAACATGAGTACGGTGTGCATTGGCTTCTAGCTGAAATGCGAATCTAATATTTGATATCGTATGAGTGATATTGGTGTAGTAAAGGATGTGATGCCATATCAACAGTCTACATCCTCTGCTGCCAATCCCTGTGATGTAGAACAATCTGTAAATGAGCCTTGTGCCTTCATATAGTCTTGAATGGAACATAAATTGTGTCCCCTCAAAATAATGAGCTGAATTAATGGTGCTATTTGCTTTTTGGCTTTACTTGTGATTTCAGACCATTAAGTGAACAATGAATTATTCACTGCTTTATTTTTAAATATTCTTCATCATTACCGTTGTCTTCTGCTTGCAGGCAGATGATTGATGTCCTTCTGTGTCCTCTGGGTGTCTACTTTAACTTCTGTCCTGTCACAGTCTGAGTCGACAGGTCGTCTGTGATTTGCATCTCTTATTATGGACATATTCACACTTGTCCCTATGTATTAGGTCAGGACCATTATTGAAATCATTCCTAATTTTTCTTTCATCGTAATTAGAACATCATATTGTGTTAAGAGACCAGACCCCTGCTCAGCTTTGTTGATGCCAGTGCGAGTGTGGCCTGATTATTAACTGTGAGTCCTTCGTGACTCAAACTTCCCAAATGATCTGAATTGATGCTGACAGACCCCTGCTGCGTCTAGTCTGTATTTATTAAAGGTTGACAGCGTGTAACTAAGGAAAAGGCATTGCTGCTGATGAAGACAAGTGTAACCGTGGAAGGCAGTGGTAAATCCTTCTATTTCAGTGCCGTCACACATGAAAGCTCAGATCGTCAACCACCGGGTTTCTTGCATATCAAAGCTCCACCCACACACTCTCGCTGTCATGGCCCGACTCACAAGGCCGCAACCTGCATGGCCGCTCTTTCTCAGATCCCAAAGGCCTCCAAATGCAAATGTATATCTAATTATACTCCCCTATATATCCTTTCAATATATAATTTATTCTGTACACAAGGGCAGCCATGCGTTGACCAAATGCCACTCATCTGTTCCCTGTGTCTGAAGGTTTAACCCTCCTTCATACATAACTGATAGCATTTCCACCTCTATTGGTCTTTTGATAATTCGTAGAATTTAATATCGTATGCAGAGTGGCTCACAAGAGCGTTCTTCGCAAATTCATGCAGATTGAAGTCACTTTCATATTTTCTTCTTCCTAGTTATTCATATGCATTGACTGTACAATGTACAGTATGTGTAAATATACATCCCATAGCCCGCATATGCATATTTCATACATGCTGTGTGCAGACAGATACAATGTTTGTACCTATATTCATTAACCAGTGCCCACTCTTGCCATCTTGTTGAAACCCTATTAAACAGAGAATGGAAAGAGTGAATGTTGGTATGTAAATGTATGTAAATGAAGATCTCCGCCATAGCTTCAGTCACACTGAAAGGCGACAGGCGTTTTCAGTATTGCAGTGGCCAAAGGAGGAAACGTCACTACAATGGGCGATGGGCTCCCTACCCCCTCATGTCAGATCCTCAGATGTGGGCTTCATTGTTGAGTGCACTCCTCTCTTAATTCTCCAACAAAATCATTATATCTGAAACTTAGAATTGTCCTTAATATATGCGCAATTAGACCCTGACTCAATCAATTACGGTCATCTAAATTAAACCAAGGATTCATTATTGAGTTAATGATCAGGATCTTATACTTCTCTAGAGCCTGTTCTTATTTGCCACATCGCTGGATGTAAAATGTGTTTGGAAATTATGGCATGCTGTGTTGAATAAAGTGTCTTTAAGAAAAAAACAAGCAGCACAAAAAAATGTTTTTCTGGACCTGCCCAGTGATTTGGATCTTCTTCAAAATGAAACAGGTGCTTCCTTTACTCACGCAACACATTTCCACCAAAATTTGTTTAAAGTGGTATTTATGTAATGCTGCTATCTGACAGACACACACACAGACAAAAAGAGCAATGAAACCACAGTCTCATTGGCTGTGAATGAAATTTATGCCTTGGGTTAGTGTTAAATGCTACATTTTCAGGTCAGTATTATCAAACATGTCCTGTGACTGGTAACAACACTGGTTGAATACAAATTGGGCCAAGAAAATGAACCACTACCAAACATTAAGTGTTTAATTAAAATGTGAAACACTTCTGATTGTTTTTCAGTGGAGGTTCACTCAGTGTTCGTCTTACCCTAGACTATTTGCCACCCAGTGCAATGTTTTGTCTCAAATACTGTAAATGTTCATAGAGATTTTTTGGTAACACTGGAGCTCTATAACACAGAGCAACAACATACTTCATGCTTCAGGAGCACAGAAGATACTTGATACCAGGACGTGTGTATTTTTGGTCTTGGTCTCTTCTTTGAATTTGTTGCCCATAATGAAGATATTGAATACGACTAGACTTATCTAATGTTTATTTCAGTGCTAGTGGGTGGATTCTTTAATTCAACTTTGAACCAAAGTTTAACAATATTAAAAAAATACATTACTGAATAAGATCTCATTTATTGCCTTGAAGCAGTTAAGTTAACCATTTTGAGCTGCACAGATATCAAAGGCAGACGAACAGGCATATCCTCACGAAAACATAACCAGATTTTTTTCCCTCTTACAGTTGATAAAGATGTTTTATACTAATACTCTGGATTCAGAATGCAGACAATCGTTGTGGTCTGTCCCACAGGGGGTGTCCAGTGCCTGAGGAAGATGTTTCCTGTGTTCTCTGGCACTCAGTCCACCTCCTCACATCCTCCCACCCCAGTGGTTGCCAAAACCACTCCACTACTCCTCTAGCCGCTGCCCACACAGCCAGCCTCTGACTGATGAATGTGCAAGCAGACAGGATATTTTACTCTACTACGTACTACTTCTGTGATGTCCACCCACCATCAGCTCTAACATGTTGAGAGAAATGTGCCATTGAATCTATATGAAGATAACCCACGAGTTATCCTCGAGTTTGTGTTTTTATCTCTTTTATGAGGAGAGCATGGGCCAAAACAAAGCTGTCTGATTCCCAGAAAAGGGGGAAGATGGACGCAGATCATTCTGAAATGTTAAATATTTCAGAGCTGCAGGCGTCGGACCAATAGAGGAGAGACAGGAGAGAGAGGAGAGGATGGGGGAGGAGAACTGAAAATGAGAAAAATGAGGAAGCAGAAGGGAGAACGATATAAAACTCTATCCGTCTAATTTCAGTGTAGACTTCATTACATATTCATGTGATGGTGCAGCCATTAGGGTCTGAGCACGCGTGTGCAGTGCAGCCGGTGATCATACATATTACCTATCACTTCCACTTTAATTGCATGGGGCCACGAGAAAGAGGGCTTATACCAATGATTCTAATAATACATAAAAGCAAATATTCTCGTTTTTCAAATTATTTGCTTGATTGCCCTCTCTGGAGTGTTGGATGGATGTATTTAGATACGTAAGTGTGTCCGGGATAAGCTATTATGACTGATTCCCCCATTAGCAGGACCTGTATGCATGCATGGCCTGTATATGAGTGTGAGGCTGTGTGTGTGTGTGTGTATGTGTGCATCTGTGTGCATGCTCATGTGTGCCCCTTTGTCTCCAAATAGATTTTCATTACAACCCCTATCAACGTCCAATTTATTAGATATCATGTCTCAACTTGTAGCATGTTGTACTTCAAAGAAATGCAATTACTGTGCATTGTGTGTGTACACAGGGGGCATTCAGCAAATTATTTATGTTATTTGAAGTTTATGTACCTTGACTAATATGATTTTAATACCTTCACGAAACAAGAAGAATTAATTTCAGCGCAAAAACAATAACTGGGAATTATTTATGCCCTTTTTCAGGCAGAAAAATCTCTAGGAAATCACAGGTGATGGCGCAATAGAAATGAATTGCTGCGCAGAAAACGAGGCTGACGGTTTATTTGCGGTGACGACAACACTACGCCTGCCAGGAAATTTAAGCTCAGTGACAATTTACCTGAACCTCTGTTTTATCCAGCAAACAACTGTAAAATAGAGTTTGTATTAGGCTCGCCCAGCATAATATAACAGTTTTTGAACTGAGCAATTTCAAGATTCGAGTAAGAGAAGTAAGGTAGGCCAGAGCATTTGTAAGTAGTCTAGAATTAGTATCTGTCCTTCTATCCATTATCTTACCCATCAGTGTCGCAGGAGGTCTCCACAGTGCTTAAGATGAAAGCAGGGAATAGACCCTGGACAGTCTCCAATTGGTAGTAACACTTCCTGTGGCCTCACTAAAAGTCATTTTCACATCTTTGTTCTTGGCACAGTGACCCAGAGACGATGTGCATGTAAAATTGACGCCTGATGGTTCGTCACGCTGCATCGTTTTCATTCGTCCACTTCCTCTGTTTTAGACACTCTCACGCTTTGCTCCATTACAGAGTAACTGCTCACATGGTAATGGGTGGGAAAACTGAGCAAAAGAAAATAGATTCAATAAAATTGTTCTATGAAATTGCTCAACTAGCCTCGCATGGCATCCATTGTGGATCACTAGCTAAAGGGCAGGCCTCTTATGTTGCTTTATTTATTTCCACTGAGATCTGAAAATCTATAGTATATAATCTATAGGATCTATAGTCTTAACTGGCAATTAGTGTTCTATACAACAGTCATTCCAACATTTAAAGCATAAAATCATTATTACCATACATCTGAGAAGGCTGAACAACTACCTGATGTGATGACCATTCAACTAATGCCTAACTAAAGCCTAATATGTTACCAGCTAATAACCTGCTAATGTCATTACCGGAATTAGTAAGTAAGAAGGCTAATTGTAGGGAAAACAAACACAAACAACCACACTTCAAGATCACAGAGTTGTCATCTGTAATTCCTCCCCGTAATTGTACGCCTTGTCATTGTGGTGCCCTTTTCAGAGAGGAAACCCCTCTTTGACCCGAGCGTCGTCCTTCCATTTATGGTAAAGAGTCATCAACATTGAATTCAAACACTTGATTAGCTAATTACACTACATGCATAATTTAACTTTGTGACCTCTTCTGTTCCTTCCTGTCTCCATTGGGAGTAGTGCCAAAGACCCCCCACCCCCCCCTCCCCCGCCACACACACACACACACACACACACATACACCTGCACACATGCGCGCCATAATTTATAGCACCATGCAAAAAACAATGCCATTTCCTATATCAATAAAGTAGAACCATTAGAGGAATTAACACACACCCACATGCACACACACACACACTGAGTGTGTTTACACCACTTTAGACATAGATAAGTCATTTCCTGGAGACTTGCCCTAACCATTACCATAACCACTGCTCTTACCTTAACCATTACCAAGTCCTCATCCTGGAATTTAATGATTCACATTAATGGTCTTTGTTTCCATAAAGATGATGAGTTCCCACAATGTGTAGACAGGTTGCCCCCCCGACACAGCACACACATGCACAGTGTACAGTACACACACTGCTTGTTTAGAGACCACACAGGGTAAACACATTGCCTCTAATGCCTGCATTACCCTCAGCCGCTGCTCTTAGGCTCTTGCAGTAAACTGCCCCTTATTATCGACTAAGAAGACATGGGAAATATTTGGCTACATTTTATATATGTTATGGAGAGCTGAAAACTCACACACTGGATCAAGAGAATTTCTTCATATAAAGAGTCTTTTCAGAGGGCGCCTGTGATGCTCAGAAAATCTAACTTTACCGTACTCGGAAAGTGCTGTTGTGTGCAAAAGCTGGAGCTGAGTCCACCACCAAGTGTGCATTAGCTCCTGCTTTGATGTGACTGGCAGCCCTGTCGTTACAGGAGACACGGGTTTGCTCTGTGATGGATGGTGATGACAGCCTGTCCTGGCCCCAGTCCCAGACAGCGGTCACAGGTTAATAAATGTTACCGTAAAGTCCGGAAGGAAGCCAAAGAAACAAACGCCTGACGACGTTCAAACAGCAATTAGAAGTTAGTTATTATAGTTAAACCACTGACTGGGCACACGAAACAAGTAGCTCTTAAGTGGAATGTTTAATTCAAAATAAACATTAGATTTCACTGATGTATTTTCCTCTCTGAAGCGGTATTGCTAAAACTGCTGGAGACAGGGATGTGATGACTAAGCTCAGTTTGGAGATATCCTGAGCTGAACTCTACCAGGAAGAATAATACACTGTGAGTGAAGAGGCACCTCTTTATGCAATGCTCTATTTTCTCTCTCCTCTGTATGTTTGTGCCATCTTTACTCATCGTTCTCATTAATCATCCAGCCCTTGATGACACAGACTTGTGATATCAAGAGAAAGCAGGCCGCGTTAAGCCCCCAACATCCATTCTGAAGCATGTGGTGGTGACGCTTTAAACCCTGACCCCTAACATTACATGATCCCAAAAGCTGAGATCATCCTTAACCAGTGCTGAGTTTCTCTTACCAGGCTGCCAGAGAATCTCATAATGCAAGCTTCCCTGGTCTCACAGGGTAAAAATGTGCTTTTTTTGCTTAAAAATAAAACATGCCGCATTGTAGCACCAGGAAACACAGCAAGCAGAGACTGTTATTCAGTTCATGCTTAACATGTGGCTGCCAAAAAACAGCAACTGTATGAGTATGTTATCCATGTGGGACCCACAATGGCATTTCAATGTTTCCTCATTTATTTGTATTTCTGTGTCTGTCCTTGTGATTTATGGAAGCTGACATATGGTTGAGATGTACTGTAGCTAGGAGACCTTTACGACAGTGGGACCCGATCACAGTTTCCTCTATGAATCCCTCAGATCTTGTGTCCTGTACCAAAGGATTTACTCAGATTGTTTCTCCATCCAGTTAAGGTGGATTATGGTTCATTTCTGGAAGGGGAATGCATATCAAATGTGTCTCAAGTGACCACTGGTAATTGCATTTTGCTGCCCTGCTCCCACTTGATTTTATCTGTGGGAAACTGGGGCCGTTGCTGCTAAAGAGATAAAAATACACATCTGCTTTGAGCCAGTCTGTTCGACAGGAGGTCTGTTGGTACGTTGCCTTTGTGACTTTTCCTGCACCAACAATATCAACTGCTTTTCTTTAAATATTTGTCTAGACAGAGGTTTAAGTTGAAGTTGAATGGGTGGTTTGTAATGCTCCCATAGTTTTTTGCTTTCATACTACAAATGATGACTGCTCACCTACTGTGACTTGAATTGAGTACAATTCATTCTGTATCTTAGAGCACTGGTTTGTGAATGCAATACAGTATATATACCGTATATGTATAATAATTTATATCTACATCAAACTTTCAAGATACATTATATTGTTGTAGCAAATAGGAGCACATTGATTTTCTTTGAAAATGAAACTTTTATTTTCACTACTTTCTTCTTCTGTGTTTGTATGTATGTGACTGTGCCCCAGATTTTCTTTTTTTTTTTTATTAAATTAAACAAATGTCCAAATGCTTATGTGGTCGGATCTTCCCTAAAGTTGAAATGTCAGACTGAGCGTGTCTCATTCTATAAATAAAGGTAACAGTCCTTCTTGTGTTTTTGGCTTTACTACCAGTTATAATGTCTGATAATCTGCAGTGGCTATTCATCTAAAGTATTCATCTAAGAGACGCTGGAGTATAAAAGAGAGACAAGAAGGAACAAGACATATCACATGAGAACATGTGGTTCTCTTCAGCGACTGGTATCTGCATTGTGTGTTTACCTCATTTACCCTCCACTGGCATCGTTTTGACTCTCTTATCAATGCCAGACACTCAAAAGCTCAGAGACTCTAAAAACAGTCATGAGTACTGTTTCCTTTACTCCACGCCTGCGTGTGTGCTTATGCGCATTCGTGCAAGCTTCTGTGTGTGTGTGTGTGTGTGTGTGTCCATGTTTTGCGTAACACAGCAGGAGAAGGCTTGAATGTGTATGCTTTAGAAAAGGAAATGAATATTAGATCAGCGGGTCAGTTGTGGCCAAGTCACGGAAAAACATCAATGCAGGCCTGAACTACACACTTTGCACTCACACAGACACACGCGCACAAACAGGAATGGCTAACTGCCTACACACTCCTACTTATATCAGTTCCAATTTTAATACTGCTGATGCCACCTACCTTCCTCTAATCACCCTTCCAGTGCTCTGTCTATGGGCTGCGTGATTAGCTCTAAGGGAACAGCATCTACACATTGATTATGATGCAGTGGACAAAAATAAAAACATCAGCGCCTCCATCCACGCGTTGCCTCTGACCTGGCACGCACACGTCTATTATCAGTCATCAGGAAACCGTCTTGAGTGCAGTAGAAGCTCCAGATGTCCCGATCTGAAGTGTTGTTGTTGAACTATGAACTGTAAAGTTGCTCTGCTGCAGCGCAGACACACTTGACATTCATATGCATTTCATGTGCCCGCACATAAGAGTCCCTCTGTTCAGACTGACTCTGTGAGGGGGCTAATGTATCATTGTCATTTATATCAGACCACGTGACTCCAGATAATGCATAATTATGACAAATGACTGATGATGGTATTATGGAGCGTGAATATCATATGCATTCATATCTGTTTAATCACAGCTATGGAGAGGAACGCTTTCGGATGGCAGGCTGCTGTTACATCTCTCCGTGTGGCCAGGGGAGTCATTTGTTTGGGGGAAGATGTGCCCATGAATAAATATGTTGTCTGGGTATGTCTTCAGCCTACAGAAATATATTATCATTGGTTTCTCTTCTGGTCAAATAAGCACGCTAGGGCTGCCTCTGCCTGATATGTCGCCTCTGCTTTCTAATGAGGATATCAAATAAATATCTGTCTCAGTGACCTGTGAAATGAGAGTTATGAGAGTCTCGGAAACAAATTATTTAAAAAGGGGATGAGGTAATAAGGCACATGGTGGATGAGTGATTTGGACTGTCTGCTCACAGCAAGAAGGACCTAGGTTCGACTCCCAGTGCTCGAAAAGTCCAAAAACAGGGAGACTGGTTATCACCCCTGGATATGAGTGTGATGGTGTGTGTGACCTGTGCAGCCTGCCCTTGTCCCAGCAGACCCTCACAAAAAAGCAGGTAAAATAATGGATGGATGGATGGAGGGATAGGAGCTGAGCTAAGGTAGGATGTACGGAAAGGTCCAAGAAAATTGTAAAAACCTGAAGTTTGAAAAAGGAGAGTGCACCTCTATAGCTCCTCATCAAACAGGCCCAGCTATAACCACACAGTGTAGATGGCACTGAACAATTACAATCGACTTTTTGCTACCACTCAGCTACACAACTGTGCACTCCCTGTGTCCAGTTTGCAGATTAATCAAAAATAGATTATGTCCATTTCACTGAGTTGGTTAAGTGAAGTAATCAAAACTGTAATCACTTGGGCTGTGGCTCAATACGTGAACGTGCAGTCGAGTCCAATAATACAAAGATCTCCATCGGCACACGCTGCCTTTCCTCCAGGTCAGGCTCGCAGTGATCAATCAGCACAAAAATTAACTAGAAGAGAAATTTCAATTTCGCGTTTGCTGTATTGATTTGAGAATCGAGTCAATTATGGGTGACAACATGAGATTGAACGGTGCAATCTATGGCACATGTGCTCAAGAGCATAGAAAACAGCCTCAATTATCATTTACTGGTAACAATATCGGGTTTAAGAAATTGCAGGGTGAGTAAGAAATGATGTTAAAGGTTGAAAGGAAAAAAAGAAACAGGCTTGAAAAATTATAACCTTCCCTTGTTAAGCTTCCATACATCAACGCTGAGAGATCAGTGACTGAATCACTGAATGATCGCTCAGCCATTTTTTCCACACTGTACAGTTTTAACTCTTGCAATGTGCTGGCATTAGCAGTTTCCTGTTTATACTGCTTCAGGTTCCACTGCTATTATGTGTTGAAACAGTAATGATAGAGCATTTTTTCACGTTCATTGATTGATTATTTCATGAGAATTGTATGAGTGAATTAATCGTAAGCGCCAAAAAAGAATCAGATTAAGAAACAACCAGAATTTCACCCTATAGTGACTGTACTTCTGTTTGGAATAAGACAGAAAAAAAACTGTTATAAAACTCCAATAACATAAATCCAATAAACTAATTTGGGATGTGAGAGGAGTACGTCTGTGTTAACACGGATGATAGATATTGAATTTATTAATTCATTCATTTCTTGTTTAATGTTTTGTTTTACAGCCAGAATCTCTTTGAAACCATGTCAGCAGTTAACAGTTAAAGATGATAAAACAATGTTAAGCGTGTTGTTTGAGCTGTTAAAGGGTGTCTGGGAACAGAACATTAGGGATAACTCAATAAGTAACCACTGCACCAAACGTTGATCCAATTCGGCCTCTAACACAACAGTGTTGTGAGCAAATAAATAAATATATCTCAGCTGTGACATTACGCAAAACAGACCCAACACATCAAAACAGCACTGCTACAAAAATATAATGCACATCAAAACAACCAGGCCTCAGCTGTAATCTGTTTTGCTTTAATGTGACGAGGTGGTTTGAGAGGGTGTGCGACGTCTGAACGTCAACAATACACGCCTGTGCTGTTCATTTGACCGGGTCTTGGCTTGTAGCGGTGGGTGGAGTAGAGCTGAGCATAATCTTTGCCCCCCTCCTGCTTGTCCTTAATCTTATCTCATCAGATTGCCAATTGTAATCTGCTTTTTCAAAGCTTATGAAACTAATCGTCACAAACGGTGACAGTGGCTGAGACATTACATGTATGTGCTTATGACTCAGCATATGGAGCAATCCGGGCTGTTTGTATAGGAAGTCTGGTTTAAAGACCTTAAATGAGATTAAAGTCTTCAAAGTTGGAGGCTACTAAGTGTACTTGGGACAATCTACTAGATGTGGCTTGTTCAACTCCATTTAATTGTTTGCACACATTTAAAATTCTGGCAACGCTGGAAAAGAAAATAAATCCAGAGAGGAAGAAGAAGGACCCGACTGTTGTGAGACGATGCACCCTTCAACGTCACACCCCTGTACTTTCCTAAATAAATAAACCTATAAAGATCTAATGGGTACATACCGGGGGACGATGAGAGCACCCATTTAAAGTCTTGTAAATCAGCCTCAGATGGCCGTTTAATTAACTTGTAAATTAATGCACCATGCTGTGCAAATCGGGGGGGGTGATAAATATTCATGTAGTTACCTAAGAAAAGGGCAAGGACGTATCACAGACACAACCAGGTTGGGTCTGCAAGCAGCGCAGTTTACGGGACAATCACCCACCTCACTGGTATTTTATCGACAGCTGATTTGCATCTCTTATGCTCCATGTGTTAAGTGTGAACAAAAACAGTCACTCCTCCCCAAGCCTTCACTTCACATGAAGCACGACTCACTGTTTACTCTGCCAGTGTCAGGTCATGGCGTTACACAAGGCACGCTGTTTTTTGTTTTTTTCAGGTTTTAACAACTGTAGCTATACCAAATATTACGCAAAGCACTGCCACAACAAAAGCAGTCCATCTGCTGTAACTGCTAGCTATCAGAGAGTGTGGAAGTTCAGATCCAGGCCTGTGTTGACCATGTAGGAAACCTAATATCAACAGACAGGGAACCCTCCTTATCCTACAGGGAGCCATCTGAGTCTAGGAGGTTTAGGCAGCCAGCTCTGCTACATCTATTTATATCAATATGCCTTCATAGCACTTTGGGCCAGGCTGAGGTAAACACACTAGCTCGAAATGATGAAAAAAAAAGAAGCTATTGCGCAGAATGCAAAATCTACTCATCCAGGCTAGTAGTGCAAATGTGCAAGCTAAAGGTTATTTGAGGGACAGCTCATGAGCCTGATTTGATTCTTTTCTTCTTTTTTTCCCATAGTGGCAGTAGTCAAATCATTGCTGGATGGATAATTGACCTGCACAGGGCATGGTAATTGACCTTGCCAGTGAGGACGGGGTGGTCTGATGCTGAGCCAGCACTGTGGGATCTGAAGGAAAAGGGAGATATAAAGCAGAGGGGGCTGCAGTATGTGTATGTGGGAGGTGGGGGTAGTTTTGACCATGTTATCATCATGGGACACACTACTAATTACTGACCGATAATGTACCTTGAGTGGTACTGGGAATGTAGATTAATCCCCATTTAATTACAGTTCAACGCCCAATTTGGTGTATATGACAATCTAATAATTTAATCCCTACTGTCTGGTTTACCTGAGAAGTCAATCTATAAACTGTGACTGGTCCAAAACTCTGCCGCCTGCAGCATTGCCAGAGCTCCTTCCATTAGTCATATAACACCTGTCAACCGCTCCGCGCCTTCAAGGCCATCTGCAGCTTCACCCCTCAGCGCCTCTCCAGCCTCCTCCACATCAGCACCTGTACTCTCAGGTCTCCCTCCATCCAGCTCATCCTCCCACCTGCTCATCTAACCACCATGTCGAGAGCCTTCAGATGCTCGGGCCCACGTGTCTGGAACATTATCCCACAAGGAACATCAGAAACTATAACGCTCTGGTCATCTTCGAAACTCACCACTTCAAATACCTACTCTAATTAGTTTGGTCTCTTCGTTTTTTCCTGTTCCTGTTTTTATATAGTCGCTTGTCGTGTGTTTTTACACAACATCCTGTAAAGTGCCTATAAAAATGCTAAGAATTATTATCAATATAATATAACAGTGACAGGAAACGCAGCCTGTTTTGATCAGAGGAGCATCATCATCCCTCTGTCGGCCAGGAAGAGGTGTGTGTGTCCTCTCCAACAGGAAGTAAACGCTATTGGCTGTCAGCAGCTCGCACACTCTCATCCCGGTGCCCAGCTGGCTCCAGCATTTCATCATTACGCACATCACCAGCCACTGACGCATCGAGATCAGGGGAATGTTTTGCGTCATCATGAGATCAGATTTATATTTATTTATATATATATTCTGCTCCCTATATCTATCCTTATATGGGTCAGCTCTCTGTTTTTGCTGACTGAGGGATTAAGATTCACCTCACACATTTTTGGGGGGATAATTTGTCACGCCGCATACTCTGCGTCTGGGCGGTGGGGACTGGATGTACCGATGAAGCAGTCGGAAAATGAGCAGAAAAACACCGGTTATGCAATAAAACACACGACACAGTGTCTGCGCTGAGTGTCTGACGCTTCCTCCCAACAGGAAAAAAAGGCGTTTGTGCGTTTAAATCGTGAATGTATGCACAGGGAATATTAAGTCCCCGAGACAGAGGTGATGCTTGTTTACCAGCCGGAGGAGGACTCCCTCCACAGACACGGTAGCGAGCCTGTGAAAAACATGAGTAGGTCATGGGAATGCGATAACAACACTGTAAGAGAGAAAGGGATAGGGCTGGGAATAAATGTATTCTGATGTGATCCAATGACGCACGAGCCCTGCGGCTCTGTGGGTCAGGAGTTTTTTGGGGTATATTTTGGTGTTAAATTCTTGGTCAGATTTTTGGATCACAGGACCCGGGGCTGCTATAAATAAATGAAGTCCTGACTGACTGACTACGCTCAAATGAGTCGGAAGAGGGCAGAGTGATAGTAGGAGGGCTTTCTCCTTCCTCTCTCACTCCCTCTCGCTCTCCGGCATTCATCTGGTTTCCACCAATAAGCCCAATGAGCTGAGTGCGCACCGCCCACTGTCGGTGCGTGTGTGTTTTTTTTCTCCCTCTTCTCCTTTTTACCCTCGTTTTTTTTTTAAACCAGAGCTGGATGTGTAGATCAGATCGTCACATGTTGTTTCACCCTCCTAAGCGGCAGACATGTGTTATTTATCGCTCAGCTGTGGGAGAAGACGCACGGCTCTGGAAACGGAGCATTGATAAGACAAATAAGAGGGAATAAGGAAAACAAGCGCGTCGTTTCAAGACAGAGGAAGACGGGATACAGCTTTGTGTCTGAGGATGGCGAGTCCGCCCAACACCGGGGAGCAGCCGGTGCTGTCCGAGGTGAAGAAGTGCGGCTACCTGAAGAAGCAGAAACACGGACACAAGCGGTTCTTCGTGCTGAAGGAAGCCAGCGAGGGCTTCCCCGCCCGGCTGGAGTACTACGAGAGCGAGAAGAAGTGGAGGAACAAATCCGCCGCGAAGAGAGTCATCCCCCTGGACTGCTGCCTCAACATTAACAAGAGAGCCGACGCCAAGCACAGATATCTCATCGCTCTCTACACCAAGGACGAGTATTTCGCCGTGGCCGCGGACAACGAGCCGGAGCAGGAGAGCTGGTACCGGCAGCTCACGGAGCTGGTGGCCGAGGGCAGGGTCTGCGACGCCTCCGCGTCCAACTCCGCGTCCTCGCTGGTCGGCTTCGACGAGTCGAGCTACGGGGTGATCACGCCGGTGGCCGCCGCCTACAAGGAGGTCTGGCAGGTCAACCTGAAGTCTAAAGGTCTGGGGCAGAGCAGGAACCTGACCGGGGTGTACCGGCTGTGCCTCTCCAGCCGGACCATCAGCTTCGTGAAGCTCAACTCGGAGGTGGCCTCGGTGATCCTGCAGCTGATGAACATCCGGAGGTGCGGCCACTCCGACAGCTTCTTCTTCATCGAGGTGGGTCGGTCCGCGGCCACGGGGCCCGGCGAGCTGTGGATGCAGGCGGACGACTCGGTGGTGGCGCAAAACATCCACGAGACCATCCTGGAGGCGATGAAGGCCATGAAGGAGCTGTCCGAGTTCAGACCCCGCAGTAAGAGCCAGTCCTCCGGTACCAACCCCATCTCCGTGCCCACCCGGCGGCACCTGAACCACCTGCCCCCCAGTCAGACGGGGCTTCCCCGCCGGTCGCGGACCGACAGCATGGCCGCCACCTCCCCGGTGAGTAAGATCTCCTCCTGCCGGATCCGCACCGCCAGCGAGGGCGACGGCACCATGACCCGCCCGGTGTCGGTGACCGGCAGCCCCCTGAGCCCCGGGGTGCACCGGACCCTGCTCAGCAGGTCCCACACCATCACCGCCCGGCCCTGTCGGACGTTCGAGTCGTCGTCCCTCCAGCACAGTAAATCCATGTCCATGCCCCTGTCCCGCTCCCCGCCGCTGTCCACCCCCGTGTCCCTGTCCTCGTGCCCGGACGGCAGCAGCGCCCCCCGCCCCTCCAGCTGCAGCGCCTCTTTCTCGGGCTCCCCCAGCGACGCAGGCTTCATCTCCTGTGAGGAGTTGGGCTCCAGCCCCGCGGACCCCCGGGACCTGAGGTTATCTCTCACCCTCCGCAGCAACACCCCCGAGTCCCTCCGGGCCGAGACCCCTCCCTCCCGGGACGGCAGCGAGCTGAACGGCTACATGGTGATGGAGAGGCCGGGTCAGAACGGCTACCGGCGGTTACCGGAGCTGGACAAGGTTTACCGGAAGCGCACCTACTCCCTGACCACCCCTCGCCAGCAGAGAGGCCCCCCCCAGGTGTCCTCAGCCTCCCTGGATGAGTACACCCTCATGAGGGCCACCTACACCAGTGGAAGCCAGCCTTCCCGCCGCTGTCACACCGCCTCACCTAAAGGGATCTATCCTGAGGATTACAGGGATGTCCAGATTGGAGACAGTGGTTACATGCCTATGATGCCAGGTGTGGTACCCCAGACGCCTGGCTCTAAGGATGACGCCTACATGCCCATGAGCCCCATGTGCGTGTCTGCCCCAAAGCAGATCATCAACCCCCGTTCACACTCCTCTTCAGTGGGGCAGGCCCCGCGCACAGATTCCCCCGGGAGTGTTTCCCTGGAGGACAGCGGCTACATGCGCATGTGGTGTGGAACCAAGATGTCGGTGGAGAGCACAGACGGCAAGCTCGCCAATGGGGAGTACCTGAACATGTCCCCCGTGGACCCTTTGGTGTCCCTCACACCCCCAGACTACATCCTCAGTCCCGTAGGAGGAGATCCCCACCCCCAGCAGCATCACAGACAGCCTTACACTTACAGCTCTCTCCCACGCTCACTTAAAGGCCAGTTACAACGCAACGGCTCCACGGACACAGACCAGTATGTGGTGATGAGTTTACAGAAGCAGCGGATAGAAGAGGAGTCCAGCTACTGCCCCCTCGCTCCGGGAGACTTTGCGGGCAGCGGTTCTCCGAGCACGCCGGGCACACCTTCCTCCACACCATCTCCCCTCAGACTGGCACGTATAGATGGCGGACTGGTGCACCGGAGCAGGGTGTGTCGACCCACCCGGCTGGCTCTCGAATCCCTCAGAACGTTACCGTCTATGAACGAGCACCCCCTTCCCTCAGAGCCACGCAGCCCCGGTGAGTACATCAACATTGACTTTAGCAGTGCTACACACAACCCGCTGGAATCCGCGGGGGTGGAGGTCTCGGAGTCCGCCGCGAGTGCGGAGAAGGGATCCCCGCAGTGCTCAGACTACGCCAACGTTGACGTCAGCTCCCGGGGTCACCTTGGCCCGCGCGAAGCCGGGGGTTCCCCCCCTGCGGGGTGCCCGAAGCTCGCTCCCGAGGCGCTGACTTGCCCGAGTCTGGTGAAGGCAGAGCAGGACGTGCAGAGAGGTGAGGAGGGAAAAGGCATGGAGGGGCCGGCAGAGGAGAGGGGGATGGGAGAGGAATATCCTCTCCAGCAGCAGGTGAGCCTGGCGTGTCAGCCGGCTCTAGTCAAGGATGACTACACCGAAATGACTTTCAGTCCCGCTGCTGCTCTGCCTGCTCTGCCCACCCTCTGCAGCACAGACGCCGCCACCCTCCCCACCAGCCCCACCGCCTGCGTCAAAAGGCTCAGCCTGGAGAGCAGCATCGTGGACGCCGTGCCCCCAGTGCCCTTGGACTCCTTCCTCCTGGGAGGCCCCTCTCTGTCCGTCACCCTCGTGGACCCGCACAGAGGGGCCAAAGTGATCCGTGCTGACCCACAGGGGCGCCGGCGGCACAGCTCCGAGACCTTCTCCTCCACCACCACCGTCACACCTGTGTGCCCATCCTTCGCCCACGACACCAAACGGCACAGCTCCGCCTCTGTGGAGAACGTGTCCCGCACCGTGTGCAGCTCGGAGGGACCCGACGAGGACTACAGCAGCAACAGCCCCATGTGCCGGGAGATGTCAGCGGGCTATCAGAACGGACTCAACTACATTGCCTTAAACTTGATGGAGGGAAACCTCGCGGGCTGCCGGTTAGGGGACTGCGATGGACTCCTGAGGTTCAAGACTTCCTGTGGCTGCAAAGGGGGCATGAACGGCTTCAACACAAGCCCCTACGCCAGCCTGGGATTCAAGGAAACTGCTGCTGCTGTGAAAGGTGGGTGTTTTCATACATGACACTCACACACACACACACACACACACACACACACACACACACACACACACACACACACACACGCACACACACACACTCATTCATGCAGTATGTTTTCATTCATGAAGGGAGTGGTTCGAGGGCTTGAGTAGGATTGAGATCCGCCTCAGTGCTGCTCTGCATAGATAGGCCACTCGTTGCTAAGCAGCTCCTCTGAGCTCATTTTCATTCCAAAGTTGAGAATAATGATGATCTTTCACAGAACGTGCTGGAAACAAACAACTCCATTCATTTTGTGTCTTCATTTGTGTTGCCTGCAGCAGAGCCTGTGTGTTTAACACTGGCTGTGGTTTTAACCCACTGACTGCCGGCACGCAGTGTTTGTTCACTCTCAGGACAGTGAATGCTGAAACATAAATAGCTCGCCGTCTCTTTGCAGTTTATGTCTGTGCTCTCCTGCTTTCGCCCCCCCCCCCCCCTCCAAAAACAACACGTTTTGTTGTGCAATCAAATCCAGCATTTCAGTTGCATCTGTTTTACAGCAGTTGCACACTAGTACTTGTGTGTGTGCGTGTGCCTCGCTGTGTGCGCGCGTGTGTGCTAGAATAACAGTTTTCAGTCTGTAAATGCAGGTTACAGAAGCCGAGGGAAGTGAAGTTGTTTCTGAACTTTGCTGTTGGGTGTATGCTGTGATGTTTAGATAGGATTAGTCACCTACTCGTCACGCCCATGACACATCGACAGATCTGAAGGCTGCTCGATGCTGAGGAGGGCTGTTTGCAAGATCTTTGATCTGCTCCACGCTGCGCGCGCACACACACACACACACACACGCACATATTAGATCAGCAGCACCGGAAAACGCTGCTCTCCTTCCAAATAAAAGCCCGGAGATGAAAGGCTGAGTGAACCACTGATGTGGTCAGGACGAGTGAAACGTATCTCTTTAAATGACTGTGTACCTCATTAAACTGTACCTAAATCCAGCTCTTGCTCGAGTTGTAAGACGCGAGTGTTTTCATTCTGACACGACCTTATTTTGAAAACCGTAGCAGGACCCCCTTCTGACAGACTCCGTGCTGCTGTTGTGTGTTTGTGTGAATGGTCGACTGCTGGTCTCCACTCAGTGACGCAGTTTCATACCACGTCAGTATTTCAGAAAACATCCACTCTGATCCAGTGACGCATGCTGGGCTTGCACATGATGCACATGCGGAGCGGAGCAGCCAGACAAACACGTGTTTATGGCTCATTTTTTACAACCCGAGTGTACTGTAGCGCTTGAAAGGGGGAGGCATGTGTGCGAATCAGCCACGAAAGCCCCCCGACGAGGTGTCTGTGCGGGGCGGACGAGATGCCATCAAAATATTACCTTTCACCTCATTTCATTCACTGTTGCATCAGGCGCCTTTCATGCACGTCTAAATGGCGGGGATTATTTACAGGGATAGATGACCTGGCAGGGGCATGTCAGAAGTTGCTGTTGTTTGAAAAGAAAACACGCAGCGTCGGGATGAGAGTGAGTCAGGAGTCACTGTTCCTGATGGTGAAACACAAGAGTTTAATTGCTGTTTGTGGTTGCACAACCGGGTTGTCTCTCCTCGTCTCCGCTGGCTCCTCATGCTCCCGGCGCAGCCAGCATGGGGCTTGGTGCAAGTCATCGGGTTCCCCAGAAAAACAAGTGAGTCAGTTGTTTATCAATTGTCAGGTACTGGGTTTCACGACTGGAATGTGGTCAGTGAGCAAAGGTTGCTGGGAGGGGTGAATGCTCACTTGTTTTTCTAACCTGGTGGGATGGACCCGGAGGGGGGATTGGAGGATTATTTTTCCTCTTTCGTCTTTTTAAGCTGTGAGCACCATCGCAGGCCAGCCAGTGAGACCGTCTCTCACAGGAGCATCCACTTTTCATGTTCTTAGAACACTTATTGCTTTTTGCTAGACAGAATCACGTGCACCCCCCCCCCCCCCACACACACACACACACACACGCACACACCTATTGTGAACCTCCGGCTTATTGTCCTGTCACTTCATTGTGTCCCGGTGCTTTTGTGTCACACAGCACAGGCCCCAAATATTGAATTTTGTGGCTCGGCGGAGACGCTCGTCCAAGGCTGTTGCGAGAGCAGAGGTGGAGGAACAATGGTGACGGATGGATGACTTGTTTTGTTTTTCATGTGCAACAAAATAGACAATTGAGCTGCTGGCTGAAGGGAGAGAGTGAGGGGGAGGAGTGACAAGGAAGGGGAGGAAAGAGATAGAGATCAGTGTCATTCCGGTAAGAGTTTGTCTTCACTACTGTGTCTTGGTTATATAAGCCCTTCCTGACAAATGTCATTGTACACAGCACTGAATGCCTCGGCTCGGGTCCCGGATGTGGCCGGTGGGGCAGGTCTTTGATACTCTTCAAAATACAAAAACACCACTGTTGCTTGTGCCTGTGTGTGTGTGTGTGTGTGTGTGTGTGTGTGTGTGTGTGTGTGTGTGTGTGTGTGTGTGTGTGTGTGTGTGTGTGTGTGTGTGTGTGTGTGAGAGAGAGAGCGAGAGGGCAAGAGTGTTTACTACAAAGTGACAGGCTCTACCACATTCTCTTAGTTATCACTGCATGAACCGGGGAGAGCATTCCCAGCAGTGCATCAGTCTGAAAGCTGGTATATTTGGAAATTAAATCACCTGTCAGAGGTTGTCACTGAGATGCATTTCAAGTGGGGCCATGGTCAGGGAGGGGTGGGGGGTGGAGTATTACTCCTCGACTTGAGAACCAGGCACATGTGTAAGCCTACCATGCCTGTGTGTGTGTGTGTGTGTGTGTGTGTAAGTTTTGCTGTGCCTCAGTGAGGATCAGTGGCGTCCGTTAGTTGAGAGGCTGCACTGTTGTTTGGGTTTTGGGCCCTGACGTGCAAGGAGAGGTGAGGCGGTGGGGCGAGGGGAGGGGGCTGTTTAGCTTTCAGGGCACGCATTGCACATTCTGGCCCTGCCAACAATGTCGGTTTCTTGACCTCTGAACTCACTGTGTGTGTGTGTGTGTGTGTTTGTGAGAGAGACTCAGACGGGGCGGGGGGAGATATTGCTATGGGGCATTTCCAGAAAACCACATACCTCCATCTCTGTGTGCAGTGTTTTTTTTTTTCTTCCATTCTTTGGCTGTCCCCATCTCACCTCTCCCCTTCCAGCTCTTCTGTCCTGCCACTTTTCCCTCCATCAAAGCTTTTTATCGTCCTCCTGTCATCCACTTTTCCCACTTCTGTCTTCATTTATCTCATATTTCTCTCTCCGGCTGCGTGCAGACAGGGGAGAACACTCACTCGCACTCTCCATGTCTTTCATTTCCACTTTGTGTGTGTGGTTTCTCTTTTGTGTGTGTGTCTTCCTGTCCTGTGTGCATACATATACACAGCCATCAGCAGATGGTGGAGGGGGGTCAGGGGTTTTGCACCTGCCCCGCCAAGCAGTGCTCACTGGTTATCTGGCCCGTCAGAGGAGAGTGACAATACGCTAATGACTGGCCGCCATCTGCCACAACAACAACAAGGAGAAGCCGTACACCAACCCCGAACCCCGGCCCCCCTTCTTCTTCACCCACCCCTTCCCTGTTTCTCCTCCTCTTCTCTCCAGGCATTGGTTTCTGTTTTTCAGAAATCATGTGACTCAGTCCCCACCACCACCCCTCCACCCCACCCCTCCACTCCTCTCCTACACACAGACACACACAAACACACCTTCTCCACGCCGGTGAGTTGGAGCCTTGTGTTTTTCCTGTTGTTATCTGACCTCAGCGGGCCGGCTCTGATTGGCTTTTAACACCAGAGGCCATGGAGGACTGTCTAACGATGCATCAGACAATTAGCTAATCATATCTGATCAGTGCCACTAACAAGGCGCTCAGTCCCCACGCTGCAAGGTTTTATCTCGCACTGCCAACAACAACAGACAACTTGAGGCCAGTTGGGTTAGGAAGGATTGATCTGATGCATCCGGAGCAGAGGATTAGTTGATTGACAGGAAATCATTGGGCTGCTGTTTAGATAATCAATAAATGGGAAATTAAAATGCTAATGGTAGTTGGAGCTGTAGAAATGTCCTTTGTTATGGTGTGTTCAAGAGCAGCTGAGAAAGTCAGACTTTTTGAGATTTGAGACCAGGGTAATCTGACTGACCACCTATCATTTTGTACACAATAGTCCAATGTTAGTGACTGTTTTTTATTTCTGGAGCCTATTCTACCCTAAAACACGTAACAGTACAATCATGCTTGTGCTTGATTGCTTGTCCGCATTCAATACTTTAGGGGAAATAAAGTCTTTGTCCTCACCTGTCCCGTGCAGCTCTTCCCTACAACACACACACACACACACACACACACACACAGACACACACAAAACGGTGCTCAGATACATAACTCTTTGAGTAAAGTAGGGCGGGATGTTCCAGTGCTAGATAAAAACAAAGTCAGCCTACCATATCCTCAATTTAGCTTGAAGGTAAGCAGGATTACATTCACTTCAGGATTAGACATTGTTGAGTAGCTTGTTTTGTCTAGAGCACAGGAGAAGACGAGAGTAAGGCAGCGCTTCTGTGTGTGACATAAGTGCACATGCCATTGAGAGAGAGAGACACACACACACACACACTCACACTCTGCATTAGGCAGTGGATGTAAAGGAAGCTGCTTGACTTCACCTGATTCTTGCTCTGAGCCAATGAAAGTTTTGCTTGTTGACGTTTGTCCACAGACAGAAAGTTAATCCTTAATTTGTTGTAATATGAATAATGTCCCATGGCTATCCTCTTTATTAACCATTTAAAAATGTGACACTGTTAGATTAGAGTTTTGTGAAACTCTTCAGCAATCATTCTCACCTACATTTCACCGGCTCAATACGTAAGTGGATAAAGCGTGATAAGAGTTGCTGTTCTGTTTTGACTGAAAAGCCAATCGGTTGCAGCACAAAAATGCAAAAAGCCTGTCTGATCGAAGGGGATAAAGGCGCGTTATCTGCAGCACATGTAATGGTGAGTCAGCAGCGCGACGGAGTGAACAGAGGTGGTGGTTGTTGTTGTTGTTGTTTTGTCAGACAGAGGTGTGGCGGGTCAGAGGTGAGGAGTAGTTCCCTGTTTGTGAGCCGGCCGGCTGCTGCGTGTGGCTCAGGGAGGAGCCGGCTGGGCAGGAATGTAAACAGAGCAGATCTGAGCCTGCTGCTCTCTACCTGTCTGTGGTCCGCAGGAGCCCGAGAGCAGCTGACGATCCGCTGCTGCTCTAATACGCGGTCGGACACAGGCTCCCTCCAAAAAAAGAAAATCCCATTCATTTATCTCCACAGCAGTGCAGGGCCACTGGAGCAGGCCGTGCAGGGACAGACAGGGGCACATGTTTACTCTGCTGCCGAAGCACCAGAGAGGAGCCTGCTAATACATGGCTGTGTGCGCTCCAGCCCTGAATGGAGCACGGCTAAATTTAGCCTGTGAGAACTAAATAAATAATGAACAGAGCGTGTGTGGGTTGGGACAGGGGGCACAGACGTGGGTTGTAGGGAGGGGTGTGTGGGTGTGTGTGTGTGTGTGTGTGTGTGTGTGCGCGCGCTTGAAAAAGAGGAGTGGTCGGGGCCATTGAGTTCATACCCTCGCTGGACCTCTGTCCCCTTCTCTCAATAACCCCCTCCCCCCTTCTCTCCCCCCCAAATCTCCCTGCCCACCCACACTTCTCTCCGATCAGCATGTGTTTCAATAGCAGCGTGTGTGGCGCCACATTGTCCTATTGCACCGCTGTTGCTCCAATTATAATCCCCCCCTTTTTCCTTTTTTCCCCTCCCTTTCTTTTTATTTGAGCGTTTATGTACGTGGCTACACCTGGTTGCTAATTGCTGCCGTTAGTGATTCAACTCTGCTTCCCGGCAGATCCCTGTCATTCTCACCCAAGTGTCTGCCTCTACAGGCCACTGGCTGGCCCAGCCCCTACAGAAACACACACACACACACACATGGATTGTTATGGACCGTCGGTCCCATGACCTCACTGCATTCCCGTTCCTCTCTGTCAGGTTGATTCAGTTACTGTGGTTTTTCCACCACTTCCCACCCCGGTGTTTCTATTTTCTTCCGTCTCTGACACCCATGGCAATGACGGGAGGGAGAGCTCAACCCGCACAGGTGGCCTTATCACTGATTTTACTTTTTATAAACGCTCTAGTTCCGCATTTTTACCCCTCAGGCTTCCCCCGATGTCCCCTCTCTCACAGTAATTGTTGTGTCAAGTGTTGCTTAAGCTTTAGATTTGACATCAGATTTTCTTTTACAGTGTGTTTGTACTGGGTAGAAAGAGAGAACAGACGTGTGTGTGTGTGTGCGTGTGTGTGTGTGTGTGTGTGTTTATGGTGGGAGCAGTTGAGGAGGGGGTAACCGCGAGGATTCTGAATGAAAGGTTTGTTTTAGAGAATGACGATCACATCCAGCTTTATGAAAACAGCTCTTGTTCATGGCCGGGGAAGAGGGAAAGCAGACAGCGAGCGAGGGAAGAAATGCAGCCGCTTAGAGGGGCTGTGTGTGTGTGTGTGTGTGTGTGTGTGTGTGTATGTATGTGTGTTTGTGTATATGTGCGTGTGTGTGTGTGTCTGCCAAGACTTCCGCTCCCATTTGATAGCTCTGCATGCAAATGAAACCGCACAAACAAGCACACGGGGGCAAGGGTCAGCGCAGCTTTCCACTGGGAGAAAAGCGACACTCTGAAGACTCTTTTTATAGTTGATAGTATGTGGAAAAAACAAAACAAAAACAGCCATGTTGTGTGTGTGTGTGTGAGAGAGAGAGTGTGCGTGTGTAGGTTCGGCTTATTTGACGGTTGAAGGTGTGCAATCGAGAATACCTGGGTTTGTGTTTGTTGCTGTGTGGGAGTGTTGTTGCCGTCTCCTCTGCCGTCATTGGAGACTGCCCCGTGTCAGCTGCACAGTGCTAAATGCCACTCTGTTTTTCCCCTGCCGTGAAAACACCTGCCACTTCAGTGTCCACCAGCTGAGGAACACACACACACACACACACACACACACACACACACACACACACACACACACACACACACACACACACACACACACACACACACACACACACACACACACACACAGAAAGGCGGGCTGCTTGAAGAGCACTTATTCCTTACTTGGTAACAGTGGGGGTATCCGTTTGACCTCCCCCTCTCCTCTGTTGCTCCGTCCTGAGTGATAAATCTTATAAACTGTATGTACACTCACTTCTATTAGGTTTGTTAAGGGCCAGGAAATCCCATTCAGTTAGATTCAAATTCAGGCCTGTAGATCACATGACAAGAAGCTCACCAATGTTTTCTTCTTCTCTCTCTTTCAGAATGAAGGCTGATGGGTCCGGCTCCCCTCCCACCCCCACCAGGCCTCCCCTCCTCTTTCTTCTTCTCCTGTGAACTTAGGATTTCGCTGCGGCCAAGTGACGACAGCTGGACCATGAGCCGCAGTCAGAGTCCTTTGACCTCTTTGCCGCCTTCGAGGGTCACAGGGACAGCCATCGCCATGGCAACACGGACACTTGACCCTTGCCCCAAATCTTCCCTCCGCTTTTTCTCGGCACCAAAACATTCAGGCGCCATCGCTGCTGCTGTACTAGATGACTTAAAAACATAAACAGACTATTAACTCTAACAATAGATAGGTGACTATTTATCTCTGTGTGTAGGCCTGCAAAGTTATCCTGCAGTATATTGTTCTGTTGATCATTATTATTATTATTATTATTATTGTTGTTATTGCCATTCATACACTTTCAGCTGGTTTTCTTTTGGCTTCAGCCGACAGTTGCCAGATACTCTCACCTGAAAACCTGTGAACCAAACCTGGAGAGCATAGCGTGCGTACACACACGCAAAAAAAAAACAACCTTTCATGCATACGGATTACATATTTATTTATTTATAATGTATGTATGCATTTAATGAAGTGTGTGCGAATTTGTATACAGATTGTATTGCAAAAAGAGGTGGCATATATGAGCATATTTAAAAATCAAAGTTAACATTTGCTTAAAAGATAAAGAAAATCCTACCTCAGCAAAACCCAGGTTGGTACCAATTCACACAGCAGAAATATATATAAAATATTTATTTTCAGAGGTGAATGTTTTTTTTAAAAATCACCAATCCAAAGCCTTACTCTAGCCATCAGCCCCCGCCTGATGGGCCTTTTTAGTTTGGACCTATAAACACGCAGTATATCAAAGATTTAACCAATCATCTTCTTGACCGAATGTCGACCAGAGCCGAGGGAGAGACCACCCCTCTGAGATTACGTTCCCTCTCTCCACACCTTACATTTCTGACAAGATTATGTATTAAATATCCAGAGTAATATATTTATGAATATGCCTGAGATGGAGGATTCCAACACACGAAACAAACACCCAGAGGACTGTAGAGGAATACTTGACATTGCATCACACATGCATGCAGGAGTCACACATCCAAACACTGCAGCATGAAGCAACTGGACCTGACCACCAGATCTGTGGCCTGTCTGAGCCCGAGTCTCAGCAAATCTACACACTTTACCTGTGAGACCCTGCGCATCCACACAGCCTGCAGGAAGCGGTGACCTGTCGCCACACGGGACGGGAACATGAATGTTTTGAAGTTATTTATACAAGAGTGACTGGACATTTCTTTTCTCACCCGATGCCTCATTGCAGACAGCGGCGAGCAATGAGGCAAATGCATGACGCAGCCTCGGCCTCCGCAGCCGCTCCAGAGAGAGGGAGCCAGGCGAGGCACGCCGGAGCCAACGCATGGTCTTGCACTTACAAACTTTCTAGATTGTAACACAAGACACTTTGAATGTAGTACATGCTGTGTTCCGAGTGTGGGAACACACAACCCAACAAACACCACAACAGCTTCAACAACAACCACCACAACAACAACAACAACAACAACAACAACAACAACAACGAAACATGCAGAGGTACTGAATGGAAACCATGACACAGATACAAAACCAGGGGAAGTGTGTCTTTATTTATCTGAATTCACTGGTACTTAACCTTTGCCTATATACTGTAAATAGCGCAATGTTACAGAGAATTACATCTAAGCAAACTTTGAGAGATGTTAAGTTAAATAACTTATGTTGTTTGTACTGTACATAGTATGTGTTTGAGTGAATTTTCTGATACAACGAAAGCACTAATTAAGTTATACGCTAACCAGTATGGTTTGGCTTTGATTTCTTTTCTTTTTTTTTTTTTTAAACTGTCATGGGATTGTCTTGTGAAATGGATGCCACTATGAGGACATTTTCTAATGCTGTAATTCAGAGAAAAAAAAAAGATTTTAAGAGAAATCATTAATACTTGACATAATTAATTCTTGTTACTTAGGTACAACACAAATGGCCTATATGCAATATTTACACTTTTGAAAATTAGTTTACAAAGACGTACCAAATGTATAAATACTGTTAATAATGTTTGTTAAACCTTAAATTCAAATTTCTGCTGTTTGTACGTTTTTTTTCTCCAAATTTGAAATGAGAACTTTTTTCTGTGTGTTTTTTGCTAATCGAGCCTCTTGATGTTTTGAGCAGTGTTTTGCATTTGGATAATGTTTCAAGTTTTTATTCCGCATCTAACGGTTACGATATGGGCCCTGGCTTCTCTTGCTGTGTCTTTCATTGTAAATATTTCATATCTTGCATATTGTGATGCTACTAAGAGATGATAATTTAAACTTAGTTCATTGCTTTAGATTGTATTGATTCTTTATAGACACATGCAATAAATAATGTTATTTAAGAAAGCCATCTGACTCTGTTTCCGTTCTCCTCCCTCTGGTGTTACAAACAAGCACAAGGCTTTTTATCTTTTGTTTGAATGGGCACTCGCCGGAGCAGATGTTTCAATTCACTTCCCGGCTTCTTTCATTAAGAAAACACTCACGAGGAGAGAGAAGACATTTCCCGGTTCTCTTTCATTTCCCTTGTCCCTCCTTGTTTTAAAGCCCTGCTCCCTATTGAGAAAGAGTGCACCAAGTGTTGGGTGTAGGTCTAGCCTTGCGTTGCCTCCAGCATTAGCATTGTTATTGTTTTTCCGCACTTGGCTTCCAGTCCCCACCCCCAGCAACAATAATTAGACCAGCATGTTGAAACAGCCCCTGGAACTGGGAGGGAATAAATAATACGATGATAGGATTATGATTTTGCACCCTTCGCCATATGCTGTCAGATTATTCATTCTCACAGCCTTGCTAATTAAAATGGTAATTAATGCTGAGAAATAGTTCTGATTGTCTACTGTGGCGACTGCTGTGTGTTCCTGGGTTGGAGGAGGGGCTGGCATTTTAGGCGTGTGTGCATGTGCCGGGTGAACGACATGACATGTTTGTGCTTAAATGTGAAGTATGGGAGCAGCAAAGACAGAGCAGGGCAAAAAAAAAAAAAATGAAAGGGGTGGTGGAGGAGAACAGCTGGAAAGAGGGGGCGGGTAAAGCAAAATCCAGGTTGACTGATGGATGGAATGATAGCCTGAAGGTAGATCTCCTCCATTAGGCAGATTTGTCTCTGCAGCATGGGCAGAAAGCTAAAGGGCTAATGAGAGAACAAAATCCTGGACAGCAAAGTGTGACATTCTGTGTAAAACAAACCCCATCCATCATTGCCCTCCTCTTGCTCCTGTTCTCCCTCTTGCTCCACTTCCTCCTAAAGTTTAATTAAAGACTAATTTACCTCATTAAATCGTAACGGAGGGATAGACAGTTGCACTGCTGCAGGCCATTGAGTCTCTTGGTCTGTCTCCTCGGGTCTTCTCCCCCTGTCACAGCATGGACTGAGCAAGTCCACAAAACTGTAATAGTTAATGTGGCTGCGCGACGGCAGGGAAGATAATACCTGATAACGTGTGAGTGACAGCTGGCAAACACACACACACGCACGCATTCAGGATGAAAACATGCAAATTTCTATTACTGTGTGATCATGCAAAGTCAATGAACGGGCTTGTCTGTGAGTATCGTTCACAAGTCAGCTGGTGTGTGAATGCGCATGTGAGAGTGCCTCAGTGTGCATGTGTACCAGTGTGTATGTGTGTGTGTGTGCATGTTCGTGAAGGGGGTTGGTGGTTGTGCATCAGTAGCTACTGTAGGTCCACATGAGCAACGTAAAGTAGCTTCATGCCCCAGGGAGTCATCAGCCTTATGGACAGAGACCTGCAGCGGCTCGACAGGAAATGGTACGCTTCCGGAAAGCTGTCTGGGACACTGGCACTACATTAGTGGCTGCATGCGCGCACGTGTGTCCGCCTGTGTGTGCGTGTGTGTGTGTATATGGGCTTTTAAAGTCGTGTCCGCTCTGTGGCCATTTGTGGATGTGACCCCATAATAATCAAACTAGTTGTGTTACCGAACCTCAGCCTGCGTGCAGCTTGTTTACGGCATTACAGTGCATTGCCCAGAGACACACAGGGAGGTTACCTAGAACACAAATGCATAAAATAATGTAAACCTATGTCTCTCTTTGTAGAGCAGATGGGCAAAAATGAAAAATGACACTGTCTTATAATCTCCATGGAGGCCCTACTGCCCGTGTGATAAGCACAGTCTTGCAATTTCAGTGAATGTCACGCTCTCAAAATCAGTTGTAATCTATTGAAAACCTATGCATTATCAACCCTGAGGCGTGTCGGATTATGTGACGATTACATAGTGAACTGAAGCCCTGTCATGTAAATAGACACAAAATATACACCAAAGCAGAAGCACATTATCCTGAAAATGTGTTTATGCACACTGAATTTTAATGTTACTCTTGCTTCTACATCAGCCACCATGCAGCCAAACTGCAACCACTGTTTGGAAGAGAAATGGTTTCACCCTGCCCCTTGATTGGCTGGATTGCCTCAGAACAAGGTATTTATAGGTTTATTTTAATAGTTGCTAGTTAGTGATCTTGTTAGAACCTTGCAGTTGATGAAATATGGAAGATTATTTGTATTTTATTTTCTCCAGGCCTCTCAAGTCTGTCTTGATGACAAAATAGATGGCTTTCTGGAGATGGTCTGGGGGGAATGCAGATTCATCCAGATTCAGGTTCCCAGAAATTTCCCACAGATCCAGCCAGCAGGAATGCAAACACTTGTGCATACAGGAATTTTTCACCATATTTGTATATGTTCAGCATGGGAGAGAATGGATGACAGGTTCACAAGAGAGAGGTTAGAGAAAGAACACATACCCAGAGGCAAACCCATTATACTCTTGTGCGCGTGTATTTGTCATGGTGTGTGTGTGTGTGTGTGTGTGTGTGTGTGTGTGTGTGTGTGTGTAACAGATCCTTCTTTAACTGTGGGTGCGTATTCAAATAGCACTTCCAGTGAGTTTCCGCCATGGTTGGTGACTATCAACACCTTATCTCTCGCTCTCTCCCTCCCTCCCTCTCCCTCTCTCTCTCCCTGTCCCTCTCTCTCCCTCTCTCTCTCCTCCTCCCTAACTTACAAACATTACACTCACCGAGCGCTGTAACACGCCTTGTGTCATCTTTACAGTGTTGCATAATCTGCCAGAAAAAAGTGTAGTAAACAACAGTCGACTTCCTCTTTCCAGTGAAATACGAGAATGCAGTAACCATTTCCTCACATCCAAACACGCATGTAAACACACACACACACACATACACGCACACACACACACACACACACACACACACACACACACACACACACACACACACACACACACACACACACACACATACGCACACACAACATACTGTACATGCTGTACTGAACTTCTGTGCCCATATGTATACACTTTTATGTGAGCAAAGCCTGGCTGTGGTGAAGAGAAGTGAGATGACAAAGTTCTGCATGAGACCAAATGCTCGACAGAGAGAGAGGAAAGGCAATTTGTGAAATGTTTTCCAAAGTTATGTTTAATTAGTTTTGCATTTGACTGAAAGTTAAAAGCAGTAGGTGCTTGTCTTTCAGGCTTTTTTACTGGAGCTGACTACTCTGTGGGCTACAGGTTTCCCAGATTCCAAAACTATGATTCTTAAGAAATGAGTCAGTATGGTAGTCCCAGTTGGGTCTGACCCAGCATGTGTTTTGCAGGAATGTGTGTGTGGGAGCGCCTGCAGCCCTCTTACATGCATGTGTGTGTGCGTACGTGCACGTCTAAGTATATGCATGTGTGTTTGGTCAGCCTGTTCAGCAGACATTCCCAGCTGTTTTCCAGGTAGTGTTCTCACGCTTCTTGTGCATCTCCTGTTTCTCACACTGGCTGCTTTGACTGTAATCCCCACCAACACATACACACGCACACACACACACATACACACAGACACACAAACACACACACACACACACACACACATACACACAGACACACAAACACACACACACATGCAGAGCCCCGCCTCTTTACCTGGCCACTTGGAGAACAAAAACCCACCCCACACTTTCTCTCTCTGTCACGCACCCACAAACATATAACGTCCTGTTTCTGATGATAGAGGGGCAAGAGAAAATAAGCACGCTCACAAACACACACACAATGGAGGAGGGCACAGGGCATGAAAGGGCTGATGAATGAGAAATGGGAAAGGGCAGGTAAGTGGTAAGGATGGACAATGAGAAGAATAGTGGGAGAGGGGGGTTGAGGGGTGGAGACGAGATGTGGGAATGTGCGGGAAGCTACAGGATGAGCTCATGCCCTCTGCTGGCTCCACCCACTATGTGTGTGTGACTCACCCTGGGCAGGTGTATCTGCATGTGTGTGTTTACAGCTGCAGGTCAGTGCAGGGTGTGTCCTCTTTGCTGTGCTGGGGGAACATGTTTCCTCAAGCACAGGTACAGCGATTCATCACCCGAGGATGACAGACACAAGCAGCTTGGCTTCTTTATGGCCACGCGGCTTGGACTAATCAAAGTGACAACAGTAAGGCTGGCTTCTAGAAGCGCATCAGCCGGCATGGAAAAATTAGGAAAACAGTAGCCCCGTTGAGCGTATGATGCAAGGATACAAATTTGGAAACTCTTGAGCAGGCAGGTCCTTGAAAGTAACCACATCCTCTCAGAGTGCGCAGGATGAGGGAGATTTTTAGGAGTGGGCCCCCGCTACAAGTCGTCGTTCCCCTCCCTGCGTTTGCCTCAAAGTGATGGATGTGGTTGGTGGAGACGGCACACGACCTGCAGACAGCCATCAGCTCCTTACAAGGAAGCACCATCTGCTCCTATGGCTGCTGAGTGTCAATAAGCTGCATGTGTTTTTTCTTTTTGTGATTGTGTGCACATATGTTCCAAGTGGTGAAAGTAATTGATTTTTTCTTCGAATGAGGTAGTTGGCTCAGGTAGCCCCCCTGTGGCAAATAGACATGTCAAGGTGATGGCGGTCCTTTTGTTTGAGGTTTGCAAATGAAAAAAAAAAAGAAAGAAAGAAACTGAAAACAAGAAAAATCGTACACCTCGTCATAGACATCCTAATCTGCTAACAATTCATTCTTTTGGGTGAAATTCCAGTTGACAGACATTCTGGTAATACCAGCTTTTAACAAAGCTTTTCACACCGAGAATTTGTCTTTTCATTGTCTTTGTAGCATGCCATCTTTAGTACTTTACAAAGCAGAGAACAAAAGATCGGGTATATACGCAACATGACCAGGTCTTACTCAAGACTGGAGCCTCGGTGTTGTGAGTGTCACGTGTTTGAATCGTCACAGAGGGGACTGATCCAGCAACACAGATCATGAAATCAACATTGCTGAATCTATGTTATAACTTGAAACTCACTTTGAATTCATCTATATCTGACTCAATGCTTGTTATCGGGAGACGTATGCATAATAGTAACACCAAATGTCAAGAGCGGCTCACAAATGAAAGGTCTCCAAGATAAACTTTAATTTGATTACTGTTTAAAAAAAAATCCACATCTCAGAAGGAAACCTGCTTTGGTGTTTTCTGCATCCATTTCAAGCCACATGTCTGCTGTGAATTAAGCAGCGACCGCTGTGACCACGACTGGCAAGTGAAGGATGACGGCTCTGTGGATTTTCCTACCTCTCCCAAGGTCCTCTGGGGTCAATCACCAGTCTCACAGAGAGCTGAGTTGGAGCTCTACAAACACTTTATTGTTTATTTTACTTTTGTGATAAGACCAATGAAATGTGTGTCTGTCATGTCTGAAAAGTTTATGAGGCCTTAAGGTGTGTACTAACGTCAGTCCACAAAGCACACATCTCAATAAACTTTGTTATGTTGTTCCTTAAAGTGTCTAAAGGTGTCTGCTGTTTTCAATCAACTACAGTAGCTGCTATAAACAGCTGGTTGTTGCCTGCTGATAAGATATCAATCTTTGCTCTCCAGTACACAATATAAAATGTTTCTCATTTATTTGTACCATTGGTTGCACCCATGATGTGTTTTTGTGGACTGACAAGAAGCGGGTTCAAGGTGAGTACTCAGACATTGTATTACTCAAACCACAATTGCATTACAATGTTGTTGGCAGCATGTGCTTTGTTGCATCGAAGTTCACTGTTACAGAGTTTGTCCGTGGTGAAAAAACAAAGTTTGTAGAGCTTGGCTTGCAGCCAGACAACCTCCCCTTGGCTGACAGTTGTCCTGACACTGGAGACCCTGGATGAACGGGGACATGGAGCTGGATGGTCCACGTCTTGGAGTTTTCAACTGAGGGATGAACAAATGGAGCAATCAAACTGGCACCGTATGAACTGTACCATTAGTTCAGTTACCTGTGGGGGGTTCAACTTCATAGAGTATAACAGAAAATAAAAAGTATGGTTCAACCCTCTTTGTTTCAAAAGGGTTAAGCTGCAAATTATTTCAGTGTATTAAAATGAGCAATGTGCAGGATTTTCTTTTCATTATTTAGTTAAAATCACTGAAATCACTGAAAACCCCATTCAAGAAGAAAGCACAACTGAGAAGCCAGGAAACCCATTTTATGTCTCTACCATTTCAGCGCCATGACAAATACTCCACAGACCCACTAATGAGGCTCCTGCTTCTACATGCAGATGTTTAGTGCTCTCTGAGTTACATTAAGAGCCGGGTGCTGTTCAGTCGAGGAAGAAATGGTGGAGGAATTGCCACCGTTATCTGAAAGGCCTGACAGCTGTATCGACAGCCTCGCAGCTGAGCTGGGAATGCTGCAGCGCGTTAAAGCCGCCACTGAACCCATGTTACATAGTGTTAACATGAGTGAATCAGGAACATTGTTGAGGGAAACATTTCATCTCTTATCCGAAATCTCACATTTATTCACTGTATCCTAAAAAACAAGAAAAAAAATCTTTCTGAAACCAGCCGAGCTATAAATGTATCTCCTGGTGTTTGTCTGGATAATCTCTCCTCCCTCCACTCAGCACTCTCTGTTCCTACCCTGCCCTTAAGATGTATTCTTCATCCTAACTGATGACCACAAATGTTCCAGGTCCTCTAATCTCTGCTTCTCCATTTTCCTTTATCTCCGATAATGTTCTGAATTCTCAGGGCTCGCTTCTTATCTCCAGTGCTCTCCGTATGACGCACACAGCTGAGCAAGGACATAGCTATGCTTTCTGTGCTACACAGACAACGTCCTCGAATTCACAGAGCCCAGACTGACTCTTTTCAAATGTTTCTATATTTGAGAGAGGAAGATGGTTGGGGAGGGAGATGGAGTCTGTTGAAAGGCCTCACAAAAGATATTCAGACTGTGCCCTGAACTCTGTGTAACGTAGTTTGTATGCTGCAAGCGTTGTGGTGTTGTGCAAAAATAAAAATAAATAAATAAATAAAACACAAGCAGGTGATAAACAGGATAGGTGGAGGGGCGTGGACAGCAGAGTAGGTGGGGAGTGGGAGGAGAGGTGGGGGAAGGGAGACTCATTTGGGAATTACCACATTATTATATGAATGATGGAGGCTGGAAGTGGTGAAAGGAGGATAAATAAATAATTAGGGAAACCTGCCGCTGAACACCATGATTTTTTTTTTCAAGAAGAGGGGGAGGAGCGACACAGAGACATGGATTGATTTCTCTGCTTCACTATTCATTTCATTGACAGCAATAAAAGAATGGAAGTCAAGCTACAAAAGATTTCCCTGTCTGGCCTCTCCTGTATCAGTGTAACGAAAGCTGCTTTCCATCACTGAGATCACACAGCGGGCTCACTGTGGCCTCCATAGACATTGACATGGCGTGGAAGTGGGCCATCAGTTTCTTTCAATCACCCTAATGTGGAAAGCTGCGAGGCCAGACAGCCATCTATAGCCCAGAGATGCCCCTCCCCCCCAGCTCTAATAAACAAACACAGCCTCCCTCGGAGTCCCCCAGGTGGTCTCAGTCAACACGCTGAATGAAGCATCACTCAATGATGGATCAAAAGAAAGAGCGTCCGGCCATTGCTCATCTTCTCTTCCCCCTGTCCTCCCAGCCATCCTCTCCTCCTCTCCCATTCTCTCCCCCCGTTTGATCCACCTTTTCTCGTTTAGCGCCCCCACACCAGGCTCACATCCATCTTGGGTGTTCATGTCCCGCTCTGAGCTCCAGACCGGCCGAGGGGCTCCAGACCTCATCCCTCACCCGACTCTCCCTCCTGGGACAAATAGGCCCCTGAGTGCCGCTGGTGAGGGATGAGCCTGTTACACATACAGCCACTTTTTCTTTGTTCATTTGCTAATTTCTGGCTCTTGTTCTCTCTTGAATGCATTCTCACGTTCAGATATATCAAATTCAGCTCCTGTTGTCAACCCAAAATGTGTGCGTATGCGTGATACATGGACTACGCCATCCATCTCAACCACAAAAAGTATCTCGCCATGCACAACAAGTGATGGGTCTGTGTTGCAACACACCGTTTCTATCATCACATGATTTGTTGTGGGGTTACAAAGCAAGAATTGCGATACATGCGTGACCCATTGTGCCTTCGAAGGCATCACACTGAATTGAGAGTGCGTGCCAATTCCTGGAGGAAACATAGTATTGTCTTCATGGTGTCATTATCCTAGCGAGCAGCAGGCAGAATGCTAAACTCTGGTTGGGACCCTGCACTGTGACATTACTGCAACATGCAACCTGATTCACCAAACTGGGCTCACGTCTCATCACCCCATGTTTCCTAATGAGGCTGCATATATTTCATATTATTCTGATTGCCCACAAATCCCACAAAAAGACCAAAATGAGCCGTGTTTCACTGCTTTCTGATTCCCTAAGCCTGTCCGCAAGCCCATTCATTCTTACCCAGCACACCAAGGAGATCATGTATATATACTGTTTATTCAAGCTCACATTCGCACCTATTTCACATGGGGATTCATTACATGAGCGCAGGCAAGACAAGTGAGCAGGCTTTGAGTCTTTCTTGGAATATCCATCCTGTCTGACAGTGTGAGCTTGTAAGGCTTTTTACACACGAGGGCTATTCTTTTCTGTGCCATTAACTCACACGTCAATATATCACTATAAACTATTGTTTGTGGGGAGTTATGCCAGACACGAGGCAAATATTCCCTGGTCCTCAAAGGCTCATGTCTTTATAAAGAGATGTTGAGTTGAATGGAGGTCACAACATACCTCATCGGAGTCCCGACTTCTCAGGAAACATGGTGTTCTCAGTGTCATAAAGCCATTACAAAGGCACTGTTTACAGTTTCTTGAAATAGCCACAGGTGCGTATTTTGTTGGAAACAAGGTGGCAACATGGTGGTATACTGGTTCCCCCTCCGTGCCAAAATATTTGTTGAAACGTTTGATGGATGGAGCATTTCATATTTTGGTGCTGCTCATTCATCACATGCTGATATTCATCTCCATGTTTTCACCCTCATGGTGATTTTTTTTTGCCTCCCCCTGCCTGAGCTGACTTCCATGAAGGCGTGATGAAGCACAAATTCACTGGAAGTGTACAGTGCGTTAAAAAAAAGCGTTAGACTGGCGGCAGATCGGTTTAGACTAGCAGGCCAATAACAGACTAACTGTTATGCAAGTGTTGGCCTGGCCTGAGCACAGAGCGTTGTAACAGCTGTAATGAAAACCAGAGACGCAGTTAGAGAGGAGTGAGAGGCAGCGAAGCTCCCATCACAGCCAAAGCCACACAGAGGAGACATCACCAAAGTTATTATTTTCACCAAAGATTCACCAAAAGTGAAATTAATGGGCTGTTTTCCTTCAAGCACTTCTGGCCTGAGTGACTTTCTTCTCTCAATCCATCTGTTTGTCTCTCGCTGCCGCTTCTCGAAGCCCCTGCTCCTCGCTCTCTTCTCTCTCCTGTCTTTCCACACCTCTCTCCTCTTTTTCCTCGAGCATGATAGCACGGTAGGTTTTTCTCCCTCTGAGCTCTAGCAGAGCAACAACACATTCCTGTCCACATTCCAGCCTCAGGAAAAACAGTGTCCGGAACATAATAAAAGGCCAAGCACGTCATTTGTTTTTAAACCCCACTTGCTGGCTGGAACAAAGCTGAGCTGAGGGCAGGATTGGGCAAATGTGTTTGTGCATAAGAGAAAAAGAGACATCGATGTGAGAGTGATGTGTTTGTGTTTACGGAGATACGTGTGCGCGCGTGTTTTGCTGTTTGCCTCTGTGGTAATCACAGCGTTATGAGCTCAGCCCTGCACCATCGATTATATACCCCGTGACCTCTGTTCAGGCACACAACCTGGAATACAAATGTTCAAAGGGACGAGGGTGAAGACAGCGTGGCAGACACTTTCTGATCAGCTCCTGAATCCTCTTGTAGAGCCTGTCAGCACGGTGTATGTTTTCATTCGCATCATTCGTCTCCTCCGCCTGCAGTTATTGGCATTTTGTCCAACTTGTCTCATTCCCCTGACCTGCTCTCCAGGTCAGGGAAAAATCCCCAGGTGCACAGTGACCTTGTTTGGGTTCCCTCTTCTCTCAGGTATCCACTGTTCACAGTGGATAGAGACTGGGAGACACGTGGGCATATTGGGGCTGTACACACAGTAATTATCATCAGACAGCTGATAAGAGGAGCGCTGGACAGTTTGGCGCTGTCCGAGCCTTCCTCTCCCTCTCTCTCTCTCTCTCGTGCAGTGCTGGCAGGTTAAAGGTCAGGCCAGTTTTAATGGAGTGTTTTGGCCGTGTCGCATCCTTGCTCGGAGAGCCTCTTGACCTCCACATCCTGTCCGGAACAATATCACTTTCACTCCTCATCCTCTGAGCCAGCCATCACTCTCCAAGTATGACTGTGACTGATTTCAGTGCGAAAGCCTCAGTGTTGACACTTCCCATCATTCACTCCTATTTTTGTCTTTTAATCCATCAAGTCTACTGTGTTTGCCACAACCCCCCAAACTCTCCATTTCTAAATGTCTCGAGGTCGAATGGTATTTGATACCAAGAGCCTCTGACCGGCCAATCCATAGCCCCATTCCTCTCATCCTATCCTCTTTGTCTGTGGGTCTGTGCGCCCTCACTCCCATCTGTTCCTCAGGAAGCTAATAATTTCCTTCCTGTATTTGACACAGAATGTAGTAGCCAGCGGAGCTCATCTACAAAGGGTGTTTGTGTGTGTTTATGTGTGTGGAGGTGCACTAGACTCCGAAACCAGAAACCCAAGGGAAGAAGACTGAAAAAAAGGATAGTGAAAATGAAAAACAGTTGGTGGCACAGATGCTTGGTGGTTACCACTGTTGCCTCATATAGTAAGGGCAAGAGGGTTTGACTCAGACTGAGGGTCAGTGTGTGTGTGTATACCTTGTGATTGGCAGCCTGTCCTGTGTATATTCCCTGCCTTCCACCTATGTGTGCTGGGATTTGCTCCAGCAGACCCCCAGGATATGATTCGGGTATAAAAGGGATCAAGAAATTTAAGGAACAAATAAGGTCATCCATCAACAATGCAGATCAAGATGCATGTTTCCCTCTTCACCTAACCATGTCCATCTGATGGATACATGACATTGCCACTGATGATGTTTTAGAGCACATGAAGGGTGAAGAAAAAACATGCTGAGAATATTAAATGAATAACCCATTTAATTTTAAGACCACATTCAGAGTGCAACATCAAGTGCATTAACATGTCAGCTATACATTAATGGAGCAGCATCACACCGCAGGGCCCCTGTGTCCAAACCAATAATAAATCTCTCTACAGATGACACATTACAGCCTGAGTGTACAGATGATTATCATTTGTAAATATACTGACATCTCCCTCAGCACAACCTCAGGAGAATCCAGGAGCCAGATTCCATCCACCCATCCATTATCTTGACCTCGCTTTGTACTGGTTTCAGTGGCGCAGGGGTCTGATGGGGTGTGATGGAGCTGAATTCACATAAGACAAAGGTAGGGAATACGCCCACTGAAACCAATTACTCTTTTATACTACAGTACTTGTGTGAACTGTGATTTAATTAATTCACTTTCAGAATTAATGTTTACCTTTCATGCACACACACACATGATCCATAGTCTTTCCCTCCCACTATATAGCGAGCCCACTCACGCCCTCTCTCACACTATAACCAGTCTACTCAGTCTTCCTGTCTCACTGTGAGCCAAACTTCGCAGATGAGCTGATAGAGGCACTGCACTCACATCTGTGATGGGGATTATTGTCCCGCTGAAGGTCACAGCTCCAGGCGTAAATGCAGAAGCTTCTGCTGGAGGAGCCATCGCTGGCATTTCAGCCCTGAACAGTTACGCACACGCAGCGTGCACCTGTTGGTCACGCAACACTGTGAGGGTGTCTGATTCGGGTGAGCTAGCAAGCTCAGCAACATTGCCAAAAGAAACTAAAAACTAAACTCAAGTAAACCTTACACAATATTCAGTAGAAACATGTGGAGTCTGACAGAGATTTGCCCTCCAGCAGCTGCAGCTTCTCCTCTGCCTCCAGTGCTGATGCGATCACTTTACCCTTGTTTGATATTGGAAATTTTAGGTATGCCTTATTTGTGTTATTCTTTTTGAAAGTACCCCGGAAAAAACAGTTCTGCTGCAGTAAGACGATTTATGTGTGTGTTCCTGTTATGTCCTGTTTGTTTATGCTGCTCACATCACTTTGAGGGCAGACGCATGGCCACAATCCTTGTCCAATTAGAAGTGATCTCACAGAGATATCCTGCACAGGAAACATCAAAAGGCCAAAGTTTAACAGCCCACCAATAAACTAGCAGCCTGCTTTCATATGACCCAATATCACACTACCACTCTGTTAGGACTTCAGGGACCAATAACTTGTGTCATTAATGACCACTGCTTGTCCTGCCTCTTGACCTGGACATCGCTCGTAAAAGAAGAAGAGAAAAAGAGAAGCACCCATTTCCCCCTTTTCACCAGTGCTTGAGCCAGAGTTCACCTTCAGACATCTTCTTTGGTGCTTTTCCAGAATAACAGACAGAAAGTTTACTGAAGGCTAAACACAGCGAGGCAGCATCCTCTCTTCATTTTCAATGATTCTTTGGGAAGAAGAAACAAGCACTGCTATTTCACAAGAGCATTTGCTCTGTTATGCAAAGGCTAATAAATAATGGCTTCCTATCTCGGTCTCTGTCTCTCTCTCAGTCGGATTCTCACTCGCTCTTCTCCTGTCTCATGCTCCTTCTTGTTTTCCCTGTAGTGGTCTTGATGTTGTAATCCACACCTGGACAGGCGCCAGGCATGTCTGCAGACACCTGCGTCAGAACGACTGAGAAAAACAAGAGTGAAAAGAACAGATCCCACCCCTTCATTGCTGCCCCCCCCCACCCCTCCTCTGTGTGTCTCCCTCTGTGTTTGTCCTCGACCCCCTACTCTCTGTGAGTTTTAATGGGTCATGTGACTTCCTTCCTGTTGTTTTGACCCTGGGTTCAGTCTGCCTCAGGGTCACAGTACCTCCCCCTTTGCTTATTAAACATGATCTCAAAATCTCAGTGTCTTTTGCAGGCCCCCGCCCACCTTCTCCCCCACACACACAACTACGCATCAAGAGAGACGGAGCTGGGGAGACAGAGGGAGAGAGGTGGGCCTCCCCTGAATCTGATTGAACTTTAGAGGAACTCGGTGACCAAGATCTGCTCCTCTTTATGGTGCTCTCTAGCTGACCTTTCTGTCTGTGCAGGAGGGCAGACAGTAGGGGGTTGGGTGCTCACCCCCTGTTATGGCTGCGCCAAATAAAGAACAGCCTCCTGTTTTGGGTGTAAACATTGACCTTTGGATACAAAGTCCTGTTAAAATCTATCGGCCACAGTTTCTTCCTCTGCCCAGATGGTAACGTATCGTGAATCTCCTGCGTGCTCTCTCACATTTCATACAACATCTTGGGCAATCGTTATTTTTGTCTTTCACATAAGTAGGTGGGGGTCAGCAGGAACAATCCAATCCAAGGTCATCAGAACACGGAGTCCTCTCTGAATCCTTCTGTATTTTGACTCGTAATCTCACGAATTATCAAAGGTCCCGCTATCTCGCAGCGTTCCCACAGCAGCAGGCCTCCGTTCCTATCTGAACACCATTCGCAACACTTTGCAGATTCAGAAACAGGCGTCAGAGGGCCCACAGTGGATCCAGCGTGTTGTCATGGTTACAGATAAGGCTGTGCATTATCACTCGCCTCAGCTATGGAAAGCACATGACCGTGAATTGTGGTACAATTGGTTTGTGTGAGTATGCGTGTGTGCACAGGGGCAGCGTCCCCGGCTGCATGGGGAGAATTCTTTGAGAGGAAGGAATAAAAAACTCTGAGCACACACACACACACACACACACACACACACACACACACACACACACACACACACACACACACACAAACCTTGAGCACACTGTGTGAAAGAGGCATTGCTCCAATTATATGCAGAAACTTTCCTGAAGTGGTGATCACAATGAGGGAGGAACACCCTGTCTTGCTGTGTGTTTTATCTGTGTGTGTGTGTGTGTGTGTTTGTGTGTGTGTGCATGGCAAATGATTTTCACTCCATGTACTCCAGCTGACTGAGAGAAAGGTGTGTTCACTATGTTGCTCTGACAGCTCAGGGGAACGCCGGGTGCCAAGCAGTCCAAATTAAACCCGCCTTCAGCTGCGTAACGTTCTGTTCCCAGCCGGGAACGATGAGCCCCCCGGCTCAGTGGCAAACACAGGTTTGAGCGCTTCTCAAACACCTTAACGCTATCTACGCACCGAACAGAGCAAGGTTACCCGTGAGTTTCATGACAGCCACTTTTGCAGTCGGGAGAGTTGAAAGGACATTTCCCTCGGGGTGGGTGTCACTATTGGTTTGGTAGCTCGAGATGCAGACAGAGATAGAGACAACACAAATGGAGAAGTGCCATTCAGAAATGTCTAACTGTTAGAATAACCTGCTTCCTCTGTGAAAGTAATGGCTTTAGGGCTTCCAGACATGTGTCAGTTATGTAAATGTTTTGTAATAACTTCATTCAAGCTCACCACTGACACTGCAAAATGATGAAAGACAACCAAATATGGAAACAAGCTGCAAAAACAAAAGAAAACACAATGAAATGCACAAAACACTCGTCATGCAAGACAAACAAAACTGGGAAATGAGGAAGGTGTCCAAGGGACACAAACAAGTGCTGCACATATCTGAGCTATTTGAAGAAGTGGTTTGTGGTTCTTCAATTTAATTATCTAGCCGTGGTAATGGAGAACAAGCCAACATTTTTTTTCCCTTTCAACATTTTCATTGCATGGGTCCAGTCAAGCTGAGGGTATCAAATGTTACCATTAACCTTTCTCTAATTACTAACGCGATGACTAAAATCAGAATGTCTGAGCTTTGTACAAAGCAGACCAACAGCAGCACCTACTCATTTTCACTGTGCAAACTTTCCTTTAATGTGATGCCATTCATTTCAGACCTGCGATGAAAATGAAGCTTAATTAGTTCACATCTGACATCCGATGTGACATCTGTGGAAAAGTGACTGAGACGAAGGGTGTGCCTGAGTGGTAAACACTGCATGCAAACTTAAACAAACGTTTTAATGCTTTTAGGAATGTGGCTATGGGCTCAGAAACAATGTTTTCAGAGCACATGGGAGTTCAGCCTATTATGATTCTCAGGGTTATGCAGTCAGAGGTGGAGGAGCTGCTGACAGACTGCTAAGGCTGTGCTGGGTGAGAGAGAAACTGTGCACACACTTGACCGGAGTCAGCCAGGAATTCAGCAAACACTGCGCTCAACGCCAGGCTCTCTCACTGTCTGTCGTTCCCTCTTCTTCCAGCCTCTGGCACAGGATGTGATTTGTTTACTCATTTTATGACCACGGATGGTTCTCTGCTGAATGAGTGGCAGGTGTTCATTCACCTACTAACTGGACAATTCATCTGCACATGTCTGCAGGTGCCTATTTTTACCACTGCATCAAATTTAGATGTGGTCCGAGAGACTTGTTGGTTGGAAGGTAATTTGATCGAGAAACATGGTTTGTTTTGTACATATTCGACTATTGTAATATTTGTATTACTAGACTCATTACAGGAATGAAAAAATGAGTAATTGAACATATAAACAATATTCAACTTGAGTGGGTACAAAGGGTCACGTATGAGTTAGCTGACAGGGGCCGGCGCTCAGCTTGTGTAGTGGTGGCAAATTAAATTAAAAGGGATGGGCCTACCCACTTTCATCTCACAGGTCTCAACAGAACGCAAATGTCATCAGAATGCAACTCTTCACCTAGTGGCGTTACGCAGCCTATGACTGCGTGGGTGTACAACGGAATGTGTCAACAAAACCAAACGTAACCCTGCCCTGTTCCAAAGCCATCAAGCAGGTGCTTCTGCAAGTTAACACTTCAAACACGAGCCAACAACAAGGTCAACGATACAGCACAACGGTTGATGTGAACTAAAGAGCACAAGGGGGCCAAACCGCGGCCGCCCGAGTCGTCTGATACAGATGACTCTTATCACCTCTGCGGCGGGAGCGGGCTGACGCTGCAGGGGTGGACCTGACCTTGGTGACGTGGGGTGCACAAGAGGAGAACGTGACCTGAGTGGAAAGGGCTTGGAGAATCTACAATCCACGCTTGGTGCCAGTGACACGTTGACGACAAGTTTGGGCAGGAGCTGCAGAACACTGGGAAGTACTCCAAAAGCTCACATTTGGAACATTTCGCAGGCAACCAGGTTCACTGTGACAGGTGACAGTGACATTATTGGATTTGAAAGAGGCATCTTCAAAACACAATCACTGTTCTGCAGCGCTAGTGGTTATCAGAGAAAAATAAACCCTAACCTGGATGCACTCCAAAAATTAATGGGTTTGGTACGCCCGTCATCAACTAAATTTCATGGGAAAACAGTTGAGTAGTTTTTGCATAAATCTGCCAACAAACAAACAGTCTGAGAACATGGCCACCTTGGCAGAGGTAATTAAAAGCTGGAAGCAAAACTTTTGTCTGTCGGTGCACAGACTAAATCAGACCAGCAGTGCCATTGATTAGGCGGTGAAGGAAAAGCTGGCAACAGAAGACAATCTGTGCTCTTCAAACCTGAATACATATTGTTCAAACCATGAAAACATATCGTACATATGTAGTGGCATTGCCCAATCGCATCTACCATTTTAGACAAATTAATTCAAGTGTATAGTCAAAGGGTTTTTACCTTTAAACAATACAAGACCTCACCGAAGCACTCCCAGCATATTCATAAAAAGAAATTACAGGCAGAGGACTGAGGGATCGATGGACAGTAGGAGACATGGTTCTGTGGCTACTCAGTCCGTGTTGCAGGGTTTTAAAGTGACAAGAAGATCATTTATGGTCCTTTGAGAGTCACTGTGTGGGTTCTTGGGTTGCAGCTTGGCCGCCTACTCTCTGAGGATCTCTGGTGTTTGTAGCTGAGGGATAGCGTCAATACATGGTTAATGTCACTGTTCATCAGCTCTTAATACCCTGTTAAACTCTGAACATGGCACAGTTATCAGCAGGCCCATGTGTGGTGTTTACAGTCACTGCAGAGGAATAAATCTCAGTCATTACAACACTATTTCCCTGCTGAGGCAGTGACAATGTTATGCTGCAGAACTAGCTGATTCCTCCTTTTCCATTTGGCTTTTTCCTCATTCAACGCTTTTCTCATTTCCAATGCATGCAGTGTTTGTGTACATACAATGCATAAACACAAAGGCGCCATGTTCCATTATCATGAATTCTTCACCCTTTTTCACCAGAGTTGTTCGACAGGCCTGCATCTCAACAATCTTCATGTTAAAAATTAGTGAGAGACCATGATGGCTTACTCTAATCTCTGGTGTGTTTTCATACTGCTCATCCTATGTCTCGCTCCAAGTTTAAGTCTGTATTAGACCAAAGGGTTTGTGTTAAGACTGAATCCTAAAAATACTTGAGTGAATCCAGTGTGTGGATCCCTAAATATAATTCAGCACTATCAAAATGTCTTGGATATAAGTGGATAATAATACCCTCTAATTTGTTTTTTGTGCCAGCTATTATAATTTCAGAAAAAGCTGAGGGTCTGGATCAAAATGAAAATTCAGGAAACATGAAGGATGGAGCTTGAATGTTACCTCCCAAATAAATAAAAAAACTAAACAAAGCAAAGAAGAGCCTCCACAGCAGTATTGATTTTTTCATTTTGCCAATCACCTTGAAAAACAGTGTTGGTACAAATCAGTTCACCATTAATTGATTAACTATTGGGAGGCAAACAGAAATCCTTCCCTGTGCTCCCATAAAAGAAACAATGCGTAGCTGGTTGCTGTTTCTGACCTGCTCCCTAATCATTTCTGATCAATCTCCCGTCAGCTGTTATCTCTCATTTCATAAAGTCTGCGAAACTGAGCGTGACATGACATCTGCTTGTTTCCTGTCTCCTACAAATGGTCAGTGTGACAGTATTAATAAGGAGACATACACCACAGCAAAGGCAGGTCTGAATAATAAAACATGTTTGGACATGCTGCCAAATGGATTTTAGAGGAATAGCTGTGGCTCTATGTCAGAAACAGTAAGAGTGCAACGTCAAATTGCTGCACAGTTTGGGCTCCATTATTTATACACTTCCCTATTTGTGTTCGTTGTAAACATTACACCAGTAACACGAGGCTGCTGTCCTCTCCACTCAACACTCAACCCAGACGGCGGCCGCGGCGAAGCACAGAAATAGGCAGCTCATATGTATTCGCTGGATCCACAGAAGTCCCGTTTGATATGCTATCTCGTGTTCTGCCGAGGCAAAAGCTGTCAAAATGCAGTGACTGGAAACAAAGAGCAACTCTCTCTAATTACCCTTGCACGTGAGGTTTAACAATTAATTGATCACCAGTCACTGAGCTATTTCACACTTGGGCCTCGGGGCTGCAGATTTGAATATTTTCAAATTAATGGGGAAGTGCAGCTCTCAAAGGTCAGAGAATGACGCCATATTTACCAAAGATCTGAAACGTGTTGTTTACATTTTGTTCCTAGCCCAACCCCCATCTCCTATCTTTACCAGATGGGTTGCAGTCCCTGCAAGGAGAGGTGCTCACACAGAAGTGCACGGCGCCCTCCCCTTTCTGGTTTGTTTTCTTCTAACTGTTGTATGCAGACGACGTAGCAAAGCCACCACAGGCATTAAAACCATATCATGCAAAATGCCTCATATTCATGGAGCTTAATGAGAGCAGTATTCAAACTGTATGCACACTGCGTGCATACAGTTTGAATACTCATCGTCTTCTTCTGTTGCACACATCCAGTAGAACTGATTTGTGTGTGAGTATGTGTGTGTGTGTGTGTGTGTGTGTGTGTGTGTGTGTGTGTGTGTGTGTGTGTGTGCATGTGTGTGGGTGTGTACAGGTGTGTCTTTGTGTGCTTGCCCGGCCTTAACCCTCAATTTTCTTGACAGATAATGAATGCGGATGTCCTGTAGGTGACTCATGGGTACATTAGGATGGACCAGGCAGCTCATTGTAGCACCATTCAACTGCTCCTCTTTGGGTCATAAAGAGGAGCCAGCCATGCTAATTAAATTACTTACACCTCTTAAGTAGGGCAATTATGAGATTTAATTGGTTGGCGAATGGTTGATTAGATAGTTAACCAATGCTTGATTAAAAAAGCACTGCAGCACTATGCAGCGCTGGTTGTCATTCACTCTTGGGGGAGGGTGGACACGTGGGGAACTCAGATCTTTTTAAATAAACACCGGTCTATGTGTGTGTATGTAGGATCAAAAGGAAATGGCAGGGCGGTTTCCTCTCTGCATTTGTCACCGCTTCTCCCGCAGATGTTAAGTGTATAAATTGTCTGGGGTTTTCTCTAATCTTTCATTTTCCTGCTGACAGCAGAGATAAATGAAGAAAGAAAGCTTGGCCACCACACAAAGGCGAGGCCCGCGGGACGAAGCTGAGAAACATCTGACATTTTCCCTCTCCACCGTGCTGCTTTGCTCGCCGAGCATTTGCTTATTGCTGAGATTTTAGCCGCGCTGATGACTCTCTTCTGATTTCTTAGATTGCACGATCAATCTCACTTCAGGATGATCCATGGAGTCATTCCATATCTTCACAAACCCACATTTGCGCTGCAGAGGCATGTGGAATTTCCTCCTGCAGCCCTCTCTAGATGGGTACAGACCGCAGAATAGAGCGCCATATGTTTGCTTTTGGGAGCGGCGTGGCTTCTTAATGTAAACATGACATACAGCAAAGAGAGATCCTTGGAGAGACTGCCTTGGGGTGGGGGGGTGTGAGGGGGGCACAGTAGTTACGCTGCACTGACAAGGCCTCCCGTTGCCAAGGAAACCATACAGGGGTTATTGAATTTTCCCAGAGTACTCAGGAATCCTGCATTTACATAATTTTGTCCATTTCCTCGATGCGTCTGTGGAAGAGCAACTGAGAGCAGAGCTCGGGGGCACCTGCTGCTGCTGCTGTGCGCCCTCTGAACATTGTAGCGCAGGTGTAGGTGAAGTGTTACGTTGTAGAGAGCAGGTTTCATCTTTATTCCCTTTTCACCCATCTCCCAGCACTGCATGTAACAGTCAGAATTACCCCTAATTACTGTTTCCCCAGGAGTCCCTACGTGTGTCTTACCTGGCAGACATTTGCGTACGTGCTCAGGTCCTGGTCTACATGCGCCGAAAAGTGTATCTCCGTCTGTCTGACCTCGTCAGCAATATAGAGCCTTGTTAATTGCCACGTTAATTAGCTTTATCATTAAAGACCGCCTGTGCCTGCCGTTCTGCTGACTGCTGGGTAAGAGGGGAATGGGAAGAGGATGATTTCAGCGGCCGCCGTCTGGTTTCAGGGAGGGTGGAGCAGACGGGATTCATCTTCTGTTACTGATCTGCTGTCAATGATTTATCGCTTTGTTTTCCTTTTCTAAAGGCAGATGAGCATGGGATCATTGTGGTTCTACATCAAGACACAGATAGCTCGAGAGTCTACTGGTTGTTTATCAAGTTCAGATGGGGGAGAGGAATTTCCATGGCGCGTATGATGGGAGTGCATATGTTTGCTGAGTTATTGACACAATACTCACCTCTGCATGGGGGCTGATGAGAACAGTGTCTGTTGATAGTATTCAGTGGGTGGTCAGAGACAAAAGCAAAATAGAAAAAAAAAGCTGTATTTACTCAAATACTAATACAAAGCATTTGTCAGACATCATATTCTGAAGTGTGCTACAGCAGGAAATGTAATTATTTACACATTTAGCCATAATTTTGGGTTGTTTGCTTGACAAAGGTTTTGAATGTCTACACAGATTACATCAATCTTGATTGCACTATTGTTCTACCAGCAGTAAAAACCCAAACAGTCCTTATTAATATGACACATACAGGGATATAAGTAACAGACTGATCAAAGCTAAAAATCCAGTTTGGCTGTGAATCTCTCCATCACTGATTTTTGTTTGCTTTGTTTCTAGCCAGTCAGTGAAAGCACAGCTGTGGTAAATTACCACCTTGTAACGTTTTTATGACCGAAGTGTTTGTCTGTTTATGCATCCAGCAGACACACAGCAACATCACCATGTTCTTGGAGCTGTTTCAGCACACTCAGTGGAAGCAAATCCCTAATAATTTCTGAGAAAAATATCTGCCTCTCTGTAGCTGCTAATTGCTCCAGTTTCGTGCTTGCTTGCTGTTTGGTGCTGGGCAGGTAGTGTTCACTCACTTTATCACAGTGTTTTAACGAGGAACATTGATGAGAACAACACCAAAAGAATGAAAATACTCTATGTTTGAGGTGGGCTGCAGAATTGGGTTGTCTGTCTGGTTGTTTTCACCCAATATTTGTGTGATATATTTCTTATGTAGCTTTAAGAGCAAGATTTCAGCAGTTCAGTGGTGTGGCTTCTTCACGTACTGTAGGAGTGCAAAAGTCTTTGTTGTTCAGAGTCTGATCTGATGTTTCGAAGGCTGATGTGATGTGATGGATGTGTCTGGAGAGACAGACCTCAAAGTCGTTAATTGAAAATTGAGACAGTCTTGAGATGATGTTATTGATTTTTGCGCTCCCAGCGCGCGGCCCACGGAAGTCCGCGCCGCCGCGAGAAACAGGCGGAGAGGTGAAGAAGGAACAACAGTGAGGTCAACGGAGGGCAGAGGAGGCTGGATGGGGGAGGAGGGATGAGTGGAGAGGGCAAACAGAGGAGAGCGGGGGATCATGAGGTTAGGGATGGACAGTAAAGTGGGGTTGAAAGATGGACATTATGGGGCCCCTAAAGAGCTTGAGCTCCCATCTTCATATATGTTACAAGCATAACCCTAAACCTCTGGTGATCATAAAGCTGGCGAGGGCTCACTGCTGAGGGAACAGCCCCTCCAACCTGTGCCTTTGCCTTGCAACATCGATCAAGCGAAAGCGACCAGTCCCCAGACTGTTTGTAAGTCAACATAAACCTGCAAACCCTCCGACCAGTGCTCAAGTAATCAATAAAGGTAGGAATAGTGTTTACTCCTGTGTTTCCCGGTCTTTGAAACATCTCATCTGCTTTCTCTCTCTTGCTGTTCTTTGTTTGTCACAAACAAACACATAGACCCAAGGACAAACAGTGCTGTGTGTCGGTCTGCCTCTGGTGAGTGCGTGATGGTGGTTTGTAGACCACAACCTGCGTATATGATCGATACCTTGCCTCCTCCTTCACATTGTGCAAGCCCCATACTGTAGCGCTCCCTTTCCCAGCACCCACACCCACAGAGTTGAGCAACCATTGTTCCAAGGAAGAAAAACAATCTGGTTTGATGCAGCATGAGATAATGAAAACATTTTATGCAAATGCCGATTGGACACATCGGTTATTTGTTTGGTGGAGTGGCAGGGCTTCAAGATGCTATGAATGGGAACTTTGTGTTTTGGGTATCCTCAGCCAAAAATACTTTGCCTCTTATGGAAAAACACAGCAGAGAACATAATTTATTTCAATGGGCCGCTCCATGTGGTGAGGCAAATTCTAGCGTGGTCAAGAGCATGTGCCATTACCTGTTTGTACTCGCTGGTAAACTCAAAGCTGGTGCTTTATGTTCCCAGCTGCTATTAGAGTGAAAGGTGTCATCACAGTGTTGGCCTGGCCAGAATCTTCTTTTTCTTGACCATCCAACCTTAAAACATATAAAATCCTATTTATAGACACACCTGGGTACAAGCAGCTCCCTAAAGTGGCCCTTGGGGAGCGATGGAGACCAGAGGGAATCAGGAGAACCTGAGGATATATGGCAAAGGTGACCACAGCCTTTGCCCCCAATGGAGGACTGAGAGGCAAGGTCTCTGAGTTTGATTCAGGGCTTATTGGCGGAGCATCAGGGGGCAGCTTGGCTGAAATTACCTCTCTACCATTTACCCCCCTCCTATGTAATGGAGGACCTTTTCAACCCAGAATAAATGATAGAATGGGCCTGTCGTCACTTCGGGTGGTGGGGATAAACCCTCCTCCAGTGGTGCTTTGTATTGTCAACAGACTTAATGGACAACCATCGCTGTCAGTATAGCACTGCACAGCCCAGCTGAAAGCAGTATAACAGCAGAAGAGCTCAAATATTTTTTTTTGTCATGGCCTCATCCAATTGCGCTATTTCATTACAGACACACTCAATACATAAATAACCCTGGTTCCAAAAATGATGACGCAAATGTTGTTGTCCCAGACCAGACTTGTTTGAAACGCATTGCTTGCATTAGACTGATTGAACTAAACTGTGTATGGATACTGGAAATACAAATGGAAGCTAATTGGAGGATGAGCAGCCAGGGAGAGAGACAGCGAACAGCTGTGTGCAAACCTGCCTGGGGGAGGCGTCGCAGGTGAAAACTGACTACAGGCTGCAGCCTCCTGCCAGTGGTGAAAAGGAAACAGTGAGACTGTAGCAGGTGATGGGTTTCCTTCTGTCTGTGGGTGTCAAACACCAAATGTGATGGAGCATAAGTGAATCCCGGGGAGGAAAGCTGTAAACAGAGATGAGTGTGGTCCATATGTCCAGGTTGAATAGAAAGAATCTAAGAGAAGAAAAGACAAAACAGACAAAGACAGACAAAAGGGACTCTCTCATGGTGGAAGAAAGGTCGATCAGATGGTTTTCCACCACAAAGCTCCTAATACTACGTCCATTGCAGCAAGGTCAGTGAGTACCAACATTTCGATGGTCACCGGTATGAAATGGATGTGTGATAATAGAAGTAGCGCTGAAGTCTCCTTGTGATCAGTGAATTGATGTTTGTCTGTTACAAGGATGAGCTACAGACTGTTGATCTGAGGCTGGAGAACAACACAGGGAAGCTGCTGGATGTTTGATTTCAAATGAAGGTACTTTTATATTATCTTCTAATGAAACCACCTTTTTTAATCTCAGCTGTGGTGTAGATAATTTTCTCATTTTATTTAAATATGAGAATACCTGATTTATCTATCACAGGACACCGACATTCGATCCACTCTCACACTCACACCTCAGGGCAATTTAGAGTCTCCAATTGAATTAAACATGCATGTTTTTTGACTGTGGGAGGAAACCAGAGTACCTAGAGAAATCCCACACAGACAAGCGGAGTTCATACAAATTCCACACAAAAAGACCTTCAGTCTGACCAGGATTTGTTAGGGAGTCTTATTGGTGTGAAGATCCTAGGATGTTGTAAAATAATCTTCCTACGCTCAAAAGCATCAAAGCCTGAATATTAAAAGTGAATCAGGTAAGAAATGTGAAAGTAAATTCTGTTGCAACTCATCCATTATCAACATTTTGTGTAGTCCATAGCGGCTCAGTGAGATCCTGACACTCAAATAAGGCCAACACATTTAATTCATTACAGAAAAATGTGAAACATACTGAACAATGAATAGGCCATCAATAGCACAGCAAGTTTTTTTCTCCAGCTTTTTTTTGTATCTTGGAGTTAACACTCTTCTCTCCTGGGTGTGGATGAGTCAGCACGCTGTTTACTATGACACACACACACACACACACACACACACACACACACACACACATACACACACACACACACACACACACACACACATCAAACGCACGCTCCCACACTATGAGGCAAAGGCTTCTAGTCACTGCTGCTCTGGGGAAACATTCCTTCAAGTTACTACAGAAGATTATTAATGTGGGAAGACACTGTTCAATTGTTCTTGCTGACATGTCTTGTGCTTGTCTTGACCTGAGTCTGAACAGAAACTGCCGCAGGTTAGTAAATACCTGCAAGGGCAACCTCTCATCCTGGGAAATGTCACTTCACATTGACATTATATTGGGCTCTGCAAACAAATGAAACCTCTTGAAGGGTTAGTTCACCTAAATGACATCTAAACACATTTTCACCCTTGCCTCTAGTGGTGTCGAGCAAGTGACAACCAATTAAATTCCTGTCTGCTGCCCTGGGTCGGAGCTTGAAATTTAACAGACAGGAACTCAAAAGCTGATCATAGGAAAACACAACAACTTCATGTGGATAGTATGTACTCCACATATGTGTGGATTAACAAATTTGACATTCATGCATCTGTGTTAAAATATTAATGGTCTAACTGATTGTTCATTACTCTGCTCTACAAATGTCAATCTCCACCTGTTGGATTCTGCTCCACAAGCAAAAACACTATTTCTTGAAGTGGTATGCCCACACAGACCTGTGCTACTTATTTCAGTATTGCTAATGCTGAGGTGCTTTACAATTTATGCAGTGTTTCACCTCTTATACTTGCTCTATAGATGCTTAAAACTCTACTTAAAAAAAAAGGATTCAGTTACAATTCACATATAAAGGTGATTTTTTGAGTCACTTTTGTTTCTTTTTGTGAGATAATCAAACATCGAACACTGGCATTGACACAGTTGTGCTTTATTGCTGTACAGGTACAGTACTTATAAAACATTGGGAGATAATAATTATGAAATTACACATACAATCTTTTTCTCTTTTCACAAACACATATGTATGCAGGTTAAAATATACTGTATGTTCATGTACAAAAGAAAGACTACAATAAAAAAAAACAAAAAAAAAACACTATGAAAGGCAGTGAGATACCCCCTGTACGGGCACTAAAGACCTGTGTCTCTCCAGACAACTATACATGGACCGGGAACATTAAAATGGCCACTCTGTACTGGCTGCAGCACCACAGAGCTGATTTCAGAATAAAGGATTTTAGATTTCCGGCTGACAGCGATGACTGGCAGGAATCTGGCTGCCAGAGCTCGATGACGCCAGTGACAGACTGAGCGAGGCCATCGGGGACGGTGTATGACGGAGCTGATATGTCTAGTCTAGTTATAGGTGGATGTACATCAAGCGGGTGATGAGTGTTGAGATGCAAGATGGGTGGGAGGGACAGTGCAGTGATTCACAGTGCAGTGGGAAGCAGTTCTTCACATTAGACATCAGCCATTTTTTCTCTTTTCAGCGTGAGCACAGTATAGGAGACTGGGCCCGACATGTGGTCATGCAGTGGAGAACAAAAGCACAGATGTGCTTCAGAAGACAGTAAAAAAAGACAAATAATCTCATCTCATCATTCTAGTAAACATGGAAATGCACAAAACCGTAATGCACAGGGTAGTGGACTTAGGTCAGGATGAAGGCATTAAATTCCCTTTTGTTGGCGTCGGTGCGGTCGACCAGATGACATCCTCAGATGTGTTAAAAGGTTGAATCATAATGTGATAGAAATGACAGAGTTTTGCAGCGCAGCTCATGCAACCTCAGTCGCAGCAGGTGTGACTCACAGAGCAAATCAATGCTGTAACGGAAATGCTGCATTGCTATTCACTTTGTTTTTATTTTTTTATTATTTTATAAAGTGGACTGCATACATAACTTCTGAAGACAATAATCACATTAAAGCAGTCAGGTACACGGTGTAGATATAGTACAGGCGCATGTTCCAGTAAGAAGATATGCAGGGTTTCCTTGATGTGCACAGGCAGGGGGAGAAAATTTTGCATTTATACATTCAGCCAGTCAGTCAAAACTTACAGCTCAGGTGATTTGCCATCTCTGTTGTGAATATCAAGTGGCCTCCACTAATTCCTCTTGGATATTTGTGCACCTCCACGCACCGACAGCAGCTGAGATCGATCCTGTGATGGTGCTGCTAATTCCTAAGGCTGAATCAATCAGACACATTGTGGGTGATCAGTGGGAATGAGAAATCAATTAGAGCTATTGATACTTTGGGGCTCTAACAATTCGGACTGATCTTCAAAGATCAAACAGCTTGTCGAGACACGCCCAGCCCATTACAGAAGTCAGCACGACACCACATAAATATTGTGCAATTAAACATCCATATACAATGAAAACGTCCGCCTTGCATCGTAGGAACAGAACGACAGGGTCGAGAGGGAAAACAAAAAGTCCCAAATAATATTAAATAGAGTATAAAGAATTTAATAGCCATAGACAATCATTCTGAAAAAAAGATTCACATTTTAAAATAAACCTCTTCTCTTTTACCTCATTGCATCTAACCCAAGACATTCTTAAATCTGAGTTTCACCGTCATAGACGGTATTTTCTCATCTCATCCTCGTCCATCAGCTCAGTCTGTGTGCTTCTCTGCTAGAGTAAAAGCTAGAACATACAACACTGGTCACTATTTACAGAGCGGTTACCATGGAGACACCCGTAGAGCCGGTTTGATCCATTAGAAAGTTGGGTTGGCGGGGGGGTGGCAGGGGGACAGGGTCAGAGACCAACTGTTTGTTTGGGTCAAAGGAGGAAAGGAGATGAAGGGAGCGCATGGTGCGGGGGGAGGGTTAACGGCTGCCTATGCGGACACACCCGCGATGGGGGAATCTGTACAAGAATCGAGTTCGTCTGTGCGCGAGGTCCTGAGCTCTGCACAGCCTCCTGAACAACACCAAACACGTCAGACGGTTCAGGTGTCAGGTGTGAGTCACAATGACTATGAAGTCGCTACTTTTCAAGTGTAGACTTGGTTTGTTTTTCCTTTTTCTTTTTTTTTTTTTACACGTCCGTAACCATCCATTGAATCGTCAACAAACCACTCCAACAGCTTTTGATTTGGTCATGTGTGTCCGTCTGTACATGGAGACTTACAGTATATATCAGTTTTTATAACTATCCTTGTTAGTTTAGACATTTTTTTTCACAAGTTGTGTCACTTTGGCACAGTTTCATGTTCACAACATGAACTACATACCTGTCCGTTTTATACCTTGAACCAACGCAGGTTTTAGTTGTCGGTACCCCCTTTTCCTTGTAAAGGTTAGTGCAGTAGTTTGCATTTTGGCCAGAGGTTTTTTTGCTCCTCAAAGGCTGGTGGTAATAATGGGGAAGAGAAGTGCACCTTGGGATATTATACTGAGGTTACCCTGACCCCTGGCCGCTCGTTGCCAGGGCTGCAGAAGCACTTAGAGCCCAGACGTGGGAGGCTAAGTGAGAGCTGTGTCCTGAAAAGGTCCCATGTCTAAGCCAGTACACTGATGCTAAAAAGTGAAGGTGTCCAAAGGCGTCAGTTGACTTGTAAACTTCAGAGAGGTCTGAGACTCCGGGGGCGGTGCACACACAAGCGCTCATGGGAACATGACAGGACAGCACGTCAAGTATAATCAGCACCATGTTCTGGTTTGTGTGCAGCAGGACAGCATGATAAGCTAGGATACAGTTAAAAGGGGTCATTTCATATCGGACCACTAGTCTGCTCTTTAGACATCAGCCTCTTGTTGACTGAAGGACTGAAAATAAATAATAATGTCATCTATTTCTCTGTCTAACTCTTATTTTTAATCAAATCTTCGAACATAAAAAAACACAAACAAAAACATCTATTCCCCGAGCATGTACATTTCTATTTCTGCTCATATTTATTTACTAGAGCTGCTTTCATGTAGTTTGGGGAATCCTCCACAGTCGAGGTCAAAGGCGCCACGGCAGGACCTTCAGCCCAGGGTCGAGGCTCACGATCCGGGCTGGGAGCTTTAGCCCGGCCCCTGGGCCTTGAGGTTACTTGGTCCACATAAAAAAATTAGGGGGTAAAAAAAAAAAAAAAACGTAAAGCGTGTGCGAGTGTGGCTGAAGAGAAAGGGAGCGAGCAACTTCATAGCCAATACACGTGACTGCATCACACAACCTCCGTCATGGAGAGGCCTTCCTGTTGGTCCAGAGCAGCGTGGGGGGCAAGGGTGGGGATTGGGGTGGGCGGTGCTTCCAGTCACCCCGCCCCTCACACTGCGCCCGCCTCCACCGCAGGAGCTCTCTGAGGGCGACGCTCTCATCGCCGTTGGACAGACGTAACTGCTGGAACACCTGGAACGAGGGAGGCGAGAAGAGAGAGGAGTCAGATTAGCTCAGAAGCAAACACTGGGGGATGAATTTCTCCTGGATGGAGCGAGAAGGAGGCGATGGAGAAGCTGAGATGACCATGGCTGTGAGTGGAGGTGGGAGGGAGAGAGGGTCGTGTGAATGACAAGCAGGGATGCTATGAAAAGAATTAAAAAAAAAATAAAGCATCTCACAGTGATTGCTTAAGAACCGGTCCCAAGAGATTCAATAGATCATCTTCTAATCATGCCTCCATTAGAGATTAGCACTTACAGAGGAGAAAAACAGCATCATCCTGAAAGCGATAGTAATCACCAGTCTGGGGTTCTCCTCTTAAAGAAGGGCAGTTTTATTTATTCTATCCTCAGGAACCACTCATCTAAACAACATGGCGCTGGCTCTGCGGCTGGCTCTGCGCCATCTCATGAGGCGTTTGATACAGAGGGAGGCAGCGGGAGGGCTGTCGCTTCCCTGACTGACAGCTTTAACAGCTCAGCTCATCTCCATATCCCTGTCCCCTCACCCTCCATAAATCACCTAAAAGTAGTAATCTGGGGAATTACGGCCGGCCTCTTGTTCTCCCTCACAGACGCTCAGACACAAAGGTGAAGGCGTGCGCGCGTCACTCTGCGTGCAGAACAGCATCAGTCATCTGCCAGTCAATAACCAGGTAAATCAATCAGACAGGAATTCCAATCTCCCGCGGTCGGTAATGGCAGCAGCAGCAGGACCGAGCCCTGGCGATCCGCAGCAGATTAAGGACAGTGGGGGTGTAATGGTGGCAGCTGATGGGCTGCTTAGGGGCAAAGTGCAAAAGTTTCTCCAGGCTCAGGGGAGGTTGTGATCGGTGCTCTGCTTTTTCATATGGTCAACAAAATCCAGGGAATAAAAACAAATGCAAGAGTCAGCTGAACACTATAGTATTGCAAAAGCATGAATGTAGTTTTAATTAAAAGAAGAAGCATGGTTCTTCCCTCAAATGCATGGGCTTTGGGTTATTTACTGGTCAGACAAGGCTTGTTTGTCATGTCAATTCATGTTGTTTTTAGTGACTTCATGGGATTAGTTGACAATAAAAAAAATCTATGAGATGCATTACCAGGCTTTTTTTGTTACGCTGTCATGATGATAGAGCGGAAGTTGACTTTAAAACATTATCGCAGAACGTCTCAGCCTTTAATCATCTCTGCATGAGTTGGGCCAGTGAGCTAAATCAAGTCAGCTATGCTTATCATGCAACACTTTCCCAGCATACTGCCAGGCGTACAGTACTTTTAGTGATGCATTGCTCACAGACATAGTCACATGTGCGTGAACATGTATGCCAGTAAATGCACATTGCATGCATTATGCACTTTGACACACATTCATAAGGTGGATCGCATGCACATATCTGGGGAACCAACACCTGTGAGTGTCCATACGTACATGTACACAAACACACACATAAAGATTGATTGCCTACACGAGCGCAATACTCAATGACCTAATCCATAATTTACACCTCCTTGCCAGGCTATTCTCTGCACTGGCGCCAGGCAGGAACACCAGCTACTGGAACAGTAGACAAGTAGGAACACCATGTCCTTCTGCAATGCATGACTGTGCATGGACACACACACACACACACACATGCACACACACACAACAGAACACAATGAGCATCACATACAGCTTTGACGATTCCAATAATTTGAGAGAAGAACATTCTGAGAGTTTCACAATTTTTGGCCTTAATGCGTAGTTTATAAATCATTTTAATAGTTGCATTCAAAGTGTCAGTACAACTTCAAGCTGCAACGATATTTGCTTTAGTGCATTTAAGTCAGGCAGAAATCTCTCTGATAATGTGCCAAGTCTGCAAACACATGAGCATCGCATCGAGGTGTGTCTGTCGAACATAAAGCGAGGGCTATGAAAATAGCGTCTGCTCTATCTGCCAGATTTTGGAACTTGGCTGCCATATTTTTTATGTGTTTATTTGATGAAGACGTCTCCAAACCAGTAATGCTCAGGTGCAGTTTAATGGCAGAACACAGTGAACAGAGTCTTGTGCTACATGGAAAGGCCAAGGCGTTTAACTCTATTTGAAATGGACCATGGAGGTAGCAGCGCAGGGGACACCGACTCATACCGCTCCAAGAGAAAACACTTCAAGGTCGTCCAGCGGAAAAAAAGTTGATAGCGCTTCAAATTTTCATGGAACGCATTGCAACATAATTCTGCGAGGTCCTGCTAGGCCTGCAAATACACGCAAGGGCACATTCCTGATAGACTGTTCGCTCTATGTATTTTATTGCCTGGTTCAAAGAAAAACTAATTTGTTAGTATTCTTGAATATGAATCAATCTCCCTACTACTTATGCCAGCATATGCCATAATTGCATCATCGTTGCTTTAATTATTTTCACCAAACACTCGTATGTCTCTGTAAGAGCATGGGGGAGGGAGCCCGTATCTGAACCACTGTATTAACGGTCTGGTACTGTTATGTTAAGCATGGGAACTGGTCCTTCCAAAGTGTGACTGGTTGTCCCGAGGCCACGGTGTGCTAATAAAACACACGCGTTCTACTACCTGACTGCAACGAATACTACTACTATCAGCACACACCCACACTCCTGCACAACAGACCGATAAAGGTCATGTGGGCAAAACCTTGTGTTTTCTCATTGATGTTGTTCAATAATGTGTGTACATCACAAACCTGGGCACGGAATATAAATACAATGCGATGTATTGCAGCGAGCACTGAGACAAGGAAAAAAAAATCAATAACTGCTCTGGGTCTTTTTTCAAGTCGCTAAAACAGAGAGGTCACTAAAAAGCATCTATTTCTGAAAGCATTTTACCTTAACTGGCTGATAGGAGGAGATGAGTAGGTCTGAGTCAAACAGGGGATGCTAGTGATAATCAATTGATCATTGTTAGTGATCATCTTTCCTGGAAATTTCTGGGGATAGATTACGTGATGGATGGGGGGGGGTGAATTCACAGAAACTCCCAGGATCCCTTTACACACATATATCATATACATTAACAATGGCAAACAGGGGATTCCCACAGAGAAACCAAGGCTCCGTTTCTGCCTTCTCACTTAGTGTCGTTTGTCTGAACCACAAACACGTGGCACCGTCACACTCTCATTTTAGCTGCAGCTGCATCAGGATTCACTTTATCTAAAGGGAAAAACAACGAATATCAATCTGTGCCATCCACTCAGTTAGCTGGCAAAACAGATGGTCTGTGTCTTTTTTATATAATTAGTCTGGGCCACTGTTGACCACTAAACACAGGAACCAAAACAAGCTGGCCCATTCATTCCTAACTGAGTTACCCACCCCCTCTTCTTCCTTCATCCTTTCCCTTTCATTTATCCCATTAGATCTGCTAATCCTACATAAACACAGTCTGGAATGCAGCTAATTGAAAGGCATTTTGGGTCGCAGAGTTGTTCCCATCTCTTGAATGAACTCATGGTAATGAACCTGTTCCAGACAACACACCAGATTAGCCGAACACAAAACAGAGATACGAGTTTGTCTTTCTCCATCTGACAATGACTGGAGATAGTAGCCACACTTTTTACGAAGCAGCCCCGGTGCAGAAACAACACATGGGCGTAGCGTGGCCTTGAAGGTCGGCCAGCGCTTAGGCAAATCTAGCAACTTAGAAACAAAAAGGGATTCTGGAAAAACAATTGATTGTCATGTGATGAGTTGAACAGAAAATCCCAACAGATGAAAAACGGCAATAAAAACTGCAGCTCTCCTCTGTTCATCAAACGTGTTCAAAGTTGAAGTGCCGATTGATTCACTGTGGACATGCATGCTCATTTGTGTGATCATTAGCATATGGTAATACAGGGACGGTGTCAAAGAGGGGAGGTTGTCTGCTGCTCGCTGCAGGATGCACAACAATGAGCAACATTGTTTAAGAATGCGAAATGTCTTAAGACCAGTATGAAATGAATTGCAAATTACGTTTTGGTTTGTGCAAATTTCAACTCAAATCTGAGGTATCAAGGTATAACATCTTTATTAAAATCTTGATTTCCACCCCACACATGCAACTCTAAAAAGATGCTACAGTATTGTAAGATGCTGACTGGCTTCACAGTAAACAAATGAGAGAAACTAGACTGCTTCAATCGAACATAAATCCACAGAAAAGAGGGTCTTACAAATTATACAACTTAACCCATATAAATTATGTAAAACTTGGGCATTTACTGTATTTAAATGTGATGACTCATCCATACCAGATAGTATACAGCTGGTATAATTTTGATATCTGAACCTATATAATGTGTAATGCCTCACATATAGGAATATGCTGCAACTCTGATCCTCTCCCTAGAGCTCGCAAAAAAAAACTGACTGTGAACTGATGTTCTGGGTTAAAATCTTCAAATCATCTCACAGCAGAATTAAGTCTTGTATAACAAAAGAACTGTCTCGCATTTTCTAGAGTGATCAGTAAATATTGAATTTAGACAGTGTTCATGGGCAAGCAAACAGAGTCTACTGAACTCAAGAGCTGCAGTTTCCTTTCAGTGATGAGGGATAGAGTGGTGGTAAAAAGCAGTGGTGTCACTGACTCTGGGATCAGACTTTTGCCCCAGACAGCAGAAAGGGCAGATAGCTAATCTGATTCCAGACCAGTGATTAAAGGACAAAGAGCACAGTAAACAACTGGAGAAGGTAAAGCTTAATGATGTACCTGCAAGAGCAGTGGTTTTCAAGATTTTAATATCAATCACAACTTCTATCAATTTAGGTCTTTTTCTTTTTCCTGTGGTCCATTGTATGTGTAATGAATTCAAGATGACCACAGCCTCCATTATCCACGAGGAAGTAAACTAAAAAACCTTGAAAGCCACCTTTCATGTCTACAGGACTCAGACACACTCCAGAAATAGACATTGGGTGGAGTATTACTTGAAACATCTGAGGCCTTTTTTTTCAAAATGAGGATCATTACTGTCGGGATCCCACACTGGATCTATGAAAAACACTGCTGTGTGGAGAGCAGCGAGGAATGACACACACTCACCACATCCCTACATGCGAAAAGGGGCTCTCAGTGAGCCCCCCCACCCGCCACCCCCCTCGCTGTTTTAGAGGGCGGCCCCCGCACCGAACGGAGAAAAGTTGAGATGACCCCTCTGGAATATAAAGGAGGGAAGGATTAAACGGCAGAGACAAAAAATAAGTCAGTAAGAAGAAGCATTCTGAAAAGAGAAGAAGCAACAGAAACAGTTTATGCTGGCACATCAGTGTTTGTCTCTCATTTGCAGACAACCTTCAAAAAGACAACTGAGGTGACTCGAGTCTGTTGTAAGGCCGTGAGGTGTCGTAAGAGGAAACAGCTGCGTCTTTGAAAAGCAGAAGATGCTATCGTGAACCTGAACTTCTGCTTACTCTGTCAGGTGATCTTTGTCTGCAGCTCTGCACCATGTTAATGACCTACACTTGGTCGACAGAGCCAGAACCATCGAGTTTCACGCTCAGAGACGCGACGAGAGTGAGGCGTCTCTCAGCGGCAGACGTGAAAAAGTGCTTTTGTTTCATATGTGTCAAGGCAAAATTAAAATCGAATGAATGGCACTGTTACAGACGCACTTTAAGTGAATTGCCCACAAATGCGTGGATTTATAGACAGAGGGTTTGCCTCTGAGACCCAGGCACAGGGTACTCGTGATGACAGCTTTGTGTCACCGTGTTGTGACAGGCCGTCCCGGTGGAGGTCTTGCATGCAGCATTGATCATGTGACAGTGATCAAGCCCTGACATCTTTACGTCTTTAAATTATTTAGGCTGTCTAAAATACACGTGTTTATCAGTTTGCTGTGTGTCTCGGTTTTCAAAAGCTTCTTTCACTCTCAGATTGTTTCCACTTTACAGTCAGAGTTTTATCAGTCGTATATATCAGAGGCTGTGTGTGTGTGTGTGTGTGTGCGCATTTCTGCATGAGAGCATGTGTATGTGAGCTTGAGTGCAACTGTGCATTAAACATTAAATTCAATCCTGTAACCGTACACCTGTCTACCGAGCAGGAGAAAGCTCACATGTCCTTAGTGATACATGTTCTTCAAAGGAGGCCACTTTCCTGTCCACTCAAAATGTCAGCAAACCCAAAACAAAACACAGGCCCAATAGAGTTGTATTGCAGTGGGTCCATGTACGTAAGCATATATCCGTGTGTATGTACAGTACACATCTGTGTGTTACAAAAGGTGAGATAGTGAGTGTATTGATAAAGCCATGGTCTCAAGTAAGCATCTGACAGTAACTTGTATAGTGTAGCCTGATGTGCACAGGGGTCTGTGTGTGTTTACCTGAGTGTGATGGCTGTCCATGTGTCGGTGCAGAGAGGCGGAGCTGGATGAGTTTGACTTGCTGTGGCTCTCGTCCTCCAGTGACCCTGAATACACAATATCAAAAGTGCAGCATGTGACGTCTGACTGAAAGTCAGGCACAGACGGAAGGACACCTCATCCTTCAAAGCCACAGGGGTTGAAAAGGCTTTTGTCATGCAGGAGGACACTGTGGCTGTCGATATCGATGAGCATTGAAGTAATGCTATAAATGCCCTTCAGCTGCAGCTGAAATATTAGGGTCTTCCTTTAGGAGATCTGTGGTCTCCCTTCTCTACTCTGCTTTCCTTATTTGGAGTCTATGCAGTGCTTTCATTTTTGACATCTCCCAGATTAAATTAAGTGATAATGTGACTTCATTGTGAGATGAGTATGTGGGTAATAGGAGAGATAACAGCTTAGTCTGGCCTGCAGGAACACTTTTTCACTCCAAAGTTTGAGTCTGCTGGGTTTGGCTCTTTATTTAGACCTTCAAGCTGTATTAAAGGAAAATGTAAAGGACAATTAGCCTGATATCCATCATGTCTGCACACCACCAACCCTGCACATGCAAACCTTTGTGCTGGTATTCACACATGGAGTTGATCAGGCTTTTGTGTTCATTTCCTTTTCTCACAATTCACTTATTTTATTACATTTTCTTAAGAACTGTTCACTCTCCGCATTGATCCACTCGGTCGAGCCTGCGAGCAATCAGTCTGAAAAACTGTCTGATTTGAATCATCGATCTAGATGTTACCGTTGGAGATCTGGTTGCCATTCTCTACGGGGGCGGGGTTCGGGGAGTGAGGAGAGTGGTTGTTTGCGTTCTTGTCCTGAAGCTGCAGAGATGGTGAGGTGGGGGCAGAGCCACACTCGTCCCTCCCGGGCAGGTTGATGTTGGAATTGAATCCTGGAGAGAACAGAGCCAAAGGAAAACATGCTATACATCAGTGCATGTCATGTACAGCAGACATCCATCCATTATCTTACCCGATTTGCACCATAATGGTGTTGCAAGGTTCTGTTAGAGAATTGTAAATGTCGAAAAGTGTAACATCTTTAAAGTAATTTGACTTCTAGCAAAAGTCCAAAACTGCAGGAGCTCTGTGTCAGCAGCCTACTTTTTCTGACATTATACTATCTATCAATTCAGATAATTGTGCAATCTGCAGTACTGTATCGGCTCTCAGACCCTCCCCCAAACCCTCTTGCACATCTTGGCCTTTTAAAGAGCCTTGATCCGCTCTATCTGCCTGGAAGGTGACTCCACATGACCTGGCTCTGTGCTGGCTGCTGCTCCTCAGGGCTCACACGCTCTCGCTCTCTGAATGAGTGAAGCTGCTGCGGGCGTATACGTGCATGGGGAGTGTGAATGGGAATTTGTCAGCTGCCGTCCCACACAGAGAATGCGTGCCTTGTGGTCTCCCTCCCTTGGTGGTGGTCACAAGATGGCTAAATATAAACTCAGCAAACTCTACTATAGGTTCAGTGGGGTGGGTGGGTGCGTGTTGCTCAGTGACAAAAGGCCAGGTAGAGAGGGGTGTCCATGTGAAGCCTGCATGATTGTGAAGAGATGAGTCACTGCAAGTGTTTGGATTTGGACTATGAAGAATATAATGACGGAGAACTGGGCTCAGGCCCAATTTGGGCAGATCTGAATGTTGCTATCGGGGCATCGGGCCTTCTTCACCAGTGATTTCCTGAAGCCTGTCAAGACCACCTGCCCTCTTCCTTTGGCATTCCTGTGGTTTTCTCATTCCTGGAGGATGACGGAGGGCTGGAGAAAGAGGAGGAAGGAGAGGCAGCTGCTCTTCACAGAGATGTCTGGGATAGCAGCTGTAACCCACAGCCCCTCCCACAGCGTCAGGTATCACCCTCGGTCATTTAACAGCCGAGGAGGAACGGAAGTAGGCCATCCTGTTAAGCCCATCGGCATCCCCCCGCCGTCTGATCTAAGTGGACCGCCCCGCTCGCCTTCTCAAAATAACAGCGGGGTTGTGAACCCCAGTGCCAGGTTCCCCCGTCACACACACTGTTTCCGTGACGCCGGCGCTTTTCTTGCACAGGTCCAGCTGCTGATGAAGAGTCAAGTGCGAGACGTCACGTGAGACAAATGCGTCACTGTGATGCACTTGCTCTCAAACCGCCTCTTATAAGGACTTCAGTGGCCTAACCCTTGAACTTGTTTCAGCAATTGACGCATGGGACACAAGCTAAGTGGCCGCAGGCTAAAATGACCCTCTTGCAAGAGGACCCACCCATGGCCAATACTTTGACTTCAATGTAATCTTTCTAATTGTGCAGGATGGCCCGTGTACTGCTGCTGGGCAGTCTCACTGCCTTTAGTAGAACATGAGTGAGCTGTTAAATATTTGATACCCATCCTCATCGTTCTACTGCTCATGCATTATTAAACCAGCCACAACTAATACACTTGGAGGAAAGGGAGACTCTGATAAAAGCACAGTGGGAAAACACAGCTTGTGCCTTTTCTCGTGTGCTTTCTCAAGCTGCAACACAGATGGGAAATTCACTTTCATGAGAGCGCCACAAAGTAATCTCTTTGTGGGTTTAAAAACTCTGACCCAAGGAACCACCCTTTTCATCCTCTCGGTGTGACAAATATGTTTGGCCCCGTTTTGCAAAGGTCAACCTCTGCATCAGTGTCACTGACCCTGTATGTGCTCGGCATGTAGCGCGCCCAACACGGGGCAACACAGCTAGATCATACTTAGGGTGCATGGCAATGCTTACTGGGCTGCACCATCTAGTTCATTAGACAACATGTTGAAGGCAGCTGCAGCAGCTAAAGGGCACTGCACTGGAGACCGTAACAAATGGGTTGCCTCAAGTGGGCCAGAGAGGGTGGCGGCCACAACACCTGAATCAATGTGAGGAGTTTCTAAATGTAGAGAGGGCGGATTTATGAGAAGGGCTGTTACGTGCTGGAGCATCTCACCTCCCCACCACAGACCCACATGCACACCGATCCCCAGTCACACACAGAAATGGGGGGTTATTACTTACCTGCAACCCCACACTCTTGCTGTACGGGAAGGTAATCACCCTGTGTCCCATAAATCATTGGGCACTGAGCAGGCCCAGACTTTGATCATGGGCTCATCATTGTAGATAGAAGACATTAGGAGGAGGTGTACCCATGCACAATGCATGTGTGCGTGCACACCCACCCACTCACACACACGGCACACACATGCATTATGGTGGGCTGTAAAAATTACAACCCTTGCAATCCCTTCCACATGTATCTATACCTCAGTTTCTCATAGATCTGTTTGGTTTGTCCAAAGATATTGCTAGTCAGGCTTCACACACATTTTGCAAGAGTCAAATTCAAGGTCCACCTTCAAGCTCTGCACCCACCGTGATAAATTAGACAATGACATGACAGCAATGTTAAAATAATTATTTCACTTTTTAAAGATTAAATCGGGTATTACACTATGAACAATAAAGGTTTCGATTTACATGTTTTAGGTGAAGACTCGGTTTCTGTAGATTTATCTCATGGCTGAGTCAGTGTAAAACAATCCAGTTATGTTTCCTGTGATGAAGAGCATCCTCCAAAAAACACTTTTCAAATCACAGAAACCAACATTAGATTACAGGATTGTCAATTTCAACAATTTCATTGTTTCACTCATGCATTCATTTAATGCATGTAAATATATAGAGACAATAATTGCAAGAGGAAAATGCCCCAAAACTCTACGTGCGCTTCGAGTTTGTCTGTGCATGTCTTACTGTAGCTGAGTGTGCATGTGTGTGTGAGTGAGAGAGTATCAATAACAGACCTCCATCCCTCATCTTGCGGCCAGATGTGGATTTCCTCAGCAGGCTGCGTCCTGAGCTGAACAGAGTGTTGAGCTCATCCAGGGGGCTGGTCAGGGGTCTGCCATTGGCTGGGTTGAACAGCAGTGGGGAGGAGGAGCAGGAGTGTGCTCTCCTAGGCTCGGGCCGAGACATCTTCACTGGGGAGTAGGGAGGTGGCTTCCCCAGAGGCTCCCCACTTGCCCTTTGTGAGGAAGAGGTTTTGGGGGAGTCCGAGCTTCCTGTGACAGATGCTGCTCGGGTCAGAGCCAGGAAGCTGGCCTCAGGTGGGAAAGGAAAGTGTGAAGGGGGTCTGTAAGGGGGAGGTGGGGCATTGGGGGGAGGAGGAGGAGGTGGAGGGGTGAGCGGAGGTGTGGACTTCTTCTCTGGCATGAGGACGGTGAGGCTGGGGGACGAATCAGCCCTCTGGCGGGCGTACTGTGGGGAGAGCGGGCTGTCTGGGCCTGTTGCGTAGTTCAGGTTTGTCTCAAACACAGGCAGCTTCTTCACCTCCAGTGGGGTGAGGGGCGACTCGTCTGAGGCAGGAGAGCAGGTGACGGGGGAGGGGGGGAACACCAGGAGTGGGGGGCGGTGAGGGAGCAGGTTGGGGAAGGGAGCGGGTATCTCACAGCTGCCATCTTTACCGTGTGGAGTTTTAGCAGCTCCGCTGTGTGAGGAGCTCTGTGGGTGGGTGGCATCCATGGCCGTCGTCAGCCCTGCTCCTGACACCCGTTTGGTCTCCCCACTCTGAGGAGAAGAGGACACCAGTCCCACCAGGCCCAGGCCCAGACCCTCCCTTTTGGCTGGCTTTGTAACCACAGGGGGAGGTGCTCCGCCATCATCGGGAGGAAAATACTTCATCTCCTCGTAGACGGCTTCTGAGTCGGCCTGCTCCGGGCTGTCGGGGGGCTCCTGGAGGCTGCGGGTGCGTGGCTGGGAGCCTAACATCTCAATGTACACATCCTCCTCATCCTGGCCCTGGAACAGGCTCAGTCCTACACCCTGTGGTGCATCTAAAGAAGCAGCCTTCTGCATCAAACCACCGAACCCTCCAAATCCCCCGGCACGGGACAGCAAGGCCAGCTTCACATCAGCAGGGCGCAGCTGGTGGATGTGGGGTGCTACCGCATTGATCTCCTCATACGAGCCTGTAAGCTTGGTGTTGGGGCTGCGCTTTGGTTTGGGGGGAGGCACCTTCCTCGTGGTTGTGTAGTCGTCACTGTGGGGACGGGGCTTGGACAAGGCTGAGGAAATTAAACAAACAAGCAAAGAAATCCAGTGAAAATTACAGACATGGCAATGTCCTGAAAAAGAAAAGAACCGAAAAGCTTTTACACATGCAAATTCGCCCCATAATGATTATCAATATTTTCAAATGAGAATCAATCCTAGAGCAGAACTGTTTAAAGTATTGATATTTCAATATTGATCTGCACATCAGTGCCATCTGTTGTATCCGCGAAAGGGCAGTTGCGGTGATGTACCTGCAGGGTCTGTAGGTGACAGCTGGGATTTAGGAGGGCTTCCAGCTGGTGAACCATAACCCTCTGGAGTGGAACTCTCTTTGGCTGCCATTGTCAACCCCGCACTCACTGCTTCATAAGAGGCACTCAGTCGAGTGTTGGGGTCCCTCTTTGGTTTGGGAGGGGGTTGCTTTCGAGGAGAGGACAGCCCTCCCCCGCCTGACCCGTCCTCCATGGGGTGGGCTATCTGCTGTAGGGCTGGTTTGATGGACGTGCTGGCAGAGGAGTGGGCCATGTTCTCCATGGCGAGTGGGATGGGTACAGAGCTGGACCGGAAGTGGCGAATAACCCGACTGCCCCCGTTGACAGCACCCTCGTAGACTTTCCCACTTTTTTCCAGAACTCTAAAAATAGGGACATTAGCAGAATTTATGACTAAATTAAATAACAGAAAATAGTCTGAACATCTAAATTGTCTCCTTAATTTTTGCTTGAGACTTGCTTCTCATGAAAGAACTGTTACATTATTAGGTCCTTGCTAATGAGATTGAGTTAGTCACATCATTTAAATCCTCAGTACAGGCTAAACGCAATGTATGCCGACTTCAGCTGTCGCGCTACAAATGTGAGCTAAGGAGGCCAATTTGAGGATAAAGACCAAAGAGATTATGCTTTAAATCTAATCTCCTGGCAGTGATTTGATAACATCCAGTTTGATATTTCCTTTGCTAATCTGTGTGAGCCATCTGCTGGTTCCTCGATTGCGGGTTGGGGCAGAGGGGGGGAAGCTGGGCATGTGTTTAGGTAATGGGGGAAGGCATTTTAAAACCTGCACACAGAAATTAAGTGAGATTGGTTGTATGTGTGCATGTCAGTGGATTTGTGTGCTGAAGTGGGTATGTGGCCATTAATCCCCTCTACAGTTCTCTCCCAGTTGGCCAACTGACACCCCCCCCCCCCCGTCTGAAGCCTCCCTGTGCTCCTGTCCCAGCAGTAAGATGTGACATTCACAAGGACACACAGAGGACAGAGAAATCAAATGCATCCATGTTTCGTTGCATCTTGGCATTATCTAAAATTACTCCAAACTTAACATAAAGAAAGAAACCACAAAAAAATGTCTGCACCATGAGACTTTTCCATTTTTGTGTTTAAACTGTGGCCCAAAAAAAAAATGGGAAAGCTTTATGGTGCTGACTAAGTGGTTATGCTTTGAAGTCATTTTGTCAAAGAGGCTTGTAAGCATATAAACAACAAATCATTATCAAAGTGAACTGAAAGTCTTATGTAAAATGAGAAAGCATAAAAAATATCACATGAACACATTTACAGGTTTACAAGTCACATTTCAGGTATTAAGCCTGGGGTTTTTCCAAGAGTTGGGAAGTGGCTATTAGGGCGGTAAGGTCTTTCATTTAGGGCCATTCACAGAGCTTCGTATTTCCTTTTTTAACCCCGTTGGTGTCCAGGCTTATCCCATTTTCTGCAGCTTGGTATGTTACATTAGATTGAGGTGAGGTGAAGATAAGGAGTGTTTCATAGCAGCACAATACTAATACAATCTGATAGCGCAGCTCATTATCGGGCTATCCATCATGAAATGCACAATTAAAAGCCTACAGCGCACAGGGACACAATGACATCATTAATCACAAAACGCATGTTGCACAGACACCAGCACAGACACAAAGGAGAAACACACAAACACACATGTGTACACATGTATTTAGAGAGGCAAGAGCTTCCATCAAACATTCATTAATCCTGTGATGAAACGTAACTACAGATTGTTTATTTTCTGTGCATAATAATTTTGTCACCACGAGCGTGGCACATTTAGTGCGGTCACTTATGAATAAGAAACAAGGCTATTTTGGTGGGAATTTGGTCTTGATTGTTTGCATTCAAAGATGGTAATCAGTGGTATGCTGGAAGTCGTCACAGCAACACTTGAATTTCTCAATCACCATCAGTGAAATTGGGAACAAAATAAGCAATGTGAACATTGCACAACATCTTGAATATTCATGTGCCTTTGCCTTGGTAACTGACCACCAGTGGGTGTTGGCTAATTTACCTCCTGACTGGCTGGTCTTCTTCCTTGCCCACTGGCTCGGGCCTCTCACCCAGCGGCGGGCTGCTGCCCAGGGCGTTGAGGAGGCTGTTGCCATGGCAGCGCAGGCGGTCACTCTCGCGCGCAATGTCAGACGCGTTCTGGATGACCAGCTGGTCGTACGTTCGGAGGCCCATGTCCTCTGCCCCCTGCAGGAAGCGCTGCACACTGCACTCTTCTTTCTGCTGTGACGACAGCCTGCGGTGTAGACGCCGGCGGGCCAGCCAGCCCCGCACCACTGAGTCACGAGGAGGAGGAGGAGGAGAAGGAAGAGGAGGAGGAGGAGAGAGACATCAGAGGTGTCGAAAACACAGACAAACTCTAAAGGATGAACATGGGCGGACGGCGCGATACCTTTTTGACAGGTGATGATCTTCTTATGGAGCTGGTAGCAGCGGTCGTTGAGTTGGTCTGCCTGCCAGTATCTGAGAAACACTTTGCTGCTGCCCATCTACACACACACACACACACACACGCACACACACACACACACACACATACCCACAACAAGCACAGGAGTGTGTCTTACTAACTGAGAGTTGGGAGAGGAGTGATGTAGCGATGTTGTATGGTAATAGGTGGGTGTGGAGTGAAGGAAGGGGATGGTGTTTGCATGTTAACACAGCATTTAGTTAGGGGCACATATTAGGTGGGGGGTGAGGGGCGGTGACAGAGGTCATTCTGCACCAGGTGCAGAGAACTGTGGGGCTGACATACTTCCACTATTCATTCCTACACATGCTGCTTGTAGGAGTAGTGTGTGTGTGTGTGTGTGTGTGTGTGTGTGTGTGTGTGTGAAGCAGGACTGTGTGAAAAGGTGTCTGCTGGGCATTGTGGAGGAGTGTGCATGCGTGTGCAAGGCGGGAGCTGTGGTGACCTGTGGGGTCACACACTCAGACACAACAGCAGTCTGGCAGACAGGACAGAGAGGGGGCGGAGTGGTCCACGCTGCTGCCTCTGCCTCTGCTGCTGCTGCTGCGTGTGTGTGTGAGCGTGTGTGTGTGTGAGAGGAATGATGATGAGGTGGGACAGCTGGAAGGAGTTGTCAAAGATTCCATGGGATCTTTGAAATGGAGGGTCAGGGATTAAGTCATTTGGCAAATCCTTTGTTACGGATGGAGACAGAAAAAGAGGCAAGGCACACCCACGTCCACATACACACACGATCACAGTGGCACACAAACACACCTGCCATCCCTGCAGTTTGGACTGTTGCAGAACTGTGCGACATCTCTCCTCTGGCGACAATTTCTTCTTGTCTCCCAACGTGGGGATGACGAGGTCTTTGTATCTGGGAGGTGTGAGTAAAAGCAGAAGGCGTCAGAACTGCAGAAACAAGAACAAAAGATTTCAAAGTGCTGAACTTAAACATTTAGAGGAGGCACAGCGGCATCCCCTCTTTCCAGAAACAATGGGTTCAAATGTCAGTGGGGTCATACAGCAGACCAGCCAAACAGCATCTGTTCCCATTGGCGTTGCCCCAGGCAACCGTTGCTATGAATGGTCAGCTGGAAGGAGACAGTGGTGTGTTTGTGCTGCGGATGGCGGGGGTGAACAGGAAAGAGCGAAAGAGAAATTACATAAACATACTTCATATAAAAGTTTTGATGTTTTTGTTTGCACTACTGATCCTGAATGCATGTACTTGAATGTGTCAGCAGAGAAACTGCCTTATGAGGGGAAACTTTGAAAGGAAATAATTTTAATGCCTGTTCCAGATCGAAAAAAGTTCCATTTCATAAATGGTTATGTCTGAGGGATCCTTTTGAGCCTCTCTCCATTCGCCAGCCACACTCTGTAAATGTAAATATAATTGCTCTGAAGAGGCCAAATTAATAAACAGCTATTAAATTTGATGCAACCGGCCACCAAGCACACAGGAGTGAGTGCTCCCTCTGGTTAAATCTTCCATTTGCACTGGTCTGTGTTCTGTGTGGTAATGAGGGTGTGTGATAAATATTCCATCTTTGCCATTTAGCTTTGAACAGAAGATTATCACCTGTGACAGACAACTGGTAAACAAAGCCCCTCTCCGCTGTCTACAACACTGTCTAGAACATGATTTTTGAAAGCTGGTACGCTATGTAATGCATGAATAAATGAAATAAATAGAATTTGTACAGCTGGTGACCAAAGCTCATGCTGTGACTCCCAGTTAGAGCAAGGATCTTATTTGTTGAGTTTCCCTGTTCTGACTTAGGTTGGAGTCTCTAAATTGGTGTGCATGACCTGTGGATTGACTGACAATCTGTCCAGGGTGTAGTCCCTGTCATTGCCTGATGTGTGCTAGAAATAGTACTAAGTACCACCAGACCCCTTCAACACCACTGGAGACAAGTTGGGTACTGTAATCTAATAAATGGATGCATTTAAAGAAATCTAAGATATATCATAGCACATACAGATTAGTATAGATGGATATCAATAAATAGAAGTATAAGAGAAATATAAATGCAAAACGAAAAGAAGTAAATCTTCATGTCTCATTGGACTTTGTTTTTGTTTTCAATGCGAGGAAAATCCAATGGATGATGTCACAATATCCGATGAGGAAAGCATACCAAGCAGATGGCTGGACGCATAAACCACTTGGGTTGTCAATAGTGAGTAAGTGAGGGCACATGAATGTGCTATGTGTTGGATTTGGAGGAGTGGGGTCTGTCTGAACTCTCTCTAACCCTCTCTCTGTATGTTAATACCAGTCCTACAGACAGCACGCTGTCCCACTGGGCCCATAAAACACAAAGGAACCCTGCAAACCCATGACCTTCCCTGTGAGCATATGAAACCCATCGATGGTCCCCACTTTTACAAGACCCAAGGGGACTTCATGTGGAGTCAAAGAAGTGAGATAACCCCTTTGATAAGAGTTTAAATGAAGGACTACAAGGCACTAATGTGGCTCTGTGACCAAAGGGCCACCAGTGACCAGTGTTACTGAGCATCACAAAGGTGGCAAAGGCAACGCAGCTGGAATTTAAACCACTCACTTCCTCTCTGAAGCTGTCATCCATCAGACAAAACCTTCAGCTGCCACATCCCAGTGGTCAGCCTGAGTGATGCATATTCTTTTCTGGGTAACTTAATAACCTGCAAATGTGTGTGTTTATCTGTCAGTGGGCGGTAACGAGGACATGCTCGGACATGGTCATATTTAAAACATGACCTAAAAGCTTGTGAGCTGCACTTTCTCGAATGCTTCATGAATACAGATGCCTCGTACTTCGACTTCACTTTACAACAGTGAATGAAGAACTGAGGAAAGCGATCCACACGGGAGGCTGGGATTTACAGAAATGGGGTTCAAATGGAAGCATTTGACCTCACACATTGGCAGAAAATAAACCCGGGCCACAAAACACATATGCTATCATAAAAGATAAATAAAAGCAACAGTAAAATAGATTTCCCCATAAATCATTCTGGTTACCGGGACACTAATGTCATTTGCTTGGGGCAGCCACTATGACCCGCGTGGCTCCAGTGTGCAAGTGTGTCTATGCGTGTGCACACCTAAGCATTTTTATTCAGAAGAATATAGCAACTTGAAGATTAATGGCTGATTCAACTGCCTGTCATTTTGATTAGTCAGGGGCAGTGGTCTTTTTTTAGAAAGAGAGATAAATGGGAAATGAAACACCAATAAGAAACTGGACAAAATTGAGATGAACAGATAAAGAGAAGGAGGAGAGGACCGGACAGAAAAAAAAGGGGGAAAAAAAGAAACATGCTGGGATGTGGGTGAAACAGGAGGCAGGAGCATGGAAAAAAATAGAGAAAATGGTGGTTAAAAAAGAGAGAGCATGTGATGAAAGGATGAGAAACAGTTTGAGAGAGAGCTCTGTGAAGACAGCCGTGTAGTCCACCCCCACTCTGCAGCGGCTCCCTTCATGGCCAAGGCTGTGTTCATTCATTGGCTCTGTCTGAGCCCAGCAGAGGAGAGGGAGAGAGAGAGAGAGAAAGAGAGAGAGAGAGAGAGACAGAGGGAGTGAGAGAGAGGGAGAGATATGAATGGCACTTGGGCTCAGTTGACTGGTGTCTTTGTGAGCGGCAACCACTTAAATTAACCACAGCCTTAATACATAAACAGCAGCGCACGGACACGCTTCAGACAAAGATGCATTCAAAAAAATCCTTTTTCGTTGAATTACAAAACTGAGAGAAACACCAGCACACTATGCACAAACACCACTGCTGGGCGAGAATACTGTACTGTATGAGGTATGACAGCAATTGCATTACTTTTTCTGCGACTAGGAGGATTCAATTTGCAATTCATTCAATTACTGTCTCTTTCTCTGGCACGTTACTTAAGCCGCTGTGAGGATTCAGCATGTGTGTTGTTTTAGATGCACTCTGGTGGTATGTCAGGAGCTAAAAACCAAATCAGGGATTTTGTTGTTGAGAAATGTGTCATACTGAGATCATAGCTTTAGATATGACCATTGTATGTTTCCAGAATTTAAACCGCAGCTTTTTGCTGGCTAGTCTATTCACTAGATGCTCTTTCCTTCTTTAAAAATAGCTTTTTGCTAGTATCTTGACCTTTGCAGAACAGAGGACATTTTTACCTTCTTCTCCTACTTTTCCTAAACCTACATTGCCTGACATCACACAAGAACGTATTTTTTTTCCCTTTTCCTCATCCTGTCACAACATCTGACCAGAGTGCAGGTCCAGTCACGGGTCATTTGCACTGGTGGGTCGGGCCTCTGCTGCAGGGGACTTGATGCTCACTAGGTTTTCTTGATTCATTGGGTCATTAAAATAATCTGTTTCCATCATCATCGTGTATACTCTCATTTCCAGATCTCTAAGAGGCCAAACCAATAGGTCATCAATCATCACATCAGGGTGAAGTGAGGTTTCCTGGTGGAAGCAGCCAAACATTGGTGTCCAGTTCATCTAAAAAATACACTAGAACCACCATTCTTATAATATGGGAGAGAGAGGGAGAGAAACTTGACTTTATTCTGACATGATGACAGCAGGAGTCTGGCTCATGACCTTAAGATCCCTCAGGATCTTGAGGACATCAATCATCCAGTTACAGAGAAATGAACCAAAGATCCAAATAATGTGTATCATCTTTTATTCAGTTCTGGAAATTAGTGACAGAATGGACAGAGCGCTGCTTCTCCCTCTCAAATGTGTAACATACAGGATTGCAGACAAGATGAACTAAGAGCAGCAGGAGGATCTGGAAGACCATGATTAGAATAATTAAATGTGCTCCTTTGCCCTAAGATACTGGTTCTTCTCCTTGCATGGTTTGTCTGTGACCAAAGATCAGACCCACTAACTGTGTCTCATATTTCATGCAAGGATCTCTCTTGGGACTCACATGGACCACTTTTCTGCTTTCATGGATTCAGATTGGCAGATTACCAGCTTGTCAATTCCCTTGACACGAAACGTCGGGAATCCCTGTCAGTTGACTCCAAACAAAAGTTGACTCTAACAAAAATAGATAACTGTCCATTCTCCTTGACGGGTGTCTGCTGATTTGGAGGGGTTTTTTTAGACATGAGGAAGCTGCGTCCCACTCTGTAAAATCCTCACATTGCCTGGATGGCTGCTAAATTGGAGGACAGGAGGCCCAGGCACTAACTAACTAACCTGCCACAACTCTGCACCTGACACTGATAACAATAGGTTCATGGTTCATAGCTCACACCATGTCAACCAATCACATAGCCTAATGTGACATCCCGCAGGAAGTATTTGGAACAGAGTGAACAACCATCATATTTGTTCATATTGATCCCATTTTCCCATTCAACAATAGATTCTGACATTTAGGACCATGGGATCTCTCCATGCATGCGCTGATGCTGTAAACAGATCCCTTTTGGCGACCTCAACAAAATGTCTGGCCCGTCATAACTTACTGTAAAAAAGACCAAAGCATAAATGATTCTGTAACTCTAATGAAATCAGTCTATAGACAAAACAACGATGAATCCATGAAAATGACTTTCTGTTGTACTCGATTTTCGGTCCATGTTGCCCACTCCCATGTAAACTTTCTGTGAGCACCACCGCTTTACCAAACTGGAAACACACACTGTTTCAGTCCCACTCTTTGGATTACATCTGACTCATGATTACATTTGGTCTTTTCTGGCAACCGGCTAGCCCTTGTAAAGCTTAGTTTATCTGCTGGTTACACCCATGGCTAACAGTGTTATCCAACAACACATGGCTGCCTGACACTATATGACAATCCCACTCATTCTCTAACGTACACCTATGGCTTAACAAACAGCTTTCACGAAACCCTCATCGGGATCTTTCAGTTATCACTTGAACAACAAAAGTGTTGCCTCTATGCAGCAAATCCATCAAAACCACAAAGGAGCTGCAGGAGAAGCCTATATTGAATTCACTTCACATGTCTGGTGCTACACATTCGATTCGCTGTTCAGTTTGTCCCCCATGAAAACCCATTATGTGAGCTTCACTTATCCATTTCACTCAGTGTGTAGCACGTTTGACCAGGACGATGAGTGGATGAATATAAGTGGCAATGTTGTACTCAGATTAAATTCACCACGCTTCATCCATTTGCACAATACTCTACATGGTTTGGTTAACTGCTTCACCCTTCCTTTATAGTGCATCCCTTTTCTGGGTAAGTGCTATTTACCAGGGAAATTAATACATGATGAAAACCAGAGATCCTTGACCTCACTAAATAAAATGTTGTCTGTAGAAAGAATTAAATGTGAATAATAATTATAATAACAATAATAATAATAAGCAGCATGACTGTTATTCGATATATTTTGTCTTAATCACATTTTGGTACAGACAACTACAGGATGTGTGTGTGTGTGTGTGTGTGTGTGTGTGTATAGTGATGTGATGATGTTTACAGCAGGGTAGTGGAAACTTTTTGGGGGGTCATGTGACCAGCTTTGTCCTCTCTTATTATCTGGCAGGAATGTTCATGTTAATCCCTTTATCCTCAAAAAGAGAGAGAGAGAGAGAGAGAGAGAGAGAGAGGGAGAGGGAGAGGGAGAGGGAGAGGGAGAGGGAGAGGGAGAGGGAGAGAGAGAGAGGGAGAGAGAGAGAGAGAGAGAGAGAGAGAGAGAGAGAGAGAGAGAGAGAGAGAGAGAGAGAGAGAGTGAGACTTAGAGCTAAATATTCTCAGTATTCCACTGGTTCTCAGAATCTGAAGAACAGGACGGGAAGAGATCGGAAGAAAGGGAAGAAGTAAAAGCTAAACTGTGTGAAGCCAAGAATATGGTTAGAGCTGCAGAATAGCAGCTGAGAATCACTGAGAATAGAGGTGATGGGGAGAGATAATGATGAACATTCGAGTATGGGACATAGAGACCTTACACACAACTGACTGGTTAATGTGTGTGTGTCAGGCTGACATGAGAAATGCAACAATGGCATTCATCACCTGCAACAGACTCCTCTAAAACCCCATTCAAGGTAATTTTGTGCTTCCAACGGCGAGGGTTGCTGTGACTTGTCAATGTTAATGTGTCACTCTGCATGTGAGCAGAGATCCTGTACAGCAGGTGTAAGAGAAGGCAGTTTACTTTGAACTGCTCGGCCTGTCATGTATAAACAGCCAGAGATCACAGTGACCTGCTGAGAGCAGAGGGAGGCTGCAAAACCAAGATCACAGAGACGGATACGGAGAGGAAGCAGAGCGATCTGCTGTCTTAAAGAGCTGTCATTTAAAGAAGAGTGTAAAAGAGGAGAGGAGGCTGTGAGGTGAACAAACCAGCACGCAGTGACTCCTGAGGATGAGTTATGACAGTACAGTGCTTTTAATTATGCAGCATGCTTTGGCACCGACCTGCTGAGAAAGCCTGGGAAGGACAGGCGGACAGGGTATCCATAACGGATCATGCGCACCATCTCAAGCACCCCAATGTACTGCAGCTGGGTAGATACATGGAAGCTGTCAAAGCTGTCCGGCTGACCGCTGGCATTGGGGCGCACGCACTCCACAAAGTGAGGAGTGCAGGCCTGCAGCTTACTGATCACCTCCGACAGCGAGTTCTGAAAGGGGAAAACAGAGCAGAGGAGATACAGTCAGAGATGCTCGCCGGTGACTTTACGAGCATGACAGGATGAGCAACATGGACTCAAATTAACATTAATTAGGGTTTGCTTTGCTCTTGTGTTGCTCAAGGAAGGGCAAGGAATGGCCCTGTGCCTTCCTCCTTTGAAGCCGTAACTCGATTTCCTGACCTCAGTGACTGGAGTGAGATCACGTTGTGGTTAAGACAAAGTGGTCTGATTTTTAGGGGTGTGCTTTTGCCTCCGGAGGAAGCGAAAACACAAAGAGCTCTTTGCTCTCGCGAAAGGGTGTGCGAGTGCGTGAGAGCCTCGCTCCGAGCACTGGATTCACAGATGCTGCGTCTGAGGTCGCGCAAATACCCACACATACACATGCATGTAAACACTCGCATCTGTGTCCCTGACGCTCCTCGGACTGACGTCAGACCGCGCTCCGCATACCTTGAGGTACAACGATCAGCACCTCTCCCCTCATCTTTGAGCGTCACTACCAGCGTTAACATTGTCGCGCTCCTTCCAGACACGCACGCACACACGTACGAACGGGCGCGTGTGCAGCACACAGTGCTTGTTGTTCATTGTTCATTCATTCATGTGGAGGGCTTCATGCTTGGCTTGGTACAGCATCATTCTTCAGCCCACTCTCTCCTTCTCTGCCATTCCCTCAGGGACTCATAGACCACAAGCCCACAACTCTGATTGTGCAACACACTGGCTTCATTCAAGCCAAAGGTACTGCTTCTCTGCGCCTCATTTCAGCCTTGTTGCGTCACTGGCAGACACTGAACTTCTTTAAGTGTTTATTGCTGTTGCTTATAGTCTTATGGTACATATAGTGCATTGCGAAGGCTGCGTTTTGTGGCACATGTGAAGACAATGGTTAGTGTTTGAATGAACAGAGTGAACGGACAAACAAGAGGATGCACAAGCCACAGCACCTTCTCGAGATGTGCAGAGGTTTCATTTAGTAATGATCTCAGATCTAAGCAGATCCTCTGCAGGCACTACAGATGAATTGGCCATTCTCCATCTGTAATAGATGCTTCTGATAACACTGTTAAACTCAAGTTAAATTTTTATGTTTCACAGGATGATTGATTGAGAACCGTTACGCTCCCATTCCTGCTTTTTCAGTGTAAAATCAGAAGGAGTTGAAGTCCGCTCTGTCATGGACAAGAGGCAGGGCACACTGTGTCCTGGATGCTAAACACATGCAGACCAACACATTTCTATTTATGGACAATTTAGAGTCCAATCACCTGACCCACATACCATTAGACTATGGACGGAGTCAAGCTTTAGTCTCAGTCAGAGCACAAGTAAACACTGGCTGCTGACAGCTTCTTACCGTCACAACTATTGGTATTTGCATCTCAGGAACCTCTAATTAGGTCTGAGCGTGTTTTACTAAGAACTTCAAACTGTGAGGTGGATGGTGGGGAATGGTCCTCACCCTCAGCTGAACAGCCATTGTGACTGGCCCACAGCGCTCAAGGCGTTGGAGGAAGGAGCTTGAACCCTTCTTTTTCAAGATCTGTAAATGCAAAGAGATAATGCAGAGAAAAAAAACACGTTAGCTGTGTGTTTTGTTTCAATAACCCTCCAAGAAATATGGAATCATTAAAACATAATTACCACATTAGAAAAGAGATCATCCTTTTTGTCTTTGGTGCAGTGTGGGATAAGTAAATATTAAACTGCCCCATTAGACCTTTTTCTCAATCAGTCCAAATGGCTCTATTCCATCAGCTTTATGGCGTGAACTACTGTGCGGTGTTTATTGTTTTATTTATTGTCTTACGCCAAGTGTAGGAGAGCAATATTACCTAATGTTACCGTATAAGGCTGCTGGGACTGATCGGGGGGGTGAAAGAGCTCTTATGTAAGCCTGTTCTCTAGAAGCTAATGAGCCACAGAGACAGCAAGCAGAACTTCCTCAGAGGTTACACAACCAGCACGACTTTTCAGTCACACACGTGCACCAAAACCATATGCTTTCCAAAACATAAAAAAAAAACACAGAACGGAGACAGGGACAGAGGGAGGGACAAGATAAAAGAGACATTGTCATATCGAGAGTATATCATGATTTGTGTGTAACATCACATGTGTGAGTGTTTATGCGTGCTCTTGGGGCTTCTCATCTCATCTCAAACTAATTTGATTCCCAGAGGTTTATATATAGTAGCAATGCGGTGGGAAACAGCTTAAATTAGACTGTTGTTTTTGCCAAAAATACTATCCCTGTTTTTCCATTGATCGGCACAGCAGTCACTCCCTCTGTTTGGAACAAAGAGCTACTGACTTATTGGGACACTTTCCTCCGGTCTTTCTTCACTTTGTCAATTCATATATTGCTATTATTTTGGCTAAAAGGCCCATGTAGGAAATGTATCTTTGGAATGATAGAATTGGAAAAAAAGGATTAAATCAGGTCAAACAATTAATGTTAAAATAATCATCTGATCAGTTCAAGTGTATTTTGCAGATGACCTGCTTTCACTGCCCTCTGAGCAGTGCACTGTACCTTGGTTAGATCATGGTACCTCCGGGGCTGTTGGGGGGCAGGGTTGTCAGTGACAAGGGAGCCCGATGGCATCCTGTGGAGCAACAGGGCAGCTTTAGGCCCCCGCAGCCCGGCACGGCCCTGGGCGGCTGGCACCAGGGAACCAGTCTGAGTCAGCTTGGACTGGAAGAGCTGCTGCACTAACACACTCTCGCTGGCTGCCGGGCACAAAGCACATACACAAAAAGAGAGGGAGAGAGAGAGGGGAGGGAGCAGAATAAGGTTGAAATGAAGCAACGGCATTGGTGGAAACAAGGGGGTGGAGGAGAAGGAGGCGAGGTGGGATGAAGAGATAGAGAGAGAGGAGGAAAGAAAGAGGGGAGAGAACAGGGGAGAGGATGTAAACAAGGGAGGAGAGAAGCATCAGAAGAGGAGGAGGCTTAAAGTTAGGCTCCATGTAAACAATCAGTCAGGCAACAAGAGGGGGTGGACCATGCCACTCGACAACACGTGGAGCGGTCCACAACAACAATGAGCTCATTCAGAAAGCCAAACAACATGTGTGTAAACGTAGGCGTGTGGCTCTCATCTGAAAGGCTGAGAGAGAGAGAGAGAGAGAGAAGGAGAGAGAGAGGGAAGGAGAGAGATGACAGGGGCTGGATGATGGGAGGTAGGAAAACAAACATGAGCGCCCTGGACTCATTTAAGAGCTTAATTACACACAGCTACAAGGATAATTGTCTTTTAATTTAAAGCAATCATTGCCACCACCTGAATATAGACTTACACAGATCCCTCCACAAGCCTGGCTGCTTAGAGGCTCAAACTTGAAGTGGGGAGCGGGATAACGTCCATTAGCAGAAAAAAAATAGTGTGCATGTGTGGATGGACGACAGTGAGGCATCGAAACGGTCAGACTGAGGGACAACAGCCAAGCGTGAGTGAAGGGCTTGCCTTTAGAAGATTAGCCTCATCATGGGAATTATAGCAATTAGGCTGCTGGACGTAAGGCCAGGCTGGCAGTTACACAACGGCTGCCTGTGTCCCGCTCCCCACAACACCCACATCTGGCACCTTCTATAGACAATACACACACAGACGGTGCTGTCTGCTGCATACGTCCACACATACACACACACACACACATATAAACACGACCGCAGCTCAGACAGAGAGCGGTTTTGTGCGGTGTTGGTGTGGACAAGAGTGCATCTTTGTGATCAGGTGTTGTGCGCGTATGGATGTCAGAAATGGGGTACTTACACTTCATTGTAAGCAAGAGATTCTGAGGAAGGGAGTCCTTGTTTCTTGTGAGGGAACCAGTGAGGTCATATGAAACCTGATGGAAAAACAAGTCATACAAGGACATTCACTCGAACAGTATATTTAATGTGCATGCAACGCGAAGCAGTTGTGAATACACCAATTAGCAGAGACATGGGTGTTTGTAAAAACTCTGGGTGGCCATGTACACACTGTACAAAAATGGCACACGGCAGTGTCCACGTTGAAAGAAGAGTCAATTTGCTCGCCTTTAAAATGTTCTATGAGTCACTAGAGCAAATAGTTAAAAGGCCAAACTCAAGTCTGTTAAAATGCAAATATGCCACCGAGGGCAGAGGATGAGTTACTGTTGACTCGCCTTGTTTCTCTTTCTGAGAATAAAGCCTGGAAGCATATTGGGTGAGTCATGTCAGTCTCCTGCTTCCTCAGGAGATCAAAGAGCCTGGAGCACATCCGTCTCTGAGAGATGCTCCTGACACACACTTTGTTCCCTGTTTTAGATTTCCTCCCATCTCCTCTGCTCCATTACAGTAAACATGCCCTCAATAAGCAAAAACAGCAGTTAAACTTCTCTTTTCTCATTAAACCAGCTATGCAAAGAAAAAAAAATGGGCAGATGAATTTTGCCATTCCAACATTATGAATTGTTCATAGATCTTATGGTATGTTCGATAAATGAACGTTTTCAGAAAGGCTGTCATTTGGAGCCCACATTTGTGCCGTGCAATATAAAACAAAAAGGTGAATCACATCTAACGCCTCAGTGAAAAGCTGCAATGTCTGTCACTTGAATGCTCATGGAGCATTTTGGAGGATGTGTGCATGGGAAACAGAAAAAGGCAAGTTGGCTTAATTCCATCATGTAGCTTTAGCCAGTGTTCATAACTGATGCCCCGTTGGATAAATAAGTCACATGACTAATAAAATGCTGCTGAAAATGCTGCATGTCATAGGGGCTCTAGGAAACATGAATAAACACAGCAAACACAAAACTATGCTGAATCTATGTGCATCGTGCATTACAATATGATTTAAATAGTTTGAAGAGTTGTAAAACGGAGCCTACCTAACTTGATTTCTAGACACACGTTTTGTTTATTCTACAAAGCCCGGAAGGCGAATATGTAAAATAATGCTGATCATTTCATTCACATTGAGAGTTATGAGTTTGACGCCAATATTTAGCAGTCAGATTAGATTTCCTGGAATACTCACACTAATTACACTGTTTTTTTTTTTTTAATGAAATACGGACAGACCTGTGCGGCATAGTGGCTGACAGTGAAGGCCGGGCCCTGGTCTTTGGGTGGGGGGTTGCCGTTGCCGTCCTTGGTGGTGAGCGAGAGGCCGGGAGTGGAACTGGAGTCCAGCTGAGCAGACAGCCTCTTGTACAGGGTCTGCTCCGATGGCCGCAGGCTCTGGCTCTCCTCATCTAGCACACACAGCAGCCCCTGAGGTCTCTGGAGGAGGACCCAGCAGATGCTCACATTATTTATGTCAGTCATGTTTTCAAAGCACCCTTGGTAGTAATAGCGAAATATTTTCATTATGACATGTTTATAGTTCCCCACAGGGCAGTGCTGTCCCTGCGATATAGCAGGGACAGCTGCAATCGCTTTCCCTTGTTTTAGATCTTTTTTTGGGGGGCTTTTGGTCATTAGTGTGGATAGTGGGGACCCATAGGAAATAACGGGTTCAAAAGACGTGTGAAAAAATAAATAATAAATAAGCAGAAATAATAATAAAAAAAGATATAGCAGTGGTCTGAGACCAGCACTGCCATTAATCATTGTTATCACCAGTCCAGAAATATTCAATTTCTGTATCTTATCTTTGACACAACCAGCCTTAACATGTCAAATTTTATATGTACATTTGACTTTCAAATAAAACCCTGATAAGGAAGAATAAAAATAAAATATTCCCCAGGAAAAACCCAAAGTGAAGACTTATGCCGATTTGTGATTTAAAGGCCCGTGTCACAACGTGCGGCTGGGCTCGCGGCATTGTATGACATCATGAGACGCCAAACCGGACTGGACCGGTCTAAACCGGCCTGCAGCGCAGCACCTGAAGAAAGAAGTCCAGGACGGCTGGTCGGTTGCTGGGGGAGCCCGGGGTCTCCATGGCGATGCCCTCCTGCAGACACTCGGCCTGCTCCTGCTGGAACAGCACCTCGGAGACGTAGCGCCTCAGCCGCTCGTTGGTCATGTTCACACACAGCTGGAACACACACACACACACACATACACACGCACACACACACATCCAACTGTAAACACACACTTGAGCGCACACGGCATGGAGCTCTTCCTCGGAGACCTGGCAGCGTGTGTTTGTTTTTAAGACACATAAACGCACAAATACAATCTCACACAGAGTCTGGCCGTGGCACCAACAGGGAAGTCAATGGGGCAGAGAGGAAATGACTATTCATGTAACACGGCTGACCCCGAAATCATGAGAACTGTTTACGGCGCCGCCTCATGCATGATGTGCTCGGTAATGGATTTCCCTGTACAGAGGCTATTTTTTTTTCTTTCTCTGTGTGCAGGACAATGCAGATAAAGTGTTCCTGCTGGGACACATGAACTCTTCCTAACCCAACACTCGGCCAATTGCGGGACAGGGAGGAGTCGATCGAATGTGTTGGTCTGGCGTGAGTGCGTGGAGCGCTGGAGAGCAGGCTCGAGTGTGACTTGTCACATTGATGTAATGAGAAACAACGTGGAATATGAGGTGGAAGAGCAGAGACTGCAGCGGCATGCCACTTTAAACTTCCCCTGAACCCGAATGTGTCACAAAGTGGAACACAAAACAACTCTTACAGTGTTGTACTCGAGAGACGTTTCGGTACATTTGTACTTTAGCAAGGTGTCCCTTTTCTCAACCCAGAATTTCATGCATCCATCCTTTGCACCCTTCACCTCTTTTGTCTAGCATGAAGCCAGACTCAGCAAGACATTAGAGACGTGTGATAAAAATAAAAACAGCGAGTCTTGTAGGCTAAGTGATGAATAGAGCTGGAATACAGCTAAAACGAATAAGTAAAACAAATTGCCATTTCATTCAAGACTCAAATAAACTCCTGCAACCTTAATCTTTGGGCTTGTGAGAGATTTATCTGGTCGCTCAGAGTGTGACTCTCCATTTGTTGGGGGTGTGAAAATCATAAACAACCAGGGCTGAGCTTTTCTCCTTTGTGCGCCGTCATGTGACAGTCAGAAAAGTGACATGACCTACATTTCGTCTCTGATTGAGAAGTGCTGATCTGGAGGTGCGTTGTTCTCCGCCGCGATCGGCTGCCGCCGTGTTTTCCTTTCATCCTTGTTTGTCGACAAGCGACTCGAGTACATTAAAGGCTTAGTCCCAGCAGGTGGTTGATTGAGTTAGCTCATTAGCAAAGTGCTGAGCAGGTACAACACACCCTGACAAACACAGCTCTAATTAACGAGCACTAATGACCCCGATCATGCTGTGTCTGTGAAGCCTGCCTGCGTCTGCGCATGTACACACACACACATGTGTACAAACATGTCAGATGTGAAAGCTTGATAGTCACTGATGTGCCACGTCTACTGTAAGTGATAATAGTGTTTGCTCATCAAAACCTGGCTCCTCCTCTTCATGCTTTCTGTGTGTGTGTGTTTGGCATGATTTGACAGGGCCAATTAATTATTTACATGCAGCTCAGCAGCAACAATAGAGAAAAAGTAACAAAGGAGTGAAATGAGTTTTTTTCTTCATGTTGTCAGCTTCAGCCACAAGGTCGATTGGTGGTTAGCGCGAGAGCCTTATACCAAAAAATCCTGAGGAGAAACCCGGTCATATCAAGGGCCTTTCAGTGCAGAGTTTATATGTTTTCCCTGTTAAATGCCACTAAGTGACTGTGAGCATGAGAGTAAATGGTGTGTGTAACCAGCAAGGGACTGGATACCTGTCCAGGGTGTAATCCCTGTCCTCACCTTACAGTATTAACGTACAAAGTGGATAAGACAACAAATGGATGAATGGATTGTCAGCTCACTCCCTCTCCTCTTTTTAGTTCTGGCACTTGCTCTTTCTCTTTCTATGGACTGAAGAGGAAAGGTCACACAATCCCTCTCTTCTACAGTACTTGGATTAGCCATCATCCAGAGGAAACGTACAACAATTTAATGCCACACACATAAACACACAAATAAATGCTTGAACTGTGTTATACTTGTGAGGATGCCTCATTTTTTCATGAAGCAACCTTAACATAACCATTCCACCAAAATACCTCGCCCCTACCAAAATCAGAACCTGAATTTGTATAGACATTTAAAAAAAAGGTGCAAAAAGCAAATCCAAATACACACTGGACTTAATAAAAGCTGGGAGGCAATTGTTAGTTCCACAGGGAGGAAACGTAAGCTCTGAATAACAGGAATAAGCACTTAGCCTCTTGAGCACTATGAATTACACCCTAAGACACCTTACACACATGCATGCAGGCACACACACACACACACACACACACACACACACACACACACACGTACACAGTGATATACAGAGTAGTCTGCCTGCTCCCTGCTGCTCTTACTATGGGAGTAGTCTATTAACAGTGCATTCTTGATGAGCACACGACAGATTTACAGCCCATAACAGGTGAACTGTACACAGCTTCACATGTCACACCGTGCAATGTAATCTCAAACACCGACATGCTGAAAGCAGCCAAGCATGGCAAACATGCTGATCCATCTGTGCACCGAGAGCATTCGAAAACTCACACACACTCAGGTATATAAATGGTAACACCTGCAAACTCACAGGAAAATAAAGACTCTGTTTCATCGTGCACCAAATGAACAGCCACACCTTTCCCGGGAGGTTTAAGTAGCATTTCTCCTCCTAGCTAAATAGAACTTCTATTGCAGTGTAAAGCTATGCATGAAACTTTTTTTTTTTTTACGTCAGAAGAGACAGAAATAAAACCTACATCAACCTCTTCTATTTTCATCAGACGCAGGATTTAATAACCACTCTAAGAAGAAAGCTATTGCTGAGCTATTTTCAGACTCCCACTATTGTGCATTGAGCTCCAATTCAGAATGGATTTCCTTTTTTTTTTTTCTAGCTACAGTGCTGAAATACAACTGGAGGTCGAAGTTATGGTATGAACATCTCACAAAGGACGTTTTGTTTAATTTAAATAATTCAGGTAACTGCAACTGTTGCTTTGTGCACAGTGCAGCCTTGAGACAGACATTAAGACTTCATGCAAAACACTCACAAACACACACACACACACACACACACACACACACACACACACACACACACACACACACAAATAGACACACACTGGTCTGAAGCTGCATGTTACTCTGAAGTTTCACACACAGGCAGCCATTGTGTCAGCGGGCAGTTCATTTGAGGACAGCTGAAAATCACGCCACAGTCAGCAACAGACCTCACCTCATTCATTAGAATTACGAGCTAAAATGTCCGGGCTAAAAAAGGTAACAGTCCTAAATATTTTAACAATTTGATTAAGATCAAATAAATTGGAGAATGTAGTAAAAATATCTGCCAGCCTGTCAGCATGAAGCGAAGAGGGAACACAACACTGAGGATTTTTATTTTTTGGGCCCTCTCTTAATAAAAGTTTGCACCGCCCCACCTGCTCAAATCCATTCCTCTGAAATTCTTCAAATCCAAAGATGTCCAAAATCCCAATTTCCAAGGCAGGGTCACTGAAACACATAAACAGAAGTGGAATTCATCATAATACTGATTTTAAGATGTCCAGGATTGATTCACTCTGACATGAGTTTTCAGGTTTGTGTAGTTGTGTGTGTGCGGATGTCACACACACACGCACATTCTCCAGAGGTTACGCCACGAGAAAAAGCTGTTGACAAATTTATTACAGTCTGCGGCTTGTGCGTAAACAAAGCAAAGCACAAACACATTCCAGGTTATCTGGTTATCATTGTGATCACACTCCTCGCCACCAACAACCCCAAGGATGGTCTCCGCCTCAAAAAGTGTGTGTTTGTGTGTGTGTGTGTGTGTGTGTGTGTGTGTGTGTGTGTGTTTGTATTTTGGCCTCCATTTCAACCTTGGGTGTGGCCTCCATTTCTATCCTGTTGTTGAATGTTTTCCATTTCAGAGGTGTGTGCCAACCCGCACAGTGTAAACTGTTACAAACCTCCGCGATACTGTATGTACGATGCGAGATGAGTGATGTGTCATCGTACAACATCGTTGTTGCCTCTGCAGAGGCCCTGAATGAACCACTGCCTGCATGTGTTGAAAGACACACTACACTGGCAGTGTTTGTGATAAGAGTTATCAACGGGCTCCTATAGAAATACTCCTGGCGGTTTATACTGCGAAAGAAAAAAACAGGCTCTCCTCCACACACACACACACACACACACAGTCACAGCTATACCCAGTGCTGTCGTCGTGGCCCTGCAGGTAGTCGTTGCCGCTGTTGACCAGATAGCTGAAGAGACGTCCATAGATGGCCTTCGCCAGCTGGTCTCTGTACTGCTCCGACATCTCCACTGTGTGGCGCCGAGTGATCATGTCACCTGGCACAAAAGAGACAAAACATTCCTGCCTCACGAACTCCTCCCGCTGACAATCTGAAGCCATTTCCCCAAACGCGGCGGTCAACAGTCGTCCCTCTGTAGCCCCTGTGACAGACGCAGCCCAGCGAGTGATCTCAGTCTAAAATGCTGCTTGTTGACTTGCTGCGCCTCATCAAAAGCCGGATTCGTGGCCGGCCTTTGAAGTCAGGTTTAATCAGTTGATGAACTGTGTGTCCGAGTGATTCTGCGTACGTTTGCATGCGTGTGTGTGTGTGGGGCAGCGGGGGCCGAGTGATACCTTTGAAGTACTGGACGTCAGAGGTGAGGGCGGAGCTTAAGTCATTGGAAGACACCTGCAACATTCCCGACACTGTATGGAGGGAGAAAGGAAGAGTGTAACCGTACGTAATAGCGAGACGCAATAGCAGAGTGAAAAACACGACAAAACAACAGCATCAAACTAACTATGAGGTCACCAGAAATGATCATCCCAGAAGATGATCTTACCCACTACGATGATGACGATAATGACACAACACAGTGCCGCAGCTCATTTCTGCTAAAACCATTTGCGGCACTTACTCATCAGAGAATTTCTGAGCAGGACCAGCAAACAAGCAGCAGAAACAGGTGACAGCCGCTCAGAAACCCCTCTGCTGACATCACTGACCATGACATCACATCACCCCTGACAACGACTGGCTGTTTCCCGTTCGGGCCGCTGATGTCATTTGTTTACCGTCTCGCTAAGGTCAGGGGTCACAGGGAGCACACGGAGCGGTTGCATAATGAAGGAGACGGAGAAGGAGAGAAAACGCAGGGCACAATAGCCTGGAAACACACGCGCATGTGTGTGTGTGTGTGTGTGTGTGTGTGTGTGTGTGTGTGTGTGTGTGTGTGTGTGTGTGTGTGTGTGTGTGTGTGTGCGTGTGTGTCTGTGTGTGTCTCTCAGAGCGCTCTCTCCTCACCATGGTTACACTTTGGCTCAAAATGCGGCTCACCAAACAGGTGACCGTCTGGCCTTTAGTTAGTGCTGGGAAGCTGCCAAAAAGGACTCCAGGGGCGAGAGAGGGAGAGAGGGAGGGCCAGTGACGAGGAGGTAAACAAGATGAGCAGTGGTTATTGTGCGCCCCCTCGTCGCCCGCCCCATCCTGGCTCCACGCATGTGACGGAGGTCACGTGTGCTGGGGGCACTGACCTCTCTCCAGCAGCTGCAGGTCGGACGGGAAGGCTGTGTCGGCATCTGTCAGTGCGGTGAAACGCAGGTCCCCGATGTGGAGCACGGCAGACAGCAGCGCGAACACCGAGTCTACCTCCTGGTGGGACACGAGAGAGTGAGCGGTGGCAGAGACACAAATAGTATCAAAATCATAATCGAAAAGCCATATCTATCGTTGCACCACCTGAAAAGCTGGGGATATTTTACATGATCATACTGAGCACATGAGGGAGTAATAGGACTAAAAGTCCCGGTGGCGCTAACAGCTTTTTTTTTGCCAAACAGAATGTGTATAAATCATCAGCTCTTCCTGTTTCATAATGTGTGCATAAAACTATAGCTCTCGGCTGTTTGGGGAAAAAATTTATGACCCATTTTACATCTTCATCAGAATCTTGGAGCATTATGCAGAAAGGGACAGAGCAGTCTCTTAACCTCAAACATAAAAACTAAAACATGCGCTTCTTCTTGTAGGAAGAGAAAAAAACAGCACTTTTTTATGACACCTCCTTCGCCTTGTTCCCATACTTCTCTCTCTCCGTTGGACTCTCCTTTACTCTCTGCCCTTGACTAGAGGACACTCAGTGGAATACCCCTCTGAATCTCTGAGAAGGGGGGATGTTTTAGATTGAGGGTGTGCGTGTGTGTGTGTGTGTGTGTGTGTGTATGTGAATATGTCTGCGTGTGTGAATATGTCTGCCTGTGCACTCTCACAAGGCAGGATATTGGAGCCGATATCTGGGAGATAAACACAAGCATTAGTCTCTGTCTGACACTCTATACACAGTCAGACCCCCCCTCACCCCCACCTCCTCCTCCTCCTTGGGAAGGAGAAGAAAAGGAGGGAGGGAGAGGAGGGAGCGTTAATGACGACTGACCTTTGGGTCCGTACTGGGAGTCTTCCCCTGATTATACTTAGACAGAGACCAATGGGTGGTCTATCACTTCCACTCCAACTCCCCCACTCGCTCTCTCTCTTGCGCGGTGGACACCAGTCCCCTCTGATATTACCACTATCTCTTGCTCTATCCCTCAGTCCCCCCGGCCTGGCCTGTGTGTACTGACTGCTGCTGGATTAAAAGGTGAGATGGTGGTCACTCACTGCTGACAGATGCTGACTGGGAATCTAAGAATAGAAGCTGATAATGGGCTGGGAACACAGCGGGTGGTGCACAGGACGGACTGTACCACACGCCGGAGCACACGACACAAGCACAGTGCGCATAAGTCACTGTCCAGTCTTCTATGTTTGGTCACACATTTCATATGGTCGTTAGACCCTTGAAACGCACAAGGAGTCCCGAAGAAGAAATCCATGGATCCATGCCGAACACTTTGTAACGGACTGACGACGCCTGGCGAGGGAACACTGCTGTGTCCTCCGCAGCCCTCAGTACACAGCCACAATCCATTATGCAACGGTGAATTGTTTAATGGAGCATGGGAATTCCTCTGCAACTTGTGAAGTCAGGAAACGACTTGTGACCGTGACATTTCTGACCAAGTCATACTGGGTCAATATTTCAGTGACATAATTTCAAGTATTTGACTTCACAAACAGACTGAAGGCCTTCAGAATGAATGATTCGTTTTGCTCTCTGTGATGTCAGAGTTTGTGGCCCATGAAGACCCTGGACTCTGACACAGACAGAAGAGAATGAATCCCAGTAATAACCAGGAGGACCTGAGTTTGACTCCTGGAACGCACTAAGGGCCTTTCTTAATGGAGTCTGCATAGTCTTTCCATGTCTGTGTGGCATTTTTCTCCAGCTACTGGGCTTCACCCACAGTCCAAAAAGGTGGCATCAGCACTTAAAAAGATCCCCGCTGTCAACGGTCTTGAAGTAGACAGGCAGACAGAAGCTGGACACGACGCCCGTCAGTACCTGCTTGTTGAAGCCCAGGGCGCGCAGGGCCTGTTTCACTGCTGCCAGACGCTCCCTACTCTGGGTAGAGGCTGTGGCCACTGGAGGACTTTCCCCTGGAAGGCCGCCACTAAGATACCTAGAGTGAGGACAGATTGATACACAAATGCGGGGCAAAGCCACAAAAGCAAAACAAACACAGAGAAAAAGGCCGTCAGTGGACGATAACAGATGCTCTGGTGCCCGACATATACCTGTGTCTTCTTTTCACACACACATTAGACAAGGCAGACCTAAATATTAAAGATCGATGATTTAGCTCTGCATAGATTTAAAGTCCCAGTCACACTGTGAGGAGGACTAGTTTTGCGAGGAGAGGCAGATTTGGTATTAAGTCTGCGAAATTGGAGCACGCACAACCAACGGAGACACACAGTGGGCTGGTGTGATGCCAGATGGGTTAGTGCGCTGCTCAAGCTCCACTGCAGAGCGAGTCAGGTCAGAGGTTATCAGATTGTGGTGTACAGTAGATAACGGCACAGTAGGAGAAGCTCTATCACAGTCACACTATCGCACGAGGAATGAGGGCATGCAATCTAGATAGATATCTGACAAAAGTAAAGCGTATTTATATAAGCTTGCACATAGGTCCACTTATTTGTAGCGCAGTCAAACAAAGGAAATGCAAATACAGAGAAAGCAACAAATTCCTCAGGAGCAAGCACATGGAAACGTGTTTAAGAAAAAAAAACAAATCTACTATAATTACTACTACTTTAAAATTTTAGTGTATTGTTACAATTTTTTTTATTAGTATTATACTTGTTGGACTGCTCTGCAGTTTTAAAGCTGCATGTGTGCGATATAAGTAAATTAATGTCTTCAGGCAACTATCCAAACACTTAAACAGTCAACCAAATCCCTGTTGTGGTCAAAACAATTATCCAGCATCCTGAGTCGACTTTAAGTTTCCACAGGGCTCTGAGAGCGGCTTACCTGTGAGCCAGGACGTTGTTGAGGTAAAGTGCGCTGTTCTCCTCAGGCGACAGGCCCTCGGCCATCAGATAGAAGATGCTGAAGTTGTGTTGGTGAGGACGAAGGTGGACTAGACGAGACTTCTCCAGCATGTAGGTGTACACACGGGCTTAAACATCAGATGTGTTTTATACTTCAGAAACAGGTGCGTAAATTGCATTTCAACAGTGCTGATTATAGCCATAAAAAAAGAGTGAAAATTCAATCTGCAACCAATGTCCAATGGTCTGTGCTCTATGATCGAATTAACTGGGGTAAAATGAGGTGAGCAGTAAAAATAGAGTACGACCACAGTCCAGAATGTACTCATGGGCTTTTACTGCTCCCTACTGGTGATTCATGGCGGTGCACCTCAGGAAAATCCCTGTCTTGTACAGTACACAACCAAACACTTATCTATTTACCTGTTTAGACTTTATCTATTAAACACTTAACTGATCTAAACTGTGCTTAGTTTTCATGGCAAGACACGCTACAGTTATCTGAATAATTCCAAATGCAAAATTCCAAATTCAAAATAGATAAAAAAAAAGAAGAATATACAAACAGGGTCAAGTGCAATAAACATTTCTTTTCATTTCTATTCTAAAGGCAATAGTGCATACTATCTGTTCTACATGACATTTGCCCTGATGCAAGTCATCATAGATATTTGAAATGTGAGGCAAAACTTGTTTAATTTACGAGCACCAATGAAATAAATTACCTCTGAGCAATGTCTTCCTCTTGTCACAGTACTGGATGGTCAACAACTTGATGAAGCGGGTTGAGTTGTTGTTCCTCTGGGTCTTCGCATGACCGAAGGCCTCCAGGATGCAGTTAATCTGCAGATTCGATCAAAGTAAAGGAGATTTATGTTACAAGTGATTTACTGAATCCTTTAAACTGAGTTTCACAGCAAAGTGTGCACACTTTCGCTTTCTGAAATAATGAAATCGTCTTTCATCTCTCAGATAAGATGAGCTACACATTAGTTCCGCTCCTGTTCCATTTCCTTCCACTAGGTGTCAATATGCATCCGTTATATTTTCGCTGTCCCAGGTTGATCAGAGAAGGCGCTGACCCAGATATCGACCACATCGTGATGACTTCATGATTTTCAGAACACACAAACACAAGAAAGCACACTGTATTGTCACTACACTGATTACGTGCTAATACCGTGCACGTCATAATCTGAACAACAACTGGGATTGCACCGAGGCCCGCCTATGTAAGTGCTGACCTAAATGATATCTTTCCATACAAAATGCAATATGTGGATGGCTACCAAAAATGCTTTTTGACTCAGTGTATGTTCATATGTTTTAATGGAAAATCCCTGGTCATTTCCCATTCTATGAGCCCAGGGACATTTACTGCCCTATTGTATTCTGCTATCAATGCTCCATCCATATAATACACAAGAAAATAATACAAGGAAAATGGACTGCTCTTAGAAATGGCTTCCATGCAATTTCTTCTCCTGTAAATGGCTGTGTCCTTAAGAAGTAGCACTGGAGACAGAGATAGAGCCACCTTAATAGAAATTTTGATTATACTATCAAATCCTGTTGTATCTCACAAATAAGCAGGAGAGAAGGCAGTAAATGCCATATTATCTGGTGCATTAGTATCTATATTTGTTTTCACCACCCCCACAACAGTAACAGAGGAATATTCGGGTGTATTTACAGAGCTATGGACACATTGGTGCGCCCTGACTTTGGCTCACAGAGGCAGCATGGGTGAAGGAACAATCAGCCGAATAACACATCAGAGGGTAAAAGGTCTTGAAATTCACTCAGTGCATTGCTTTGAAAAGCGCTAAATAAATAAATAAATAAAAATATGAGCTTGTCGATTTGGACCGGCTATGTGGGGCATGACAACTGAAGTGAAAAGCAGCACCGTTGTCTGCTGAAAGATTTTTCCAGCACTGCGGTTATTTTTGCTTCTTTAAGAGATGCGCCCAGACTGCCCAGACTTACGTGTTTCATCCTGGACTCCAGCTCGAAGCCTTTGGGACTGGAGCGCGCTGTCAGGTGTCTCACTATGTGCTTACAGGCCTCTGATTTCCCAGAACCACTTTCACCACTGCAGGGGCAGAAGAAAGCACAGTTTCAGACATAGACTGCAGCAAATTGTTTTGTGAAAAGATTGTCTGCAGCTAATCTTCCGTACTGCTGGATCCATTAGACTGATACTTTTATACCCATTTGTGACAGTCTGCTCTAGGACTGTAGTGGTAATGATGATTCACATCAAAAGAGTACAGTTAGTGCAGTTTTACACTGGCAGAGTTTGTTCATCCATGTATTTATCATAAAATATTGACAAATGACACCAAAAAACCTTGATAATACATTTAATCCGTCAAATTGCTGTTATATCACTGCTGCTGTCTTTGCCCAAAGATTTCTGACTTATGCATCTGACAACAACCCGCAAAAGTCAAAACATCGGTTTGTTCTACTTCCTCGGACATGTCTCACAAGAATGTGTGTTATGCATCTGTCAGCTGGGTGTTCCCCACATCTGTTCCCTCAGCTACACGCTTCCACCCACCTGACATCACCCCTTCAGGGAGCCTCCTCCCACAAGTTCCCCATCCACCACTTCTGTCTGACATAACCAGCATCACTCCACTGACCACCAGTTTTCACATGCTGTCAGTGTCACAACGTATGCGACACTGGAGGCCTGCGTTTAATTTGCTATCGCGTGGCTATTAAATCTGACATAAGGCACCTCAACAGTACATGCTCTGACACTCCCCAACATGCGGAGAGCTGAGACCAGCATAGTAACACCAAGCAGATGGCTTCAGAAGGTCAGAAGCCCTTTACTAATGACTGCAGCGTGCTGCGGTGCGCTGCTTGTCTGTGTGTATGTGTGTTGCTATATTTCCTGCTAATGGCCCTGCTGAGTGCAAACTCCAAAGGCTCCACCACTGTCTTTTCATTTACCAGTTTTTATTAGATTTCAAGGGCGTTTTGGTAGAGCACTGGCCTCAGGGGATCATGGTCACTGATTGCCTGTAAACGTGTAGCTGAGTGCATGCGTGGGTGTGTGTGTGTATGTCTGTGCGTGTGTGTGTGTGTGTGTGTTTTCATGGCGTTAGGAAAAAGGGTGCAAAACGAGAAGAAGCTTGACCAAGAAAAATGAAGGAAGTCACGGAGGTGGTGTGCATGTGACAGGCACAGACCAGTGTCCTTGCTTAAAGGGTGCCTTCCTGTGTGCATGTGTGAGAGTGAGATGGATGGCCTGTGGCCGGGATGCATTAACTCTCTGCCAGATTGGTTACAACTCAGCGGGAATGTCACCGGAGTGCCGGAACGAGGTTTAATTGCAATCAGGGAGCTGCCGTCGTCTCACCGAGGATGAAGGGCGACAAACTTTCCTCTCTGTGTGTCTACTGGGCGGTTCTATGACCCCGCATGGGCCGAGAGCTGTTCATCTCTCAGGGAGTGTTTCTTAGGTGTGAGACAGAGGGGTGTCCAAAAATTAGGTGGCCGACTGAACTTCACAGTGTTTCACACCGTTGTTTCGCTTTGTTCGCTTTTTAGTTGATATTACAGCTGTTATTTAATCAGGCTAGTCCCACTGAGATCAAAGATCTCTTTCACATAAGAGGGGCAACCTTGCCAAGACAGCCGCATGAATTCAAACTATAAAACTTAATCCTAAAAAACAGACAGCCTGGATTAGTTTCCACTAGTGCTTGTAAGTCAGTCAGCTTGATGTTTCAACGTGGAAATGTAGATTGTAGGCGGCTCTATTATTAGGGGGTGGAAAACGTTTTCTTTTCCAATCCAACAAATTGCAAAAAAAGAAAAAAAATGTAGTTGCGAGTTTGTGCTTGTGTGTCGGACGAGAAAGTTGTACCTCAGGATGAAACACTGCGGGCGCCTCTCCTGCAGCATCATGTGGTAAGCTCTCTCGGCTGAGGAGAAGATGTGAGGAGGCAGAGAGGAGCACAGACGGCCGGTGGAGCTCAGGTACAGGTGACTCACCTGAGACACAGAGACAGCCTTATGTAAGACACGAGCTGAGCAAGGATAACATTTCAGTGAAACACTCAGACCCTGCTGGGTATAACTTTCCATGCTTGTGTCCTCGTAAGCCGCGTAACCCAAACCAATCTGATCGAGAAATCAGTCCGCTGCTAAATGAAAGCTGTCACCAGTTCAAACACAAACGCTTAAGCTGTCCAAGACACTGGATCAGGCTAGTTTATTTAAAGATAATAATCCGGTGGCACACAAAGAACCAACAGCTCAATTCCAGATCTTGTTACAGTAATAAGAAAGAGTCACAACAGCCCTTCTGCCTCCGTCCTTTAAGGGTTTATAACAGACTAAGTAGACTAGTGCATGTTGCAACACAAAAGTGTCTGACTGGCTGTCTTATTGTTGTTATTTCAAAACAGATACCAATGTTGATAAGGGAAACACATTTTTTGCAGTGTTATATCAACAAGCAATTTCAACAACTGATCGCACCTTGAATCCTAAGACCTCGAGGCTAAGATGGAGAATGTTACTCCAGCAATGTTTAGACATCCTCCCTGTGCACAGTTTATCTTGATGGGGAGACACTTGCTTTTTAATTTTAGTTTTCTTTGGCCTAAAAAGCCTGCATTCCTTATTGTAGGAGTATGAGCAAGCAGCCCTGAGAACATTTTTGAAAACACCATTACACATTTTATTCCCTGGGAGGATAAGATAAGGATAAGGTCACGGTTCCAGCTTTGTTAAAAATGCAGTAAATGCATCAGAATGAAGGCTCGATCGACTACCGTACTAAACTCCTATCTGTACCGAGTCCAGCAGATGTGTTGCCAGTGCTTTATTTGAGGCTTTGGAGGCAGCGAAGGAGGACGAGCTGCTGACCACCAGACCAGAGGGGGTGACAGACGGGCAGCAGATCACACATGTTGTGACATATGTCCTTCACACACTGGCTCCTCCCTGCTCCTCCACACACACTCAGCTGGGTGTGGATGCCTGGAGTGGTTCCAGACACCGGCAGGGATTGGGACGGCCAGAGGGGGCTTGGCTTCATTCTGTCATGGCGGGGAGAAGACATCCTCTCCTCCAGCCAACCCCTCCTGGATCCGCATGGGCAAGCATTAACCTGGCATTAATATAGCTATTTCTAAATGAGTTAGCCACTACTTTAAAACCAGGTGACACACAGACACACACAGCCCCACTCATGATGTTGTTACATATGTAAAATATGTAGCTTTCCATTGACAAAAAGGTTTTTAAAATCACTTATGGCAGAGAATTCCTGGAGTATGAGTGTGTAAGTGTGTGTGTGTGTGTGTGTGTGTGTGTGTGTGTGTGTGTGTGTGTGTGTGTGTGTAAGCTTAACAGGATCCCACTCTTCACTGCAGAGTCAGCCTTGCTCGGTGCTGTGTATCACTGACAGGAAGACTGCATTATTTATCAACCGCAAGGTCCATTTCATCTGTTCATGTCCTGCTCATTATACAGCGAACATGTCTACTTTGCATTATGATTTTACATGTAAAATGCATTGCCTCTTAAATGTGTGTTTTGTTTTTGAGCGTGCGCCGTGATGAACTGACCTGCAAATTCAGGACAGCTCAGCATGTCTCGTAGGGCTGAGAAAAATGAAGGTAATTTAAATGCATGCTCACCAAGGTGGAGTAAATAGGCAGCTCTTTGTTTGGATTGACCAACAGGAGGATGTGTCCAATGTAGGTCTGCAAAAGAGAACATAAAAACAACACTTTAATGATCCGCATCCTGTAAAATGGTTGAGAACAAGACAGTGAAACCGGTGATGTAAAACATTAATACTGTGGGTGTGAACAGCTCCGCTTCAATTCAGGCTGGCTTATAATTACTTCCAGACTGCCTGAAGCTAACGCTGACCTGACAGTGAAGGTGCTGTCCCACTCCTTCACTTACATCACCACTCCAGGTGGGGACAATCACTATTACCATAAGATTATGTTAATTTCACGGCAGAGAGGGGTCAGAAGGGACCTCTAATGATAACCTCAGAAATGACCTTTCTCTGATAAAAACCAAACCGGCCCTCCCACACAGAGCACACTCAAAGCCTTCAGGCTGTTTAGATAAAAATAACCAACTTCCAATTTCTGACCCTTGCTGCTAAACTGCTAACCCTCACAAAGAGTCCCCGAGGCTCTTTGAAAGCCAATGTCCTGTCTCCTGGGAGGGCGCGGACAGTGCTAGCATTCAGTAACCTGCTGCTCCGTCCTCAGGCTCTGGCTCAAGGTTAATGGCTTGAGCAAACTCCCATTGCTTGTGGACACAAGCAAAAAAAGAAAAAAAAAACAATGTGCAAGCTCAGTGTTTTTAAGTTAAGAACAGTGCCAAGCTTTGTCACTAACTCTCCGTAAACCTTCTGATATGCTTGTGAGAAGTCCAGGCCTCATCACTGTCCTCTGCCGTATCCTTCCACACTTCCTTGCCTCTCTCCTTCTACCCTGGCAGAAGGCAGCAGAGCACTGTTCAAAGCCCAACTCTGACCACCCTGCTGGGAACATATGGAGCATTCACTGCCTTTGTCCTCCCCTTATTTCTGTCCTTTGCCACATCTCCGCTTTGTTCTCCACTTCCTTCAATTGCCCTCTATTGTACACACAAGACATATTAAGGAGGATGTGAAGAAGGAAAGAAATGCAAAGAAATTGATTTTACACAGCGACATGAAAAGTGTTACATAGCTTCTGTTTTACAAAAGATGCTGCTAGCATTGTGATGCTTATTATCTACTGTAGGTAAATATGTATATATGTGACAGTATAGTTATAGATGAGCGGTATGATTATAGACGAGCCAAAATTGGCATCCTCCGATGTTCCATGATAGCTGCTCTTTGTCCCTTAACTTTCCTTTCTTTTCAGCCTGTCTTCATCCACATGGAGAGTGCTTCGAATCCAAACCTCATTATTGTGACTTCTAGTAATTTCTCTCTTCTTCATCCACCAATCTACCGCCTTTTACCATCATCCCCTTATCTGCGTCCCCCTGCTGTGGCTAACCCTACTGTCTGTTGCCCATCTGGGTTAATAGCAGACCATTACTGCCTCTTCACAGAGAGGAGAGTACACCGGCTAGCTGCACATTGATCTGGTTCCAGTCTTTATAGAGCCCAGTCCCCGTGGAGAGGTAAGGGCCAGACTTCAGTATTGAAAGAAAGGAGAAAATGACAGGAACGTAAAATGGACCGATCGTTCGAGATGGAGGCATTTCACTCTTGAATGTATTTATGGATTTATCTTTCCAATCAATCTAAGTGGCATTGATTTTGCAGTAGTCACCAGTGTAAGTATGTGTGTGTGTGTGTGTGTGTGCGTTACACAGCTGAACGTGACAAAAGAAAGAGGGGGAGGTGATAGCATTCATGAACATGATCTGGTGAACAGGCTACTGAGACTAATAAAAATGAAATTTGCTTTAGAAATCAGTCAGTGGTCGTGAACCACTCATGGAGGGTTTACAGTTACACGGTCACCTCTACAGACGCATTTTGGGAGGGCATGACACCATCAAGGTGCAACAGCCATGTTAAAAATTTTTGAAACTGCTCCTAAGATTTCCTTCATCTATGGCCAGTATTTGCCATACTTCACATGCACTTATGTGGAAGCCAGTGGAGTAGTTTTTACATAATACTGCTAATTAACAGACTGACAGTTTTACATAAGGAGATGAAAACATAGGCCGGAGGAAGTACAGTGTTTGCCATGTTACTATATGTATGCACATTCGCCGGAGGGTAACGCACTGTACTGGTATCCAGAGTATGAGAAGACATCCAAACATCACACTTTGAAATTCAAAGACCATAAACAACACAGCACTCAGCTGAAAATAAACAGCTATGGTGGCCCAGTTTTCCCCAAGAGAGAATATGTGTTTGCGTCTGTCTGCGTTCGTTGTGATGGTGCCTGATGCATGTTTCATGCTGAGGTCTCACGTAGATTTGGTCGTTGCCAAAGCGCTTCTGCATCTCGTAGAGCAGGCTGCTGTCGGTCAGCTCGCTGAGGGAAGCCAGGTCGTCATTGGGAGCTGGAGGCATCAGTTTGACCTGGAGAAAGGTCAGATAAACATGTGGACACTGCAATCGACAGGTTTTAAACAAATTATTGAGCACCAGCACGTATTTAGTTTGTATTGTACATATTTGATCGCTTCTTAATCTTTGCTGAAACAAAACTTGGTGGCTCCCATTGACAAGTTTTCAAGTTTGGGATTTCTTTTGTCAGACGTCCTCTCTGCCTGTTGGGGAGCTTTAGGCTGATTAAACCCTTTTCAAGGTAATTACATTGTGTGATGTTCAAGGTAAAACAAGGGCAAGTGGGACCGATGATGATGAAGCAGATGTGCTGTGTGATGCTCATTTTTCCAATTGTGTTAAAAAGTTTCACTGAACGCAGAATGGACCAATCTTTACAGTCAGTTTTATCTGAAACTTAAATGAGCAAAATCGTCAGATCTTAAATTAGACGAGAAACTGGTTTATTTGTGAGTTATTTTGGTGTGAGGCGATGCAAAGTGACAAGCCAAGGCACCTGCTCCAGTTTGCTGGCTCCAGAGCTGTAGGGTCCATCCAGGCCATTGTCCTGGGAGGGCTGTCGGCTCAGGGCCCCACCCGCCTCTCTGAACATGGCACACTTCTCCAGCAGACTGTCACGCTTAGCGATAGGGAGACTCAGGGGGCTCCTGAGTGAAAGGAGGAGCGCCGGGGAGTCGTGAAGTGACACAGAAGATGGAGGGACACGGAGTAGATAGGAGGGAAAGTGGGCCACGAGAGAAAATAGGGGGAAAAAAAGACGACTTAGAATATGTGGAGTAAGCTTAAAACAGCAGTCACGCTCATGCAAGTGGCAACCCACAGGTTCTTGACGGGAGTGTTGAGGTCGTGTGAGCCGGCATCGTAGCGTCGGTCAGGTGGAGGCAGTGGAGCGCAGGGGTCCGTCAGCCTCAGCATCCAGCTCTCCTCCGCACTCAGCAGCATGTCAGCCATGGGCTCTGACACAGCAAGGTCTGTAGAGAGAGAGTGATAATCTCAGCTAAATCCACATTTCTCTGAGCTCTTAAACAACCAGGTGGAATTCTCTCATTTCTCCCCATGCTGCTCACAGTCCACATGGATGAGCCTGCACTTGTGCAGAATGTGAACCCCGCCGTGAATCAATCCAACTGTGCTTAAGAGGGAGGGGGAGTTGAGATCCCCCCTCCCTGTCTGTAATGAGGTCTAACAGGGCACAGGGGAAGGGGATGGCTTCATCCTGTCTTTTTACTTCTGTGTGACTGACAGCCCCCCAGACTCCCATCTCTTGCTCTGGCTTTCTTTCGTCATGTTGCCGCTGAGGGAGGGGAGTGGGGGCTCCGGGAGAAAAAGAGGGAGGATTGTTACTGTCTCCAAGGCCTTGCCTCACATCTTCTGTGAGCCTACGTGCTGGACGGGGCTATTGATTAAGGCTGGAGTGAAGCCAACAGAGGTGTGATGAAACCATGGGAGTAAATGGTTAGAGGCAGCTATGATATTCGATCCCACAATGGAGAGAGGTTAGGAGCCCAAAGACCCTCGATGTGACAAATGTCATCAGTACTACACAGGAGACACTTACACGAACAATCTCTGCACTAGATTCATCAGCAGCCTGGTTCGATGGGGAGTTTGATAATGGCTCTGTGTCCTGCTGTGTGTGTGCAGAGATCAGGGGGGATTTGCAAGATTGATCAGTATCATCAGCCAATAATGGCTTTCACTGTAAAATTGATAGCACTGATAATAACAAAAATATGGAAATTAACACTGTTTCACTAACTGGAGGCCAGAAGATTTCATCAAACAGCTCAGAGTACATTAGCAGGTTCATAAAGAATTACCCATATGTGATTATTGGTAATCTATGTGTTTTTCTTGTTGCATGATGGCTTTTGTCTTTGACTGAAAAAAAAAATGAAACCAGGCGATTTCACCACTGGAATTTCCAGCCTTGCTGATGGATTCTCAATTTCCTTTTTTCGATCACAGTTTGGGGTTTAACAGGGAAGTGGTGAGTGGTGACGGGCTTTTACTTATTGCCTCTCCTTTGGAGTTGTTACTCTGAGAGCAGAAGTGGTCTTGGAGTTTTGAACAGAAATGAGCCTACACTCCTCTGTTTCCATCTTCTGTTCCAATAAAGCACACCACTTCTCCATCACACTGCTGTTGATCATAAACCTTCCAGTGACTCTTGGACGGAAATTTAAAAAAGGAAGAAGGGATTTACTCTGATTTATATTTGCATGTTAACCATTTGTAAAGGAGGAGACTATAATTTTGCTGTTTCCATCTCATTATCTGAATTGCAGGACATGTGGCCCGGCCTGACTCAACTGTAAATGTTTTCCTTCATGAATGAATACACGCAGATGTGCACAGGGCAGGCTCCTTCATCAAACACACTGTGTGCGTGTGTGTGTGTGTGTGTGTGTGTGTGTGTGTGTGTGTGCATGTGTGTGTGTCAGCCTGCGTCTATGATCACAGTGATTATTAATGCATTTGATCATGCTCAGCTGAATAAGTCAAAACCCATTCCTCCGCCTCTCTGCTTCATTACCTCTTGCTTGCCATAACACGTTCACTCATTTACAGCAGGAATATTTGTGTGTGTGTGTGTGCGCGTGTATCCATGTGTGTGCGTGCCCCCAACATGTGTTTATTTGTGTGAGTTCTTAAATGTGCTACCTGAGGGCTTGTCTTGGTTGCAGTTCAACAGAGTCGGGTCTGCTCCATGCCTCAGGAGCTGGCTAACGATGCTCGTCTACAGGAAGAGAGGAAGAAAACCCCAAACACCCACATCCAGTTTATTAGATGATAGAAAAATTCAAACATTTCTGAGACACTGTTAAAGGCACTTTTTTTAACATTTTTAATATTTTTTGGAGGCTCAGTGGAGATGCAGATATGTCTATATGGACAAAAGGCTAAAAATGAAATACTCAGGTGATGCCATATACTGTGCATGTCACACATGACAGATGTGTACATGCATTGCCCCTGACGGAGGAGAACCTTTAATAATGAGCCAGTATCTTCCATCAAATGTCACAGTGGAAGATCCACACAGTCGTCTGTTCTCGTCTGGAGTCACAGTGACGTGTGATGGCTGTCACCTCTGTCCTCTTTTCTGTCTGCCTTTCTCTTTCTATGAGACTACGCTCCCACAGCCGTCGAGTAGCTGCAGCATGACTCAATTAATTGATAATAGGAGAAGATCTTCAATCTTTCAATTGCGTGACCCAGATACTGCCGCAGCGGCTAAATAAAAACAAAAGCACTCACTCCAAAAATTGGATGAGTGCGGCTGATAATTAAGTACATCTACATTAAGAAAGAGATAAACCCAGTATACCATTCCTACAGCTCAGTTTCCAGCATTGCCTTGTAACAGTATATGAAACATTGAGCTTAATTGTACACCAGGTAAACTAACCCACAAACTATAACAATAAAATTTTTCTTGTTCACAGCATCAGAAATACTTTTAAAACAATATTTCAGAGAATATTGTTTATTACAGAGAGTAAACCTGTGACAAGTTGAGCAATATTTTCTGAGGTGCTGGACCATGTATGCAAAGTCAGAATCACATAATCACTGCTTTAAATTCAGATTTCTTTGGGCTCTGAAAGGACAATGAAAAGCCTATTCATTCAAATTGAGATAAGCCTCTTAAATTAATGATTTATGATGAGAATCATCAAGGATGAAAGAAGAGGTGTCCAAGGCAGTGCTGGATGTTGTATGGTTTATAGAAAAGAAAATCAGGAGGCAGAGCTGGAGGTAGCAGAGACTAAGATATTGAGGCTCTCTGTGGGAGTGGCAAGGATGGATAGGTTCAGGAGCAAGTATATCAGTGGGACAACATGTCCTAGATGTTTTAAGGATAATGTCAGAGAGGCCGGCTGGACTGAGATGGTTTGGATATGTAAAGAGGATGGATGAGGCCTAGAGGAAGATCAAAGAGGTGATTTATGGATGTTGTGAAGGAGTTAGCTGATGTGAGGGAACAGGATGCTGAGGATAGGCTTAGATGGAAGCAGATGCTTCACTGTGGAGACCCTTGAATGGCACATCCAAAGGAAAAGAAGAAAACAGGAAATATAGAATCCAAGGTGCCTGGATCAACAACTAGTCTATGGATGAACGAAACGGTTATCGCTCTCTGGCACTGATATACAACTTGTTTGAAGTCCCAGACTGATGTTTCTGATTGTGGCTCCGAATAGCTCTATAAAAAGCAGAAGTCATCTTTGTACCACTGCAGAGTAATACGGGACTATCTGCAGTGTAGAAGAGAGTGACTCAGCACATTCAGCAAACTGGCTCTGACTTACGTCAACAGCTGTTCAGCTATGAGTCCACAGCAGCTCCACTGCCCACAAACCCTGTCAGCTGCACTCACACCCTATAAATACTGACTACACGTCAGTGGCACCACAGGATATGAACTCTTCCACAAGTCAAAGTTTACAGAAGTTTACCCGGAAAAGGTCACCTTTGTGCGTGATGATCATAGACAAAATACAGATTCAGATAGACAAAATTTTTTTTTTGAGTAGGCCAAAATGTCGCTTTCAATGTATTTCTCAAACTCCAATATTAGTCTTTAAATGAAGATTAAAGCACTTTTGTACAAATCAAGTAGCAGGTACCTTCATATCTGCATTAAAACTAAATGGATTACTATACTCCCAGTCGGGTTGCATTTTCACATTCCAGTTTCTTTGTCTGGAAATTAATCATAAAACTATTTCAAATTCTTTTCTCTGGAGAAAACAACTTGAAAAGCCTCAAATGAAGCCAAGGAAGCCAAGAACCAGCCTCTATCTTATCCTTGGACCCGTGAGAGCGAGGCTTAATTAGCTACAGTAATAGGGTCATACGTCTTCTTAAAGGGTCAGTCTTGTATGTGCACCACACTGCAGAGGGGATCTTTGGGTTTTATGTACCAGATAGTGTTACAGTTGCCGGCCAGTGTCTCCAGGCAACTGTTTGCTTGTGTCACATCAGCAAAACCTCTTATTAGTGTGGAGGGGGGAGAGGTCTGGCCTCTGGTCTGTTTGCAGTCCAGAAGTTTTGTTTGAGCCAGTCTATGAGGCATAAATATATAAATATGATAAATGAAACTCTGAAGTGGGAAAAATATCTCTTGTCAGCAGTGACTTTTTCTGAAGTAAAAGAAAACAGTATGAAAGTAAACTTGCGAAAGTAAATAAAGTTTGTCCCTTCTCCTCAAGATTAGATTACCAATAGAAATGCAGTAGAGAAACTTTTTTCTGTAAGACAATATGCCACCCAGTTTGCTCATTTTGAGTCTTGAGCCTTGTTATAATTATAAACATGTCAAATAGGATGAGTGTTATGGATAAATTCACAAAATGAAAAATTGTTAGTTGTGGATTGGGTGCCAGAGAGTTTTTTTCTGACATTGCGCTGACGAAGTGCTATAGTTAGACCTGGTTTGAGGTGGGTTATTTAATTCCTGGGGGCCACAATGTTGCACGGTGGTGAGGTGTGTATGTTCTCCCTCTGTGTGCGTGGGTTTTCTCTATGTGACACTGGATGAATCGATCTAGCTGCTATGATCCGGATACCTCACTCAGACGAAGAGGCTGAGGAGAAGTGCCTTGTTGCTGCTCTGAACAGACATTCTGTCGACACAAGACCTGAAGATTGTACAGTAGCTCTGTTTGAGTCAACCTATTACTCTCGGGACCTGTTTTCAAAATGGACTCTGGCAGGAGGCTCAGTTCTTCTCCAGACAGACAACCCGTAGAGCCATCTGCGGTTGGACTCATCCTCACTACCATTTGACATTAGGCGCCGTGTTGAGAGAAGAGAAGCAGCTCCATCCATTGCATTAGAGGATGTTGCGATAAACTGAACGTACTCAATAATTTAGCATGGCCCTCGAAGGATGTTATAAAAATTGAATCAGCTCTTGATGTGAACAAAAGTTCTCCTTCCGTGTATTCACGGGACCAGCTATTTACATCACTCGGCTAAGTCCATAATGCAGAGATGTCACACCCATGTCATACGAGCTATAATAGGGTGGTGACAGGAAGTTAGTGTCAGAAAGACTCTGGGTTCGTTGGTATGCAGGAAGCAAAGCACTGGCACCAGAGAGGAGCCTATGGCTGAGGTGATTTAGCACTGCGAGGGGAACTTAATCGATTCTCCAATCCTCTAGACTGCCACTCTTAAGTCAGATGCACTTACATATTAAACACACACACAAACACAGAGGAGATTTGTGTGGATGGAGCCTACGAAAACAGGGAGATACAAGAATGGTTTTCAATTCAGGGGACTGATTTTTTTTGTATATCGACTGATTAATATTGTCTTCAACTGGACTGACACATCATCTAAGAAGATGAATATGACGGGAGACCATCTTTGTGAATACAACAGAGAGAGACTGCAAGATAGCAATGAGGAAGAAATAATCCTTAAAACACACAGTCAAGAAAAAACATGCCTCCTGGGTAAATGAACCAAAGACATAGAGCAGGATTGTTAATACAAAATGAATAAATTCTCTTTGTCAGCAGTCAAGCACACACAGCCCAGAAATGTAATTAAATATCTAGCTGGGTCAGCAAGATCTTAAAGTGATCACTTCCCTTCCCTCATAGTTGGAGCCCTTCCAAACCACCAGATCTCATCGTCGTTCACACAGCTCACCTCCGCCCAGTTTGGAAATCAATCTTTCCTCAAAGAGAGACCATCAGGCTGCTAGGCTGAAATGTTTGCTGTTCTGTGCCAGCGGTCTGGCCCCTTCTGATCAATAGGCCCAAAAAGAGACGTTTATCAGAGTGTGCACAGGGTGCCCGGCGGCACCTTCCTCACAGCAACAATCAATCAGAGATCTCCACATTATTTAATAAATGGCTCCAATCATGCTGGATCAATGGGCCTTAATGAGTTCAAATTAAGGGACTACCTCAGTTGAGTCAACAATGTTAGGGCATTTTGTTGTGCAGCTGTGCGTTACCTGTCCATATTTAGCGGCCAGGTGAAGAGGGGTCCAGAAGTTGTTGTCAGCAGGATGAGGGTCCGCCCCATTTTCCAACAGCACAGACACCACGTCTCTGTAACCACTGGCACATGCTATGTGGAGCTTCAGAGGGAGAGAGGTCAAGACATGACGATGATTACAAACAAGTGTCACAACTCTCCACAGATATTCAGTTTGTTAACATATAAAATGACATAATATTGCTTTTGAGTCTTTTCACCACATGCAGACCTGCCCGTGGTAAGCTATTATATAAAATAATGCCTGTACTGCTGTAAACTTCCAGATTGTAACTTTCCAATGGTACCTGAATGCAACTTGCGTTTCCGATGGTACGCACCTTGTGTAACAGCAGCCCAAAGACCGATTTAGAAATAAAAAAATAAAAAAAAACGAGCCTAGCCTGGCATATAAGGCTTATTATACACTACACTGCATCTTTGTCTTTGTCTCAGAAAAGTACTCAACTGTTGGGAACTCAAGTGCTGGGTTTTTTTTTGACACACTCGAGACATGGTATAAGTAGGAGGGGGTGAAATGAAAAAGAAAGTACGTATCTGTAATAATTTCAACTAAAAAAACATATGACCTTCCTTACCAGAGTGACTCCATCATCACCAGGCTGATTGAGGCCTCCCCCTGCAGCTATGAGCTGTCTCACATCAGACAGCATCGTGCTGGGTCTCTGCGTCTTCATGGTGTGCATAGATGACACATCCACACCTAAATAACACAAACACCGATCAGTTCTGCATCTTATCTAATTCTCTGTGAGAAACTTTTGGGGGGGGAATCACACTTCCTGCAATACAAATTAGCCGAAATTATTAGTGCAGACTAACAAAAACACTAAAACATTTTGTTTAAGGATGCTAGTTATGTAAGCAGCACTGACAGAAAAACAGGAAATCCTTAAATCAGCCTCACAGCTTGTTTGATGGTAGCTGAAAGCAATTTTGAAGCTGATCACAAAAAAAAAATCTGCAAATACTCATGAAAAACAGAACTCCAGTGCCTGCTTGTCAGGGGTCTACAGAGATGTTTAACCCGTACTATCTAGCTTCGTAAACACATCAACATGGTGAATCTTGCTATAAGAGTTTGGATTGATTATCAATGAATCTATACGTCACTCTGACAAGCTCTGGGCCACTAACTAATGGAAGTTTTCCAGCTAGACTGGTTGGATAAGTTAATCAATGATGTTTTCTTTGCAAATAAATAGGAGCTGCAGGTTATATATGAGCAGAATTCACAGTGCATGTGAGGAATCCAGCCTTACATGAAACACAAACATCTTGAACTAGAGGTGAGCAGTACATCACTTTCAACACCATAACCAGTGGCATTTTAGACGCAGGCACGTAGGTTTAACAAAATGTCACGACCACGACATGCATACTGTAGGAGTGGAGTTATGTATAGTAAATGTCAATTTATATATGGTTCTTGACGGAAATCACACTTATTTTTCCTGGACAGATTTAGCGTTGGAACCTTCCCTGCATAAAGCAGCTTCTTTTAACTACGTGAAAGCACTATAAGCCAATTAAGTAATCAAAGCAACCATGGATACATATGATTGGCTGTTCTTAAATGTTGTTTTTCCTGCACTTTCAGAAGCCCAAAAGTAATATTATATCCATACAGCTGTAAAAAGCTCAGCAGACTTTGTTGTTACAAGAAAGCCCCATCTGCTGTGTGCTGTGTCGAAATGTGTGTCTGCTGCTGCTGTATGTAAATGTACTTTATCGACATGCTCCCTGATACACCCACTGTTGCACTCGCGCTACAGTTTCCTGCCAAATAAATGCTTTTGGGATGCCCAGTCCTCCTTCGTTACACGGAGAACAAATCCTGTTACAGTACATTTACTTGTTGACCTACATGATGGGGCAGTTTATTCCTTTAAAAAGACCAGTAGCTCTTTTGATTCCTATTTGACGGCAACAAGCACTTTACTGCATCTGTTTTATCCAACAAGTAGCTTCTTTACATTGCTAATAGTCATGTTGTGACTTGAGTTTGTCTTATGGTTGGATTTTATCATACTGTGATATAAAACAGGCAATATACTGTGAAAAAATGAAACATTTACACAGCGGAAACAGAAATCTGAATTTCAGTTTTTCCTTGGCGCAGCGACACATGGACGGTCGATCTTTTTCCCACAACCACACAAACTTGATGGGGATGGAGAGCATGGTGCCAGGTTACTATGGCAACAGAGGCAGAGCGAGGCTGCGTGAGTAAGAGTGTGTTCGGTGGTGGTGAAGCCCAGCGCAATGGGGGAGTGTCAGGGGAGCAGAAGGTAGGCAGGAGGGAAGAGATCGCTACGGGTTCTGGCACAAAGAAGTAGAGTTAGGGTTTGTTTTTTTCTTTTTAATATCTATGGCCAGGAAGTTTCACCGTGAGTTTTTGATTGTGTGCATATGTTTGAACAGGGTAGCTACCTGCTACCAGATCCTTGCATTCATCGTGCGATCCTGTGGCCAATGACAGATGGAAGAGAGAGGGACCCCCTCCCCACATCGCTGTCTTTACCTGTTTCTGTCGAGCTCTGTCAGCGTGATCCCTGCCCCTGTGCTCTGCCTGTCTCTCTGTGTTTCCCTGTCACTCTCCCCTCAGCGTGCCTCCAACTCTCCTGTGCCTTCATCTGTGTTGTTTGCAGCTACTGCGTTGACCTTCTCCTCTCACTGTGGGAGACCACTGCCCCAGTAACAATCCACCATCATTAGCCCTGAGGGTGTGCTTCACCTTCAAACACACACGCACACACACCGACCGCTTCAGGTTTAACAACAGGTATGGCATATTCCACATCCACTTGATCACCAAAACAAGGGAAATCAATTAGTTTTCCCTACACTACTCTTTCTACACTGACAGCAGTGTAGAAAGAGACTCAAATGTCCACCCATCCAGTATTTTACACCTAATCTGCATTGGGAGGTCTGCTGGGACATATCTCCAGTGTACATAGGTCAAAGGCAGAGAATACAACCTGGACCATCACAGATGACTGAAATGCAAAATGTCAACATTATTCACTTTCTTCATCTTCTTTTTTAATATTGCTAACTGTTGGCAAAACAACCACATTGCAGAACTTTGGAGACAGTTTTTCTTCAGTTTTCCTTTTTCTTCTGGCTTAATCTTCTAGCAGACCGTTCAAATCTATGGTCTAATCTTTGAGAATCCAAACGAAAATCACACACATTTTTGCAATACTACCACCAATTCTGAGTCCTAAAAACTTACATTTATTGTTGTTATTTATTGTTGTTAGTCATAGTGGCGGTATTACCAAAATATTATGCAAGGTTGCAGAGCTTTACCATTTTCCTCCAGGTGTTTTCGGAGGATGTAGCTGGTCTCAGTCCCCTCGGAGGCGTAGTCCAGAGGAATGTTTCCGTTGACGTCCTGCAGGAGAACATTCACCCCGGCCTTCCAGGAACAGGACGGGAGAAGGCAGAGGAGACACAAACAAACAGAGTTTTAGCCGGTGCCATTCATCAGAGTGGAATCGATGATAAAGTGGGCCCCATTATCTCGGCCTCCCAGAGGCGTGTACCTGAGCACAGCCATGGAGGCATTAACAGACAATACAGTGAATTAAAATACTCATTAAAAGCTGCCCTGGGGGGTGGGGCAGTGGAGAGCGAGGGCGTTGGTTACCATTACCTGGGATCAGCAGGGTGAGTGTGTGTGCGTGTGTGTTTGTGACAAGATTAATGTGTGTTTACTTAACAACGACTCTGCCAGAACAGTCGTCTGTTATAGCATGAGATAAACTGGTGTAGGGGGTTGGGGAGAGGTGGAGGGGGTATCCCTCGGGCTCCTTTAATGACTGTTACTGTGACGACAGCACAGTCATTGGTCACAATATGGTTATGATTGATTGCTTTTGTCTGGAGTAACTCTACAGCACTCATTATTTGTAAAAACATTGCAGTGCTTTACCAGTAGAGCAGAAATGTGTCCATGGGATGCAAAATGGTCCTCTTCAGGACGTTTTGTCCTTTTTTATTTTACCATCACTTCTTTAGAGTTAGGCACTAAAAGTCAAGTACGTCGTTTCTAGTTGTCTTGTCAACATCCAGCGATAAATCGCTTTCCATTGTTTGACTAAACCATAAAAGACAAGCTTGTGTAACGATCCAAGCTGGACCAAGTCTGATAACGTGGACATGGGACTCTAAGTGAGGATCCTTATTGAATATTTACAGTTAATAGAATTCTAACGACTTGGCTGCAACATGGCGAAGAGATTTATGACCTAGTCCTTAGGTAGGGAGAGAGAGGGGAGAAAGTGAAAAATGGGAGGAAGAGAGCTGAGGGAGCCGGCTGACAGAACAACACAAGAGCTGTTAACCTCAGTGGCCTGAAAACCACAAAACCAAAACCACAAGGAGACTGAGCTTAAAGCCCTTTTGCAACCTTGCAAATCTTAATTGATTTCTTTTTTTTAATTATGAAAAACGATTTTGCAGATGGTATTAGGTTTTCCAGCCAAGAATTGTCAAGTAATTACAGTGTGATAAAGGCAGCACAATGCTTGCAATCCCAGTAATCTGAGAATCGGGTTCTGGTGAGCGTTGAGGTCTCATTGTGCACCCAGCTGTGTTGTCTAGTGGGAGCTGTTTCCACTTGCTTATGAGGGTTAGTTAGGGGTTAACAAAGGGAATTAATTAACATTAACAACTATCAGCTGCTGTTTATTCATGAGAGAGAGAGAGAGAGAGAAACCTTATCTCACTATGAAGCACAGCTTAGAGAGCACCAGATGAGATGATGAATGGGGGAAAGAGAGAGCACAATATATTACGTCCCATCCACCCACCACTACCTCCACAAACACATTTACACACACACACACACGCTCTGTCCCCATCCCCTCCTTTAGCGTCTAATCTAAAATTTGGACTGCTCCATCTATATTCCTCAGATTTGCGCTTTGCCTCCAAACGGTGATCAACTTTCTCATAAACCTGACAGCCGCACTCAGGGTGCCTCAGGGCGCCAACAAGTGAGTGTGTGTTACCGGGTCTGCGTGCACACATATTCTTGTATGTGTGCAGCACAGAGGGTGCTAAAGCGGTGAGCAAACCCAGATGATTCACTTCAAGGTCCAGTAAAAGTCAATAGGGGTCTGGCTGGATGAAGTTATTGGCTGACAGATATATCTTGCTCTAGCTGTCAGGAGGTTGCTCTCACTGAAAGCTGTGCAAAAAAAGCTGCGTGAGGTTTCTGCGGGTAAACTGGTTTGCTCTCCCGTCAAAAAACATGCATGTTCAGGGCTGTGTATTCCATGCTTTGACTCTATGTGTGCTGAGAAAGCCCCACAACACCATGGATGGATGGAAAAACAGCAAATAAAAAAAAGAATGATATGGCACACAGGCAGATTCTGAAATATTAATGTGTGAAATTTCCCATTTTATGCACAGGCTGTGACAAACTGACAGTATCTCGTGCAAAATTAGTCCTTTAAAACCTCATAAGGCAGTAAACAGCACAGCACAGAAAGCAGAGAAAGACACACAAAATTGATGTGAAAAATGTTCACTTCTCCATCCTGTTCTGTAATAGAGCCATGCAAGTTTACAATGGTAAGATGTCACAACAAAAATAATTTATGTCCCTGTAATGACTTACAAAGCTCACTGTGGCCACCAGACACAGATTACGGTGAAAGAAGCATGATGTGTGGGCCATCGATCCTGGGGCATTAATCATGTGTCTGAGCTGACATGATAAGTGCTGACAGATATTAACGAGTTTGTGCAGGACGGCAGCCGCGCAGCCAGTGAGGGGTTAACAAGTTGACCTCTGACCCCCCGCCACGCGCCCCCGCCACAATATGATGAATCCACCTTCAGCGTCCGGGAGATGGAAATGTGTTAAGGCGACGCTGCCTGTGGTTCATAATAGAAGTTGTAACAAGCAGTGACTGCCACAGAATCAATAACAGCTCTGCTGAAAGCTGTCCCTGGGGCTGTGCACCGAGGGGATGGACACTGTCACAGCCCAGTGGAAAACAGCCCAACCAGAGAGTCCCTGCACACTTTTATTTCCAAATCTGTGCTTCTGCCGAGGTTACTTATCCTACACTAAGCCCTCCTGGAACTAATCCAGATGCTTTTGTAAATTAAATACTAGTACGCTCATTCTGTACCCTCTACTAAATATAACTTCACACTCAAACATAGGTTCACACCCATAGATCTACAAGTTTAGATTCTGTTTACAACTCTAGAAATAGCTAAACACCTGCTGTTGTAAAATGAGACTGTGTATTGTGTTAAAACTGGAAAGATCGGAGACCACAACATACAGTATATATACTCATATGTGCAGTAAGATCAACAAATACTGTTATACTAAATCAGAAGTTGGCAAAGGGACTGACTAATGCAAAACAAACAACACAAAATTAAATATGAACAAATTTACATACATTTTAAAATGTTCAAAGCTTGGAACTTAAACAGATCACAGGCCTTAGTAATAGGGAACAATTAGATGATGAACCCCTACCATGCTGTTAGGGGGCAGAGCTACGTTATCGGCTGAAACCACCTAAAAATTCAACTGGTGTTTAGTGGAGTCTGGTGCAGCCAGGGGCTTGCTGTTAATCGTTTGACTTCAAACGACTCAGAGTTCAGAAGTTTTAAATTCATCATTTACGAGCATGGAAAGTGGGTCAATCCTACAAATGTATCCCCATTGGGTTTTGAGCTAAGGCGGGGAGTAACATTTTGGAACAGAACCTGGTTCCCATGGATCACTTGATTTTGCACTGCTACAAGTTCCCCTGTGTACATTTAGACTGTTCTCACAGACAACTGTGATGTGACAGGAGGGGAAAGGAAATACAAGCCTTTTTCTAATAAGCTAAAGTGCACTGAGGGTAAACAGTTTATCACAGTCAATCTCATTTTTTATGAGAAGCTACACTTTCAGCACTGTCAAAATGTAGACGCTTTCTTTCACACTGTGGGACAAAGAAGGAAGACAAGTCTGCAATTAACTGTAATCAGTTCCCACATCTTTTCAACCAGAGTTTTCAGTTCAGTTTTCAGTTGAGGGGTTCATGAAGAATTAAATTAGGAAGACATAACTGACCCATTAGTAGATCAGTTAGTGTCTGGTTGGCTGTGCTGTGGAAGAAAAGGTCAGCTAAACTATGGGTTCGGAAATACCTATCGATCCATCCTAATGCATACAATTAAAAACAAATTTTGATCAGTAAATATACTGCTTTTATTTACTGATCAACCATAAAAGCGGCAAACTTTGATATATTACATTATGTATATTGAGAAAGAATTCTATCACTGTCTATTACCAGATTTTCATGATCATGGACTAGAACGAGAGAGAGGAAAAGGTTTAGGAATATATTTGGAAACGGGTTGAAAAGGACATACTTTAGACATGGCTTACTCCCTCTCCTGCTGTTTGGAGGGAGAAGATAAGAGCATTAACACAGCTGTCAATCCGGACACCGAGTGACAATGCACCCAGACTTATCATCATCCCCCCCACCCCCCAACACACACACAAACAAGCCTAGTAACATCTCTGTCAGCAAAACCTGCCCGCTTCTCTGTGTAGGAGCCTGAGAAGACAGGGAATCAAGGACAGCAGAGGACGAGGGGAGGGTAAATGAAGAAAGAGGCGGAGGAGTCGGACGCAGCAGATTAGTACAAATTAGCGGCGCCGTTCCTTCCTGTGCCAATTAAAGATAAAGCTGCCAGTCAAAGTTTCTTTGGCAAAAACCACTGTTCCATTTCTCATTAGAACCTAAAGCCATTATATTCGGAGGGGAAGATCTCCCACTTAGAGCTCCGATAAGGCGGCAGCTTGAGAGAGGAGCAGAATGGCTGGGCACTGGCTGAGACTATGGTGGAGGAGATGGGTGTCAAAACGAATGAATAGAAGAAAAGGGACGTTGCATCTCTATCGGAAACATAGCTTGACTGAAGCTATTTTTACCCTGGCAGACAGGAAGAGCCTCGGGCTCCCCTTTCAGAGGCCATTCTTCCTTACTGATAATAGCAGAAAAAGAAACTCGTGTTTATCTCACCCTTAACAGAGAAAAATTAAGATGTTTCCAGTCTGCACACTTAGTCCTCACAACCACAAACGTCACCATCACAGAAGTGTGCACAAAACCGTGTGAGGAGAGCAGGGTGCTGTCAAATTAGTAGCACTGAATAGCTGATATAACATTTACAATTCCAATTGATAAGAACATTAAAGGACAAAAACCTGAAAGACTTTTTAGATGTTGCGACAGTGAGCTGTGGAAGTGCTGAATCAGATTTTCTGATTTTGCCTCCCCTGTTCTTTCTTTACATGCTTCTCTCTTCAAAGAAACTGTGTTCTCTGTAAATATGACCTAATTTTCTCAAAACTAGCTCTGTCGTCGTAGTGAATGAGAGGCATTTAGTTACAGCCTCCCTGGGAGAGTGTTAAATCTCTCTCTCTGTCTCTCTCTCCCTCTCTCTCTCTTGCTCGCCTATCATGAAAGCATAACTCACTGCATATATTGCATTTGCTCTATCTATATCACAGCCTGCTCTACAAACTAGGCAGCTTGCATGAAGCTCTGCCTTCAGGGAAATTAAATGCATGCAAACACACAAACACAGGAACCAGTAGTCGTAGAGTCATTACAGGGTGACAGATCCACTCTGCACACACCCTTTGCCTGGCAACCCTTCAAACATATCCATTCCTCTCAGGAATGTGTCTTTCCTGCCCCCGTGCATACTCAGTCAGCAATCACTCAGGACCCAATCAACAGAACCAGGCTGCACTGGATCCGACTGTGGTTAACCCTCCCTGGGTCTAATCAACACCAGCAGAGCACACCCAGCCCATTGAGTGACTGGGCTGGATGTGCATACCCTCCCCTACAGCTGGCCTGGCCCTCGTTATGGACCTAATAAGTACACGAGCCAGATTCTTTCCCCGCACAACAGGCTCACACTTCGATATCATGCTAATGCCCTATTTCTAAACATTCTCATGCTCATCTATTCAGCTGGGTATTCAAGAGAATAGAAAGTCATGTTTCAGACCCTCTGAGATCCAAAACCCCTCATCAATGGAAGACGCTCCAATCGGAGGCAAAAATCCTGGATGACCAGCGAAAAGAGCCTCTGGTTCAAAGCTAATTCGAAATGTGGCGCTAGTGTGCCGACCCACTCCAAAACACTAATCTGATTTGTAGCCGACACGCTTGGAAATGCATAGGTCAACAGCAAGCTCAGACCACAGCCAAAATATGTGACCGTGTGTGTTTATGTGTGAGTGACTGTTATTTGGTATGAAACGGTCAGCGCGTCCCAAATAAACTGCGTCCTAATATTTGCTTGTGTGCCTCTCACCAGCAGCAGCAGCAGCACCACATCTGCGTGGTCGCACACGCAGGCCACATGCAGAGCCGTCCACAGGTCCTCGTCCTGCAGGTTGACATTCAGGCCGCGCTCGATCAGGAGCTCCGCCGCAAACACATTGTCATGGCGGGCACACTGCAGAGGGCAAGCACAGCAGATCTCCTTATCGTCACTTGGCAGAAACATTATGTGAAAATTATATGTGGTACACCTTTGCGCAGCCACGGGGCTAACTTACAAGCATTAATTATGAAGCCAGTTCTTACTGAGACTCCATCATGCCCTGTCGTGTTCTTCATTTTGTTTTACACACCCTGACAAGAGTTGCTGCTGCAGCATTTTTTCAGTCAACTGACATTTTTCCATTTAGTTTTTGTTTTTTTGTACAGTTGGCAAGAGACCAGAGGCAAGAGGCTCTTGAGGTGTAATTTAATCACTGTGGTCTAGTTAAGTAAAGGACCAGCTTCTACGTTTAAACATCTAAATCTCCATTAACAAATAGACAGCTGATAAAACATCAGGATTGGAGGATGAAAACACAATAATATAGTAAAAAAAAAAACACAATGTCACCATGATTTATTTTAAAGTAGAGACTAAAGATATTTGAGGTCATGAACAGTTTAATATGGGTGTGTGTGTCTTACCAGGTGTAGCAAGGATCCGCCAGAACAAATGGAAGTGTTGTGGTCTGCTCCCTCCTTCAGGAGACGCAGCACTGTAAAACAAATCACATCAACATGTTAACACCTACACATGTGAAGACAGACGGGGAGCTTCAGGCATGTGGAGAGGATACAAACATCCTCAGACAGACACAAACACACGTACACACTGATCTTTGTCAGTCACCATTGAACATCAATATGAGTGTCCTCTAACTGTCAGTGACGCGTTGGTGTGTGTTTACTGGTTTGTGTTTGATAGCTCCTTGTTCCAGGAGCAGGTCCGTGCTCTGGGTTACAAACGTTCACATCACATGGTGTAAGCTCCAGTGAGCTACTCGACCTGCTCACACACTGACACAGATCTGCTGAGGAAAACACCAACCACGGCTAACAGGTTCGCGCAGTCAGCCGTGTACAAATGAGCAGACAGCAGTAAGCAAAACAAGGTCAGAGTGATTTTACTATTACACTGATACATCTTTTATTCAACATGAGCTCAGGGGGGGAGAGGGGGAGAGAGAGAGGCAGAGGAAGACACAGAGACGGAGAGAGAGACAGAGAGAGAGAGAGTACTGGAGTGTGTGACAGATAAATAGAGGCGGTTAGACAAACAAGAGAAGGAGATCTGCTGTGGTTTGGACATATGTGATTTCACTGACACAGACAGGACTAGATGGGCCCGGGCAAAACTCTGAAAGACCTTATACCAGCAAAACAGCCACCATTATCACGCATCCTGCGGCACACGCACTCAGACACACAAACTCTTATACGCCCACAGACTATTAAGTCTTTAAGCAGAGACATGGCTTTGAGGACAGTTACCCTGATGATTATGGTAGTGATAATTCCAACTAATGAGAGCCCTTGATGACCCCCATGAGGTCATTTGACTTTAAGGGTCATTATCTAGACAGCCACGCTTACATAACCTCATACCACCCACACACAGACCACTCACACGTACTTAAAACCGCACATGCTAGTTAATAGCTTCAACATTTAACCGCTACTCCAATGATTGTCACTGTTTCCACAGTTTTCTGTGCATGTATAAATATAAAAGCAATTAGAATTAATTAGACAAGAGACAAAAGCCACAATCCAGCCTCCAAAAACTTGGATGCATTTAAATCGATACCCCTCAGACATTGCTCTCAATAATACTTGAAAATGTGCCTCTTTATTTATGAATCATTAAACTGCTTTAACAAGCTGTTTTCTCTGCAGATCAAAGACCCAACACTTCGCTCCTGACTGATCCCATAATAATTACTCCAAAAGCTACATAACCATCAGCATCTTAACCTTTTATGCGCACCAATGTCTCATTACATCCAAACTATGATAAATCTAACCTGAAAGTTCTCATCGCAGCTGTCTCAGAAAGGTGTTTGTTCTCACAGCTCTACAAAGTACAGCTTCCAAAATGTGTGAACTGTATATGCACACTGCATAATTTGACTTGCATTATATGTACATATGTAGTATGCACATACTCACCTCCAACACCTGCTGTTGTTTGTTGAATTATGGATTGATCTGTGCTTTTTCATTAAAGGAAACATTGATTCTTTGAGAAAATGTTAAAAATAAATGTTCATTGCATGTAACTTGGGGCAAAACAAGAATAATACTATTGGAAGAAAGTTAATTGACAAATTTCAATCATCAATTATTTGTATGAATTATACTGTATAGCAAGAGAAATTTGCATTAATTTGTGATGCAAACAAATGTGATGTAATGCCTTTATATTGACATGGGTTTTGCCTATAAACTCGTGGTCCTGAAACTAACCATTTTAAAGGACTCTGCAGTGGATGCTTTAAATCTGTCACGACCAAGTGTTGCCACTTTATCTGGGAAGTTACTTACACATCTATCAATGAACTATACCATCATCAATTGATTTGCTTCCATTTGATGAATCATTTCAGAAACATGTACACGTATCAAAAAAGTCAAATAAGGACTGTGCATTAACATTTTTTCCACCCTATCTAATGGCCTTCGGTGTTTAATGGATTTTAAATAGTTGATGAGAAACAACCATCGGTTGTCAGAGTCAATCAGAACAATTATCTCCTGCCTCCTCAACTTATTGTACAGGCTCAAGACTGTAAACCACCAATTAAGGCTCATCTAGCGCTTAAGTCATTACAAGGGAATAGATAATGTTCTGGCTTTCCTGTCAATCAAATGGTGGATCACACGGCTGCTCATTAATGAACATAGAGCACCAGTTTGCAATTTTACAAGGTTTCACATGGGAAGATCATAATGAAAAATAAACTGAAATAGTTTGGTCATTTTAGATGGTCAGAACAGCCTCTGGTCTCAAATACTTTCTTTCTGTTTAGCCATTTAGCCAGTTAGTGTTAGTCTTTGATAGAGGAGATTTATGGCACATTATTGACTGTGACTAAACAGAGGTCGAAGGTGACGACCTACATATTGACCCCCAGGCAGTTTAGGAAGTGACCAAAGTGTGTGTGGCAATACATGCATCAGGAATCAATAGTACTGTTTACTAGCAGATACCTAGCAGATTCACCAAGACCAGACACCGTTCCACTCCGTGTGTGATGTGAACTAAATCTATTTGGTGTTAGCACAAAGAGTGCCAGGAACATCTGGTTTACATTATACCTTCAAGGGTAGGTTATGGAAAAACAAACTTAAACAAAATAAAACAAAAAAAGAAACTGCCTCAAGGATTCTTCTTTGTGAGTCTATCTATGCTTAAGGCTGACTGGAAACTCTGAAGGGCCTCATGGTATGAGTGTGAGTGAACGTTGTCCGTGCCATATGATGGACATTGGTCACCCGTCCAGGGTGTGTTCCCTGCCCTTTCCCCACTTTATGTGCACCCTCCCACCATTAATATTCAGATATGATCATGGATGGATAGATAATAAAGGCTTATCTACCTTGATTCAAGTACCCATTCTTTACATTCTAACTATCAATTATCTGTTTTCTCTGTTACTCATTTCGATGTCTGAGCCAATATGGCTCTTTAAAACAGTTTATTTACGTATTTGAGCAGTTATTAGTTTATAAACATCGGGCCACTGAAGCCTGAGACTTCACTATCAGAAGAATTTAGGTTAAATTCATGTTGGCCATGGCAGAGCTTATTTTGAAGAAAATATACAGAAATGATGGCGCTGACATATTAGAAGCTATTGCAACCCATGTAACCGAGGTTATTTTATGTAACTAAAACGCCTCTTACGCATAGTCTGTCGGTACGGTAAGTCTTGTAATTTACAGACGTTCCTTGAACACCTCACAAGCCGTCTACGGCCAGGGGGGCAGTTCACACTAGTGCAAACAGGTTTTAACAAACAAGTTGAAAACAGTGAAAAAAGATTTTTAACATCAGTTACACGAGCTAAATGTTCTTAAACTATGGAAGTCAGAGCTGCTGTTTCTCCAGAGAGAGGAGAATGAGAAGCTGCGGAGAGAAACCTGCAGGGACGACTTGGCCATTTCTTCCAATTGCCTGGATCATCCTGGTGAGTTAGCGAGCCAGCCTTATTTATTATTTTTATAATAATATGTCTGAAATAGTAAGCTGTGTGCTTTCTAGGTTTGAGGGCGACTGTGAAAAACATTGAGAATGCATTGTTGGTTTAATGTGAAGATTGGCTGATGATATTGAGCTAAGCTAAAAAGCATGTGCAAAGCTGCTGCTCTAGCACTACAGCCCCATACAGATGGACGGTCTCGCTTATTTAAAATGTGCATAAAAGTCAAAGATATGCTCAGGTAATGAATTTATCTCATATGTTCATTTCATGTCTTAAACAGAGGGGGGCTAGTTCATGTGTGTTACTCTATAGATACTGTTAGAGTTAACTGTACATACATACTTGAGTTTTATTTATATAAAAAGAACAAAAAAGAATAACGCTTATGTCATTCAGCAACTGAAAGTTGGCAACCAAGGAGAAACCAGTAAAAACCAATAAGACATCTTCAAGTGGATGAAAGGGAGGATCTAAAAAAAGACTGAAATGGTACCACATTATGATTTTTTTGGAGAGCAGAGTGCATGTTTCGGTTAATTAATTTACTGGACTTAAATTCATCTTTTATTTTTTAATTTTTTTGGTAAATTTGTGTTATTCCTGTTTTCCAGTAAGAAGGTCCTGTGTGTAACAAAATCGTAAAAGGGCCAAAGAGGGTACTTATATAAAGATGATTTTCTGTTTCATAAGTCTGCGGTCATGCTTGTGTGGGTTGGAGGTTTTATTTACTCTATTGCTTTTTGCTCCTTACCAAATCCAGTAGCTATTGAATCTGAATCTCAGTGAGCCCATACTCATTCTAAACTGTAAGATCTTGGGTCTTAGATATTTGACCTGAGCTCCCAGATCTAGAGACTGAGCATATTCCACCCAAGGTCAGCAGCATAGATTTCTGTTATGAAGTGAAGGTTACACTCATAGGTTAACAGAAAATAAAAACGGCTGTGTCTGAAATCACCCCCACCCCAAAAACTGTAAGGAAAGAAAATAACAATATAAAACATCGTCGTGTCGTTGCTGAAATAAATAAAAAGCCTCATATTTTATGTAATTAAAGCCAAAGGGGAACGTGGCCTGGATCTGATTGAAAGTTACCGTAGACAGTACCTTTCAATGATGTGGGAAAAAATATCCTGTATAGTATGGATTTATGACTGTAATGCATGAAAGTATTCATTTTATAACCAGCCGGCACAGATCGGTGTATCTACTGTATGATGATGTCATTAACAGCGCAGCTGGTCGAGTGGTGTCTGAAAGTGTTCGCCGATGAGTGAGTGAACGATGTAGGAATCCCAACAGCATGTCGGGCGGTGAGGAGCTGGAGAGTGATTTCAGACAGAGGCAGTGTTTATCTGTGTTGTGATGGAACTGAAAGGTCATCAAAGAGACATATTCACTGAATGTTTTACCTGCACAGCTATCACCCAGCCCCAGGAATTTCCCCCTTATGTTAAATCTTAACACAGTGTTTGATGCCTATCTTAGGCTTTGGTCTTTGAGCGTACAGTATGCGTGTGTGTGTTTGCGTGTGTGTGTAACCCCTTTATCTGGAGGTTGCTAACACGGAAATGGAGAGTGGGCACGAAGCAAAGTCGGCTGTCATTTTGTAGAAAATTGCGAAACAGCTGTTGGAGACATATGTGGAGTTTCCATGGCAACCAGATAGGAACTGGTGGCATGAGGAGAGAGAGAGAGAGAGAGAGAGAGAGGAAGAGAGAGAGAGCAACCTAGATGAGGTATAGATTGTTAGAACGTCTCTTGTCAGAGTCGTCAAGCACCCTGCTACTGAAAACACCTACAACAAGTAAATTGGACAATCTCGGTTTCCTAACTTTCCCGCTCACCTGGAAGTCTGTGCTGTCATGCAGCCTGACTCCATCTTGAACCTGTCTCTGTGTTTTCGTTGCACCTGAATGCAGGTCTTCAGGACCTCATGCCTACACAGAAAAGTACAGAGTACATTTCTACTCCTGAAAAGAGCATTTGGGCATTTGTGATATTATTTTCCTTTACAAGGAAATAATCCTCCTGTGCAGACCTTGATCTTTCTGATGACGGACATGCTGAGAGTGCACATTCTTCAGACATAAGATTAAAAGTACTTTTCTTCAGCCCGTCTTTTCAATTCTGTGGCTCTTCTTTATCTTACTGGACCGTGATATTCCATGAATTTAATACATTCCTTGTAATGCGTCCTCCATAATGTGGCACTTAATAGCAGTATTGCCAATTTTTTTCCATCTGACATATTCTCCTCATGCACAGCATCTTTTCTTGGCAGCCACGTATGAGATTCTGTTGAAATCCTTCACTTTTATAAATGCGTGTGTCTCTTTGGTCCCTATCACACAGTCATAGCCACGCGAGCAGCGGTCTCACCTCACTGCCCCATGTTTCTGAAATAAGCTTTGACATTTTTCCTTTGTTTCGATCGTGATGATATGACATACTACGCAGTTTTTTTTTTCTTTCCAATAATGCTTAACTCTAAATGTAGATTATCTTACAGTGAGTTCCGTGAGATGGAACTGACATCGCTCGGTGGCTTGTTTCAGAAATTAGATTGATTTCATGGCTGGAACAGTGAAAAAAAGAAAAGTAGTGTGGTGTATTGTCTTAGCAGACCAGTAGGGTTCCTCTGACTCAGATCCTGGGCACATGGACAAGGAAATTGGCTTGCTTGTCTGTGTGCAGTAGAAAACACCACAGGGATTGATAATAAGTGAAAGTGTTTTAATCCATTTACTGCGGTGGCCATATTTGAGAAGAGTGTCATTACGCACTTCCGCACTTCCCTCTTCGATTCAGTGGAAATTGAATTCCAACTTCAAACAGAGCTGCACAGACCACAGTGAGGACCGCATACTTTTTCGGGGTTCTCTTCCATCTATTGCCATTTCTCACATTAACTTGAGCTGCCAAACCACCGACGGAAATCTAATGAATCATCAAGCGAACCCAAAGATAAACACCAGTGCCAGGGAGAGGTCTCAGTATGCTGCCTGATGATGCAGTCAGCATTAAAGGAATCCCTGCGTATCAGAGCCGGAGTCCTAAGGTTTTAAACTGGAATCTGGAAGGAAAATATACCATGGTATCCTTCTGTTCTCCCTGGGCCTGGGCCTAGTTCTGTCAACAGCATGACACGCCTTTAATCTCGATGTGCTCTGCTGCAGAGAAACATCAACGTATTCCTCCAACATTCCCTTTCACCTTTTTCTCCCACTTTGCTGTTCCCTCCCTTCCCTCCCTCCCTTGGGTTTGTGCCGCACCGTTTGGGGATCTCTGATACCGATGTTGTCACATTTATTCTCCGCTGAGCACCAGAGTGTTGGATCGATGTGAGAATGTGATGGCAACTCGACTGACGGATAAAACACTACAGGGCTGTTTGTCTGGAAGGTGCCCTTCACAGCGTAGGACGTCCCCGCTTCTCTGAGTGCTACATTTATTCTGAACATCAGATGCGGCAGCATATCCACTGAAATCACACGAACCATCCACAGTTAATATTCCATACCGTAGTGACTCCAGTCTGTGCTCAATGTTTGTATTACTATCGGTCCTGCTCAATATTGTGGACTGCGAGCTAAAGTGCCACCTGTTGATAGGATTAATCTTAAGAGGTTAAGAGATGTTTAGTGGCTAGAATTAATTGGACATCTGTTTAAACCTCCACCCCTGTGTTCTTGTCTTTGTTGTGATGATACGAAGGTAGGGACTGCATCAAAACAAATGGCTGAGCATTGTGTAACACAGGCACACAACGGCCCTCCAAAACAGCCTACAAGACAAAAACCTATTACCGTTCCCTCTGCTTGCTTCATTTCCTCACTGTGTAGTCATTGGAGCCTGCGAGCCCCCGTGCTGCGCATGCAGAATGGATCTATAGCCTCTAATCAATAATGGTCCGTGGCTGTTCAGACAACTCCCAGTGTACCTACAGTGAATATACCTCATGTACAGGAAAGCAAGAGAATATCCCAGCCTCTGGATGAACAAGCACGCACGCTCTATCACACACACATTCAACAAAGTCACAGGGGGTAAATTCTCATCTGTTAAGGCAGAGACTGGTTTGGTGTTCCCACTGAAGACAAATGAAAGTGTTTGTTGGTCGGAGCTGTGTTGCTCCTAAGTGCCGATGGGAAAACTGTTGGTATTGGACCTCAAGTAACGCAGCGTGTCAACGAAAAGGCTGTATTCTTCTGGGGATCCTGAATGTCCTTTGTGGTTGTTCTATTTTATCTTTCCTATCACAGTCACTGTAAGATAATGTCAATTAATGCTCACCTCACAGTTATATCAGCGAACCACCCCAATGCAAATTGATCGAGGGGTCCGTGGCTAGGAGGGCAACAGCTGCTGCTGTTGCACTGGCGTCTTTGTCTGATGAAGTTGGGAAATTGGATTGGGAAAAAACAATTTCACCAACGGTCAAAAAACAGAGCACACTCTGCATATAGCAGGAGTGGCGAGCAGAGATGAGGTATAGTCATAGCACCTGTCTGACTACAGAGTCATGTGCTATTGGTATTTCTTGCACCATAACCTTTCAATATCCGCCCTAACCTGATGCCCCTTTCCTGCTGGCGTTCGATTTCTTTTGCCTTCCAATTTTCCATTTTCCATTACCCTTTCTCTCTCTCTCTCTCCCTCTCTGTCTCTCGCTTCCTCACTCTCTTGCACAAGCTGATAAATAAAACTGATGAAAATAAGTCCTGTTGTGACAGCAATACAAGGAAGTGTGTGAGGGAATCTCTACACTAGCATATCTAGTATCTGTGAATTCAATTCTCAAGCTTATTCAAAATAGACTTTAATTAGGGCACAATGAGGGATCAACCAGTTTCTTCAGTTCTCACATGCTTTCACTCTGAGTTTCCTTACAAGACCCTATTTGGATACTCGTTCTCTTTCTCTTTTTCAGAAACACAAATTCTTAAAATCGCTGAGCTACAAAAACATATTTTAATCCTTTTTATTTCCATAATTGTCCCAATCTCATAGAAACCATGCTGAGTCTTGAAATTCGGAAGTAACTCATGCATGTTTGTTCAAGATAACAGAAATGTCATCTGTATCTTTGCATTTTTGTTTCTTGCGATCACTTTCGTTTCACACTTCACACTTGAAGCTTCATCTTGTGGATCCCTTCAATGATAATACTGAGAGTATAAAATAACCCAAAAATTACCATGTTTCTCTTCATACGCGGATCTGATGTAAATATGCTGAACTGCTTGCGTCATCAAGTTGACGTTGGAAAACGCGCCATGTTTAATATTTTCTGTCATGTTCCTCTGAGTTATCTTTGACTGATCTTGGCATGTGATGAAGAAGTCAAATGCAAATCCCTTTTTGTTTAACCTATACACCAAACAAACCCTCAAGCTCTTACTCCAGCGTGTGTGTTTACACAATCCCCCTGCTCTCAAAATATTTCTGTAGTAAGGGAAAATATCCAGAAATGTTCTAACATTACTCCAGGGAAGCTCCAACCTTGAGGCAAATCCTATCACTCTGTACAAAAGGATAAAAAAAGCTAATAGAGGAAAAAAAGCTGTTACCAGTCAGCTTACCCGTGCCAGGAACATTCGACAACCTTTGTCAAGTGCTGATGCACCAACACGAGTGTTAACTTAAAAAAACGGACGCTGCTGGCTCACAGTATAGCTCAGTGTCACTTGTTGTGTGTATTTCCACCAGCAGCCCGTCCTTCCTGTGTCTCTGCAGCTATCCTTTCCATATAAAGGCTAAAAGCTCCAAATGTAAACATGAAAAATATGGTGAGACAGCCCGAGGAGCAAGACAAGCCAACTCAAACTACAGAAGCGTCATGAGTTAATCTGCTCCTCATATGGAGACTGCTGCATGTGCCGCTACTATTTTTGCTTGATCTGTGTCCAGATCCTGCCATGGACACTAGTAGAGGCCAAGAGGCCTTTCCCATGGAAAAGCGAAAGGCTGCCCGGGCCCAGTTCGGTGCCATGGAAGGCACCACCATGGTGGTAGGTAGGCATTAGGCGCAGGGGTAACAGATCTGATTCATGCCAAGCCAAGGAACCCTGGTTTCAGTCTGGCTGTCTGCAATAGCACACCAGCTGCTCCCTCAGACCCCAGCTGAACCTTATTGGCAGCCAGAGAGAAGAGATTAACACAGTGACCTGCAAACACTGCTCGCAGGTCTGACACAGACACACCCGGACAGCTGCGTAAAGGACTGGCAAGTGACTGGCATAGTCTGCGATACCGACTTTTGCACGTCGAGAGCAAAGCGTGACGACCTCTTGAATCTTAGGACTTTGTTGATTATGTGATCAGCCTGAGTGATTGCGTGCGTCTTTGTTTGGAGGCAGGCAAGCCATGCGGTGCGGTGCACATGGATACAGAAACAAGCAGATATTGCATGAAAGCAAACAGAGCTTTCATCTCAACTTTAAGTGAATCAGATGTTACATGGTTGAAACAATACCTTTGTACCTTGCAGTTAAATGATGTTGATGGTGATTTCGACACATATCTTTGTGTTTGTGTAACAGAGGTTTCTCTGTTGTGTCAACCAGGTTCATCTGAGTCACTGTCCTCTTGTTTCATTTGACATTAGTCTAACTTTGAAGAACATTTCAAGCCTCTTGGCAGACCAACGAAAGCCAATGGGCATCTTCATCCCAGACTGCAACAAGAAGTGACCGCCATTGTGTGGAATTACTGTTCACTCTTGACAGCGAGCATTATCACCTCAGCTGAGCTATTTATGGTCTTGAGAGCTGTTTGGGTCAGGATGAAAGCTTCACTCTGTTCTCCTCCGTCAAGTGGACAGCTTCCAGCACAACAAACCGAGTAACCTGCCGTCAGCAGGACTGCTTCAGCCAACGTCTGTGTAACTGTGTGCTAGCATGTGGGTGTGTTTAAGGATGGCTCACTTTGGTGCATATATATAAGTCGTGCTTGGCCTGGAACATCATGAAAATTACCATTAGGGTGTAAGTTAGCATCTTATCTGTAATAATCCCATCTTGGGAAATTGCGCCTTTTACCACATGCTTATAAAAACTCTATATACCATTTGTACTTTCAGTATAAATTCTGGTACATATGGAATCAATACTGAAATGTCTATGTCTATTGTATATAACTGTACTTAATACACATTGATTCGTTATTCATTTTGCATGCACCCTCATGCACATTCACACACGCACCTTCTTTGTCATCATGGTGAATGATGGCGTCCTGTATGACGTCAGCGAGGTTGAAGCGGACGCGGGGCTTCTTGCGGTGGGTGGCCGGGGCTCGGACCTTGCTGCCTCCTTGCTGGCGCTGCAGGCTCTTTTCTCTCTCGTAGTACGCCCTGATTTGGTCGCAGCGCATCCTCCTGACCAGCCGCTGGCGCTGGCCAATGGGGAGAGACTCCAGCAGACACTGGTCTATCTCCATGTTCTGACGAAAGACGTTACATAGCTGGAAACAACCTGTCGGCGGAGAAAGAAGGGGAGGCGTTAAATGTCAGTAAATTACACGGCCGCAGTGAAGTCCTTCATTTGGGCTCCGATGGAAAGCTGCCACTGCTTTAAGAGGGGATGAAAGTGAAATCTCCACAGTCCGTGGTATTTACTCTGCTCAGTGACACTCAGCTAATGATGTGTGGCGAGGTGATAAAACACATTAACATGGTCAGTTTTATTTCCCGGGCCGAGCTGTATTTTAACGTGTTATTATCCGCCTGCGTGCGTGTATACTTGCATGTCTGCACTTTTCCCAGCTGTGTGGCCGGCGATCATTTGGCATATTTACTGCAAAGGACGTTTGCAGTGTGTGCGGGAGAGGCAGTCTGCGCGCCGTCTCCCCTGTCCCAACAGCGTGCAGCAATTCGCCTGACTCTGCATAATCTCTCTCTGCCTCTCGGTGGAACGTGGCCAACAGATCTCATCCTCAGACAGCTGCCAAACCTATTACGGCCTGCATGGCTGATTAGAAAAGTACAGTGCTCGTGCAGTGGGAGGGCCCATAATGCAATTCAGTGAGTGTGCTCAGGTACAAATCAAGAGGGACATCCACTTTGAGTTTCAAGTAAAATATCGCTACATCAGTCTGGCATTGATTATTCAACGGATTCAGGTCACGGCCACCCTAGAGGACAAGTAGGATATGAAGGGGAGAGTGTCTTTATGAAGACAGTGTGTGATTTTCTTTCTGACTCACCAACTCATCGCTCTTTGGCCCCTGCTGTCTCTAAATCTCATTCTGTCTTTTATCAAACTCAGCTCCGCAGCGTCTTTGTTGCTCTCCCTCCTTTGTGTCCGCTTTGTTTTAAGTATCCCCTCCTCGGAGCTGTGTCATCTCCGCATTGATCTCCAGTGGTTCTCTAAATCTATATTACATGTCTATCTCCTTCAGGGTGATGGAGCACACATCAGTCGGTTCCCGAGGTGGAGAGTGCATGTATTATTAGTGGGACACCTTTGATGCACTAAATGTTGTCCCCATGTTCCCTGCAATCTTGTTTTTTTTTCTTTCTCTCGCTCTGTCTCAACTCTCCTCATATCAGACACATCCAGGAGGGAGAAGCAATAAAATAAAGATTGGCTCGACAATGCAGCAGCAGCAGCAGCAGCAGCGGCAGACTGTTGCTACTTTTTGTCTCCTTAATACAGTAAACTGCCGTCTCTCATCTGAAGTGGCCGAGGTGTGTTTAGGCTAGATCTTTGTTGTGCAGACAAAACCATCCGAGCAGATAAATGGAGCTGCTGAGTCTCTAAGTGCCTTTTTTCTTCAGTTTGATATACATCTTCACATTCATTCCAACACCTGCCCCCTCCATCCCCATTTGCCAACACACACACACACACACACACACACACACACACACACACACACACACACAAGCCTGCACCAGTCCTGCACAATACACCAGTGCCATCTGCTCTGATTAGACATGAAAAAAACAATTCTTTTGTACTCAGGTCCCAGACTAGGGTGGGGTGGGGGGGTTGGGGGTGCTGGAGGGTGGGGTCATTATTATACTGTTTGCGCCAGGTGTCTGCTCCAACTGTATTTTATTTAGAGAACTTGGCTACAGGTTGAGCAGACGCATGCAGACACAATAATGCACTCAACCTGCTGCCTTTTCTAATATTGCAGCTCTCCATCTCTCTACAGTCCCCTGTTATTGGTTCCTTTTTTTCATCTGCTCTCACAAATCTCTCACTTTCTCTCCTACTCAGGCTATTTCGATATGTGGAGTGCAGCAGAGGCAGCTGTGGTGTGTGCTTAGTCTGTGGTCTGACACCGACGCTATGATAATATAAGTTGGCTTAACCTTTCTGATGCTGACAAACAGCTCACTGCCAAAGCCCAAAATACAAAGCATCGAGAACAGAGCTTGTGTGCACACACACACTCATACAGACAGTACACACACTGTGATGTGTCTGTCACTTTAGAGTTCATTAGCTCGACCTGTGCCCCTTTTTCTGGAGATTTACCTCAATCAAAGCTTTATATAAACCTTAACCCAGAGTCTTTATGGAGAAAAAAAGTACTGATTCTGTTAGCAGAAAAATTTGGTTTTGTCCCCTTCCAACTCCTTATTACGTCCTCCAGAAGTGATGAAGTTTCACGCCCACGTGTGTGATGTCAGTGTTCAGATCCGTCTGTGGCATTGAATGATCAACAATTCATTGATTTTATTTAGGAGTTAATTAGGAAAATACTTGTCTAGAAAAGGTACAAATCAAATCCACTGAAAAGCAAACCGATCAGAAGAGCAGAAGATCATTTCAGTAATTTATTAACCAACAGATTCATTGCACTCTAAACAGCAGCTTTATTGAGGGCTGGCATTGGCAGCGCTCCTTCCGCGGGGATGATGAATTGACTTTTTATTTTTGATTAAAGGTTTATTGGTGAACTGCGAGAACATGAGGATGGCGAATGGACTGAGACTGCAGACTTTACTCTTTCCTCTGCAACAGTGAGCGTGTCTGTCACTTCTACCTAACAATGCAGATGTGCTGAACTTGGCCTCCACCTCTGCCTTGACTCTGCCACTGTCATCTCTTCCTTGGCTCGGCCGTATCCTTCACACTGTCTGTCAACCTCATAAATCATTCATTCAAGGCTACGTCAGCCCATACACTCCGAGCACATGGGACAGATGTCACAGAGCATACATACATATTAAGGTATACAGTCAGCGGAAGACGGATATGCATTAGATTCAGCGCTACACCACCGAGTGACATCACGTTTTGATGCTGCAGACATGTATGTAGAGTACATCGAACGCACGTCTGAATTAATAATGATCTATGCTCGGTGAGCTAAAAGGTTCACTTTAATCAGTTAAGTACTTCAAACCTGGCTGTAAATCTTGTGAAATGCTGTGACTGTCAAATCTGACCCTGGGTGCATTTCATAGCCGGCTGCATGTCGATGTTTGTAATGTCGCTAAATGGGTAAATATTAAACCCTCGGTTGTGTTTCTGGAGATTATGTTAGCCAAGGCCAGCACTGACGGCAAAGATCAATAATGATTCATTGTCAATCAAAGACAAAATTTAGTGCTTTATTGAACAATAAAACAGTATATAATACTGATATATGCCTGATGTCATACAAATTATTGTCAGTCATGGATTGAAAACTCAAAATGTAATGACTGAATAGTCATACATATAACATATAGCAGTGTGGTGAATGGCTGTAAATATTTCAATGGATCAATGGCCACCGTTTCTACATAGCTTCTCTGTTGTGGCTATTCTTCTCCTGTTTCTTGTGACGCACATGCAAAATCTGTTTTATCTTTTCTTGTTTTATTTTCTTTGCAGCAATGCCTCAGCAAAGCATCCTTCACACCCAGTCAGTCAGCGCTGCCACCACTGTATGTGCGCACACACACACACACACACACACACACACACAGACTGACACAAATGCAGTTTGATCCTAGACATACGACAGCAAACCGATAATGCTATGGCACATGTTATGTCATAAATCTAGCACAAGTTAAGCAGTGTCTTCACCAACTTCAACTCCTGCATGAAGACAATGTAAGGGTAATGCCAGTAAGCTAATATCACTATTAATGGCGTTTGCAGCATTAAAACTCTTTGAGTGGAGTAGTAGTCTACTAGTACAAATATCTTCCTAGATGAAGTCCCTTTATTCTACTGTCCAGATCCAAATTGCTGCCAGATAGATGAATTTGGCTTAAAATCAATAAAATTATCCTCCAAGGGAACATTCCACCAGACTCCCTTTTTAGGCTCCAAGGTCTTAGCCACCGCAGTCACACAAAATCCTGCTGGAAGCACTTGGGTCTAATGGGAGGTAGGTCTAAATGAATCCGAGAGAGATGGAGTGGTGAGTGGTGAGACAGGAAGAGCGAGACAGGGATAGGAAGATGGAGCTTTATATCTCCTGCCAGCCCATCTCGAGGCTATCAGTTATTGATTGACTGTGGAATATCCCATGCAGGCTCCAGCTAATAAGGCTGACACCACTGCAGCCTGTAAATTAGGAAATGGCACAGAAATGTACCCACGCTGCAGACTGCAGACACCGTACATGTGTAGGATGTAGCTAGACATATAGAGGTGCAAGGAGGCAGACTTTTGGGGGTGAGAGAGGTAGGTACCCTTCTTTATTCCCTCTTCCTTCTGTCCTTGCTACAACCTCTCAAACATCAGCCTTCCCACCCCTTCTTCCTCTTTGAGCCTGCTCATCATTCCTCGCACCACTTGGCCTCATTCTTCACATGTCACTCATTCCATCCTCACCTCCTTCCCATTTCCCAATTCTGCCACTGCGTCCCTCTCTCCCATCACTCCCCTGAATCACCCTCACTTTCTCTCCATCTGTCCTTCTCTCTTTGCGATGACTTTCTCTCGCCGTCAGCCTGTCACAGTGTTATGAATATGCCAGACGCTCTTGGGATCTGCATGTTTGTGGGTTTATTTCATCTCCCTCTCTGTCTCTCTTTTTCTCTCCCTGCTGCTACCTGCCGCATTCACCGGTCAACTTCACACATCTGCAGCAGCTCTCTGCAGCAAGCTCACACACCCACTTACTGCATGCACACACACACACACACACACACACACACACACACAGACAGACAGATGGGAAGAGGACAAAAATAACCATTTGAAGTTTAGATTGAGTCCAGCTGGTGACCAGAATTCTTAAGCATGTGACACTCTGCAGGTATAATAAATGCTAATACGTCCATGGGCACACACCCAAGACTGAGGCACATACAGGTCCACATGCATGCACATGTAAAGAGATGTAGAATAGCTACTTACAGCATTTGATGAAATGGTAGTGAGACATTTTCTGAGTTAGGTCAGACAGTCCGTCAGTCAGATAGAAAGGCTGGCAGGCTTGCAGAGAGGTAGCAGGGAGGCAGCGAGTCAGGCAGGCAGGCAGACAGTAGGCAGCTACAGGTTCCGGCAAAACTAACTAATGCAAAGCTCGTAACCAGGCAGGGTGCATTATTAATCTGGCTCCCTGCATGCTATCCAAACTCTGTTCCCCTGTCTGCATTATTCACCACCAGCAGCAGCAGCAGCTCCGGTTGCAGCCCGTGCAGCATCTACATGCACACAGGCACACACACGCACACACACACACATTCACACATTCATACAAGACATTCACTCCCTGGATCAAGCCTTTGGCGAGGGGAGCTGCGGCTGCTTGGAGCTCTCCTCGCCTACAGCCAGATAACCGTCTCCTCAGCCATGACCGACGCACGTGCTCCACTGGCGTCACTGACTGACAGCCGGCTCAGCCCACCTCTCGCTCAACACACCCCCGATGACGCAATGCTCTTCACCTCCTTACACACCCCCCTACCGGTCCTCTTTTCTCACACTCACACACACACACACACACACATACACACAGTCATAGTGACTCATAAGGATGCACACCTCTTTGGATAATCCTTTACTGTCTAAGCCCAAGCGGAAAAAGAAAAAAAGATGAGGGGGTGGAGGGTTAATACAGCCTCCGTGTGCTGTGGATGTAACATAGAGAGGGAGGGAGAGATTGAGGGGAAGAGAGGGATGGAGATCGGGCTGGTTAATGGAGGAAATGCAGATACAGCAGGGGGAGCAAGAGAAAGAGAAATAAGCAAAAGATGGTAGGAGGCAGGGGAGAGAGAAGGGGGGTATTAAACTGGAGAGATGGACTGCTTAAGAGTAAGAGGGAGAGAGAGAGAGAGAGAGAGAAAGGAGCTGCTGCAGTGCGGTTTTTGGTGCGGTGACAGGTTAAGTGCTCATCAAGGAATTTAAACTGGCCACAAATGAACTGCAGATAAGTGTAGTTTACTGCAATGGCAGGGCTGCAGATGGGTGAATTAACACACACCATGATGAGTTTATCATGCTTGAGCACGCCCGCGGCTTTAGGTGACGCGGCGTGCCCTGCGCTCACAGTGTCAGTGTGTCTGTGGGGCAGTCTCTATGACTTTGTGCGTGGAGGCTGATTTGCATAGTGTGTGAATACCTAAGCTGTGCATGAAAGAGGGGATTTGCACGAGGGGTGGAATGAGTGTGAGGAGAAGGAGATGGGAGAGAGAGGTGGGGGGGGGGCAGACTGAGGAGAAAGAAAGATAAAGTGAGATGGGGAGAATGTGCACACACACACACATCAGGGATGAGCGTAAAACAGCTTTGCTGGGTGACCGAAGCATGATTGTGACACACATTTTAGAAATCTGTGCCATGGCACTAGTGCGTTTGCAGGTTATATGTGTATCCTGTGAGGTGTTTTGAGCTGTTATCGTGCCTCGTTGTCAAACATGGGCATGTGGAGGAGGTGGGATGAAAGAACAAGAGAGGCAGGTGAGGATCGCTTTCAGAGGTGATGTTGAATGGAGAGGAGCAGCAGAGCAGGCTTGAAAGGCAATGGGAGGAAAGGCAGAGACTGGGAGATGGATGTGTGTGCGTGTGTGTGCGAGACTGAATGCTCGAGTAATTCCTGTCATAGGAAATCAGGTCACAGGAACAACTCGCTGCATCTTCTGCAAACCGCTGCCAGAGCAACAACCGCTGCAACATCTACCTGAGTGAAAAACAGGATGCTGACTGCGTGTGCGTGACATTAATGCAGCGCACACGCAGGCGACGCACGCGCTCACACCTCCGCCACCCTCGCCGTGTTGTATTCCTGGTCAAGGGCAACGCAATGACTTCCCCATTAACACTTTACACATGCCACGCAGACCTCACAGCAGTGGATCTGACAGGAAAACGTCATGCTTTTCCATGGGAATGTCGAGAAGAATTAATGGCCCGTGTGAAATCTTTGCCATCTGCGCCCGCAGCCACAGACGCCACAAGCACGCCGTATCAGACGGTGCTGACACACCGGAACGAGAAAAGGTAACGCAAGGTCTTAGAGGCAGGTGATCTCATCTGTGGCAGGATAATAGGTGGGACTCGCATCCGAAAAAACTGTTTACCTCTCCGCAGCTGCAATTAAGTCAAGCACCTGCACATACAGAGCACTGATGAAGAAGCTAGAGATGGACGGACCCCACATGTCAGATCTTTAAACCCACGTATTGAAAACCTGAGATTTCACACACCTATTGCTCAGTGTCATTCCACCACTATTTACATGTACGTCACGATATCCTTTTGCGGATGTTTAAGCAGTGTCAGATTCGATGTCGACTGCGATGAATAGGAGCTTAGGCTGTGTTTGCCGGCGTGGAGACGGCGCCTCCCTGTTTGCACACAGCGGTGACAAACTCTCATTATCACAGCTTTTCTCCCACAGGAGCTGACACATTTCATTCCCTTTGACACGGCTGTCATTCTGCCATCATCACCCTCAGGTGTCAATCAATACTGCCACTGTGTTACCACCGCGATTTCTATGCTTAGCACCCGGGAGTATTTGCATATGTGTGTATGCGATCTGACGCTAATAATGCCGGATGTCTGATGAAGGAAATGTTCCCAATTACGGCGAAGCCAAAGGCACTTGGAAAGTTTGGGTCTGATGCATTAAATATGAAAAGAGATCTCTTCAGATTAATTATTCAGCATATGTGACATTATTTACACAAATAATTTTTTTTTTCTTACCAACCAAAATTAAAAATGTGAATACTGTTTGCATGGATTATCGGCTTCCTCATGCAACCACGTGAATAATGACCTTGTACGCTGGCTCACACACGTGTACCTGCACCCACACACGCACACACATATACACACACACAATAAAGCCTTTTCAGGAGGCACAGATGCATTTACCAAAAACGAGAGCAGCTCAAGCCCTGATGGACCACCAGATTTCAGGATTGCAAAGGGAAACTCTCTCTCTCTCACATGCACACACACCCAGGTTACCCTCCTTCTATCTATATCTTAACCCTTCCAGATGATACCTGCAGGGTCAATGAAATTGGATTGTCCTGAAGCTATTTCCCTGCAGCATTTACATTTAGTTTTAGGCACAATGCCACCGTATGTTAAACCGTGTTCTCCTTGAAATGCACACAATTGTATGATTTACTCTGTGTAGAGCTGCTGCAGTACACTGTGCTGTGGTGGTTTGGATGAGGTGACCGATTGTGTTTTTGTCATAACACATTGAGTGCTATTGGTGCATGGCCAAGGACTTTTGCTGTTTTTGTTGATTATGCAGCTGATAAAACATTGTTTTATTGTTTATCAATGTGATGCTTAAGGCTACACATTGCACTTAACAGCCAGAGATGAAACAACAAATTTGACAACAAAATTCAGCTCAAGTGCATGCCTGAAAACAGATCTTCTCTGGTAATACAAACAAGTAAACACTCAGATGTCGGCCCGTTTATAGGTGGGTCTGTGCTATATAATTAATCCCCAAGTTTTGCGTGTTCGATTGAGGCAGATTGAGACTGCGGTACAGTGCTGCTGTCACGCTGGTTCTCTTGACATGCTCTTGAGGTTTCAGGAGTGACGTGCTGCTGTGGTTTTGTGCCAGCTGCTCTGTGTTCTTGCGTAAGATTAGAAGGATGCTTTAGTGCTGCTCTCCTTGTTTTTAGGCAGTGGAAGTGCCTGCGTTTGTGCATAAATTTCTGCTGAAACAAGGTTGTTTACTGCTCCTCACGACTCCTGCTAGTGTAATGATGATGACATATGTATTAATGCATGTATATTTCCTTGTGTGTGTCATATGTTAGTATTCAATTCAAAAATAAGTTGATTGTGTGGCAACTTCTTCATTTCTCTTCTTTAATCTGTCTCCTTGATCATCTTGTAGTGGCTTTATGGACTACAGAGGAATTCAAGAAGCCAGAGGGCAAAAATACAAGACATAAGTATAATCACAGACACAAAAGACAACAAACAAAAGCGGGCAGCCAGGACAAAACACAAACAGGCATTAGTCTATCCACCAAAAACACATTTGCATAGTGTTATACTAGGAAGCAAAAATGCCTTTTCCATGCAAAAAGTGCAAGAAGCAAAGATAAATTTGCATTGCACCAATTCATTTATTAGTCACTTGGTTAACATCCATTCAAAGCAAATGAATTATGCAAACAATAACTGCAAATACAGCACACCTATTTAAATTCTGAGTACCACCCTTTATGTTGGATCATATTGTAATCCCAGCACTTTTTTTCCCCCTCTAGAGCAGCAGCTCAGTCCAGGTTTAAACTGAACAGCAAGGATTACTGTTTAATATTCATAATACTAGTTAATAGCCTTGCAGCAATATTGGTCAATTCCACGGTGGATCGTTGCCTGCAAGGGGAGGATTTAAACGCTTCTCTGTGTGATGCTGCAGTGGGCTGAGAAACTACTGAATCAGAGATTTAGGGGCCTTGCTCATGTCAAAACAGATTATTACAGAGAGACACATAGACATGAGAAGGCTCACAAGACTCGCAAACAACCCCTGATGAAGTGCAAGCTTTTGAAGTTTTAATGGTGGAAAACAATGGCTGCCAGAAAAAAGAAATGCCACAGTTGTCCCACTAGAGTCTGCTGCTTCTCCAGATTCAAAGCTTGCTGTAGTGTTGATGCTCTACCATTAGGGGAAAATAGAGGTAAAATATGGCGACAATATGAAACCAGCCCACCCTCCTTCTGTGCAGCAAAAGGCATCAGAGTTTTGTGTGTGGCTCTGTCATTAGCGTTGTTCCTGACAGGCTCTCTGGGGCTGATCGAACAGGCGTGGCTGCGATGGGACACGTCCCCCTCCCTGACACATGGCAGCCAATGTCACCTTTGCTTGTCAAAAATAGTGGGACAAATAAGCCAAACTTGTGAATCATGTTCCCGAGTAACAGCCTGGTAAATATAATTGTTATTTTAACCTGTCAATGAATGTTTGCAGCTCTCGCGAAAGCATTTTGTAGATAAAATCTGTATTATGAATTCTGAAAGTGACAGCGTGTGACGTGTCAGGCAATCTGCTTTGGAGCTGCGGGCCCATTGGTCTCGTCATTCAGCTGCAGTTGTGTCATACGTGGGTGCATGACAAATGCCTAATGTTCAGCAGATCAGTCAGAGCAGCACGCAAATGTGTTGAAAAGCCTCCCATCCTCCAATGTGGACTGTCATGCAAAATGAAAACCAGAACAAAAAGGTCTGTCTGCATGGTTCATCAAGTTTCTCCACGGTAAAGACACAGGTGCTTGAAACTAATGAGCTTGGTTACATCACAAAGACTGACAATAAATATGTGTTTTTTCTGCTCTCTCAAGAAGCAAGAAACTGTAAAATGTGGAGGCTTCACACACAGGTTTAGTCCAGCAGGACTGAAACTCAATCTGCTCTCACAATTTCATCACAGTTTTATATTTTCAAAGTCGTACCGTTAAATAACAACCAGCAAAGGTGTTTTTGAGGAGTTTACCTCTGTGGAGATAAAGCCGCATGACTTTATTTTAGCTTTTGATACATTTGCATGCAGTTTTCTCATAACTGATGGATTCTTTATTTATGGCCAAAAACATGTTTCGTATGGACACGCTGACCCGAGCACACCAAAATGTAATTAATTATGCTTTCAATCCAAGTGAACATCTGTTCAAAATTGGAAGATATTCCCTTGAGACTGTCCCGACTATCACACTCAGGGGAATGGGATTTATGCATGCTCAACAGACGGACAGACAACCACACAACATTATGCCTCCAGCCATGGCTGACACCGGTGCCAAATACTAGACCAGGAGCGGTTAACCATTTTCATTTTCTCTTCTTTTTAAGACAGTGACGTGATAGCAAACTCACGGTTGGTTATATCCTAATTATTAATTCCCACATCACAGCATAACCACATCCGCTTGAATACTTGAATCTGTATTTGGTAAAAGTCAACAGCTGGGTAGAAGAGGAGGGGTGGGGGGAGGTAGGAGAGTAACATCTGTAACATCCCCCAGGTGGGAGATAGCTACAAATGTTGGACACTGATGGACTGATTAAACCCATCATCAGCACAGAAACAAGACCTAATGGAAGCATGAGCGGGGCCGGGTGAAGCACAGGGTCATTGAGGACACTTAGACCATCAAATAAAGAATTGAGGTACAAAGCCATGGTAGTTGGAGTGAATATATGTTTAGTTGCTAATATACAAACAACTTTTCGGTCTGACTTCTCCCAGGTGTCTGCTTCTCTTCCCAAACTGCCTCCCCTCCTCAAACTGGAAGCGGGCACAGCTCTCTCCCTCTCTTTGTCCTCTACGCTCTTCCTTAGCTGCTGGGAGCTGGCACAATGGGCAACACGGGGGACAATAGCTGCAAGCTTCGCCCAGGGACAGTCGATAACCAGGCAGACAAAAGACCAGCGCAGTCGTGCAGTTGAGAAGCTGCCAGGGAAAGCGGGGCTGAGCACAGAGGCGGCATCCTCCTGCCACCTTGCTCTGCTCTCAGCTGACTAAGAGTCGGACACACTGTGTTGGTGACTCACGTTGAGCCAACAGACCCACTAACAGTTGGATCTGACTCCCACTCCACATCACCATTATGCTTATGTTCTCATGCCACACTCACAGCTGCTCAGATTTAAGGAGCAATGTTCCCGTACGGCGCCTGCTGTGTGTGTGTGTGTGTGTGTGTGTGTGACATGTGCACGTGCACACACCTACATGCACAAAGCGTGCTGGAAACACACTCCTGTCCAATTACACCCAACCAGCCTTTTGTTCTTTCTCAGGTACTGTCCAAAGCTACAATTTGGAGCCATGTAATAGGACATGGACAAGAGACAGGTAAGAGAGTGTAGGAAGAGGAAGATTAGACAATGTAAATACAATAATCATGGGAAATACTGAAGTGTAAAAGTCTTAACTTTGTTTGCTCTGTTTGTTTGTGTCATATGCAAATTAGGCTTTGGTATTCTAGTAGGAGAGGATCTACATGAAATTAAATGTTAGAATGTGTGCGGATACTTAACTTGTATTGACTGTGGTTCAATGGGTGGGATTAGACATTTCCTCTTGCAAAACGGCCTCGTTTGTACTTTGCTGATGTTAACAGAAAATCCAACATGCAAAACAAAGTTTTCTATCTCACTGTAATCCTCATGACTTAAAGTCTAAAAAGAGTCATTAACCAAACAGATCCTAAGACAAACACACTAAGTACACAGGCGTTTGGTCATAACACTGTCAGCTGCAGTGCAGTTTACCATGAGTTCAGATAGATGAGGTGAGCCTACCCCAGATTTCATTTGCACGACTGTGTGATGTCTAAAGTGATGTCACATGCTGCTATGCATCTATCTCTGATGTTCTAGTGATCGATTTCTTGAGTCATTCATCATTGGATAGATTATTTGATAATAGGATGCGTCAAAGAATGATTGAATGAAAAATAATGAAACATTTAAATATGTATGAGTGGCGGCATGCGGTGGCTATGGGGGATCCATCATGCTCTGGTGTATTGTTTGAGTGGCCTGAAGTGTGAGCATTTATGGATTCAGTCAGCTAAATCCTGCTTAACTTGCTTGATGGACTCCTGATTTGTATTTACAGGTATCCCTCCTCTTCAAATTTCAACTTCAAACAGCAGGTCGTGATTTTAGCATGAAAAATTATTGCTGCATCTGAAAATTATGTGCCAGCCAGACTAGCTTTTAGCTTAGCTTTATTTTTTAAGCACTTAGTCATGGGCATTGACATGTTTGCTTTACTGCACGAAAACACACGCATGCGCGCCTATGTGAATTTAGTTATCTCTTCTCTGTATTTAACCCCTTATGCACATTGTGGACCTGAATGAACGATCATATCGTCAAGGCACAAGGAAACCATCATAACAATACAATAGGAAGTCCCGAAAAGGACACTAGTGAGAAGTCCACAAAAAAAGTCAACATTTCTGACCACAGTGTTGCCAACCAAATGGGGAAGGACAAACAGAGATAAACATACGTGCCACGTGACTTCATCAGGGTCTGAACATCTCTGATACACTGTCTCCTCATCAACACCAGACTGGGGCGAAAAGATTAAAACAGGACAGATGAACCCAGTCACATAATAAAGGATACAGAGCCCGTGGCCATAAAACATATTTACTAGTTGGGGGGGAAAAAAAAAAAAAGAAAAACCTAAAATGTTAAGTTTTGTATAGCTTACGGGCTGTTCTGTTCTCAGAGCAACAAGCAGTGAGCTGGCGTGGCTCTACCGTACTGACCCACTTGTCCCTCCAACCATGCAATCCTAAACGCTGGCACACTCACAGTCACTCACTTAGCTGAGCTTTTAACCAGACTTAAACAATGTGCCAGCACCGCCTTACTATATATTGTGGTGGTCTGTTCACGTTCAGCCTGATATCCTGACACAACACATGCAGTAAGCCAGCAAGCAGATGTGTAGTAGACACATGACACAACACTAAATACACAAAAACACCCACAGAAGAGCTTCCTACACCTGCTCGGGACATTTTACCATTTCAATTCGAACCATTTGAAATAGCCTTAGTCTTATATTCATCCATGCCAACGTATAATGGATTTCCTAAGCACGCTAAAGCTCCTGACTGACACCCACGTGTAAACTGAACTTTCTGCCTGCATGCATGTCTTTACTCCAACACAGCAATATGTGCGCGGGAGGATGTGATTACATGTTTTGTCACACTCTAACAATTTGTGCACAGCTGCTGTATTTTCTGTGTAAACAGGACAGTCTTTCAGATGCACATGTAAATGGAAATGCATGTATTTGCATTATTATCCCTTGGACTAAACAGACAGTATTTTTCCTTGGAGCATCCTTCAAACAATTGCCCTTGGAAACTTGAACTTGCTCTGTTAAGCCTTGATGGCAGACACTTAAACAATCATTTACTGCCAAAATTCACCTCCACAGTGCAAGACAGGTTGCATTCCAACAGATTTGTGGACCGGTTGATAGTAGGAGTTGTGGATTATGCTCTCAAAATCTGAGCCTAAATGTTGATCCTTTGATCCTTAATGTAATCTGGCTCCTCACTCTGGACTCTGGCCAAAGGGAAGAAATACTAAGCTGAGGATTCTGATTGGCTCTGTCGAGACCTCTGGCCCCTCGCCTTTAGCTCCAGCCGTTTGCCCCTCAGGGGTCATGGCAGGTCATCATTAATCACATAGTAGCCCGGGCTTTGTCAATGAACCGGCTGCAGGGTGGCGCAGCGCAGAGGCAGACCACCCTCAAATCGAAGGAGCCAGGTTCAAATGCTTGCACGAGAGTGTCCTGTGGAGTTGCAGACCGTGAGGAGGGACATGTGACCCCACAACTACAGTAAGGACCCAGAAGATGACAGCTGGATGGCTTGACAACAACACAGCTACAAGGTAATGTGACTCTTTCCAACGTGTACTGTAAACATGAACAAGTGCAGGACTAAAACGTGGTAGCACGCATAAATCTCGCCACAGCAAGGGTATCTGACAGCACAGAGAAATTATTCTACCTCAGCTGTTCATTCTCAACCAGGAAGCCGCACATTCTTCCACACCAAGCAGATCATGGTATATTTAGCTGTGCGACAACTGCAGAGCACATCTGCTTTTGCCTTCATTCCTGGTGCCGTGCCAGGAGCCACCACATGAGATCCAACACAGCGGCGCGCACATTCTCTCTCAGGTCCATCTCACTTGTTGTCAAGACTGAAGACGGACGTCAGAAAAGAAAAGAAAAAAAAAACACACCTGGACTCCAGCCTTCACTCTACACAGATGAGGGCGAAAGAGAAGAAAGGCACTCTTACCGGTGAGAGCACGTCCTCAGTAGACACCGGCGTACGGAGGAGAGAGAAATGTGTCTGCCCGACGAAGACCCAGCGAGAGACGACTCCCCGTGCTCCACCACCAAATCAATTTCACACTCTCTCACCTCCCCGACGCCGCTGTGATGTCACTCATTCATCCGTTTCCCCGTAGCCATGGCAACTCTGCCGCTTGGAGCTGTTCATTCTTTTACATCTGTCTTGCTCCCTCTCTCCCTCTCTCTCCCCCTACGTCCCTCCCCCTCCACAGACCCCAGTGAACCCAGCCCACTCTTTGCGAGGGGGGTACAGTTACCAGCCTCAAAAGCATCCACCCCCCTCACTCTCACATACATTACACCATGGAGCTGGTATTAAAAAAAAAATGAGGAGGAGGGTACCAAACACAAAAAGGGGAGGTGCCTGGATTCACCTCATGTAGCGTACACACCCCGAAGACTTTTGTGGTCAAGCGGGCATAGTTTTGTCAAGGCTGCACCTGGAAACAGACAAAGGGAGCAGGCAGACCAGGGAGACACAACAGGGCCTCAATAAGTGCTCCAAGAAATCTCTTGTTTCAGCGCGAGCCAGCTGTCTCATTTGCACGCAGACAAACAGGACAAAACAAGTCGTAGCGGAGCCTTAATAGCGATGCGTGTTTATAACGCCCAGATAAACTCACACTCACATGAGTCCAAACACTTGGCCCTGCAGTCGAGTGTGAGCTGATGAATAGTTCATGACCACCGTCGTCATTACAATGCCGCCTCCCTGCTGATAATCCCCATGTTGACCTTGGAAAAGGGGGAGGAAAATCTGACCACTGAGGGACAGATCAAGCAAAGATGCACACACTTACACACACCTTCTCCCTGTCGCTGCCTTTATTCGCGTCTCCTCCAGTTCACACAGCCTCCGCGGGCTTACGATGTTCACTGCACCCACGTTTAAAGCATTTGACCCCACACTCCCAGCACTCAACACCCCACTGTTTTCAGCATCTCTAGGTTACTTTCATCATCATAACCAGGTCTATGAGGGCTGCTGAAGGGCCACAGCCACGTTTTAGGGGGAGCAGATCAAAAATTTGGTGCAGGGAGACGCATTAGGGTAAAAAAAAAAGAATCGATTTACTTGTCAGTCAACTATCGTATAGGACCTGAGGTGAGGAGCAAGATAATGGAGACAGACATACAGGTTTTAAAAAGCAATCAAGAAACCAGCAAATAAATTGGGAAGCCTGGAGAAAGCCGGGTGTCTGCAGACGGGGATATCCTCTGTCACATCTCTTCACACATCATCTGGCTTTTAATTAGCTTCCCCTGCTTTCCTCCTGGAAGATCACTCCATCTGTCCAGCAGCCAGAGCCTAAATGCAATGTTTTCCCGGACTGTTACGTTGGAAGTTACACAACATTTTCCCAGCCAAGAGGGAAGAAAAGCACAGAGTAAAGTAGAGGTTGCAGGTAGACAGTTGCAACCATATCTTAAAAAGAAAAAAAAAGTGATGGTATCCAAATAACATTGAGCAACAGGATATTGCAACCTAAGACAGTATAATAGTTTTTTTCTGACGTGTTCCTGCTGTGGCCGTGGCTCTTCTAATTTCCTGGTTGGTTGCTGGCAGCGTGATTCTGTTAAATTTTGACAAGACTCCACTGTGAACTGTGCCCACTTCCACCTTCCTTTTACCCTCCTGCCTTGCCGCTAATTACCATCTCGCTCCCCAGTAGCATGACTCAGAGCAAGCTGTTCAATGTACAGTGATGCGTTAATGTGGATTGGATTAGGTAACGCTACTCTGGAAGTAAGAGAACAAAAACCCATACACAATTGGAGTCAAACTTGTTCAGTTGTTTGATTGACACTTTAGGCCCACAAAATAACTTTCTACACTGAATTACTGTTTTTAATGTAAATATTTTAGGTACTATATTCTCTGAAATACAAGCCACATTTTCCATTGCTTGAACAGTCCATTGCGAGACAATCAGCACTGGCGGTCACAGACGCCCAGAGTGGGTAAATCCAATTAATTTATGTAATTAATAGGTTTAATGAGTTATATTACTGGCTAGGCATACCCAGACACAGTTAGAGGCAAAACTTCCCTCTCTCCTATCTGTGCGTGACTCTTAATACTTAACATACAGCAGTCAGTCATGTGTCGCATTCTATAAGCTGGGGCACACTATATGAACTCTGACTCTGCAATTGTGCCAAGAACTAGACTGGAGACTACTAATGCTGTGTCCACACACACAGACACAACATTGGCAGCAGGGTGCAGTCTTGAACACTCCGCTCTGACTATACAGATGTCTTATGATGTCCCAAGTGAGTTTTTTTTCCCCGTTAGGCAACAATTTTGTTCGTTTCACTCTTCTCTTGCCTAGTTTTTGCTTTAGTTGCATCAGAGATAATTTTACATAGAGCTGAGCTTTTCTCAACTTGCTTTTGTAGAGCCGCAGAGCGCCTCTTGTATCTCTGGAGCCCAGCGTGTGGCCATTCACAATTAATAGCAGTCTATCACTCTCCCAGCTTTGGAGACTGTGTCAGCAGCCCACCAGATTTATCACAATTAACCTTGACTTTACAACACTGTGACTGTAGCTGAGCTGAGCTCTTCCTGCTGTGCAAGAGGATCAGATAGGTAATATAAGGGGAGGGAATGGAGGTAGAAGATGGACACAAAGTTAGAAGATAGAGGTGAAAGAGGTTCAGGGATGAGAGTGCAATAAATGTTGAAATTGAGGCTCACAAGAGGCATGAAATTACCAGTCTAATGGTTCAAATCCTACAGACGAGGACAACCTTTAATCCAAAAGCCGAAGCAATTCCCTTCTCAGTATGGTCAGGGATGTTGCTTTACCTAGGCACCAAGACATTATCCCCTCAGAACTCTTATCTAGACTTGCAGAAATGAGTAGAGGATATCATGAAGCTGACAAACCCGGTGCTTTATCGCCCCTTCTCCTCTCGCCTACTCTGCGCCAGTCGCATTACCCTTCACCTTGATGCCTCTGCTTTTCTTCACTTTTCTTCCTTTGCACCTATGCCATGCATCTATTTTCAACATTAACCTCGACCATTCTGCTTCTTTCATCTCTATCTCCTCAAATTTGTCCATAGATGAGTGCAGTGGTATCGGGGAGTGCATCACAGCATTGTCAGGGAGGCGGGTGGGGGCTTCGTGCACCATTAGATATTGACCTAATTTGATTAGGTTTGAATGTGAGAGATGACATGTTTGAAATCAAGCACACAAACATCACAGTCAGAAGTTATCTTTCATCTCAGCATAAACTCCCCCCACGGCTTCTCAGATAGATCAAAGCGGCGCTTTTAAAGGGAATGCTTAACCGATCCTTTTTCAAATCATTTGCATGGCTCTGCAGCTGGGCTCATACTCAGCACTCTAATATACACGATCTGGCTGCAGGCAAGGAAACCTGGTAGGTGGACAAGTGCTCGTGCACAAGGGGGAGGGTCCATGTGTGCATATGTATGTGTGTGTGTGTACGTGTATGTGTGTGTGAGCAAGAGGCTTAATAGAGACCGGAGCATTAAAGTGGTTACGTTTTACACACCTGCCCTCGTACACATTCCAGAGAAGAGCGAGAGCCAGCTTCTCTACACTCTCTTCATCCCTCTTATCTGACGTTTCTTCCCTCCCACCTTCATTCTCTTTTCTCCTTCTGAGGAGGACCTTTATCATCTTCTCCTCTCACTATTGTTGCCATGTCATGCAATCTAGTCATTTTAGCTCCCACTCCTACACGCTAATTTGCCTGTAGAAAACGGAGCCCTTTTTTCTCCTCATAAGCCTATATTTCTGCATTACTGCTTTACTAACCTAAATCAGGGTACAAACAGATGAGAAGCCATGTGTATTCACACACACACACACACACACGCACACACACTGTACACAAATGTAGCCGGAGCAAGTGCTGGCAAGTCCAGACACTGACCCTGACATGAATGTCCCCCTCGCAGACACGGTGTCTGATAATAGCTCTGGAAGGGAAACAAAGTCTGCTAGGCCATCGGTCACATGCCAGCAGCAGCAAGTCGGCATCAATATGAGGAAGTCTTCTATAGAAGGATGAGGTCACATGGGGAACGGCTCCCCCACCCTTCTCCCTTCAACCCCCCCCCCCATTTCCCTCCACCACCAACACAAACTGCCATCATATGTATAGGGCTTGGTCAACCTCTGTGTCAGCCGCTGCACCTGTTTAGTATGGAGGCCACGCAGACGGCCCGGCTTTGATGATATTGTTTCATCAGATGGGGGAGAAAATCTCCTACCAAAGGTTTGGATTTAATCTTAGCCTGCTGGAAGTGTTCCACTGCCAAATAACATGTTGCTGCCACTGCCAGCAGTGCTTCCCACCACCTGTCATTAGCTTTAGCTGCTGCTGGAGTCGGCCAACTGCCCAGTCCCTTGTGTCCCACTTAGAGGAATAGTTTGGGATTTCATCCACATCGTAGGATCAATTTTCAACTTGTGTGGACACCTGAGATACACAGTGAGAAGACAAACGTACAAAAGAAAGTGGCAATTACATCGGCTGGTTGTTTAAATTTGACTCAATCGCAAAGATGATCTCTGATCTTGACTAACTGTAAAAAGATATGTAACATCAACAGTATGATGCTGAAATCATCACTTGTTCCTCTTTATGCTTGTTTCTTTAATTATATATGACTAAATGAGTACATGATGTTCTTGACTGTACAGTGTTTGAGAGTTGTGTGTGCATTTATTTTTGACTATGCAGATTAAACACTAATAAAAAAAATCCAATTTCTCCTGTTAAAATGGATGCATCTCTTATTGCACATTTCCAGTCGTAAATTACAGACAAGTCTCATGTTCACCAATTATAAATAGCACATATTGGTATGGATTACAATTTGCACTAATCAGCTTTGTGGGTGAAACAAATCTATGGCTTCCCCAGATGAACAGTAACCCCCCTTAATCCCACCCCCCTCCACTGCTGCCTGCCCAGTCAGCTGTCTGCCTTCTGACATCTCCTCAGTGTCTCTGTGTGCACATACAGTGTGTATGTATTTGCTTTTCCTCCATAGAGGTTAGGGGGCAAGCTGTCCATCAGACGAGCTGTAAAGGAAATCCAGTAAGCGTGGTAACCAGTCACTCAGATCCAGGAATAGATCAGATGGGGGACAGGCCGAGGGTTAGGCATCAAAAATGTAGACAAAGGCCCTTGACCGACAGGAGGCCCACAGTTGGCCCACGGTTACAGGCGCTAACACGCAGGAATTCCTCACCGGTCTGACATGAGCGATCAGGCAGCAGCAGAGAGAGATATTCCACACAATATAACGTTCCTCTCTAAATTTTATGCCGCTGTGACTTTCATGAGCGCACTGTGAACAAGTATCCCTCTCCTTAATCATGCATAAAAGGTACCATTTAAATCTTGCCAAAACCACAGGGCCGCAGCACTGCAGCACAGCTGGTGGGCTGCTTTACATGAGTGAAACAGTGGGAGAGGCCTGTATATTCCTTGAACACCTCTGGAGCTCTGACAGCAGCAGATCCATCAAAAAGCTTTCGTGCGGGGAAAAAAGTCATCTTATACTCTGTGTCCTTCTCCTCCTTCTCCTGCTCTTCGTCACCGTCCTGTCTTGCTCATAAATCAACCCATGATAATCAGGGAGGCTGATGACTAAGTCCTCGGACCATGTGGCTCAACAGCTGACCGCAGCACAGGGGACTGCACGGGCCGCGTCCTGACGCAGCCCGACAGACAGGCTGCAGCTTTCAGACGGGAGCCGCGTGCCGGCTACACCCACAGACCATCGCACCACGCTTTGTCATGTTCTAAAGGAGATAAATCTGAGAGAGAAAAAGAAGGCGAGCCAGAAGGCAACTGCTGGAAAATGGTATTACGGAACCGTGTGGTGGAGATAATCTTTTCAGTTTAAAGCGAGAGTGATACCTCCATGCAGCACTGGCAGACACTGATGCCTGCAATCTGGCTGAGCAGGAGGGCAGATGGGTGTAGTACACACACACACATACACACACACACACACAGACAAACACAAACACACAGGCGCAAACATCTTGTTGTGAGCGGGTGCTGTGACTGAAATGGCAGGGCCACATTGTACATCAGTTTACCATGATCAATTTTTTACAGTGTTTTACAGTTATCAAACCATCCCAGGGGGTTTAACACCAACAAGTTCAACACACACTGTGTCTCACGCACAGGCACACATACTGGGATGTGTTGACTCCTGGCCATACGAATGAATGAGCCCATCTGTGAGTCCCTGGGAGACAAAAGCAGAGTTTAGTGGGGTGACACACGCAGAGTTATGTTCTTGTCTTGTACTCAGCTACGCTCTGTCACACCGAGCAGAACAAACTTAACAGAGTACAGAATTTGTTCTCCTCTCTGTGTCCTTGTTGCCCTTTTCTCCCTGACCATGGCATGTCTCTCTGCCTGTCTCTGCCTCTCTCCCTCTCTCCCTCTCTCTCTCTCTCTCTCTCTCTTTCTCTGTGTCTCTCTCTCTCTCTCTCTCTCTCTCTCTCTCTTTAAACACTGACACACAGGCGCCCACCATACACATCACATAACCACATGGCATTTGGGTGAAAGCCGCCCAAGGTCTTCTAAAACTGGGACGATTCCCAGCTGACATCCAGTACCCTCAGAGGCTTTTTTGCAGGAGTGTGTGTTTGTGTGTGGGGCGAACAAGCCGACAAACCTGTTTTCTTCTTCTCTGCGCTGCCAGCCGGCATACATACAACATCTCAGGCAAACAATAGCGTGGAAGATGAAAAAGGGGGAAGAAACAAAGGCCAGTCCACTGACAGTGAACAAAGACAGTGGCCATTAAGAAGAAATGGACTTTCCACTGGAAAACATACAAAGTTTAGAGGATGCAAATAGAGGCAGACACTCTTGGCAAACTGCTTGTTCAGCTCTGGGAACACATTCATGCAAAGAAAACAGTTTTCAAAATCAAAGCGAGAACAAATTGCCAGTGGCCAAACATTATACCAGCAGGCCTTTTGTGACAGGTAAACAGAGAAAAACTCACACAGAGACAAACAAGAGACGAGTGGCACAGTACCTCACTGTAACAGGTCCCCGCAGGTCCTGATGCGTTCTTGCCAGCGAGGAAATAACATCCAGAGACAATCTGGTCTCAGCTGCAAAGATCTGAAACACTCCAGGAGAGAGAGAGTAAGAGAGAGAGAGAGAAAAACGAACTCCCAGCTCTCTCTACATCTACACCCATAGGCTACAATCCTCCACTGACATCCCATCAGAGAGACACAGAGAGAGACAGAGGGAGAGAGGGGAGTGTGCCAGTTTGGGTAAATGAGGGTGGGTGGGGGAGTGGGGGCGAGTAGTAGAAAGGGAGAGAGAGCATGAGTCAGTTAGATAAAGAGAGAGAGAGAGAGATTTAGTAGTTTGTCAGCGAGAGTGTAGTGTGCCTGTGTGTGTAAGAGAAAGAGAGGGGGAGCGAAGCAGAAAGCGAGTGAGACTGGAGTTTAAATCTCTAATTACAACTGCTTATCACAAGCCCATAAGCAGCTGGTGGGAATGACTGACACAGGACTCCATACACACTGCACTCTGCTGTGCACGAGCATTGTCTGTGTTTGTGTGTGTGTGTGCACGCTGTGTGCTAGTGTCAGGGGGAGGAGACGTGAACCCTCGGACAATGGGCAGAAAGTGAAGCCGTGCGGAGACACCAGGAGGACACAAAGCGGAGCAGAGCAGATGTGTTTACCCACTGCATGCTGTCCCCCCTCTTCCTTTCCTCCTGTCAGCCGATTGGTCCAGGATAAAATACCTCAACATATATTGATGCCAGGGTCAGACAGTCGTGGTCCCCTGAGGCAGACTTCTGCTGACTTAAACAATCCCCTGACTTTTCCTCTAACACCACCATGAAGTGCTCGTGTTTGAGCTCTCAAGTAAATATTTCAACAGTTGTTGGACGGACAGTCATGGGATTTGAATAGACGATCAGTATCCTCAGAGGACAGATCTGCATGCTTTGAGCACTCCCTGATGTGCAATCAACAAATCAACATTACAGGTTGACTATTACTTCACTGGGTGATCTCATTCCTCTCAATGACATTGTGACCTTGGGAAGAATTACACCTGCTTCACATCAGTGTCTTGCTGCATCCAACTGCTGTACGGTACGGTAAAACCGGTTTTCCTCCATGTCTGTGCCTTATATTTATCACTAGAATATGTGATATTAACGCAAGAATAAACAAGAGGAATGGGGAAAAAATAGCTATATACAATTTATATTATAGTTTCTGTGCTTTTGCACACACAGCTAAACGAATGAACGAGTACAAACAGGGCTTATTTTGGCATTACAGTGGATATAAACTGCACACACTCGCAATCCTGCAGCTACTAAAATGTTTTGGGCAACAGTGGGGAGCACATTACCACGGCACAGCAACAGCCTGAGATAAATGTTGCTGGCTCTGCGTGTGTGTCCCTCTCTCTCTCTCTCTCTCTCTCTCTCTCTCTCTCTCTCTCTGGATCCCTACTACTCTCTCTCTCTCCGTTGCTCTCCCTGCTCCATCTTGTAGCTGTAATGCAGAGCGGAGTGTGGGAGTGGGGAGATGAAGGGGGTAGTTGTGGCAAACCAAAAATCCTTCCCTGCTCTCATCCATTTGATGTTGTTCCTCTCCTCTGTAATAAGCCGATGTCCTTGAGAAAAAGAACCAGGAAAAAAGCAAAGTATTCATCAAGATGAGCTTGAACAGAGACAACTTTTACATCTGCTCAAATGCAGATTTTCACGCCTGCCGTTTCATGGTGGTTTGATTCCAGGCAGAGGCAGAACCATATGAATTATAGATCAGCTTTTATTCCAGCAGATCGTATACAGTCAGGGGGAGGCGATACCAAAAGCTGTTGAAAACAAATAAACCCCTGGTTCTGGTCACGTTTTTTGGATCAGAAACAATTAGTGTCGTCTCGGGCTGAATCGATTAAAAATCTACTGCATGGCGAGCACTGAACATGGTGTTTAGGCTTTAGAGTAACGGATGGCACAATCCAGTTTGTTGATAAACCAAATCCTCACTTAAATGAGAAATCCGCACAGTTCGGCTGCCAGTTCAGCTGAGGGGCTCTGGATCAGCCTGATTACTTTGGGCTGACTGCAGCAGATCAAAGTAATCCCCGAATACGAGAGAAGTTTGTACACGGAACAAGCATGTAGTACACTGAAGCACAGCGAGACGACGTGAGAGCCGCACATTTTGTCAGTGTTTAGTGGAGGCAAGGAAGGCAATGCGGGTGTTTTGTGACGGTTTGCTGCAGACAGAGAGCATGCTGGGTTTTATAATCAGGATTCAGAGATCACCTTTAGCTCCCACCATCAGTCAAACCTGTCTTCAGGCTTCCACACAGGGATGGAGGGAGGAGGGAGGAAATGAAAGGACAGATGGGGACACAGGGTTGCTACGCTCTGCGTTACATGCAAGTGATGCACCCTGAAAAATTGTACAATAAGGAAATGTGATTTATGTGGCCATTGAATTTAACCCTCTGTGTCCTATAAGTGCTTTGTAATCTTGTGAAATTCACTTACTCTACACCAGTGTTCCTTTTCACTACATTTCACATCGAATTAACTCTGAATATGTTCAATTTGTTACAATGTACTGGTGGCCTGTCCAGGGTATATTTTCTGTCTTCTCCCTATGTGAGCTCAGTACCAGCAGACTCCTGCTATACCAGTGGCTATGACACTGTTAAGATAATGAATAAATGGATGTTTAGTTTTCAAACGCCAACAATGTTCAGACTACCATTCATTCAGTGAGAACCATCCATCCATTATTGTGGGGGTCTAATGGGAGCCAATATCAGCAATACACCATGGACAGGTGCAATGGACTGGTGAGTCCATCGCAAGGCCCAACACGCCATATTCACACTTTACACAATTTAGTCTCCAATCAACTTTGATGCGCCTCAATGACTGTAGGGGAAACAGAGAACCTAGAGATGAGAACATGAGAACATATGAACCCAACAAACTGGGGACCTTCTAGCTATGAGGTGCCAGCGTAAGTCACCGAGCCAGCATCTCTTCAACTATTACTGCCCAACAGTCCAACAATTACTGTATAGCTCTACGTGTCCCACGCTACAGCATTGATATGATGTGTATGTCTGCTATTTTTGTTCTGTGTTGTTTAATAACATAACTGTGTGTGTGGTGACAACATGTGTGTGAGTGTGTGAACTCCACACAGTGCCAGCATGTGTACACAGCAGGTCTCATTTCCTGATTCTCCGGTCAGACGCTGGTTTCTCTTTTGAGAGCCGAGCCCACAATGACATCAGCTTCCGCCAACACACCAGCCGTCTCCATGGCACCACACAAAGACATTTTTGGACCAGAGGGAGGGGGGGAGCATCATGCTTGACACATTTATAGGAGAGGTCTGTGCTCCCCTCTCCTCTCGTACCCTCCTCCCCCACCTTCTTCTTTCTCCATCGGTGTTTGTACAGCCGCCTGCTCTGTTTGCCGGATCATCAAAGAGCTTCTCAGACTTCCACGGCTCTGGCTCTCTCTCGATCTATTTTAGCCTTGCGGCCTCCCTCTCCTCTTCCGCTTTCTTTGGCCCCTAATGACGACCGCTATCCATTAAATCTGTTTCTCTTCCTCACTCCTCAGCATCTATTTCCTTACTCCCTCCCCCTCTTCTTGGTCACTCTTCTTGTCAAATGGAGCAATGACTCCAAGGGCAAAATGCCGAGTGAAGAAGTGACCACCCACTGGGCTTTGTCTAACTCTTTGCCCCGATGGACAGAAGGCCTGTGTGTGTGTGCATGTGTGTGTGAGTAAGAGAGTTACACGCAGAAGGAGAAGCAGATGGGACAGGCTGTGGCAGGTAGGGGAGAGCCCCAAAGCGACAATCAAAATTAAAATAGATAAATAGATAAATAAAGTTAGATAATATCAGGGATAAAAATATCGCCCAATGCTACCAGTCGTCATGATAATCTCTGGTGCCCCCGTTGTAGCCCTCCCTCCCTCTGCCTGAAGTGTAAAGGAATATATAAAATGAAGATCCATCCATTGAGGATATTCCACTCTTTCCTCCAGGGTCTTCAGGCTTTTACAAATTCATTGAGCAGCAGCTCCTTTGAATATGCAGACCTCATCGGCTTAGAGCGTAATCTAAAATTAGGTCATTTTTTTCCTGATTTCCACTGCTCCCGTTGAACCTCGGCTTGATTTTTTTCCCTCTCCTCTGCACTGCCTGGCAGGATGTTCTGCCAGGCTCATGTCTTCCCTTCGTGTGGCCAACAAAGGAACGACAACCTCCACCCAGATGCGAGATGATGTCATCACTTGTGCAAGAGCTGTCACTTTATTGTGCCTGAATTTTCAATCAGTTTGACATATACAGGTCAGCCTACTTCAGATCTTGATGTTCAGATGATAGATCAGACGAGTTTGTACTTATATTGTGCAGCTGAAAAGACGGAGCAGATGAAAGATTATTGTTTACTGCGGCAGCGTGAAAGACAATTGATCAATACAGTGCATGTGTTGGGTAATTTTACAGCAATAGATTTCTGATGAGACAGACCCTTTACACGAGTTAATGCTTCTTTAAAGAAAAAAGACTTCATTGCTTTTCAAATATTTTGTGTGTTTGTGCACTTGGAGTGAATATAACCAAGCTGTAGCTATATGGTGCACGGAGTCATAAGTCAAAAACTATGCCATCAACTCACATTCTTCTTCCCATCCCCTCAAGCTAATTGGGCTAAAAGTCACACAGTCACTCATTCAGCCAGCACCGAAATGGCTGCTTCCTGTCTTGTTTGCATGACACTCTGAGTTAGGCGAGGTCACCGAAGCTGTGCAGTTTGTTCTACAAAAGCGTCCCGGGGGCGAGGGGGGGTAGGGGTGGGGGGCTGGATACAGAGGTGCCGACACGTTAAGCCAGTTTGACAGCACCCAGGAAGGTGGAGTCTCCGTAGAGGGACACGTTGGCCGTGGATCGCGGGATCAGCAGCTCCAAGTGGTCACCCACCTCCAGCTTCACCACACCTGAGAAAAAACAGAATAGACAACGACTTTCACACCCCGCGCTCGCATCTTCCGTCTTTGCAGCAACAAACAACCATCACCCACACCCACAGACATCGAGCCTTTGCATGCACACACACACACACACACTGTAACAGCTGCTGCAGAGAGGGTGCACATAGCTGGACACGAGCACCAACAGCGGCTTACCTCCTGTGTAGCAGGTGTTGTAAGGGTGCACAGGGTTCATATTCTGGATGCAGCGGAACAGGGTCACATACGGAGCCTCGTCTCCCACCACGTTCCTCTTTATCCGGATCACCACGTGACCCATTGCAAAGGTGCTGTCCATGTAGTAGACCTGAGCACATCATGAAAACTGGGTTAAATCCCCCTCACTGTGTGTGCACACGATCGTGATAAACAATCCTACGCTTTGTGTATCATGTGAGCGCCATTTGCATTTCGTCTTCTTTATTTGACCTCTCTTCAAGGTCTGCTAATCAGCTACATGCTTGAGTGGTGCACACCCTTTTTTTTCTGTATGTAGACCCTTCCCCTCCAGTGCAAGAGCTGGTGACTACGAAACAGACTTGTAGCACCCCTGTGTGGATAAACGATAAAATGACAGCGAACGGACCCACCTGGCTGTACACAAAGAAGTAGCCCTCCTCTTGGACTAATATGCTGTCGCCGTCCGCCACCAGGGCGGAGCCTCTCTGGAGCCCGGTCTGCCAGGGGATACCTGTGTGTGGCGTGTTAAACTCTGATCCAACCAATAACGACACATGAGAAAACAGTCAATCAAAGACGAAGCAGTTTGTTGAGATTTTAACAAAACTACTCTAGGAAAAGATCCACTCTAATATGGGAAAAAATGGGGACGCAAGTAGAAACATTAACAAGTCACCAAGCTATTCTAAAGCGAAGCAGGCAACCATACTTTACCTTTCCTGAAGATTTTCCGGCTACTGTTGGCCAACAACTGCAGACATGGCTGAGAGACTGCCACAAAACATAACAGAAATTTTGAATCTTTTTAGGCCAAGGATTCACATTGCTCTTTCTGCTTCTCTTTATCCTCTCTCAGTAAAATTTCATTGAAAATTGCGCTTGGTCAAATGCAGATGAGGATTTATTCACGCTGTGGTAATGGATCTGTTTTCTACTGTTGAGGTTTTCTTGGAAACTGACCTTATCTTTTCAAAGAGCCTTAGAAATGGGTCTGAAGTGTTTCGTAGGAAGTCTTTTGCAATTTTAAGTGGCAGCTGGGTAAACTTAATACCAAAACAGTAAGGAATGCGTTTGGAGCTGTCATCACCACAAGACAATCAATCTGAATAAATACCTCACATATTTTGCAAGTGAGCACTGTCAGACTTTAACGCTTTAAACTATTGAAAGGAACCAGTAAGCGTATATCCCACTGTAACTGGGAGTTCAGGTACAGTCCAGTGTGTCTCACCTGGGGTCTCTGCTCTCGGGTCCGATCGCCTCCTCCTTATCAGGGCGAATGGGTTTTGAGACTCGCGTTGGTGCAGCGCCTCTTGATCCCCTCTCCTGATGCTGATATTCTCAGTCTGGACAGACACAACAAAGCGCTCAGAACAACTCTGGACGCTGGTAAAAATGCTCCAGTGCTCCTGCCCTGGCTGTCTCTCACCTGTCCTGCGTGCTTGGCCTCCCGTCCCTCCTCTCTCCTGCGATAGACCTCCGACTTCAGTCCCTCCACCTCGGCCCTGAGCGCCACCAGCTGGTACAGGGACAGCGCTGAAAGGGAGGAGGAGGTGACAGCGGCCAGCGTCAGCAGGAAAACTGGCCACGAAAGCCTCCCCTCACCTGCCCTCTGTGCACTCCCTGGCTCCTCAGCAACCATCGCAGCTCACACACTCTCCCGAGCTCTCACAGGGGCAGCATGACCAAACTACACCGCTGACTTCAACTGATGTCTACTTGTGATGGATCATCCAGATTTTCTCCCCAGACCTGACCTCTGCTTCAATTGCTGTCCAAGTAAAGCTCCTACTTCCTTAACTCTCGTTTTTGTCCTTCAGTCGCCGATTCCAGTTCAGCGTGAAGGATTACGCAGAGAGAATTAAGTATAAAAAAACAACACAGCTTCCCCTCAGTTGTTCCGCTCAGCTAACCACACTTACAGCTTCCGGCCCAAACAGCAGCCCTCACAAATCACTCTCCTCTTTATCTTGCTAGTTCAGAATAATACAACACATCTCGACTCCTCCACATTCTAGTTACCGCTGCATTCGGGGGCGTGGAAACAGGAAGCACGGTCCTGGCAGTTAGTTGAGTGACTATGCAAAAAGGGTGGAGAGGTGTCAGACTGGGGAAGAGGAATAGCATTTATTAGTGCCACCATAGACATAGAGCTTGGTTATCTAGGGGGGCAAATGCATTGTGAAAGGAGGAAGTGTCAAAATTACAGCGATGTGAAAAAAAAAAAAAAAGTCATTTCTCAGAATTTAAAAAGTGAAGTGATGACATGGAGCAACCATGTTTACAACAAAAACAAGGCAAGGAATTTTAATGTATCAATTTATTGCATGTTACAGTACAGAAAATAGAAAGTGAAAATGTGTGCTTACAAAGAAGTTGTCAACATTGTTTTGAAATAGAAAAGAAACATCACTCTAAAATGGAAAATCCCTCAAAGTGACTGCTTCGTCCTAAAGGATAAAGATGAGTAATTAGGATGTCCGACCGATCAGCTCGGCTATCCGTCAACGCGTCCAACAAGTCATGGTAGATTTACACAAATCATATCAACACTGTGCAGGCTCATTCCGGAGAGATTTGCCAAAACAAAAATCACATACCAGCTTGCAAATGCAAATTACACCAACTTCATCCATTCCACTCTATACACAATCATGTGAACACAGAAAACATGTTCCATAGTGCATTTGCACAATACCTGGCAACTGAGTTTCATATTGAGAAAAAAATAAGAACATTCAGTTTGATTTAATTTCATCAACAGGCTGGACAGTAACAATATGTTTGGCCTGGTTAGAAGCCAATAATCTAGTTATTACTAATTGAGCTTTAAGCCAGCCACCAACACCACGAATCAAGTGAACGATGATGAATTCCTACAGATTTCATGTTGGAGATGGAACAAACTAACAGCAGTGTAAACCAGGGCTTAATGAGTGTATAGTTACATGGCTGAATTCAGATCGCACAGTGTGCTCTACGAACGTGACATGGGATAATAATAATAATAATAATAATAATAAAACGCAACGTGTTTGACTCATTTCGATATAATACAAAAATGTCAGAAACTATTCTGTACCAATGGCAGCCAAGTCACACAAACAGGGAGGAGGAAAAAAACAAAAAAAAAACAAACAAAGGATCTATACATTTCCCATGAAGCACACTCGTTAATTCAAAACCACAATTCACATTCACGGTAGCCATTTTTGTAGTCGTTCTCATTGACATGAACCAATTTGGTCTTTTGACATTAGTTAAAATTTTACTTTGCATACTGCGTGCAAGCAGTATGGCATATGGCTGAAGAGATCTGTATTAAAATGGCTTTGATAGCACTGCAGAGCAGCATGCTGCATTTGGAAAGCAAGAGCAGAAAACAGTGTCGTTGCTCCACCCCCTGGAAGACATGCAGGAAAGGTTAATTAGCTCATTAAAGGCCCTCCAAGTGAGTAAAGCCGTTTTGCCACATACTGTAAGGATGGGGCAAGATGCAGACCGAAAAATCCTTCAAATAACAATTATGAACCGGATGATAAGGAAATTAATGACAAAGTTGACTAAAAAGTTGTACGTTTTATTTTTGGCTTTTAAAAAGTTTGGTTCGGATTTCTTTTTCCCCCCCCTCACGTACATGCTCATATGAGAGCGTGACAAGTCACTGGTGTTGACATTCTTCCCATCTGCACAAGTTACAGAGAAATGCACTTTCGGTGCCATCTAAAGTTCAACCAATCTAAAAGAAAAAAAGCGTTCACACAAAATGTCTCTTTAGAATTGGCCAGCCCCTTTGTTGATCCGAGTAGAGGATTAGTAACACAGAGGAAATGTTCTCCTCGGTACTTAGAAAAACCCCACTTGCTTTGTCTTTCTCACACTGCTGATCCTCATATTAGCTTCTGCTCAACTTTGAGTCACTTTGTTGCATATTAAGAAGGCCGTATGCTTTGCAACTCATCTCTTCCAGTGGGTTTACATTCCAAGAATATCTCTTTAGCGGGGCTGTACGGACGGGAAGGTAACCAATAACCGCCTCGCTGTACATATGAGCATATATCTTAGTGTTGTGGCAGACTTGAAGAACTGTCATTCAGTAACAAACCACACACAGAACAAGCCCATTAAAAGAAAAAGCCTGGGCTGTGCTCTAGTGGTGTTTTAGGAGGACAAAGCAACTGTCGCCTGTGTCTCCAAATCATGCTGAAACAGAAGTAGCTTGACAGGAAACAAGATCTCAACTACTTATTTCTGATAGGCAGAAGTAAGCACACTTATCTCACCGACCACTTCAGCTCAGCCTGACACTTGCAGACTGCATATAATTATTTAGCTTCTTTTTTTTATATTTAAGGGTATACATAAATATCAATCACTACGTCGTGTCATGCCAGGCTGCTGAATGTAACGAGAATATTTCTCACCAAAAAGGGGAGAAAAATAATCACAATTATGCTCCTGGAAGTATTGCTCAAAAGATGTTAGCCTACATTACTCAATACTTGGGATAATCTGAACAAAAAGTGCAATGGGTTAACAGAGATGTATATATACAGATGGGCCTACATATTATCAGTGTCTCTTTCTGTATGTCTGTAATGTTAACTCCAGTAGTAATCACTTTTCACTGAAACCTTGTAGGTCCTCATATGGTCATTAAACGTACCATAAGATGTTATTTCAAATTGTAGTCAATGCCAATAGACCCTTTACAGCAAATCCTATAGTGGTTGTGACGTGTCTTGTGTCTTGCAGTGTGGGCATGTATTCTCTGGCTTCATTCATTAAAGGTCAAATACATGCATTCATAGCTGCAACACACAAAAATAAAAGTCATGAGGACATTTTTACCTTTTGTTAAAACCTTGAAGAGTGGAATTATCTTAACAAATACATTTACAGAAAAGTAAAAAGGATGAAATAAAACAAGAACCCAGACAAAAGCATAAAAAAATGTACATTCTTTCCAAAAATCAGTAAAGTCCATCCAATTATTTCTAAGAAAGCTTTCACTTCCTCCAGCCAGTGACCAGTAGTTGATGCCTGACTGTTTTTTTTCTTCATTTTTTTAGATTATTGTGACGCTGGCTGAGGGCTGAGCGCTCTCCTCGTGCGCATGGCTCTTCAGCAGGTCTTTCATGAACTGCTCCAAAGCAGCAAAATAGCCCTGACACTGCCACGTGTCGTTGTGAGTGCCCTCTGGAAAGATCGCCAGGCGTTTAGTCCGCGCAGGGGACAGCTCATACAGTTGCTTCATCATGACTGGTGGGATGAGCTGGTCCGACAGACCAGACACAAACAGCGAGGGCATGCGGCACAGCGCCACCTGCCGATAGGACAGGAACTGATTCCTGTAGCACCACAGGGGTAGCAGGCGCATGGGCAGGAAGGAGAAGAGCGTTGCCGCCATGTGTGGGATGCTGAGGAAGGTGTTTTCAACAATAATGGCGGCCACGCGGTGAGGATTGACGGACGCCAAGCGTACGGCCACGGCGCCCCCCAGTGAGCGGCCGAACAGGACCACCTTGGTCTTGTCCAGGTCGGGACGCGTCATCACATAGTCCAGGGTGGCCTCAGCATCCAGGTACAGCCCGTCCTCACTGGGCTCGCCTTCACTCTTCCCATAGCCGCGGTAGTCCACCAGCACCACGTTGGCTTTCAGATTGACCAGCATCAGCAGGGCGTTGGGCACCCTGTGCCCAATATTACCAGCATTGCCATGGAAATAAAGGATGGTAGGTGGAGCAGAGGACGCAGGGCTACTTTGATTGCCAGGGGTGCCTCCAGTAGGCACGTCCCCTCCAGTGTAGCGAAGCAGTATGAGGTTGAGCTTCACGCCGTCCTTGGTCCGGATGTACACATTCTCGTGTGGGATTCCTGTTGGCATGGGAACGTAAAGGCGCGAAGAGGAGGGCTGGTCGGGGAAGTAGAGCAGCACGTCCTGAAACTTGTAGAGGATGCCCGCCACAGAGGCTAGGATAAGAGCGAGGAGAAAGACGCCTCCGTACAGGTGGAAGGTGAGGATGAGAGCCAGCAGGGAGACTCGACAAGCACCCCAGGACCAGGAGGCCAGAGCCAGGGTGCAGCGCTCCATCGCCCCCCACAGCCTCCAGGGCTTCTCCATGGCGACACGAGAGCTGAGTTACGCAACACACACTCTGGAGATACAGACACAGAGAGGCAAAACAAAAAATTACAGTGAAGACTGGTTGAGTATACATGTACAAAATCGAGGACTGGATTTGAAAAAAGGCAACATTCAAGTGGGCTAACAAAGAAATTGAGTTAGGGCTAGTGTTAGGGATTGGTGGGGAACGGTGTCTTTTCAACCTGTAATTACTACTTTGTCGACTTAGTTAAAGGCTTACTTAAAAAAGTCAAATACATTGCATACATACATACATAGATACACGTGCACATCCATGTCTGGCAGTGTAAGCGTAACCAAGATCCAATTTCCTTCCAGAACCAAATTAATTTCAATTTCATCAAGAGCACACTTGATGACTCTTAATGAAATGGAAACCCATGGATCAGCTGTAGAAACAGATGTAGCTTGTCATCTCTTTGCAGTGGTGAGGTTCTCCAGCACCAGTGATTAGCATGAAGTGCATTAACATCGCAGAGAATCATTTATGATAACAATCATAAATATTACAAGGCTGGAGAGTGTCTGGACCGCACCCTCAGAGGGAGCTGTTGACAGCTGCTATCTGCCTGGTGAAAAGCAAACACGACTAACGAGAGTAGCAGATAGGCTAGTTAGCAGGCTAACTGTCACTAGCGCTTCCGGCTGCTGTTGTCCGGGCTGTCAAACCAGTAGTAACACACCAGGGTGTCATGTTGCTGCCCATAAAACCCGAACAGTCCCCATTACATTGACGTTTAGCTGACTAGCCACCAAGCTATCCTCCTGGTCTGCATTTCTAGCTTCCCTTCTCATACAGCTGCTAATGCTATGAGCTGTGTAGTAGCATTTTAACTCTGTCCTCAGAGCTCTGCAGGCAGCCACATACTCACCCTTCTCTCATCTTTATCGCCCCAGCTTCCAAGAATTGGTTTGCACAACAGGTGAGTCCGGGCAGCCCGGCCGCTATCATGCAGCCCTGTGGAGGTGAGCTAGGTGGATGATAAGAGTAGGTGGGCGGTGAGGAGGAGGTAGCAGACTGGAACAGCAGGAACCGGCGAAGCTTAGCCACACAGCTGGTTAGCATCGCTGGTGTTACCTTCAGCAGCTCCGTGCTGGGCTCGGTGCAGGACTCAAGGTTCCACCGGTCAACTTTGGTATTCATTTATCCTGATTTTTTGGAGGTTTAACCGTGACATATGAATGTGTCATTAAAAGATCATTACAAATCGCCTGAAAATCTTAATTTAAGACTGGACAAGCATAAATTCCTGTACAACCCAAGACAACACAAGACAACCGTTAAAATGTTTGCTTTCTTTTTTTGTGTTTAAACGTTGTTACCAGAGCGTGTGAATTCAGAACTTCAATTCAAGACACGTTTGATTATTTGTCTCCAGCAATTTAAGTGAGGTTTTACTCACTGTGAAACTGATCCCTTTGATTCACCAAAGTACATAAGCACACACACACTACTGATGCTATTATACCTGTATTACATGTTCAGTTACTCAACTACAACTAATATACTACTGCTATTTATATTACAGTTTTTCTCTGTTGGTTTGGCTCTTTTTTTTTTAAACAGAAATGACATTTGTAAAACTATAAGATGTCTTACAGTTCTGCACATCATCATAGCTCACTAGCTCATATCTCTCCCAAAACTATTCACACATGCTTTAAAACTAGATTCCTTTCCCATAATCCGTACCATCAAAATTGCAAAAATCGTTCTCAGTTGCTTTGGCTCATTTGGATTCAAGTTGGGTGGTTCAGCATAATACCATGGCTCACCTGCAAAAGAAAATTCCTTTCTCATATAAATAGACAGTGATTTCAAGATTTCACACACTGCACTCACAAGGCTTCCAAGAGCACATAAGAAGAAAATATATACAGTAGTCTCTACATGTATGAAATGTAAACACACAAAAAAGGGAAATTTTATCTAGCCTGCAGTGCTGTGAATAAAGTTTCACAGCTACAGTAACACTTTCACCGGTCACTGTCGTCACCCTCATCCTCCACCATTCTCTTCTTCCTGCCCATACACACACTGCTCTCTGTTAGATAGAGCTTTGTCCACATCGCAATGGATGTTTTCCCTTGCAATGCAGCGAGGGAAGAAGCGGCACTGATCCCCTGTGATGGAGTACATGGAGCAGGGACCTCTAGTCTGGAGTCCGACGTTCATACACTCTCCACCTCCAAGCGGAACAAAACTCCTCAATCGGATTGAGGAAAGTAAAAGCGTGGTAGAAACTCCATGATAATCCTTGGATGGGTAGTTGACCAGGCCCTGATGAGTGGACCACAGTGCAAATTCACATTGTCTCAAAGGATCACATAGTGTGGTAGGTGAGGGCCTTCAAGCACGCTCTCATTTTCTGGGACCAGATCTGTATAATGACTGTCTAAGAAAATCACCCTATCCACCCTAGCGTATACCAGAAACCAGTACAATGATAGATATGCATCTGATATGTACTTGCGTGCATCTGAGATGTGGGAAACTCCTCCTTTGTTAGTGAAGTTCTAATTTCACCTGATTCATTACTGTCGTGAATTTATCAAATGTTCCAAGAAATCAATATATGTTGTTCATGGTATTCTGTTGTTGACTCATTTTCACTATTTATTTGACTATTGTGCATTAATGAAATCGTGCTGACATGTTTTGTAGAGAACAACCATTAGACTGAGAATCAACCAATTAACTAATTCGATGAAATCAATGACAAATGCCATTCTGTTGTGAACGATTGCGAAACATTTAGAAGCTTTGTCTTTGTTTCAAGAAATCAGCCAAACCAATGGAGAAAAACTGTAATGTGTCATGTCACGCACAACACAGAGTGGTGGTAGATCAAATTTGAGTTTTATTATATTTGGCCACCAGGTGGTGCTCTTAGAAAGAATGTAGCATGAAATTGACACAGTGAAGGTTAATTTTACAGGTTTAGTGTAAACCCTCCATGTAACAGTAATATCTCTAGAATCACAATGATGCCTCAGTGTGCATACATTTTTTTAAAATTAACTTTTATGTGTGTCACAAACCAATGCAATATGCCCTCCCCCCCTCTATTGTCTTGTGGATATACTGTAACTTGCATGAATGGTTGCAAGAGTCGGCACCAAAAGCAAAGGGATTCTGGGAAATACGGTCTCATATGTAAAGAACTGAACTGACTGTTCATCTGCTGCTGCGTTTATAACAGTGGGCTATAAAACAAAATCCTTAAACTCAGTGGAAATTAACATCCAGAAACTAGGAACTCAGAGAACAAGACTTATCAAATACTCATTCACATACTGTATTCAATGCTGATGTTTGTTTTCTCCCTCTTTCTTGTTTGCCTATTGGTTTTGCTATATTTAACATCTTGCTAACACTCAGTGTGACCTTGGAGGAGACAGACAGATTATGTGCAGACTAGCACAGCTGTTGGCCGTGCACTGTCCTTGAAGTTTGTTTGATTCTGTGGCATTGAAGTCAGCATCAGAACCCTCTTTGGAGCACGCTTCTATTCTGTTAGACGTTCCTGAAATTCACTCAGTACATTTGTAAAACATGCATTGCATGGTAACATGTTTGTGTTAGTTGTACTTGAGATAGAGGAGCTGACACCAGCTGCAAAGTCAGGTAAAAGTTAACACTGCACTACATCAGAGGAGGTTTTGTCATCACATTTATGATAGCATGCTCATCAGTGGACAAGCTGAGACCTCAACAAAAGATGATCTGCAGGTAGTCTACTGGGAACACTACAGGGTTTCTTTCTACATCTATCTTTTCTACTTTCTGTACCTGCTCTCTTCTGGTTCAGGCCCTGCTGCTCTGTTGCATAGTCAATAGCAGCACTAAAGGTTTTGTGATATGTGCAGATGTTTTAAAAAGATTCACTTAAAACTGCCAAATTGCTTGATCTACATGGTGACAGGTCTATGTTTTGAAATCCAGTCAGACCGAGGGCCTTTGTGTGTGTGTGTATTTCCTGTGCATGTGTGGGTTTTCTTTGGGTACTCTAGTTTACCTCTACCCTTCAAATGCATCCATTCAGGTCAATCAGAGGCTACATTTTTCATAAGTGTGAGTGTAAGAGTGTGTGTGCCCTGTGATGGAATGGTTAAGTTGTCATATATGTTGTAGGATAGACTCCAGCAGACTGTTGCAACACCATTGCGTACTAAACAGGTAAGATGATGGATGAATGGATGAATGGGCATTCAGAGTGAGAAAAAAACAATCAATGATTTTGGGTGGATAGCCTGAATCTTGAGCCATCTGTCTACTTCCCTCAAGTCCATGGAAAAAAAACTGAATCTGTAGCAGTGCTACCCCTGAAATAGATTGTTGTATAGTTACTGTAATGTGTCTCCATGGTCTTCTCACTCTCCTACCCTTCCATGTTACTCTTGAAAAAACAGAGCATTTAGGACTGAGGTCAAATAATCAAATGCATGGGTCTGACAGGAAAAGGCACAGATTCAGATCAAGTTGCTACTTCATTACTTCATAGCACACTCAGACTGTCGATGCTTCAGAGATGTGGTCAGGGCCATGGATTCTAACTTGCACCAAGCTCCATGAGATCAGAGATCAATGAACTAGTGGGATGGTACCCTTCTCCATCCTCTGAGGATGAAGCTGTGCTTTCCATTTCAACTTGGACACTTTCAAATATGTTCATGTTCAAACTCGATTCATTATTTAGAGTCTTCCGGACAGAAAAAAAGAAAGGCTCATAATCATTGTGCAGGGGCATTTTAATGGCTGCAGTCTTGCATAGAAGACACACACATACACACACACACACACACACACACTTGTCTTTTTAGGTTATAGGCAGTGCTGCATTCTGATGGATTCAGCTCATAAGAGACTGACAGCTGGCAAGTTCACCCTCTCCTACCTATGACTCAATTACCTTTGACATGTCAGTCAAAACATCTATTACGCACACACACTCCAACTCTCATACACACTCACAGTGGCACACTGTGGCTCTACTCTCGTATTCCCACGACTCAATTACTTGATATATAGCACTCTAAACAGCTGGAGGGCCCGAGCTCAATAATACAAAGTCAGAGCTGCAACAGGAGGAGGGGCGACTGTGATGACCTGCCTGGGAATATCATATCATCAGGCCAAGGGACGCAGTTATCATTCAGCTCACGCCACACACCCGATGGCCAGGCTATTGATACGCTATTGATTTTTCTGTCAGTCAGCAGCTGTTATGACCGGCTGCTGTGGCTCAATCCCTCCATGTGTAGTAGTTGCTATTGTTTCTGCCGGTTGGGTGTGAAAGACGACGCTGAGCCCATCTGACATCATCGTGAGTGATGCCTCTTTGATTTGCAAGTCACTGAATGCCATGCACAAGGTGATAGATGTGGTGTCCATGGCTACAATGTAAATGTGTTGTCACCTTGGAGACAGAGCGTTGCTTTGAGTCAGAGAGGGACAGCCACATAATGGCAACTCTTCATTTTAAACACATCACAAATGAGGCAGGGCAGAAGTTACCTATCATTGGTGGACAACATAAAAAAAATTTATTTTTCTCCCTTTTCAAGCTGATTCATAATTGGCAAAGAGAGCTGCTGCCACTATTGTAGTGTCAGTCAACAAGGTTTAATGAGAGTGTACATTGTACAGTGATGGCCTAATCAGGTAAGAGCCATAGGAAGGCCTGCCTGGCATTGTGGACATGCAGCAAATAGTGCCAGGGATAAAAGTGTGTGGACACTGCTGAACAGTAAGTCTAAGGCAGCAATTAGGAGGCCTCCTGTGGGGAAGAGGCAGAGGCTTAATAAAGGCTACATTTTCCTCATTTCCTTTGCAAATAAACCTCTCACACCTATGATGATATCTATCACTGTAATTAACCTGCAGACATAGGTGTGCACACGTGTCCATATGCGTGTGCTCCTGTGTGAATTTTTTTGTCCCATCTTGTTAAAGTGCTTGGAGTTGTGATGATCATCATCCCTGAAAGCCTCTCAGTGAGCTAACAAATGAGTAATTACAGCTTGGGAAAACATAGTCTGTGCAATAATGAATGAAACTTTGCAGGGCCCAGCCACTTCAATTGATATTCCATCCATCCATCCATTATTTAATGGCTTTGTACAAATAAGCGTCGCACAAGGAAACACAGTTTTTCTAGTATTCGCGATTGGTCTCAGTGGCACTTAAAATCTATTCACCAAACACTAAAATCACATGATTTCATATAAGACAGGCTGCTTTTGTATGCACACACACACAAACACTATTAACCCTTGCACCAAGGGGAAATTTAAGGGTCTCATACAAAAATGTTTTTGGACTGTTTGGAAACAGGAGTACCCAAACCCCTTGTGGTCCTGTTCATTTTCCCTGCTGTGTTTACTAAGTCACCACGATAGGTACAACTTTCAGGAATTATGATCGCCACTCTTTCAGAAATGCTCTAATCATATCTGCACATCTTCAGAGAACAAGTGATCTTATCTGTACACCATCAATAATTTCCCCATCATTCACGGCCTCCTCCAATGGCAGACAAAGATAATTAGCACACTTGGAAATTGTAAAAACTAAAGATGAAAAGATGACTTTTAGAGAAGGTTGACTTTGGCTCTTTACACACTTGGAACAACCTCCACTGTGGTAACAACACTTGCCAGAACTGCTAAATCAAGCAGTCATCAAATTGTTTATTCATGCCATTCATTTTTAAAGGCCTGGCTTTGTCTTTGACTGTCTAAGTGTTTTTGATCTTGTTGCCAACAGGTGCATTTGAAGCAATAGTTTGACATGTTGGAGAATGATTTTCTTGTTTGCTGTCTTGTGTCGAATTAAATGAACAAATAGTAGATTTCATTCTCTCTGTATCACTCTGTATTAAAAGTTGTGCTTTTTTTCAGAGAGTTAAATATTTCATAGTGCAGAACTGTGACTTCCTGGAGTGTCTGCTGGTTGCCTATGAGGCCATGCCCACCTCAGCAGCCACCACCTCCACAGTAATCATCACCATCACTGTTGCAAACATAGCTGATACTGTACCTAATGTCCAGAGCTCAACACATCACGATAGCCCTAAACATTCCTCTGTTGTCTTTGTGAAGGACATTTTCTTTCTAAAGGAAGTGCGGAAATGAAATAGTGTCAGCAGCAGGCCCTATTTGAAAAAAGTGCAATATCAAGGGCACGCTGTAATTACAATGTGTTCAATTTAGCCTGTGGAGACTTCAGCCTCAGCAGAGAAGTAGTACCCACTGTCCTTGAGAAATGCAGCCATATTGTCTGAGTGAAGTCAGAAGGTTTCTAAACCCAAGGTAAACTGTGGGAATTTGAGTGCACATAGGGTCAGGTTGGTAACTGCCGTCCACTCAAAGAGCGAATTCAGTCAATTTAGAGAAAGCTCCGTCACTTCGTGAAGGTCAGTCAGACCAGTAATAGGTGATTGTTTGAATAGTTTTTGGAGATCACTCCTGACTGGGCTGATACCTGAGGACATGCAGACTCTGGTCGCCAGTAGAAACAGACAGGGTTGTGGTCCAGATGAAAGGTTACTGTTTTATCCTGTGGGGACGGAAAGGCCATCTTTCATTTCTCATTTAATAAGAGTGCACGACAGTGCACACAAGTGTGGCTTTCTATGGGTATGTGAACAGCCCAAAGGACAGAGAGAAGGATGTTCTCCTAAATTTTAGTTGTGAACTCTGTCAAACTGACATGGAAAGCACATAGACCATAACTGCTGTCATAATACAGAATGAGGGTTTGCTATGTGTGGCCTCAGAACATACTGGCATACATTCAGACATGTTATTTTCAATCATTTTCCATAACATGGAAGAATGCAAGGGCCCAGGAAAAACTTATGACTCTTCTACAACCAAGCCAGTCACAAATACCAGAAAGATTCAGTATGTAACACAAAAATACAAACATACAATCTGGTTATCTAATACCATTACCCTGCAAGTAATACTTTATGTTAGGCACTTATGAGGGGAAGGTTCTTGAGAGTGTCAGGGGGTCTCGCTCTAAACAGCTCCTGCAGCAGTGTGTTGCAAATAAAGACTAATAGCCCAGCTGGGGGCAAATAAGTCTTGTAACACCAGCACATTCCTTCATAGACATTTCAGGTGTAATAATCATCCGTCTAATTGTGGACTGGTCTAAGCAAGCACTTGCTACCATTTATACCATACATCCATCAGGTAAACAGCAAGTCACTTATAGGGTCCACCATGCAATCAGCGAAACGGACCTGAGAGTAATTATATCACTGCAGACCATTTCCAACAGGGGTTATGTTTTGTCACCACTATAGTGTAGGCAGAGATCCCTTATTAGAAGCTAGGAGAGGAGAAGAGGGCGAGAGGGGAGATGGATGATTAAGAGGAAGGGACAACATACAAGTCTGTGTCGTGATCTACGCATCCTGTTTCCTATATCGCTCCCTTTTCAGTCATATGACCCTGTAGTAAGTCAGTGTAACAGCCATTGCTCATGGAGCCTTGTGATTTAAAGACAAGAGTTTCAACCTGTGAATCTGGACCATATATCACTGCCTCCCCTACACATCTTCCCCTCTTTACTTCTCTCTCTCTCTCTCTCTCTCTCTCTCTCTCTCTCTCTCTCTCTCTCTCTCACCAGCTGTCTCCCACGCAAGGATACACACACACACACACGGAAGCACACACTTCCCAGGCACCTCCCCTCCTCACCCCTGAGGCCCACACAATAAGAGCTTAATGAAAAGGTACTTTACACTGGCGGCTGTGCTCTGGGGGAGATATCTTTAAATGTCACTGTTAATGGGAGGAATTAGCAGAGAGCAGGGTGTCCTGTATCTGTGTGTGAACGCTGCGCATCCTGATGACGACGTGTGATACCTGGATAAACGAGTTATAGCTTATTTGTCCTGCCTCGCGTGTGTCTGCACGTGGGAGGGAGGGAGCACGCATGTGTATGCTAGTTGGCCACCTAGCAGCAGTGATGGCAGTTCATGCACTTGATTTATGATCCTCAGGCCTCGGCTCTCTGGACCCCGGTTTGATTACACTGTATCACTGCAGCTACAGCCATGACCCCGCCGTGACCCCATAACTTAGCCCCAGTGCATGACGGGAGCTCGCAAAATCAGATGATGCCGATCTTTCCGGCCTGATTGATTTAACTATGGCTATAATTTCAGCATATCATTTATTTCCTCCCCTCGTCTCCTTCCTGTAAATCGAGCATCTCTGTAGTGCAATGCATCACGGCTCCAGTGAGCCCAGAGGAGCACGGTGAGAAGGATTGATGTTTTTCCACGGATCATTGCTGAGAGGGCCTGCTTAACGGTCACAGCAATGGTTTACATGCTTGATAGAAAGGTGCTAGAGAGACGGAGGCAGATGATGTCGCTGCTGTCTGATAAGCTCAGATGATGAAACCATAAATACGCTGAGATGAAACTCTAGGTGCTCTCCTCAAGGTGTGCTTCACACCGGCGCGCAGTAGACAGAGCCAGTGCAGAATTTATCACTTTTGACCTTTTTCTGAACTTTACACTGTCTATGGCGGATATTTACAGAGCCTCACAGAGAGGGGCATCACCGATGTCGAGAGAGAGAGAGAATAAGGAGTTGGAGGAAGGATAAGTCTCTGAGAGAGAAAAGCAGCTGGTGTTTAGGAAAGAAGGAGGTCACAAGTTTGTGTGTGTGTGTGTGTGTGTTGCTGCTGTAGAGGAGACAAGTCCTCTTTCATATCAAACAGGCTTTTAGCGAGCAGTTAGCTGGGCTGCAAATAGGCAGATAATAAAATTAACAGTGACATAAACTTATCATTCAGCATAGTCCTCGGGTACTCGAGTTTACAGAGGAGCGCCTGAAAAGCAACTTGTGAGCAGGCGTGAATTTAAGGCACTCCTCCTTTGATTGTCTCGCCCGGGCATAGGTTTTAGATTGCCAGGAGAAGCACAGATGTGTGCTGTGATCAGAAGTGGAGCAAGCCACCACAGGGAGAGAGGGAGAGATTCGCACGTGACTGGAAGACTGCAGAGTGTGTCTGCAAAGTCATCTGAGGTCGGCCCGGTCTGTGTGATGAGATGGATGACGCAGAGTAAGAGCTTAGGCCTGGGTACAGCACAGTGCCACACAGGCCCGGCCTCACACACACAACATGCTGCCATGCATGCCAGATGAGGTAGCGATTAAACGTCAGCTTTATTTGCAAACAAGGAAGCCACATGGGGCGAAGACTGAGAGTATACAGCTCCGTCGAAGCTCTGTGAGGGAAGGAAGGGGCACAGTGGTGCAAAGTTCAGCATGCTAATATGCTAAATATGATAGTGGTAACATTAGCAGGGAGACTACGTTCAGAAGCTCCAGGGATGCAGACACAGGCCTTTTGATGGCGCTACATGAAAGGAGAGCAATTACAGCTAATCCTGTAGACAGCATGAATGTGCGGTAGGGGTTAAATGGACTGGCCGTCCATTCATATTCAAAAGCCACAGATACAAATCTCATGCTGATGGACAACCTCTAGTCGATCTAAACATGCACATTCTTGGATTGTGGGTTAGGAGTCTGGACTACATGCATGCTTTGCCCAGAAAGGTCATGCACTGTGCCACTGATCAGTAGGAATCACCTCAAAGTTAAGATCCCTGTCAAAATCCAGTTTGGCCCTCAGCTGTTGACTGATGAAAAGTCAGGGGATCACCAGTGTCATTCCCTGGGGAACATATCTGTACACAACTTCATCCATGTTGAGATATTTCAGGGTGCACCACACAAGTGGAGGACCTGCCGTCTGACTGACAGACTGACAGCATAGAGACAGGCGCCACAGGCATGGCTATAAATGATAACTGAGACGGTCAAACACCAAATGAGAGGCAACGGGGCAGCCAAAAAAGCAGCGTCAGTGCACTTTCACTGATATGTATTGATATTATATCTGATCTAAGCTATTTCCACAGCGCATCCATTTTACAATTATGCGGTAAGACAGAGATGACATGAGTGAGATAGATCGAAGAGAGGATATTGGCCTGGACCCGTGTGATAGGCCTGTGAGCTGTGTTTTAACACAGTGGCAGGGACGGCCCGCTGTGGTTCTCAGGCTCAGCGCACTGACACACCGGGCCCGAGGCGAGGAGGAACAGGAGGGAGAGATTGGAACATAGCTAACCTGGCCTCTCTCCAGCCCCATCCCAGGCACAATCTGGATGGAAGCAGCATATTCCTGTGAACACACCGCTCCCACAGGAAGAGAGGTGACTGGATCTCGGTACTGGATGCTGCTCAGGATCCACGCGAGCCAGGATTTGCCTACCCTCCCAGGTCTTCAAAGGCTTCCATATGCCCCTCCCCCCTCCCCACTTGCCTGTTGGATCCAGGGGCAGACATGTCCCTTTCATCAGGAGGTGCTTTTCTCTGACAGCACAGATTAGTGAGAGGCAAATGCATTTAGAAACGCCAGGCTCATTTTCCTTGCTCGCACACTGAGCCTTTACCATGCTTTGCATTTATAAACGGTTCATCCAGAGTCTCCTGTCTGTTGTCCCATTAAGACTAGTGTATGAAATTTTTATGTAAGTGGTCCTCGCACCAGGAATACTAAGTTCCGGAGAGATCAGCAGCAGTGGAAACGGATGTAAAGACAGCAGATGGATGGGTAGACAGGTAGGGAGGGAAGAAGGTGCTGCAGCTCAGCTTGGTGCTGACAGCAGCGATGCCTGGTGACAAAAAAGCATTTGGGCTGGGCCTAGACTCTCTCTGCTGGAGTGCGGAGCCTTTCTCTCAGCCCCGGAGCTCCTGTAAACCCTGCCTTCTGCTGTTTACTCTTGGGCTAAAGCTGATGTTGCAGGGGTCTGTTCCCTCCATCTGGAGGAAGCTGCTCCACAAATGCATTGTTCAAGACGTTTCCCGAATCTCAGATCTTGGAATTTTGTGCACATCTCCGTCTTTTTTATTCTTAAAACCACTTTCTGTGAGATTTTTAAAATTCCCTGTCGATTGAGATACTTCTGCTATGTCAAACAGCACTGTCAGGTTCTGCTTTGATGAATAAGGGAAAGGTGCAGCTGAGGTGAATGGAAACTTATTCTTTTCTAGCATTCGTTCAAAATCCAAAGAGTTAGACAAATAGAATTGGGCTATAGTGATAGATCAGACAGTCTTAAGAGTGAATGGGATTCATCATCTTTGCACCATGAATGTCTGCCAAAGACTGTCTTATATTCCCTGGTAATCCTCCCCTCAGTTGTTGACATCCATTGCTATTGCAGCCAATGCTGCAAGCATGTAACAAAATGAAGACATTACCTGTGCACCAAAATCAAACACGAGGAGGAGGAAACGCAATTTTACTCCCCATATTAATTCTTTATCACCATCATAACCATAAAATGCCATTTTAGTTTAGTGTTTTGTCACAAGTCTTGAGCAGAAAACGTTCCAGTTGCCGCTCAAAGACTCTTCTTAAATTGTTACGCTGTTAGAAATCGAGCAAAAAGAGAAACCCAGTGCGTGATTACCATTTCCTCCTGGTCCTTTTCCCAGAGAGAAAGAGAGAGAGAGAGAGAGAGAGAGAGAGAGAGAGAGAGGCAAAGCAATCGCTCCCTGTGTAAGAGATTGTGTAGAGACTGTGAGAGCACCAGGATACAGTCTCAGGCCATCAGTGATGTAACATCACTGTAACAGTGGATGGAGACAAACACACCCCTGCACACACAAACACACACACACATGCACACACAGAAACACAAACGTTTAATTGTGTTGTGGGCAGAATGAAACAGTGTTTCATGTAAGGGTAGTGAAGACTTGCACAAACAAGTTTCCTCTGTATGTTTGTATTCTGCGTGTCTCCATGGCAGGGTGAAAGCCCCCCCGACAGGCACATTCCCTTTGATGCTGGAGGCATGAGGCATGGTGAACGCACACATCCAGATTGCATGGTGGGAATATGAGCCAGGAATCCGGGATCGTGGATATGGGAAAAAGGCAATGTCCTTGGGAAAGTGAGCTGTGTTGATAAGCCGCTGAGGGATTCCTGGAATGGAAATGGAGTGAGTCAATCGATCAGAGGAGTAAAACCCCGAGGCGGAGCAGAGGTGGTGCTGGGTGGGGAGTTGAACTGCATGATGGTATCTCCATCATCAGCTTAATCCCCCTTGATTCCAGTGACCAATTCAACAGGCTCAACAATGTGCATTTGTTTCTCCAATCGACCGCTACTGTACAGTGCATGCCCGTGAGCCTGCATATTTAATTCCATTTATGGAAAACCATGCATTTATTACGTCACCGCTGTTAAAAAAAAAAAAAGATTATTTTTCATCATTCAGTCAGCCATTGGTTTCCTTTCACTTCTGCATGGTTGAAAATCAATCGGTGGACTCCTGGGCTGTTCTTTTGGCTGTGTAATCCATCACAGTGAACAACAACCATCCATTTTTGTTGTCAAAGTTATATTATAATTATAATTTCTAATATTTCTACAGTTATCAGGAAAATGCTTATATTTTGTTTTTACAGGATGTAACAGTATAAAGCTCAAAATTAAAAACAACAACAATGACAAAAAACCTAAATATTACGTAGAACATGTTTGAACCAACTCTTATTTTATCTGTTTTATACCTTTCTGGTCTATCAGGGATCAACTGGTGTCTACCTGAAGCACACATGGGGCTAACACAGGAATCTTACACTCTGGACAGCTCTTCAGTCTATCACAGGAAACTCACACTCACACGTAGGGGTAAATTATCATCACCAATTGACTTAAACATGCATATTGTTGGACTCAGGGTGGAAACCAGGGTTCCTGGAGATTACTCATGCAAACATGGGAGGTACATGCAGGTACATGCAAAGTCCACAGAGGAAGGCCTTGGGTCTGACGAAGACTCAAACTGGGGACCATCTTGCTGTGAGACAAAAACAGAAGAGCATAGGAACTAGTCGACATTCAGTTTATCTAATGATCTCAAACTACTCCTTAACACTGAGCAGTAGAGTGATGCACATATGGCAGTCGTCCAAGCGCTAATTTTTGCACACACACACAAACGGAAACAATGTGCGTGGATGCATAATCCTGCACTAACCATACATCACTCAAGAGCAAACTGGCACTGAGGGTGTTGTCTCCCCTGACCAATCAGAGAGGCTCAGCTTGTCTCCCTCTCCTCTCTGACGTCATATGGACGAAAGCAGAGGAGGGGAGCAGGACCCGGGGATGAGAGAAGACAGGCTGACGGTGAGAGAGAGAGCTTTAGGAAGAGTCATATCAGAAGAGTCGTCCAGGGTCAGCTGAGTGGGAGAAGAAGGATGGAGAGGAATGGTGGCAGGGGGAGAGTGGGGGAGGGGCTGCAATGAAGTACTTGCATTTTAATGCCAGCTGTACAGAGCAAACATAATATGAGATGTGACGCGGCTGGTAGTTGTAAATTTGACAGAAATTCAGGATCTGGTACAGCTGGATGATGTCACCATCCTCTCTCACCTTGTACGGCTTCAGTGATGGTTGTTCAGAATGAAAAAGCTGAAGTCCTCATGAAAACACTGTAAAAAGTTTTATACATATACAATTCAAAACCACTATTATGCTTTTAGTTGCACTTGAATCAGAGTGAGACTTTAGTCAGCTTTTGGTGTCCTTTTAGTCAGATCACTAAAAATACAGCGAGGCCTCTGTGTGGGTATTCCAGATTTGTTAGGAACATTTCTAAATAGACATTCATGAATGAACGGTTGAGCTCAATCTGAACAACACAAATGTGCTTTGAAGTGCCTTTGACAAGCCAGAAGGGACAATGATGAAAAGATGGTTATAAAAGGGGTTTGGATACTGAATGATGCACTTATTGCATGCTCTCGATTTATAAGCCACTGCTCCAATGATGAGATACAGTTGGTTTGACAGACATCAAACTGCTTTGGAAACATTCCTTTAATTTTCAAGAGGAGCGCACTTAAAACCAACCTAACCTTAGCGACATCTCAAGCAAAGTTTTCACCTTGATAGTTATATCATGGGGATTATACTCCAATCCAAGGCAAGGCCTTGGATTGTCCATACACATACACTCCCTCTCTCTCTCTTTCATACATACACACACACACACACACACACACACACACACACACACACACACACACACACACATGCACCTGCATGAACAGTGGATGAGTCATGTCTGTCAACCTTAACTGTCACTGTGATGGCTTCAGATTTATGGGCCAGCAATCTGCATTCATCTCACAGGCATACTGTACTGTCTCTACTCTGTCTCTGTCTCGTCCCTGTCTTCTTCACACACATGCACACACACACACACACATACACACAAACTATCACACAGGAAAGGAAGTGTTGGGGCTTGACAGGTCCCTATATACACAGCAGCAGGAGGGATGGACAGACACCCGCATCTAAAGTGAGGGTCAGAGACAGAGCATGAAACTGAGCAGCTACAGTTAAAGGCAGACGAGACAATCCCAGCCGAACTAGGACATCTATTCCCGTGAGGCGTGATCACAGCATCCTGCAGTGACATAATATGTGAGAGCAATGAGTGATGAATGATGAGCATTCATGCAGCCTCTAGCCCTGACACAACAGATGTTTGCCATGACACCGAGCACTCTTCTGCATGCAGCCAAGGCTCCGGCTGAAATGCAGACCATGCAGGGGTTCCCATCACAGAGAGAGAACTTGAAGCAAACTGCTGACAGCCGGTGCAAAGTCACGACATGCAGATGATGTGACTTTCTTTTATCACTTTCCCCCACTTAGGTAGATATAAATCTGAGATTCAAATAGGCCAAGATGAAGTTGTCAAATATCTGTTGTCCACAGCTCGAAGAAATTCAGTTTGCTCCTAAAGAGGACTAAAGAAGCCATCCATCCCAATTTCTACCTTAACTGTGTTGCGGGAATCTGCTGGAGCCTGCCTACAGTGCTCACTGAGTGAAGGCAGGGAAAAGACCCTAGATAAGTCACCAGTAGATCACATATAAGCACATTCATGTCTAGGGGTGAATGAGAACACGATACCAGTGGATATGAAGCAAGCAGGATGATGGATGGATGGAGGAATTTATTTCTTTAAAAAGAAACAACAACAAAAAAACTCAGAAATGTTCTCAAAATACTCAAATTGACTCTTTCTTACTGTATACTGAATAGTGGTTATTTTAGCAATAAATCATTGATTGGATTACTTGTTGCAGTTATCTAATCCAACAGTAAGACCAACGTTTTAGTGTACAGAGTACAGTGAGCTCAGAGCTATCCAAGGTGCTGAAATCCAGTGTCGCTTCTCGGCACTCATCATATGAGATTTTTATTGAATTCTTTACACTATTCAATATGTTGCTGCATATTTTTTGGCAGAGGGGCGGTGCATGCACTAAGAGTAATTGGACTGGTGTTAGAATGAGCACTTTTTCCTCCTCGACAACAAATTGTAGAATAAGCTGCCTTAAGCACAAATTAATCAGGTAATCATCTCTTGTCTTATCACCAGTATACAGCCCATTAACATTAAGAAACACTCTCTCTGGTAGCTCTCCAAGCCACGCATGCTGACAGTGATTAGTAGCTTTAAGGGTGGGGATAAATACTGTAATTTACTTTCAACACCCTAAGAGCAGCGACCACCTCTCCTGCACACCTCTCTCTCTCTCTCTCTTCCTCCCTCGCCCACATACACATGAAGTATGGGCCATAGGGCCAGAGTGTAAGTCATGTTTGTTTCAAACTCACTGACCAAACACAATACGACTGATAAGAGGCGGGCAGGTCCATGATCCTGTTTATCCTATAGGCACAAACCCTGTGCTTGTTCAGCTGCTTTTCATTTGTTGTGAGGCATGAGTCGGACCACTCTTTACCTGTGTTGTCAAAGCCTCAATATCCCGCCTCCTGCTCATCTAGTCCAGACAATAAGCTGTATGAGCAACATGGGGATTTCCAGGCCAACACCAGGAGTGCATGAGGCAGGCAGTGTCAGGCTATCTTAATGAATGTGGGGTCCTAGCTGCATTGTTGCTCTTGTGAATGAAAGATCCCCGTCTCTCCTGCACCAAAAGCAAGATGTCGCCAAAAGTGTGGGTTTGTGCCTCACTCACAGCCAAAACATTTATGCGCCTGTTTTCTCTCTCTCCCGCTCCTCTGTGTGAGTGTGTGTGGAGAGAGGCCCTTTGTGTAAATTAATTTGGTAGAGATAAATCATTGACGGTTTACAAAAAACGCTGTCTCGATTTGCTCTCAGGTTCATTTTCCCATGCAAACGAAAAATCAGCAAATAAATGTGCTCGTAAAACTCAAAACTCTCTCCCTCTCTCCCTCCCGCTCTCCGTCCCTCTCCCTCTCCCCTCTGCTTCTCCTGTGTGTGTGTGTGTGTGTGTGTGTGTGTGTGTGTGTGTGTGTGTGTGTGTGTGTGTGTGCACATAGGTAATAAGCTGCTCCGCCACTGCGCAACGATGGAGCTATCGCAACGATGGAGATGACGCAAACAGCTCTCCGAAAAAGTGTTTCAAGACGAACATGGCGGCAACTTAACCGAGGTCCAAGATGACAATGGCCACGGGGAGAAATGATTCCAGTCTTTCCGCCCAGGGACGGGACAGAGACAGCAGCAGCAGCAGCAGCAGCAGCCTGCGTGCATCGACGGGGCTCGTCGCTCTCCTCCTTTAAGTGAATCCGCAAAGAGCAGACGCGCAGCATCAGCACCGCAACAGCTGGTCTCCGAGAGAGAGCAAGCCCGGGGAGGGACGGTGCGGGAGAGAGAGGGGGGCATGCGGTCAAAGAGGACGCCGTTTCCCCCCGGAGAGCCATGGAGAACCGGGATGCGGACGCACTAATTGGATCGGAATAGCGGTGCAGAGGAGCGCCCTGGCCCGGCAGAGGAGAACCAGAACCAGAGTCCATCTCGACCCCCCAAGTCAATGAGTATTGTGGCAGAGCAGCCCCCGCGGTGGAGTCGGCCAGGGCAGCGCTTTCCTAAAATATGACCAGGGGTGCTTGGATGCGTCGGCAGCATGATGAAGGCTTAAAATTCTGGTTTGCACCCCGAGAGAACGAGAAGCCATTCACCGAGCCGGAGCGGGCCCAGAGATGGCGACTGTCGCTGGCCTCTCTGCTCTTCATCACCGTCCTGCTCTCTGATCACCTGTGGTTCTGCGCCGAGGCCAAGCTGACGCGCACCCGGGACAAGCGCTCGGACGCCGGGCTCGCGGGGACGGACACGGGCGAGCCCCCGCACCCCCTCCACCACCACCTCCACCAACACCTCCAACACATCCCAACACCACCAGACCCCCGCAGGCTCCTCAGAGAGCAAGATGCTATTTTTCTAGGGAATTCTACCAAACCTCTGTGGCGGATGGACACCTGTCACCCCGACAGCCTGTCCAAAGACTGCTTCACTTTCACGGACGCGGAGACCGTGTGCCTGGGCCTCTCCGGCGGAGGGGAGAGGGGGACACAGTCGGCGTACGTGAACCTGAGCGATTTGTACCTTTCTTTTTGTAATTCCTACTCACTTTTGGATTTGTTTTACGGGTTTACGAGTCCGGACGCTTTGAATTGCACCCTGGATATGGCCATGGGGGCGGATCAGCCGGGATGCAGAGAGTGTGTGCGGGCTTATCAGAGTCTCGACCAGCAGGCGGAGAAGAACTACCGGGAGTTTGAACAGCTGGTTCAGAAATACGAGACGGATGCATACTCGGTCAGGACGTGCATGGAGGAATGCAAGGTGCACGCACGCACACACACACGCATACACACACGAAACACACACGTAACACGCGCAAACGTGCGCAAGGGCGCACAAGTACATCTAAGGGGGTGGGTTCACAGTCGTCATGGCAACCGCTGGGTATATCTGTCAGTATATTGGTATTTATCTTTCAGGCCAGCAGTTCAGGCCGGCAGAACGCCGCAGCGTCTTTATTCCATCACTTGACCTGACAAACACACAGCTGCTCCACAGGAGGGAGGCACCAAGGTGCCAAGGGGGCTGTAGGACAGGTCAACACGGACCTGCAGCTCTTCATCATCATCACCACCTCCCCACCCCCAACCCCTCCACCCCCCCGCCCCCCAACCCCCACCTCTTCCTCTTCCTCTAGCATCCTGGGTCTTACCCCTCTCTCATGTGGGCGACTTTCTGGACTGTGACTGCAGAAGGTGGCATTTGGAGTGAGGGGCTGACGTTTCCATGAAGGAAGGGCTGCTGAGTGGTTCTCATTTCAATATCGTTAATAGCACGGCAGTGATTTCTGTACCTAATCCAGGCTTTGTGTTTTCCCTCTTTTGCTCGTTTTTTTTTTTTTCCCAATAACATGGCAGTCTCGGGGCACATATATCAGGCTATGGAATACTTGCCATTCATGTCAACTGCATTGCCTGTCTAGGTCTACATCACCACCACTCACACACACTCTCACTCAGGCTTTGTCTTGTCCCACTGTAGACATCAAGGCCCCGTCGGCTGTGCAGAGCGATGAAAACCTGCCTGTAAATAGAAACACGGTGCGGACACGTCGGTTGAATTACACTTCAATCTGTTTCATTTGTTGTGCGCTGGACTGTTGCAGATGCTCCATCTCTTCCCCTTCAGCTGTGCAGCCTCCTCGGCCCTGCTCGTTTCTGTATCTCTGAGGAAGTCTTGCCGGAAGCTCTGGCTGTGTATGGGTAGTTGGCTTTAATGGCTCAAAGACCACGACTAACACGTTCTCCACTTCCACCCATGCACTGTGAGTGAAATTCAGCCAACCAGGAACTCCTGAGCCCACCTGCTACACGGAAGATGAGCAGCGTGGGGCTATTTCATTAACTAGATTGAGAATTGCTGGTAATGAATATGCTTAATGACACCAGGGATGTGGGAGATTTGTGTGGAGATATGATGTTAGCCTGGCTTGCACTATGTTCATTTTATACTGTACTGTTAACAAAATGGTGCTTTTTGGGCTCAGAAATAGCTCGATGCTTGACCAATTTTCTTGTCCTGAACATCAAGGTTTTGAGGAATTATTGTGATAGTTGCTGTCAGACAGGTTCAGAGTCGGGAGCGCTGCATCATCACTGTGACAGCACCATCACACGGCCGGGTGATGAACCTTGAAAAAGCAGGAAGTCTTTCAGAAATTGTCCTTATATGATCCTACAAACCAGACTCATTTCTCCAAGGTGGATGTTGTACAAGGGCAGATGGTCAGATTGTTGATAATGTTTATGTGTATATGTGTGTATGAGAATAACATTCAGTGGGAGGATGCATTGAGGGTAAACCTTCACAATGGGATCATGTGCTGTTTATGTGTTTATTTACTGTGAGTCATACCCTATTGCTATGCCTGTTTACCGGAGACCGTGTGCGTGTGCATATATATGCACGCATGAATCGGCTTCCTATGAAATCTTATGGGTGCCTCCCTCCTATGCCGCCTAATGAGTTGTGTGCATTTGCACTCCTACTCTTTGCTAATGTAATCAGAGCCAGGCAGGGCCACAGCAGCCTTTTAGCCCCTTTAGCCCAATCTGAATTGCTAATCTGCTTCAGTGTTCATATGACCTTTGTGAGAGCACAGCACCCCAGGCCTGCATCACAAACCACTGCTCCTTGAAGAACCACTCTGCTGGACAATAAAAAGACATTAGACGGCTTGAAACAACAAGTACTGCTATTCACTCTTATCTCTTTTATTTCTCTCATCTCAGAGCTTCCTTCTCCGGATTCTTTGTCCACATTTTAAACAACTTCCTAAGCCTCCTTTTCAATTGGCACGAGTGAGTCGGAACCGTAACTTTCCATGGTGTCTGTTTGTGTAGATGTGTGCCTTGTTGATGTTGTGCAAGGCCAGGAGATTGGTGAGCAAATAAGCAGCGAGGTGAGAAGAAAGGAGAGGGAACAATGGAGAAAACAAGAATTTGTGACAGACAATGCAAGCACATAATAAACAGGATGCACATTAGGATAGGGTGATAGGGTTGCCACGATATCAGAATTTCAGTAATCGACATATTAATATCGACTGAATTTCCATGATTCTCATATTTTTTAATACTGCAATAAAATAAAAAAAACAGAACCCATGTCCTTTAAAATGTATATCCATTCCAGTATATAAAAACAAGCTGTCCTCATAAATATGGTCATAAATAACAACAGTTCATTTTACCTTCACAGAACGTATATTTCATTTTGAGTATGACGTGACACAAGGGATGGTAAACTGAAACTCACTTTCCTTAACTTATCTTGAATTCTTTAAACGAATTGGGGTTTGCCAGGTTTGAAGTGTTTCCTCCTTTTGTTTGGAAACTGCGGAGGCACCATGTGCATGTTGTTTTCTTTTGAGTCCGTAATTGCTCCGCATCCATCCGCCTTGAATGCAAAGTATCTTCACACATGACTCTTACTATTTATTTTCGATAAGCTGTGGTGTTATTTTTCCAGCCGTACTTGGTGAAGCCATTTTTGTTAGCAGCATGTGCTCCTCTGCCTGCTCACATGTGTTTGCAGCCCCCGCCGAAAAGTTGTACATTTGATACCGGCAAAACCCACTATACCAAACAAAAGTCGGCATCGACCTATTTTATTTCATGTTGGCATTGAATTGGTAGGGAAGTATCGGTTCTTGTGACAACCCTAGCACACATAATGGACCATAAGTAGCTCAACATCTTCATGGCCAGATGTAAAATGCTTGTTTTCATCAGTGTGGCATTTGCCAGAATCTGGATGGTTTACTGTCAGAGGATTATGTAGAATAGTTTGCCACTTAACTGACACAAAGCATATTCATTGCAAAATATACATTAAAACCCCTTGAATATTTGGATATTTGAATGGTGCAAATGGGGATAATGTTGTTCCCACAATACTGTAAATCAGTATTTGAAAATCAGTTTATTCCCATAAACTGTAAATCAAATTTGGCAAAGTTAGCATAAAAACATTACAGTTATCCATCATCTTACCTGCTTTTGCCTTTGCAGTGCTGTGAGGGTCTGCTCAGGCCTATGTCAGTACACACAGGAGGGCTAGTCCATCTCAGCACACACACACACACACACACACACACACACACACACACGCACACACACACGCACACACACACACATACACACACACACACACACACACACACACTCACACATTCACTCTCTCTCTCACACCTAGGGGCAATTTAGAGTTTCCCCATCGACCTAAATGCATGCTTTAGGACGTGGAGGAAACAGCAGGAACATGCAAGCTCCTCGTAGAAAGACCCTCAGACTGATTGGGATTTGAACCTGGGAACTGATTGCCTGTAGTATGGAATGACTTTGTAAAAGAAGAAATTCCCCAGAGATATGGGATAGGTTACTTAGCTCAGTATCTGTGTGCAACATGCCGATTCGGTATTCATGATAGACCTCCCTCTTGTACGATGTTCGGTCGGTGCACAGAGAAAATGACAGGTAGAAATGATAAAGTTAACAATGGCTGCCTCAGTCTCAGCGTCCCGCTACCATGCATGCTGGCTCACTGTCACACTGTCATGACTTACTGAGATGTTTCAATGAGAACGAGTCATTGGTAATGCTGGGAACACCTGTGCTTTTCCTACTCTGACAAGTCAAAATGTCTGCTGTAAAAAAGAAGGCCTATTAATGCAGATTTGAGGCTGACAGAACCTGCTGTGCCTTGAAAACTGATTTCTGAATAATGAAGCCAAGCAGCCACCAGTACAGTAGATTAAGCATCTGGTGTTTCTTGACATTAATTTATTCAGATGTCCATGCTTCATGTGGAATAACAGCAGCTACATGTGACTGTACATGTGTGGCTGCATGCGTGTTCACTGCACATTGTAAGGATGTGGCATATACATTGTGCCACCGTATACATAGAGATATATAATTAAATGTATCAAATCAAAACAATTAAATGGGAAAAGTGATTTTCTCATTATGTCTCATTAGATATAATTATAGTTATTATTATTATTATTGTCAGCTTGGTAAAACTGCATGCAAATTGCAATGCTGTGTCACTCCTTTGTTCCTCCTGTGTTTTTTTTCTTCATCTTACTCCTGCTCTTTACACCTCTTGATCTCTGTATGTACCTGTTTATGTCGCTCCCTCTATCTCTCGTGCACGCGCGCGCACACACACACACACACACACACACACACACACACACAACACACTCAGTCACGCACACACACAAGGAGCCCCATGTGCAGTGTTTCCTGCAGGTCCAGACCTGACTGTCCCTTCCGGTGTAATTTAATTTGCACTCCCATAATTCTCTGCTTCTCTGGTGGCTGTGTCTCCAGGGCTGTATCTCAACATGTTGATCTCCTCTCTCCCTCTATTTGTCATTGTCTCTCGCTTTCTTTCACATCCTCTCTCTTTGTCTTTCTCCCATCTGTGTCAGAGCTCTGAGGAGCCGGCATCACACAAACACATGTGTCCAGGGTTCGTCTCCACCTTCAGCTCCCCCCTCCATCCTTCCCCCTTATAGACTTCCTTCTCACCAGGGGCCTTGGTTTATCTCTCCCTCTCTCTTTCTGGAAAGACTGTATGTGGGTGTTGAGCTCTCTTTTCCTGCTGGAGTGATAGATACTGATCTAGGTTAAGGCCCTTTCCTTTTCTTCAATTACAGTCCTGTCCACACAGATCTCGCTGCATGCTCCTTCACACAGCCTCTCTGGCCCCTCTGCTTATTCAATCACCTTTCTCCTCTATCAATCTCCTTTTCTACAAGGCTATTTGGTTGAACCCCTATTTAATTTAGCTGTTTAGTTTTTTTTAAACTCTGCAGTGAGGATAGGCTGATTGCATGTTCCTTTAAATAAAGTGAAATTAAGAGACGTGCCTGTTCAGCATTACAGCAGCATGAGAAGCAGAGCAGAGATGAAGAGCTTATGAAGGCTGTATACAGTTTGTATAAAGGTCTGCAGTCATGTTAACTGCACAGCATGGTACAAACTTAAAGGGGACCAATAATAATAAAAAAATAGATAGTAATTTCAGTACAACGATTTGTGGCAAGTCTTAGGACATCATCAGGCACTAGAACTCAAGGAGGTTCCCTCTGGGAAATTCAAAAACATCCTCATTCCTATAAACCTTTTGGATATTAAAATGTCAGCTCAAGTATGGCTGCTATGCAGGTATAGAATGAATAAAAGTATATGGCAGCGAGACAGCAGTTTTTGTGAATGGCCCAGTGAAATGTCAGTGTACATGCTCCTTGTTCTTCTTCCATGCCTGATTCCTCCTCTGGTGGTGTCATAAATGGAGCTGGATGTGTATGCTAGCATAGCTACACCACTCCAGCTACCACTTAACGTTTAATGAGGAACATGAAGTCACCTCGTTGTTTATGTTAGCGGCAGGCAAGACAGCAAATCAATGTAAAGATTATGTAAAAAAATACATCATACATATACTTCTACATCAGCATCACAGAACAAGGGGAGATACTTCATTTAACTTTTATAGGTCACCTTTAACTTGAATGTAGTGGAACAACCTGGGCATTACAGACATGATTTTGCTGTTTCCATAGACACACAGTCAATATAGTCGAAGTTCTATACAGTATGAATAACAAATAAATCTAAATCTCAGCGATAATGTAGTTTGTTACCACATGTGCAAAGTCAGCAAAAAGAGATACAGCTTTTACCTTTGTATGATTTCCCAAAGTTTGAGCAGTCAAACACTCTAATACAACACACCGACTCAGCATATGTTAACACATTTTGCTTTAATACAAAATGATGTTGTGCTAAGCTACACATTTGTCAAACCTGGCAGCTTTTTTCATGGAAATGAAGTGCAAGCTGGCTTTGACACAGCTCATAGTGTACAGATTGCTGTGCTATCAACAAAGACAACATGGCCCTACTTCAAGTCCTGCACTTTTCTCTCTCCCTCAAATTCAATTAGGGCTCTGTTGCTTCTCTACGCAGCTCAAATAGATCCAGGGAAACTCCCCTTCATATAAGCTGCCAGTGTTTGTTTCTCCCCAGGCAGGAGATAAGGGAATGCGTCTGTTCGAGGCGAACACAGCAGCACTCCCATGGAAACGCCTCCTCGTCGTCCTCCGTTCCCTCTCTATGCAGCACAATGAGACTTTACAGCTCCCTCCTTCGCTGCTGTGGGCCTCGACTCCAATCAACACATCCACACCCGTTTCTAGTTCTCTATATAATTTTCCTCCCTCGCTTCCTGCAGTCTGCTACTCTGAAATACCTCCTCTCCCTCATTCACTTAATATATGGAGGAGGACTGTCCTGTTTGCCTAGTGCGTAGGTACCGTTTAGATGTGCTGAAAAAGTCAAACATAGCAGTGTGTGCTTGTGCCTGTGTCTGTGTTTGTGCAAAAGCAAGGGCCCGTCACTGAAGGCCGAAGCTCAGCCCCACTGATAATGAGATAAAAGTTGCAATGAGTCACTTTAATACATCCAATCCAATCAGATGCATGACATAAACACATTATGACATTTACAAATGCATGCGTCCTATCTGTCTCATCTCTCTGCTGTCTCACTGGTTTGCTTAGTTGAATGATTTGATGAGTGGGTGATGTGTTAGCTTTGATATTCTGTGACAAAGTGAGGAGAGAAAAGGGACTGGAGTTAATAGAAATGGCCACTATTGATAGCTGGCAGTTGACATTAAAAACGTCTATTCGCTCAAGATAATGAGAATTTAAGGTGTTCAACTAAAGCTTATACACTCCATAACTTCAGACCAAAAGCACCATGCTTTACACTGGAGTCTGGGAATTTCTTGAGATCCTCATCTCCAGTTTTGTGTAGCAACAAAATAAGGAGACAATTGAATTACCAAAAACAATAATGTGAAGACTAGTTTTAGAACACAAATCATCTGTGAAAAGTGCCGCCATGACAGCCCAGCACGACTTCATATTTTTGGTCTTAAGGTCTCCTTTGTGTTGAGATACACGTGTTAATTCAGTTTTTGTGTCTAAGCATGACATTAATCTGAAGACCAAATTGTTTATTTGAAAAGGATAGAAAATTGCTAGTCAATGGAATGAATCATTGATAAAAATGGAATCCATTTAATCAGAACTTCATTGAAGCGGCTCTTTGGAAACCATTTATGAAGCAGGGAGTGCAAGTGTGTGCTATTTAGACACGGTTTTTAGAGTAATGTGCATAAGCTGTTTAATACTGGATGCGGAATGGAAAGAAACAGCATGCGCAATTCATTTTGAGCTTCTGCTAGAGGTAAAGGCACCCGAATTATGAATGAATTTCAGATGAATACCTGGATGAATGAAGGTTAAATGATAAACCTGTCAGATTATCCCAATGGAAAAAGTAATTTAAGGGGGAACTCTGGTGATTTTGCGCATCATAGTGTGTTTACGGGTCTGTGCGAAGCACTACTCCATGTGTGAAGAAAAAGTATAAAGCCTTTTGTGGGTCCAGAGGGAGCTCTGCAGATTCTGATAAATCAGCTTAAATGATGTCACCTGACGACTAAAAGTCTGTGAAATGGCAAAAAAGAAATCACAGGGTGTGGAGCTGTTAATGGGTGAGCTCACCAAACCTGCTGTTTCTGCTGTGGCTATTGGCTGCATGAAGTATACAGTTGCTAGTTAAACACATCAGGCTTATCATAGAATCGCATTATAGGTAAAAAAAAAAGTGATATATGTGCAGCTTTTTTAATATAGAGGGGTTTATCACATGGAAAATAGGCAGCTAAATAATAAAACAAATGTTGATTTTTTTTTCCTCCCCAATCTGCCTCTGATAAATGTAGCTGTGACTTCCTGTATGTTCTGTTGATGCTGCTGGAAAATGTCCAAGGTGACTGTAGTTTTTTTTTTGTCACCTCCCCCGGCTGCAGCCACCAGGCGAGAAGGGATTCATCTTAAACAAGTCTGTTCTATCAAATCACCATCTACATCCTGCTCACATGCACAAACAGATGATGCTTTATTCCCCTGAGCTTGACTTTTGAGGCAACGCATCCTCTCAGGCTATTTCCAAGTCTTTAAAAGTCTCTATGCGGCATGCCTGTAACCTAAATTAATCTTGACCGTCTTTGAGGTTAACTTATCTTCACCGGAAGAGTAGCAGTGCATTAAGTATGTAAACTTATCCAGGGCTAACCACTATTTATTTAGTATGAAGTACAAGAGTGGCCTAACACAGACCTAAATCATTACATAAATATTAATATGGAAAAAAAGGATGAATGCATAGATGTCACGAAGATGCAAATACGAGTGTTTGTTACGTCAGCTAACTGAAGAAGCCAACATTTGAGGTGACTTCCCCCTGTGATAATGGCTCCTGGAGTGACATTGAAATTACAGTGAAATTAGCTGTTATTGTTGCGGCCACATTAAGAGCCACAGGAAGAAAACAGGACGGTGTTTCCGGGGCATAAGGTCAAAGAGAAGGCGCACTGTGTTTCTGTGTTGTCTGTCTGATCTCTGGTCAAAGAGCATTGATCTGTACACAGTGAAGAAGTGGTGTGAGCCAGAGCCTGTGCAGCCTGCCCCGCTGCTATCATTGTATAGCCCTTTAAAAACCAGGATTATATTTTATATCTGGCTTAAAGAGACACATCGATTTACAAAGTTTGTTAACCGGCATCGAGACTCTGCTTGCATAAACTAGGCCTGAAATGGAAACAGAATCTACAAGGACAGAAAGATACGGAGTGAAGTGTTCTGAGAGAGCTACAGTCTGAGCAGCACTGGCACTGAAACAGAAACCAGTCACAGTTCCCAGACTCTGGTGACATTCTCACATTACTGAGTCATCATCAGCCGTTCACAGCATGTCCTGATTCAGGGAGAGAGCGGAGCAGAACTGTGAGAGAAGACGGACACATGTAGGTTTATTTAATGTCTCCGTGTTGGTGGAGGTCCTACGTCACTGTTCATGTGGGCTCAGCATCGTCATTGTGGCTGATGATGATAAAGCTCAGACGTCATACTTTCTGTCTTGACTGTCTCATCGGCCTTAAACATGCGTGTTCATGGACTGAGGGAGGTAATCAGAGTACCCAGAGAAAACGCATGCAGACACAGGGAGCCTCCGCACTGAAGGCCCTTGATCCGACCTTCTTACTGTGAGGCGACTGTGCGACCTCAAAGCCACTCTGTCCGGAAAAGATCAAGTTTTGTCTTAAAATACAACATTAACTATTTGTTAAAAGGGCAAAGTTCCCCCGTGTGTCTGTCCACGTTACGAATCTATGACATCACAACAGTATAAGGTCAGTTTCTACGTCGGGCTCGTGTGTGACACGCACATCCTGTTCAGACCTGTTAGAGCCGCATGCACACATGAATGGGAGGAGAGGCTGACATGTGACTGACGGAAATAAAAGTGGGTGGGAGAGGGAGAGAGAGCTACAAAAGAGCGGTTTGATTAGAGGGAAAACCCTGTGATGTGTGCAGCATGATGGGCTCGTGTCAGATGCCCTGACACACTGTATTTTCTCAGGGTTTTGTACCAATAATTCATTTGAGCACCTGGTGCTAATCCTTTCCATTTTAATCAGGCTAGTGTTTCTATCAATGGATGAGTATGTGTGTGTGTGTGTGTGTGTGTGTGTGTGTGTGTGTGTGTGTGTGTGTGTGTGTGTGTGTGTGTGTGTGTGTGTGTGTGTGTGTGTGTGTGTGTGTGTGTGTGTGTGTTAGGTGAAGGTGCACGTTTCCATGCATGAGTGGATGACAGAGTGGGAGGTTGTAGTCATTTACATTGTTTTTGTTGTTGTGAATTTAAGGAGAAACAAGCCTGTAAGGAAAAGTTGTTGAGCAAAATTTTATTTTTGAGTTTCTCTTGATATTTAGACGAGAAGACTAATTGTTTTATGAAGGGGGTTGTAGGTTGCTACTTTCAGGTATATTATATAATGTGTCAGTTTAGAGATAATGGTGCTTGGATTTTGATACCTTTGAGTAAATCCAAGCTGAACCAAGGCTAAGTGCTTGATTTTTATGGTCCCTGAAACAAATGCATCCGGAGGTAGAAAACCAGGGAACATTTTCACTTAACAGGCAGCAGTAAACAATATTGTTTTATTAACTCACCAATTATTTAGACGATTTGATGTATAATGCATATAATTGCCCTGATCCCAGGGTGACATTTTTAAATTGCGTGTTTCATTTGATCATAAACTCAAGCCTGGAGATATCCCATTTACCGTCACATGTGACAAAAATACCCTTGAACAGCTACAGCTGGAAACATAGATTTCTAACATCATGTTTTGGTTGATTATTCAGGCAGTAGTAACCAATTATTTTTATGTTCATCATCTCATCAAGCCTCCAGCAGTCTGGTATTCAGTCAACCAGATTCAGAAGTAGGATGACTAATGCATTTTTCCCTGTTGAGTGTTAATGTAATATTATGGTATTGTTATTGTAATTTTAATCTGTGTCTGGTGATTATCAAACGAACAATATTGCTTCATAGCTCTTGCACTCAAGGTAACAACCATTTAGGTTTGATATTCCAAGCTTAAATAAAACCTTTTTAGTCCCTTCTGTGTGTTTTGTGTGTGTTGATGTGTGTGTGTGTGTGCAACTGCCTGTCTTTTTTTTCCCTAAAAAAGTGTTCCAGGTGGAAAAACCTCCAAAGGAGCATTTAGGCAGTATTACACTAAACGCCTCCTCCATTCAAATGATGCAAATGAGTTTGTGCTGTCCTCCTCACAACCCTCATTATGAAGCCAAAGAGGCTGATTATTCACATCATTACTCCAGTGGCACCTAGCAACCACCTCACCATTGAGGAGCCTCTTCTGGTGTGAGCTACAGGCTCAAAGTATGTGACACACCTATGCAGTATGTGCAGAGGTCCGTCTGAGGGCTTTGTGATGGTTCTGAAGCAAAGCAAGTGTCCTCAGCCCAACACCTCCTGCAGTCTGACACAGTAATTTGATTGTGGACGGGGTGGGGAGGGGCCAAGAGGGAGAGAGGGAGAGGTTATTGATGGGTACAGATAGAACATGGGAAAGGAACAAAGCAAGACAGGAGAGGAATGAAGGGGAGCTTGACCTGATGATGAGGGCCTTATCGGCACCTCTTTGTAATGGTTTTTCACCTGCCACGTGTGTGTATGTGTGTGTGGAGTGGATGGATGGTGGAGGGGTTAGTGGGGTTTTTCACCTGCCGAATGTTCTCTCCCTCTTCGAAAACCCCTTTGTCCATTTGTCTTCAGCCGCCATCTTCAATTTGTCATCCGCAGCTGCGTTTCTTCAGCGTTTTACTCCATCTTTAGCACTGCTATGTTTAATTCTTCTTTTCATTCTGGGGTCTTCCATCTTTTGCCCTCTTGGAAACTACCTGCGCACCATGGATGGCGCCTCAGCCCCCTCTCGCTTTGTCTCTTTTGTTGCAGTTTTGCTTTACAGTGGCATTGACGGCCCCTGACCGATTCTCAGTAAATTATTCATCTATCATTGACTTTTCAAAAGCACAGAGGAGGAACTGGAACACTGCTCTCCCTCGCTCACACACACACACTGACTCCTGTGACACAGCTGCACCTCACTTTTTTTTAAGTACAAACACACTCTAACTCATGCACACACACAACACAGGCAGGAGGTTTAGTCATATCTGTATGGGCCTGATTGACTGCACTGGTTGAACCCTGAGCCTCAGTTTTGAGTTAATTGTCTCATTGTAGTTAGTGAAGCACTTTGCTTTTCCATGCTCCGGCTGCAGTGACAGGGCTGTTGAAAGTGCTGAGGGAAACCCATTTCAGTGGAACATTTGCATTCAGGCAGGCCAGCCTGGCTAAAGAAAAGGTAACAGCTGCTGTCATGCTTACTTCTGCACGATCAGCGGCCAGGTTAGAGTCAGGGTAACCGGCCGTTTTCAGCATGTAGCTGGCTAAATCAGAGCTTGTTGCAGTTCATGAAACAGTCCAGACTTTAAAAGCTGTAACAGCAGATAGTGCCAAAGGAGGACAATGCCAACTGAAGTAGTCCAATACTTCAGACCAATAAAACTGAATGCAGACAGAAAATGCTGGTCCTTGGATTAATTGTTATGGAACTTGAAATGGTGGGAAACTCACTGTTCATTCTATTCCCACTGCCCAAGAACTGACAAAAGTGGTTTCATAGTATCACCATTTCTATGCTGGTCCAGGACTAAGAACCAGCTACATCAGAGGTTGTGGGTGGGCTTATTGAGTCAAACAAAAACAACAATTCTGCAATTATTTGTTTTGCCCCGCGAAACTAAAGGAGCTAAATAAAGACCACATGAGATGTGTTCTTGGACAAACCAGGACGATGTAGTACTGTATACTGTATACTGTACAGTGACATAATGATATGGCTCGTGAGCTATGAAATAGAAAGTGTATTTCAGCTGGTTTGCACATCGAAGGCGAATACACTAGCAAATACTGAACCAGCAAATACACTAGCAAATGCACACTTATTCTTGAACCCTTTCCAGCAAAAAGGCAAAAATTGCCTTTGCTCTATAACCTGGAGAGCATGAATGTAGATATAGTCTTTCTGCTGTAATCCTAGAGTGAGACCTCCCTATGGGCACATTCTCCCCCTGCTTCCTCCCTACACATTCCCATTTTGCGTCCCTTCCGACCCTCTTTCCATTTTTTATCAAGGTTGTTACCTGCCATACGATTGCTGCCCCTGTTCGTCACATCCTCCACCTCCTCTCCCTATCTTGCTCCCTGTAGCCCTAATCCTCCTGTGTAGGCTCTTAGCTGGATAAAGCTGTCTCCCATCCTTTCTCTTTATGGCAGGATTTACAGCAGTACCCTTTCATATCCCCCTTTTAGCACTTGTACGGTAGCTTCCACTGTTACAGGGCCATGCTCTTTGGAGAGCATAAAATTCAGTCGCTCACCAGAAGGAAATCCCGACGGGACCCTGTAGGTCTCATACACCAACCACCACTTACAGACACCAACAAACCAGCATTTCAATCTGTTAAGCATAATGGAAATGACTTAAGTATATATGTGCGTACGTTAACAAAATTGTGCTCAATTAAACAGAAGTGACAAAACAGCATGTCAGCGGAGAAGCTTGGGAAAAATGGGACACAAACATGTTGAATTAATCTATATTGCAGTAGTATATAGCAGTATATGTGCACGCATGCAGCTCTTTAGCAGAGGTTACAAAGGTTCACAAGAACAAAAAACATGAGTACACCTTTCTCTTGTAAATGGTTAAAATGCAGTTCAGGAATATTTACAATACAGCACGAAACTTAACTTTGTGAATGTACAAGGCTGAGAGGGTGATGTCTAAAGTATTCAAAAAGAAACCTATATGTTACTGGAAGTGTTTTCAGTAACATATTTTGCTAGACATAGGATTTTCGATGAAGTGTAATTGGTCTGACAAACAGTATGCACACTTGTGTAACCTCTGTTAAAAGTGCTGTGCTCAGCTCATTTCCCTGAGCTTTTCCATGGGAACTCTGCATGAGGGGCTTTCCATTCTTTGTAGGAGGTGTGGATTCATTTTCACTTGGCAAATTGAGGTTTGGGCTCCTCCGTTCTGTTCTTTGTCCTCCTGTCCTTGGTATCAGTCAGTTATGTTTACTAGTGCAGAGCCGGAGCTTCATGTGCATTTAGTCCCACAGTGCAGTGCAGTGCAGTGTGTGTGGCCTCACGCCTGCAGTGCATCGAACAAAAAGAGATGGGATTTTCAGAGATTTTACAAATGTCTATAACTCAGGATCTTTTGTGATGGTAGCGGTGTTGGTGGACATACTGTATCTCAGTGACAGTGTTTGCATGAGCAGACAGAGTGTGTGTGGTGTGTGACTGTGTGTATGAGTAGGCGAAAAGAGAGAGAGAGAGAGTGAGCGAGAACGAGGGCGACTTTGACAAACGCACGTATTGATTTCCCATTGAAAAGCAGGGGTGAGGTTCCGGACGGGAGAGATTGAGAGGTGGAGTCGCCAAAGAAAAAGGAAGATATGAGGTGGAAAGAAAAGACATACAGAGAGGGAGCTGGCTCCGAGATTGACAACAGAACAGTATTGACGATACCCGGAGAGAGAGAGCGAGCTGGACACACATGTAGAAGAGAGTGATTGGAAGTATAGGGGCTTGGCCCGACTCCCCCACCCACGCTCCCCTCCCTCACCCCTGCTGAGATTGATGCTCTCAGCCAAGGCACACAGATGCTGGTAGCACAACTCTGGCATAGGAAATGATGATGATTGATTGATAGGGGACGATGAGGGTCATTTCCTGTCCAGAGGACAGCAGGACTGTTCCTGACAGAATTACTCTGTCTCTTTCTTTCTGTCTTTTATCTCTTCCTCTGTCTCCATCAGTCCTCTGTTCACATCCCCCATCCCGCCATAACACCATCTCTGCTTTCCTATCAACTCAGCTGCTTTCTCTGTCTCTGTTATTTTCTCCTACTGATTGCTGTTGTTTTTTTGTTGTTTTTTTCTTGATACTATTGCCAAAGCTGAGGATGTCTGCTGATTTTGAGTCGTCATTCATTGTACTTTACAGTTCTTATGCCTGCTATCATGGTGGGTTCTATGTGCGTAAAGCTTTCATTGTGAGATAAAGCATATAGATTCAGCACATCTAGGTTGCACTGACAACAGTGGCTGATTGCCGATTCATCCGGTATACTAAACGCTCTTGTTAAAAATCCATGAGTAAGTTGATAATTATATCTGTGGTTGGCCTCTTGATGTTAAAACATTTTTCGTCTGAGTCACTCTCAAAGAAAGCCCATTGTCTCAATGAGGCCCTTAACGTCATCATCGGATCACTTACAGAAGATATGGAAATAGATTGGTGGCTTATTTGTGCATCCAACACAGACACCGGATGATCCAGATATCATTGTAACACAATCTGTACCTCCCTCCAGCAATATGCTTCACTTGCCCTTGGAATCCATACTATATTTCTTCTATAAGACAGTTATATGAGCCTACTGTCATTTCAAGCTCATGTTGCAGAAGAAACACACAGTCTAATCCTTTCCCTACACTTTTGCCCTTGTGTTTGGTAAAAGTACTTTTTATAAAAACAGAGATACCATCGACTGTATCTCTCTCTCTCTCTGTCTCTCTCCTCTCTCTTCTCTCTCTCTCTTCTCTCTCTCTCACACACACACTCACACACACAGAAAGGTCTCGCTGTAGCATAGCTGCTGCTGTGAGCAGCAGGGATCAGAGTTGGTGCCACACTTGGTGTCCACACAGAAAAGGCTTCCCTCGGTGTAATTACGTGATTACAGCTTCTACATCTCTTCAACAAGCCACTTCACCTGTGAGTGGCTGCCCCCCACCCCAGCCAAAGCTGACATGTTGAAGAATGAAGGTCTTCCACCATTTGTTTTAACTGCAGTTGCTAAAAGTTTGTTGTTAGTGTGACACAAGGCTTTGTTTTTTTCTCTCCTGACAGAAACCACAGCCAATAAGAAATGTAGAATTAGAGTAAAACTAGATGCTGAAGTCATCATCTGTATCAGCAATATCATGATCAATGTTCACCATAGCTCAAAGTATTTATAGATGCACTTATAGAAGCTACAGTGCATCGTGTAAGCTGTACTAAATGTGGACACTGAGTATTGGCTGATATCTGATGTGCTTCATAAGGTCAGCAGCAGTGAATCTGATCCAAAACTTCAAAGTGCTGCGTTCCTCTTCTCCACTGCCTGTCTGGATTTTTCAGTCTTTCTTCTCTCTCTCTCTCTCTCTCTCTCTTTTTCTCTCTCTCTTTCTCTCTCTCTCAAAACTGCATGAACAGTAGCACACAGTGAGAGCAGAAAGGAGAAAAATCACGAGTGGAGTACATGATGCTTTTACAAGTCGTTGCTTGTGAAACCTCAACCCCATTTATGTTTGTTTGTCGACATGTGTGAGTGTGATCTGGACATGTGTGCTGTGTGTAATGTGTGTGTGTGTGTGTGTGTGTGTGTGTGTAGCATTGTGTTCCTGTGTGTTCTTGGGGCTCAGTGTAATCACAGCTCTAATCTGTCTGCCAGGAGTCTGTGTGGGTGACATTAAAGTTCTCATTAGCACTGTAACTCAGCACCAATGTCACTGTGAAGACACCAACACATCCACTGCAGCAAAAGCTACCCACTATGTCTGCGTGTGTGCACTGTATGTGTGTGTGTGTGTGGGGCAGAGAAAAAGAGTGAAAGCTTCTTAGCCAACAGTTTGAGTGATTTCTTACGCCCGTTCTCCGCAGTGGGCTGTCGATTTCATTACTGTTGCAGGCAAAATTAGATAAGACAGCACACGAGTGCTTAGCAGGTATCATTTAAAAGTTTAGGAAGAACGAGGATTGTGTGCGTGATTTACTGCACGGGATGAATCACATCTCCCCGCACCCACAGTGCCATTAAATAACTTAACAGTCCTCTTTCTAGACACGCTGTTTGATGTAGTTTGTGCTCAAACATGGCAGGATGAATGAGAAAGAAGAGGTGGAAGGATGGAATAGTCGGAAAGAAGGGAGAGATGGGGTTGCCATGGTAACAGGAAACGGGCTGGAATTGAATGAAAGATGTGGCGTGGACTGTTTCGCTGGGTGAAAAACCACAACAATACAAGGTCCGCCACTGCTGAACTCTGGATGCTGGCTGTGCACGCCTCGCCTTCCTCTCAGATGTAAGCATCCCGCCCCCCCTCCCCCGTCGCCCAAACCACCTGAATGCCATCTGAATGAGCACGGCAGTGAGTGCTCTGCACCAAGTTAGTCTGACTTGTTTTCAGCGAGCACATTAAGTAAAAGAGCCAGAGCGAGTGCGAGAAGTGGGTCAGGGGAGGATACGGGTGTCTGCACTCCGGGCCGGTTCTGTCTGATTTCACACATCAGCCTTTTAACACTAAGCGTTGTCACTTTCTCCGGGATGTTAGCGCACAAACCCGCCGGTTTTACACGCCAGTAGAGGTTCATGCTAACATGCTAACACAGAGCTAATCGTCTCCGCCGTGCACAGATTTAATTGATACCCTGCTGTGATGTTTTAAGGCGATCCTGCATGGTCTTTGCTACTGTGCATGAGTCAGCCAGGTTTCCTCCGTTGTTAGCTGCAGATTTGATTTGAAACAGACTCGATTCTGCGGTTCAGGATGGTTTCCCCTGAATGAATGTGTTTTCTGTTTTCTTGAAAAAGCCCAGGCTTGGTGGGGGGAAAAAAAGCAGCAAAAAAGAAAAGAAAGCAAGAGAAAGAGTGGCGAGAGTGATAGCAGATCCATCAGACTTGTCTCTTGTGTCCTTGGTGACGCAGATCTGCAGTTTTTCTGCAGGAGGAACAACAGAGAGGCAGAGAGAGACAGAGAAAGAGAGCACATTTCGAGGGTCAGGGGCTGAGACAAACACTAACGCTTGGGGAGTGAACAGTCGGTACCTGCAGTGGGACTTGACTGCTACAGTAGTTCTTTTTTTTTCTGGAGGAAATGGGGTCTCTGATTTGCATTATGCAGCATCCCAGCTGCATTGCCTGCTCTTCTATGGAGAATAAAGTTGGGCAGTGTCAGCTTTGTTTTCTGTGGCTGGAGTTTGACTTCAATTTGATTGATTTCTTCATTTGGCCTTTGGGTTGCAACAATGCATTTGTTGTTGTGTACATACTCCACTGTGTGTTTCTGTGTGTGTGTGTGTGTGTGTGTGTGAGAGAGAGAGAGAGAGAGAGAGTGAAGCGGCAGGGGCTGCAGATTAAATAATGAATGCAAAACACCAAAGCAAGTTTGCAATGTTGCCAGCAGGAGGTGAAGTGCAGAGCCACTTCAACTTTATTAACATGGGTCTTGTGATATTCTGGGCGGCGGGTGACTCACCTGTCCACTTTATGAAGCAAAAACCTTACAGTCAACACAGATGGAAAGCCTTCTCACTCGCAGCCTGCATAATGACATGAAATAATAGTATTCTCCTGTTGTTGAGGTAAATGAGGGAGCGGGCAGGGTCACGTGGTCACACAGAGCCAGCTTGATGATGACCAAAGTGTTTTATACGATGCTCACCTGCTGAGTGCTGCTCTTGTTCCAGCAGGCATATTACCACTTCAGTTATGTATACAGTTTCAATTTACCACGCAAGCACACGCTGACAGAGCCCACCTGCTTGCCAGTGTGATAGTTTGACTGCACAAGAAAACCATGAGCTATAAAATGTAATAATAGTGTAGTAATAATAGTATAATATAGTTTTGATAATATAGTATTTTGTGGTTATTTCTACATTTTTAAATGACAAAAGTGTATTATGGATGGATTCTGTGAATGAGAAAAGCAACATGAAAACTGCAGATGTTGCAGTTCAATATTCCTTAACCCAAGATGCAACCTAACATCTGATTGATCCATTTTTCTTCTCTGTATTGATCTTATCGACAGTAACATACTTTAAACAAGAGATGAAATCAATAGTGCTGCACTCTGCCACTACCACTCCGTCGTAACACTTACTTTGTTGTATTTGTCCAGTGAAACTGTATACTGATCATATACTTAACGTTTTAACCTTCAAAGCTAATTTATATTCTTCAAGTTTTTGTCGTCATAGACAGAGTTGCAGCTAAATGGGATGCATCTCAGAAGGGCACAGAAAAACAGTCCGGTACAGTAGTATTGGAATATCTATGTTTAGATGCAGTGGATATCAATCACTTCAGTCTGTATCTACTTCTGTCTTCACATCTATTTTGTGTCATGTGCATAGCAGATCAGTTAGTTGCCATGGCTGGTTAGACGTGTTTGCATGTATTTGTGTGGGGGTGGGTGGCTGATGGATGTTTGCAATGGATTGATGTTAAGGGTTAAAAGATGGGTTGAAAAGGAGGTCAAGTAAGAAAGGATGAATTGGGGATTGAATGGAGATCCATGACAGAAATTGTTATAGCCTGGTGCCTGAGGAGCAGGATTCAGGCCGGGGGCGCGTCTCAATGAGGCCTCATGGTTTCATTATCCCCCCTGTGGTTCCTGTAATAAGAAGGAGTGAGGGCAGAAAGCTAAAAAGACATTTAGGGTTGTTAGACTTGAGACAAATGGAAGAGACAGTGCTGAGACACACCTACATAAGTGTAAACGGGAATGAAACAGTCTTTGTCTCCAAAGTTATAAACCGTCTGTGTAAGTATGACACATGATGTGTTATCACCACATGATAGATGATGTCTCACATAAACTGTGGGCAGAGTTCGTTAAATGTATGCTTTCTCTCTGCCTTTTTAAATTTTAAGCAGCCGTCTTTAAGCTAATCCAGAGTGGTTCTAAAAATGGGCCGCCGAAAACTTTTGCTTAATTAATAAAGGTTAATGCATTCAAGACGGAACACTTAATCCTGCAATACAAGGGCATTTGGTTGAACATTCACTTTCAGTATGTTTGATATCACTTTCGTCAATATTTAATGTAAAAAATGAAGTCAAATTTTAAATGGTCCAAGCCTTTACCAAATCTATTCCTCAACATAATGAAGCATTTTGCTCCACTTCTTCCTCTACTTCACTAATATGAATGGAGACCATGTGGTGGATCTCTCTACTCAGAAAGTGCTCGATGTGAACAGATTGGCAGAGAGTCTCTTTGATTGGTAAACAGAAGACATAGATCCTGTTTGAGGAGGGTGTTGAGTGGCATAACGATTACCACCATCCACTGCATTTTGCGATGCATTCCTTTTAATCCTCCAACTCGAAATGTCTCTGTCTCAAGCTCTCAATGAAGGCGAAAAGTAATCTGTGCATCGGCCTGATAGTGGATAGTGAGTGAAGCTGTTGCAAAATGCATTGGGGGCTTCCTCGGCCAAGCTGCATGAAAACTGGGCCAGTAGATTTCCCTTAATCCTGCTGGCAAACAGACAAAAAAAAAAAAACAGAACCCAAAGTATAAACTCCTCGATGGAGCTAACAAGCACTATTTTTCCAGGAGGCTGTCAGCCGTGACAAGTTTGACGCGGCGATGTTATTAACTCCAAAAACCATTGAGGAATCCCATCATGGGCCTGCGTTGGAAGTCAAGCTTCCTCCGTGTGAAAAAAAAAGAGAAAAATAATAATAATGTAGCTGAAAACAGAGCAGCGGAGCTTCTGTCTGAAACACAGTTTGTCGACTGTTAGGTGAAAGATGATGTTGTGGCATTAAAACAGCAGTGCTGTCACAGTAGACGCCTTGTTGTCCTACTTCTCGTTCACACATACGTTTGTGTGCAACGATTTGTCATGTGTGACAAATCAGCTGATGCTTTTGCCAGTGATGCTTCCATCACTGGAGCTCATACGGCTTGCCCACAGTTCTGCAGGATCTACAGCGTCCTGTCTTGTTTTTTTGCCCCTCAATACAGCAGATGTGTTTGTGTGTGCCATTTCTGCCAGTTGTCCTCGTCCTTGGTCATTTTCTGGAGTCGTAATCAAGCTGTACTCTGTCTGTCTGTCTGTCTCACGCTGTTTTTACTACGTTCATACTTTAGGCACTGTCCTAGTGCTTTTTCCAAGCCTCTTTGCGCTGCTCTGCATGTACTGCAGCATGTGTGTAAATCCAGTTTAGCAGCAAGCTCTCCATTTACATTATTAGAGGGATTAGACACTGGGAGAGGCCTCGTGTGGTGCAGAGCAGTGGTGAGCCCTCTGTGAGCCCTCTCTCCAGCCCTGCGATACTTCACTAGTGTCGGTTTCGTTTCTGTCATGCTGCGTTTTTCTAGATGTAACGACGCCATGTGAGTGTCATGATGACGCCTGCTCGCTCGATGCACTTTACTTTAAATGGTATAAAACGTAGCAGCTTGGTGGTAAAGGTGGTAAGTCGTCTGTTCACTTTTCATATGTCAGAGCGTCAGTTGCATCAGGCTCATATTATTAGCTATGGTGCTGCCGGGAACACACAAACAAATTGGGAGTTTAACTTCCAAACTCTGAGAGAGCGCCTCCAAAGGTAAAGCCGGGTTCAGATAGATCACAGAGTGAATTCTTTTTTCAGCTTTGGTGAATTTGAGCATTGATTTTTTTTGTTTCTCTTGTAGTTGGATGTTTTGTTTTTTTAAAAAACAGAACAAAGGTTAGCAAGCTAACAACACACATCTTGTGTCTTGTCTCTGCTTCTTTGTATGTGTGTGCCACAACTCTGCTTGAGACACATTTTAAGACTCATTCCCTCTGTTATATCCCTGCAGACCTTCCTCTATTCTACTCCTTCAAGCAGAGTTCAGAAAAGATATTTTTCTCTCAGTATTATAACATTTTCTCCCTACGTGGAAATGTCTTCACCTCGGTTTGCAGTTCCTCGTCTGAAGCCATGCCAGCTTCATTTTATATGCGCTCCTGTCAAAGCCAAACACAGCTTTGCCTCGCTTTTCACATTAGTTCGTTTTGAGACTCCCAGTATTAAGTAACCAGGAACTAGGAATTACGGAGCAAAAACCAAGATTGGGAATAAAATTGAATCCTGGCAATTGGGTGCTTTGGAGTGGAGAGGAAAGGAAAAAATCGAACTGCAGGTGAAGAAAAAGGATTTCCTGCATGTAGCAATGATTTCCTCTGCTGGGACCAACCCACCTACTCACTGCTCACCACACACACTCCGTGTTTAAGTATAAAGATAGTTTCCTGACAGTGCCGGGACTGATATACTGCTTGCCATTTTGTTAAACTGGCAAACGTTTCTCCTGTTTGTCATATTTACTTTCAAACTGCTTCTCTTTCTGGGCTCCAAATACAAATCAAACTCTCAGGCAGTGTTTCAACAAGTGACGGTCTCAGCGCTGTTCTGAGAGTGGCACTAATGTCTCTGAGCATTACTTAATGTCTCCACCTTTTGACAATTTGACAGTGCAAGTGGTGCACATTGATATTTTATGGTAATCTGCCAAGAATGGATGGTTCAGCCATTTTCAGCCTCTTCAACAAGAAGCTGTCTGTGCAGAGATATTGATGGCCAGGCTTCCCTCCCAAGCTTTTTGCACATCTCTGATTTGGTTTTAATGCACACAAACGTGGCCTTGAGACTATTTTCGAGCAACTGCACAAATCCGGTGTCCATTATTATTAGAATAAAGGTCATTCTGCTCCACAGAATATGCAGAGGTTTCTGTGAAAGATGATATTGGAGCAGCTGTGGTTACATATCACACCTGCAGCTGCTGTTAGGACCCCCCCCCCCCCCCCCCCCCCCCCCAACTGTCAGAGGTTTGTTCATGTAAGTGCTGCATGTGTGTGTGTGTGTGTGTATGTGTGTGTGTGTTTACTGCACCGCACACTCACAGACGCAGACGGAGAGTGAGTCAGTGTCAGCTGTGCACCTGTGTGTGTTGTGTCCGATGTCAGTGTGGCCTCTCTGAAGCCCGATGTTATCAGGCTCTGGTGATGAAAGGTAGATAGATTTTGTGTCCAGGTGTCCCTGTGTGCAGCAGAGAGAGCGAGAGAGAAAGAGAGAGAGGGGGGGGTGCTCTCTGCAAGCTCTCTGACCCCCACTCCCACCTCCCTCCATGGGTCCTGCCGAACATTCACGATTGGCCTGTTATTAAGCTATTTCATGCTAATGTGATTTGAGCTTCAAGTCCAGGCATGGGTCTGAATCAAATTTTAAATTCCCTTGGATTTATCATCATCATTTTGTATAATCTCTCACAAGGCTAAGAGCCTCGAACAGTCACCATGATAATGAAGCACCTTGTGTCTGCAGATAGAGTAATGTGTTCTTAAATGGCTAAAGAGTATTCTTTCAAGCTTTTGTAGCTGCACAATCACTCTGTAATTACCGTTTGTACGCTGGAACATACAAACCTCATTTTCTCTATTATATTATGTCATTCAGCACTAAGCAGACATTTACATTATATGGTCCTGTGTCTACCAGACAAGACAACCATGGCAGTTCATGCTGTTGAGCTTATTTTGGTCATTCATTGTCCTATTGTTTGTTTATTTGTTTATATTTTTTCTCTATCTTTTGATGAAATCAGTGGTTTAAACACAGTTAAAACATTTTCAGAGTGCGCATATTCATTCATTCAATGTCCATCCAAGGCTATATCCAACTTTTTACAATATAATAAAAATGTTTAAACTTTGCTTTGTTCCATAGAAAGGATCAGTTAAGGACCACTTTTCTTATATTTTTAAGTTTTGGGTGGAGCGGTGTGTCAGTGGTTAGCTCTGTGTCCTCACAGTGAGGTGTGATTCCTGGCTGGCCCAGTTTGGATGAGTCTGCCCACGCTACTCCTTAGGGATGTTTTAAAATGTGTATTTGAGTCTGAGCGTATGCGACAAAAAGGAAATCTTCTCTACAACGTCCCATGTTTTTTCGTTTTTTTTGGAACTGGGCTGTCATAAATGAAGAAAACTCAGATGATCTGAAAAAGAGCAGAAAATGAATGAACAATTGCTTCAATCAATCACTTCAAAGGAGGCGGCGTCAAACACAGTGTTTCCTCTCCCTATCCTCAAATGATTCATCCCTGTCAACATCATCCTTCCCCCCCATCATCCTCAAGAAACCCGCGCTTCCTCTTTCTGTATCTAACTGTGAGGGTGAATACAGGCTACAACACAATAGAAAGGATCTCTGCTTCCTTGCAGGGCAGTGAGTTTATATTAGGTGACAAAGCCACTGCTGAATATTTTAACGATGCCACCGCGCTGCTGGGAAGAATTATTCTTGAAATGAAAAAGCTGTGAGGAAGAAAAAGACCATATGTCGCTGTGAGGCCCCTGAACATGCTGTTTTACACTAAACACAGGTGGAATAGTGCGTGCATCCGTGTTTATCTTCTCCCTTTTTATTGAGCCAGAGGACCGGTTGTGATTTATCTACTTTTCTGTCAAATGACAAAAAAAAAAAAAAGTTAATCCAAGTGAAATGTATTCCAGAGCGAGTTTGCCGTTGAGCCGGTGCAGTAGTAGGTTGTAAGTGTCCATATGCATCAGAGACGACAAATCACGCTCGAGGTCATTCAAGTTCCTGTTTCTGTGTGCAACTGCCTCCTGCTATGTTATTTTATTATATAATTATGAGTGACCATTCAGAAAGGCAACATTGTAGATTCACAGAACACAAAACACTGTTGTGCATGAACCCAAATAATAGCCTCAATTGAATAAGATAAGCCTGATTAAAAGCGGACGTCATTTTTTCATGTAATGTTTTTTAACTTTTAGCAGTCTTCATATTTCAGCCACTCTAGCCTAGTTAATGACTCTAGTCAGCATCATCTCACATTTTATTTCATCAATGTCAACACATACGACACATGTGCTGGCTCCTGTTTTTCAATGCCACACCAAGCACACATTTTTCACCATTGTGCTGCTCTGGGTGTTTCTACACATCTAATATTGACCACTAATAAAGTCCATGCTGCTCAGTGAACTGAATGTGACCTTCAGGTGTTGTACACAATGTGAACAGTTGAACCACTCAGCCACCAAGGCTTTAACCAAAATGGAAGGAACTAACCAGTCTGAATACAGAGAGATGGTAAGGATACAAAACAAAGAACATGACAGGCTCTCCTCTAGAGGAGGACAGACTACAAATCCTTGTTCAACTGTCTCCTCTGGCCATAAACTGTGCTAATAACTGAAAGATCAATAATACAAAAACAAACACCCAAAATGAGTTGTATCCTCAGGCTGGTCAGCTGCTCAGCCTTAGAGACACAGAGGAGCGCAGACATATAGGTGAGACTCAAAGTGGAGCCACTGCTCCTCCACATTGATAGGAGCCATATGAAGTGGTTCGGGCGCCTGGCTGGGACACCTCCTGGATGTCTCCCTCAGGAGGTGTTTCAAATATGTCCATGTGGGAGGAGAACCATAGTGGTTTGATGGATGGGAGCACAAAGCCCAGTTGCCGAGCTCTCTGCTTCCAGCAATGGAACAAGGTGAGGAGGGAGCAGCTGGAAATAGCCAGGTCCTGATAAACAGGAAATCCGGCTGATAATCAGGAAATGGAGTCAAAGGAAGTGAAATTTTCAGACTCAATGTGTTAACCTGCTTGCTCTTTTGTGTCTGTGTGGCTAATAAGTGCTTTCCTTTGAAAGAGTCGTGGCAGGAGGTAGCCAACTACTGTTCAGGCTGCCTCATCTCCCCTCACTGTGCACCCCCTGCTGGCTCAGCTGGTCTGGAAACCCACCTTAATATAGATCAGGCACCTGGGAGAACAGCGTGGGGTCCTGGCCCTCTGGCCTGTTCCAGAGTTTTATTGATAGGCACAGAGCCAAGCTGCCAATATCACAGCAGCACATGGACCTAGTGGCTGTCGGTTGTTTTGTGTTTGTGTGAGCACCTTTGTGTACCATGGGTGTGTGTGTGTGTGTGTGTGTGCGTTCGATGCTTGTGTGTGTACTTCTCTCTGTTTCTTATTTCATTTATTTTGTTTTCAGTCTTTGATATAAAGTCCTTTATTGACATGTAAGAAATATGGATTTGAGCATTCAAAAGGCCCCCCAACACACACACACACACACTTGCCTATACAATGTGAGCTTAACATGGTAAAGTTCTGCATCAGAAATATGGTAAATTTTCAATAAAAGAGAGTGTGAGCCAATAGATTTCCTTTGCTGCGACTCCATCATCGGTTTCTATTTATGCTGCTGCCTCTCATTCTTAAATGTCATGTTTTATTCCATCTAAATAATGACATTGCAGTGTTGAATCAATATCAAAAAAATGAGAACACTGCACACACATCTTATATCTTCACCCAATGTTACAGAGGTTGGACCTCATCTATATGGCATATTAGAATATGAATAATCTTTGAAAAATGGGGGTAAAGAGGATGGGTAATGAGAAACCCAGAGAAAAAAAGAGTAGAAAAAGGCAGACAGAATAGAAGGAGAATGAAGAGGTGGTTAATATTTCATTAGTTAATTAGAGACTGTGCTACGTTTGGAGTGAGTGTGCTGTAGCTCCAGGCTCCTGGGTGTCATTGTGACCAGCACAGTCATCATTTACTGTACCAGCCTATTTCCGATGGCCTCCACTTCACAACAAATACAGTACCGGGACTAGTTTTTGCTCCACAAACCAAAGAGAAGTGGATGCAAAAGGGTGAAGGAAAATTACAGCCTCATGAAAGCTTAGCTCTCTTTATCGTGAGGCGGATATTACACAGATTACAGAAGGTATTGCAGTGTAGTTGTGGTGTCTTTATGGCTCAGGCTGGCCTGTGCACTCAGGGATACTTGGGACAGAGTGGAATAAGATGTGATCCGTCATTAAACGCCAACGAGAGAGTTGTTACAGCCCGGGATCTCACCTGAAAACTACATCTTTTCGTGCCACAGTCTGTGGACAGTCTGTGAATGTAAAACACTGATTATGTGTCTGTGAGAAGAGATGCACCAATCTGAGCCACGGACCAGCAGTATAGACTGACAGTAAAGTGTCTTCTAACACCACATAAACACAATAATATAAAGTTTTTGGCTGGTAGAAAAAAAAACATCACGATGCAGAGTAGAGAGAAATTTGGGCCATCTTAGGTTCACCTGGTGGTTGAGCACACGGACTGTGTAGGGTAGTTTGAATGTGTGAATGAGATGGATATGACTTAATCTGTCTGCTTTAAGTGGTCTTGAAGACCAGACCTTGAAGACCAAAGTGGTGTATAAGAACTAGTCCAATTACCATTCACAAATTGCTGAAAATCGCATCAATTGCGTTCCCATTGAGTCCTGTTTAACCTGTCTTTGCTTCTTATGGCCCATAAGTGATCGGGGGCTATGAATATAATTCACAAGGTTATTCACAAGCACTTCATCCACACGTTTATTTGAGAGTTACATGTCATAACAGGCACTCATCTGTCTCAATATGACACAATTAGCACTGAGCTCTTCCCTGCTCAGTGTAAACCTCTGTTCACCTGGCCTGAGTGGGCGGGCGCTGCAGATCGCACACCTTAAACCACCTCTTGCTGTCATCCCACATTTGGCATACAGCTAAGCCTTCAAGATAAAGAAAAGGTGAAGGCAGACACAACAGCAGAGCCGTGTCGTTTCTACATCTGCACAACAACAGGGCTAAGAGACCCAGGGAATGGGGAAGTGAGGACTCAAGGAAAGGACAATCAAGGACAGGAGGCAGCAGCGAGGGAAGCAGTGGGAGGCATTGGTTTCCTTAGAGAGAAAGTGGAGAAATGCCACAAGTTACCTCAGGCTTCGAGGGAGCAGCACTCAGAGAGAGGAGGCAGTGTGTGTGTGTGTGTGTATTTGTGTGTGTGTGTATGTATGTGTGTGTGTGTGTGTGTGCAAGAGACAGACAGACAGCCAAAAACATTTGGAGAAAGAGCTTAGCTTCTGACACATGGCTGCTGAAAAAGTAGAGAAGTCTCATCCCAGCTGAACATTCAGCAGTTGTTAATTATGTCTCACTGCTATTTTAGTAGTAGATGTTAAAAGTGAGGTGAGAGTGAGTGTTCCGTTATTAACAAGCTTGTTATGATGTGAGAATGTCACTCTGTGACCAAAAAAGATACAGATGTCTTTATGATGAGTCACAAGTGTCACAATAGAGGGAGTGCGAGCGTTTCGGAAACAAACGTGCAGGTAGAAATGGGAAATCCTGACCAGACCTCTCCATGAATGTATTGATGCACATAATTGATCTCAAAACAATCTGGAAAATGACAGAAAAAAAAAACATGAGAGTGTGCACTCGCATGCAGACACAAAGACAGGAGCGCACATGAAAAGCTTTGTCGTGTTTCAGCGGGTCCCTGGTGCTGTAACGTCTTGCTATTCCATGAATAAAGTTTTCCACAGAGAGGAGAGCAGGGAGAGACTGATGCACATGAGCTGTGATTGATGCATTATTGAGCTTATCAGCCCAGAGGGGAACAGAAAACCTAATTCTCCAACTCTTCTCCTCTCACCGCAAGACCAGAGGAGGAACAAAAAACAAAGAGAGCAAGGACGCAGGTCTGCATGTTAATTACAAGTGTATAAGGGAAACCCAAGTGCATGCAACAGTGTGTGTGTTCTCCATAATTAGTACCAATACTAGAGGAATTAGAGGCTTGAAGCTCAAGAAGTCCCTCATTCAAAGGACTTGTGTGTTGCGGCTTTAAAGGATTCCTGCCTTAATGGATTTAAGCTTAACCACAGTGTGTCATGATCGGAAGCCGCTCTCCACACTGAGGCTGTTTTTTGTCGAATCAAAATAAGCAATTGGACTCTGAAGAAACTTCAGTAGCCTCCCACCATTGTGGCTGCCACAAATTGATCAACCTTTCTCAATTTCCTCCGCCTAAACCCTGATAAAATAGAGGTTTGTTGAGTGGGTCCTGAGAGCTGTGCCACTGCAGTGCTCATTTTATTGCTTCTTGGTCAATGATGGTTCTTCCCATCCGTCCATCCATCCATTATCTTACCCAGTCTATACTTTTTTCTATCTCCAGTGCACATAGGGTGAAGGAAGAAAATACACCCTGGACAAGTCACCAGTCCATCACAGGGCATACACCCACACACACACACATAGCATTCACTGTCACTCCTACAATTTTAGAGTCTCCTATCGACTGTAACATGCATGTTGCTACTCTTTGAGAGTAAATTAGAGTACCTTGAGAAAACCAACATACACACCGAGATTCAAAACTATTCCTAAAATCACCCATCTGGATCCACATGATTTTAAACTTGTGGTAAAAAATCATTTTAGGTGAAATAATATCTCAAACGACTTGGAAAAGTCAATCACGTTTCCTCATGTTGTTCATTTATTGTGTGCACTTGGAAACCTAACATAAAGCAGAGCTGCGTTAAAAAAAAAAAAATTGCACAGCGCGACTCATGTGAGGAGCTTGAGGGCATTATGCAACCGAGCCGTCGTACAGTTACAGTATCCGAGGCAACACTTTTCATCATGCATCACACCTTGGTGGTTTTAAACGGCTGTATCTGTCTGAGCTCGGGCCTTCTTTGCTCTTCAAATGAGTTTCCAGTCAGGTCAGGGCTGTCAGGTTTTGCAGCCTCTGCCTGAAATGTTTCACCGTGAAGAATTTATTTCACGTTGGGAAATTAGCATTTGACAGTAGCTTTCACCCTCACATCAGGGTGTTGTTGCTGCTGTTTTTAGCAGTTTTCACTCCTACACTCCTGGTTCGAGCCAGTTATGACTCAGGACTACTAATTGTCTTCATGGCATGAAGGAACCTCAGGGGTATCAGAAAATAGCTCGGAGTGATAACTCACGCTCATCCGCTTTTTTTTTTCAGTTTGGTTCCTTGCTGCCAGGTGAGGTTTATAGGATGTGTGTGTATGCTGTACTATAGATGCATGCGTGCAAGTACTGCAAACACAATTATCCCCAGAAGAGACAATATGTCTGCTCTTCAAAGAAACGTGAAGCGATTACTGTGTGTGTGTGTGGGTAAAGCACTGTAACTGGGTTGATTCTTGCTGCTGGAGTAGATAGTGATGACCTGGCAGTGGTGTTATTTGGCTGGGAAAAGACTGTGTCCTCCTCCAACCCTCCGCTGTACTGATTACTGACTCCTGACTCCTGGCACACACACCCCAGCTATAGGCCAGGGCAGCTCCACCCCATAATCACTATTGATTACTGATAATCCAGTTAGGGGAAGGAAAACTGCCTGTGTTTTGGCAATGAGGAAAAGATGGCATCAGTTATAAGAGCTATCGTCTTGCAGCAGTGCTGAGGAAGGAAGGATGCTTTGGCTCGGCCGGCTCAAGATATCAATTTTATATACCGGCCTTATATGGACCCCAAGTTACATAAATACATTTATGTTGTGATGGCAATCTTTTTGTATCAGACTCACCAATCAATACAATGCAATATTATATGTATCACCCTTTTATTTGTAATTCTTCTTGGTTCCTACATTTTGACTGGCAGGCTCCTCCACACCAGGGTGAATTCCTGGTAAAAACCCACATGAAACCTACAAGAAAAAAAACAAAACTGTAAAACTGTGGTTTGTGATTCTGATTTCCAGCACTTCAACTCTGATAGAGCCAGGGTCTAATCAACAGAGAGACAGCTTGTTCCTCCCTCTGAGAACACTGTAGTAACTTTTCAGTTTAATTATTATCTCTTCTACACAAGGAAAAATCAAATCAGTTAAATATGCCACAATGTAGTGTGAAGAACATCTTCTCATATCAAATCAAGTAATCAAAATGGTGTTTTCATTCATTACCCTCTTTGTGGTGCTGCACAAGGAATTCAAGAAGAACCCTTTGGAAAAATACAATCATGGTCATCATTTTCTTAATGATAAAACCTCAACTCTGACACAGTGGTGTCACACTGGTTCAAATACAGGTTTCCCATCGACAGGCAATTGCAGACCCTTCAACAAACTTCTGCTAATTGACAACAGTGATAGTTTCTATTTAAAGTGGTGTTTTACTCACCAAGCTGCATTGTATGAAACCTATCAGATCCATTCCCCTTTCACCTTTTTCAGAGCCACTTTGATGTCTGTTTTTAATCTGTTTTTCAAGCTGTCAGTTTTCTTCCTCACTACCTGCGCAAAATGCTTTTTGGCTCATTACCGCCACCAACTGTTGATGCTGTCAGATCAGTTGAATAGCATGGACGCCGTGGCGCCATAGCCCAATTAGTGGTCGAAAAGCTGCAGGGTACCTTTAAACCATGGAGGCAAACAAACATTAAACTGCAAACACTATGTGAACTCTTCTTCGTTTATATCATTACCAGCTCGCCGCTGTTCAGCAGCACTTCCACAGCCTCTCATGCACCTTATCCTGAAGACTGCATCGGCACAGCGGCTCTATAATAGTGCAGTCATGGTGGAGGAGATTTGCATTTACACCTTGAATAACAAAACAATATCCTTTCAGCTCAGATTGCATTGTTTCAGATTCCATATCTGCCTTGTATCGTGTTATATTCTTTGCGAGAGTGCATGCGATTCTGTATCCTTGAAGGCCATTTATTTATAGAGCAGCTGCTGATATGATTTATCAGCAATTTGATACTGCATGTAAACTCTGTTTAAGCAGATAAAGCACCGCAAGGAGATTTTGAGAGAGAAGAAACAGAGAACATAAACTGTAGGGAGGCAAAGGAGAAGGGATGGGTAGGTTAAGGAAAACAGCTTCGGTTAATCTGCAGAGTGGGAGCTAAAAAGAAACGGAGAGAGTCACTGTAGGTGTGAGCGAGGCATTAACGCACAGATGTTTTTGGCTCAAAGATTTCAGCATTATGTCATACTGCAGTTTAGGAAATGTGGAAATGAAAACTTTTTGAATGAAGTGCCACATTTAACACCAGATTAAGTTATGATTCAGCATTTAAAGCAACATTTAAAGTCTTAACTTATTCAGGAAAATATTAAGCCCTTCACCACCTACTTTGCATTCAGACTGAGAGGAAATGCAAATAAAATCATGTACTGTATCTAACCCACCTTGATTTTTATTGGAAATAACATATTAGAAGAAAGTGCATCTTCTTCATACTGACTCTTTGAGATGTGTGCTCGATAAAGGATGAATGTGTGGAAGCAGGCATGTTCTGTGCCGTGTGGCATAATCCTGGCCATCCACTCCCACGCTCTCTGCATCTCCACAGCATGGAGCATCCAGTGTCTGTCAACACTCTAATGGGAGGCAAACCAAACAACGCAGAGGGAAGGGGACAAGAATATACACAAACTACACACAGATAAACAGATATTGGGCCAGTGTTTTACAGATTAGAGCATTGTGTGTTAGGCTGATAACGGATCCTGTTGCAGTGGACAGCTGGACTCGGCCTCGTGTCACGTTTTGACGCACTGTTAGGGGGTCGTAGAGACTGTTCTGCAATTATAACTACTGCACGTCCGCCACAGGAGGAGGGAGGGATTTAGAGGGACAAAGATGCACGGCAGGTCCAAAAACATTATCATGCCCTCATTCATATGGGAGCTAAAAAAACTGTCTGAATCTGAACAGCAACAGAATGTGTAAAATCTGAATGTAATGCAAACCATACTGTACCAGCCTTCACCTCCGTATTAGTCTACAGTATAACCATCTGCATTCAGGCACACAAGTAAATGAAGACATATGTAAGGCAGGAGTTTGGTGGAGTTTCCAGAGTACATGCGTCCTCCTCTGATTCTGGATCAAATATATTGGACTGTATTGCTCCTCAATCCTCTTACCGCTCAGTTCAGCTGAGCTCTGTTGTTAAACAAGGCATGCAAAGTCACCTGATCATTCCTTTGAGTGGCAGGCCAAAAAGCCAGTCAGCCCAAAGCTTATATATGGTTGCCAGATCAGCATGAAAGAACCCCACCTTTTTGCAGAACAGGCTACTATAGTCACGTTAAAAATGTTGATACCTGAAAACAAGGATAAATACTACATTCAACCATTTAGGCCCCCATTTAAAAGCAATCCATGTCAGTGTATTGATAGAAGAATTGAGCTTGTTTAGTTTGTGTCACAGAAGATAGATTTACAACGTTTGCATACAGCAGCAGGGTGACTACGGGACGGAAAGATCTATGTATTTACTGCAGTGCACACGTGGGGTCAAGAATAGGAGTGAATAATGCTGCACGGTGCAGTAAGTGCCGTACGCTGGTGCAGGGCCGCCGCGTGTCCTTCCTGTTCTCTGAAGGGTCCCATTGGAGTCCGATGGCAGACATGGCAGCTAAGTGGGCTCAGGATTGATGTTCTCCCACAGCAGAGCACTGCAGAGGCCCGAGCGTCGCTCCCCTCTACCCACCCGCTAAACCTCGTCTTCGCTCACCTGCATTGCACCAGTTATTTCTCACCTCCAACTTAACATCTCCTCTTGTCCTACAGATTCAGTGCTCGGGAGTCCTCCCGCCTCCCTCCCTCTGTCCCTCTACCTCTCTCTCTCTCCCTCTCTCTCTCTCTGCCCCCCCCCACCTTTCCCTCGGTAAACACTGCAGGGTTTCATTCACGTGTGCTCAGGTGGGAGCTGACTTCAGGGCAAATGAAGGCTGATAATCCTCCCATTAGCAATGATTCTGAAACACAGACAATCGACCATGAGGGAAATAAAAGCTTTTTTCTATTGTACGAACTTAATGATCCTTAACGTTGAGCCTCCCCAAAAAACTTTTAGGAACTTGGTTGCAGGTTTTTGTTGCAAGTTGTCTTTTTTTTTTTTTTTTTCTCATCGGATAAATGTCACTGAGAAGGTTAGACCGAAGTTATATGACACCCGGTGTTAGAGGTGTTCTCAGTAAGTGAAGGTTAATATTACAGCATACGGTGTGCGACCCTATAGAGCAGTTGGAGTCTGACACTATTCATTTTCGGTGAATGAGAATCACCTGTAATTTTCATTGACTTCTGATTGAGAATTATGACAGAAATATAAATAAGACATATTCAGTGCAAATAGACTTAGAAACGTGTGAATGCATGCTGATTTTTTTAGCACGTGCAACAGCTAGAAAGTATATTCTCATATGTGTAAACTGACAACGGTACCTGGAATCTGATATGTGCTACGCTTATTTATTTTTAAGTGTATAGGAATGACTTTACTGTGGGTAAATTAATGGAATAGCCCCACAAACAGTTGGACGGGCATACAGCAAGGGCAGACAATCTCACATCCTGCTGACCAGCTGTCCACTGCCAGTGTGTCCTCTGGGCCTCGCTGGCTGCTCCGGATCGAGTATTGCTGCTTTACTCTCTCTCTCTTTATTCTGGCAAGGTGCTGACCTGCCCATCAGGACCAACTTGCAACTTCAGTGTCCTTCTCAAGGACAGGTGGACACGTGGGAGCCAGGGATCCCATCGCCTGTTTAGCATATGGTAGTGTATCCTAGCCCAGCAAACCCAGCACTGGATGCAGTATGATATATATACGATATAATTAATGCATGTGTGATAAAACTGAGTGCATCCTCAAAACCCGGGAGTGCAACAGAAACCTGGGACCATGGCTTTGTGTGTAGGTTATTGTGGTTTAGTCCCCGTATTGGAAAAGTTGTTACTAAGTAGGACAAACTACAGAAGTGGCGTCACCTCTTGTAGCACCACAACGCTGCTCAGCCTCTGCTCGAACACAGAGGTCTTGGCCTGCATCTGGAGCTCAGTCTGGTAGGGTGGCCTGTGCTCCCCTCCAATACTGAACTGCCGAGCAGATTGTTCGGCCTCTGACTGCGCGACTACTGAAGGGAGCGGGACCCATCTTCACACCATCAACCCCAAGAGTGAGGGAGGAAAGGCAGGAGGACGTGCATGTGCGCGGCTCTGTTTGTGCAGCTGACAATAGTGCATGTGATTGATCATGATACTTGGATGTGTTTACAGCACTTGGCGTGACCACTGTAAATCAGGCACCTTCTTTTCCCCGTAGCTATGGCAATGGGCTTCCTGATCCACTCTGGGCTGATTTAATGCTCCTAGGGGACCTCTAAACGCACGCCATGGATGCTCTCTGGGCTCCGCTCGCCAGGCTTAGGCTGCCGTAAATTCAATCAGTTACCGCTTAGAGCACCTGTGTGCACTTGGGTGACGATCTGAACTGTGTGATTGTGTGTGTTTGTGTGTGTGTGTGTGCTTGTGCAAGACAAATGAATCATTTTCAATCATAGGGTAATTCAATCACACTGTCTTGAGTCTGGTGCATGAAAGAATCAGATCAGATTGGTGCAAAATGATGACTCGTTGTGGTCTTTCGTTTTTAGTTATTTAAATGTTTATTTCATATAAACATTAAACATTATAAACAGTGACACTGTCTGCCTCCGAGATATTCTGCCTCATAGTGAAACTCGGGGCAACTTTAAGATTTAGCTGAGGCAAATGAGTCGTGAAAATGGCCACAAACCTTGAAAAGCCAAGGCTACGTCACTGGTGCTGGTCTTTATCTAATGGAAGTGTCATTTCTTAGAAGCAGAGCTCATGCGGCTGCTCAGTACATCCACAGCCTTGTATCCATGGTGTGCAGATAACACCGAGCCGACAGTTTGGACTTAAGGTACATGTTTGCTCGTTGTTAACACAACACTGACATATTATCACCTCATAAAGTTGATAAGGGGAACATGTAAGCAAACAGCTGCCTATTTGCACATCCAGCTGATACAGAGCAACGTCATTATTCATTTGGAGTTGTGTGTTTTGTTCACCTGGCGAGTTTAAGTCCAATATTTGCTCTCCTTTTAGCTTTTCTATTGGTTTCCACCAACTTCTGAGAAACAGATCTCTCTCCCGTCAGCCAAGTGCTTCACCATATTGTCCAGGAAGTCCACAACTTTCGTCTGCTTTTTTACTGAAAGCGGCCGCCTGCCGGGGCCAAAGAGAGGATAAGAGGTTGGTGAGAATTAAGCCTAATTAGAGAAGCTGCTGTATGTAAAACCCAAACAATGAGTTGAAAGTCCTGAGTTTGTAAAGATGAGGGGAACTACAAAGTCATTATCACCATGAGCAACCTATTTTTGAAAGCTAACTTGGCATGAAATTTTGCACGTCACATTGTGCGTATGTCTGTGTGTACCTATTGGCAGCTTATCTAACATGCCATATTATTTTCTGTGTAAATCCATGACCAAAAGGGACCTCCCGTAGTTGTGGCGATTCACAGAGTTTGAAAACTCATTTCATTCACTGTTTTTCCTTAATAGCATCAATGATATTCCTACTCTTTTGGCCTATGCAAACTTTGGCTTTAAACAAAGTTTAGATTGTCTGTTGCCCAGCGACTCAGAAAATTTGAGCTCATCCTGAGCATCTAATCTAAATAACTGATCCACTCCAGTTCAAGTATGGTAAGAGATGACTTGATCCCAGTTTGTCTTTTCTGTGCTGCCATGCTGACTGTAGGAAAGCCATGACAGACAATGGTTGAAGGACACATCTGCTGCCTGTGTCACCGCTGCTCTGTTTCACACAAAATTTAGTTGAAGAGCTCAGCATGGACCAAGGAAGAACCTATCAAATTCTGGAGCAGATCCAAAACACAAAGCAGATCCATGAAATTTGTTTTTGGTTCTTTTGCACCTTGGCACAAGTCCATCTTTCATGCCTCATGAATTGGATCTGTTCAGTACTTGCAGCTTGTCTTGACAAAGGCAGTGTGTCATAAAGACATTAAATATGAACACTTAATCAATGATCAGTCAGAGTTTCCAGGCAGTCATTAGGAAACAGACCTGAAGCTGACTCCACACAAGCACCTTGTCTCCACACCCTGCTGTATGTTTCTCTCGTTCCTCTCTTCATATGGCTTGCTGCCAAATGCAGTATCGGTGCATAAATTGAACTTATTAACATGATTATTTAACTTCCACACATACTTTGCAGTGCCGTCAATGCATATGTTTTAAATAAAGGTGTAGGTGGAGAATCAATCAGCTGTCAGTATCATCTCTCATTTTTCATCTAAACAAAGTTAAATACAGCATTGCATGCAACAGCAATGTTAACCCTAACACAGAAAAAAAAGATATATATATATATATATATATATATATATATATATATATATATATATATGTATATATCTTTTTCATCTGCAACCAAAAAAATATGGTGTGAAAATTTGTGTTTTCTGCCAGTACACAAGCATGAGTCTGTTTTCCTGTTTCACTATCGCTCTCTTTTCCCCCTGAAGAAACACACGCAAACACGCACATACAGGATGAGATAATGGTATGGTGCATTTGTTTGGATTCAGTTAACTGGTATTAAGACAGGCTGCAGTACAAGAATCAAGAGCGATCTAAGAGGAGATTGCTGGAAAGACCATGACCAGCACTCTGCGTCTGTGCGTGTTCTTGTGTTCCAGAGGAACCATGTCATCAGATAAGCTTAATAAGCTGATTGATCACATGTTCATAAATATCCCTCTGCTCATTTATCAGTGAGAGATGCTGCACAGGCACATGTGGGCCTGCGGCACAGACAGCTGCTGCTTCTTCCACTGGAATAGTAAAGTGTGCACAATCATCAACGTGCACGAGAAAATACATCTGTGAACAAACCGAACAAATGAGTGAATTATTATTCATTTCTTTGAACATTTTGCATGTTTTCTAGACCTGTAAATTGTTGATTTAGAAGATCGTTTTCCACAAAGAATCATTACTTTTATAATCTCATTGTTGTGCTTCTCGTAGATTAGTCTTAAACCGTGACTTTTGTCAGTTAGTCAGTGCCAATTGTAAAAAAGCTTAAATGCTTAGAACAGTGCAATGAAAATGTTGATCAGTGTGAAACGACACAGTCCTGGAGTATATTTAAGTGAGCCGCTGGTGCCATAATGACTTTTTTTTCATGTTTAATATTCAGTGGCAAGTGAGTCTAATTTGCTTTTCTTTTAGTGGTATCACATACTATCAACAGTGGTAATGATCTATTTTTTTTTCTTCTTCTTCTTTCTCCTCCGCCTTTAGAAGTACAAAAACATACATTCAGCTTCGACTGGGGGGAACTGAGAGTGTAGTTTCAACAAAACAAATCTTCACAGGTAGTGTTCATTCGGTGCCTCTCAAGAGCAGCTTGTCAAACTCAATACACGAATAACTTAAATAATTGCAAAGTCATTCATTTCAGTTTTGTGAAAACAGACTTATCTGAGCCCCTTTTCGCTGGCTTGCAGTCTTCTCCCCCTGTGTTTCATTTCCAGGAGCTTTACATGCACCGTCTCCTGATCAACACTAACGCAGCAGTTCCTCTCGATCATAGTGATGGACAAGCTTTTAAGTAAATGTCACTTGTACTTTTCCAGCCTGTGTGCACTACACCCACCCTCTGCAGTGGACAGAAATGTGCACGGTGCTACTCTGCATGCTTTTTGGTCCAGAAAAAGAGTGAAATTTTAAGGATTTGTGTGCTTGCCTGCTCGTTTGGCAGTCGTCCATGGTAGTTGACACATGTCCCACCTCAGTTCTGTCCTCCCACTTTGACCACAATTGGATTTCTCGCTTCATCATCTGCCAAGCACTGGAAAGAAAGAAAAAATTAAATCCTGGTTACAATTCTCCATTCATATATGCCTCACGGCACCGCTGAAACATATGTTCAGGTTTCAGCAATAATGCAGTATCCATCGCACATTCAGCATATGGGATTTTGACTTTTTGTGTCCTTGAGGAAAGAAATGAATACGGTAAGAATAGTCTGGAGACTTCTTCTTTCTTTGTGACAAAATGTTGTATAAATATTTTTTTCACATTTATCTGCAGTGTTTGTACTTGAGCCCCAAGCTTATCCTACTGATTAGCAGTGTTTCAAATAAAGGAGACAAATTTGTGCATGAGGAAAACCACCTGTCTACGGCACACCCATAACAAAGAAATTATATTACTGTCAATCAGTTTTGTATTATGTGAATCTGTTTGAAAATCTGCAGTTGTTATATTATTGTTTGCGTTCAGGATTGAGCCAAGTGAAACCTGTCTTTTCTTAATCCTCTCCAAACTTCTCTCAGATTGCAGGGAGATCCAGTCGCATGGCCATTGGGTTTTTTTGCACGTGCATTTACTTTCCAGATAGTCAAACATTCTCAATTTATCTTGGCACATGTAAACACCATATTGTGTTTACAGTATGTGGGATAAGCCTCTATCACAAATATGAGAAACTAGCTGGGATATGCTGACTCGTGGGAGTGGAAGAAAAATTGAGTTTATTATGTTTTTAAACCTGCAGAATATATATTTTACACTTTGGGGCAACAGAAACACAATTTAAAAGCAGACATTTTAGTTCACACTTTGAGGCAGCTCATATAACTTAAGTTGGTTGAGTGCTTTAATTAAAGGGGCAAAAAGTGAACTCGTTCCACCACTGGGTTTGCTGTTGTGCGCTGCTTGCAGACCAAAACAATGTGTCATGAGCCACACCTCCCTCTGCTGAGCTGAATCACAAATTAAGTAAATTATAATGATATAATGTGTTTCTAATACATTTTGTTCTGCTCGCCACCTTCTTTTTTCTTTTTGGGAAAATGCTTACTGCCATTGCTCACTGCTGGTTGATTACAGGGAGGGAGGGCCAAGAGCCCCGGGAGGAGGGAGGAGGAGGGAGGAGGGAGGAGGAGGTGGAGAGGAGAGATTCACATTAATGTGCAGTGGTAACAGGGAGATCAACACAGAGAGATTGTGTGCCACCATGCTACACTCAAGTGGTCATTTTTACAAATGATGAATTTCATCTAATTGCCCCTTTAAAGAAAGGCCATAATGGATTTAATTTTTTTTTTTGCAAATAGGACACAAACCCCTTTGGGTGCATTTCGGTGTAATCCACTCTGACCTACTCTGTCTGGACTGTCTTGCTCTTCACACTTCACTCTTCACAGATTGTCTGCTGTAGAGGTGGCTCAAACCCTGGAGTGCCTCTGTGAACCAGACATGACACAATGGAATATGAGCTTTAAGTTTCAGATTCACGTACAGTATAGGAGTTTCACATTGATGCATCCCCCTGTCATTTTGTCCGCTTTACTCCTTGTAGTGTTAGTGACACACACCATTCACTCTCTCACTCACAGCTAGGGGTAATTTAGAGTATCCAATCGCCCTTAATGTATGTTTTTTTGGCTGTAGGACAGAGTCGGAGTGCGCAGACAGAGAAAACTTTTATAGACTTAAACGATTAATCACAACTGGCTTAAAATAAATGAATACATAAATAAATGTTACAATTCATGGAGAATGACTGATAGTGTCCAAAGCTGACTCCCGAAGTTCACGCAGCACAGACACCAGGACAGAAAACTGTGCCGTATTCACGTCTTTATTTAGTCTGCTAATACAAACTGTGATGAATTGCGAGTTTAGCCTTGCGCAGGAAGGTGTATCCAGGTGACACTTTTCGCCACTCATACTTCCTAACGAGTGCTGTTGGTGGAACTAGGTCTGCGGTTGTCACGGAAACGGCTCTTTTCATGCCGGGTGATGTACGATTGCTTCCTGTTTGCACTCCCCGTGGACACGGCAGCCTAATCGCCTGGAAACAGGCCAAATATGAAAATATGAAGGGAGTTGAGCACCGTGCGCTAACTTTCAACAACGGCGACAAATGTTGCGTTCCTGCCCTTTATTTAGCTCTTCTCAAGGCAGTGCTGGAGGCCGCGTACATTATAGCTGAGGTGTAGTTGTGTTGCCGCCGCTCTGGAAATAGTCCCCCTTTGTTTCAGTTGACTCATTTTCCTTCGTGGAGGCAGATTGATGTCTTCTTCAGCGCTCTCTGTATCTGTCCGGCAGCCGTCAGCTCTCTGTTCTAAAGGCTGAGATCCGTCTGTCCCTGTAGACATATTTGACACATATTCACACACTTTACACATGCTCCCTGTGCATCAATCCCGCTTTCCTTTCAAGGGGGAGAGCTCTAAAGCGATCGCCTCGGGGCTTTACAAGGTGGCTAGAGAGACCACTCAGCCTGCTCTAAGCGCCCCCACCAACATGCTAGCACGACTCCACCAGCTAACATTAGAGCAGCCATGATCTAGAAGAAGTGAATCACTCTGTAACGCTGTTAAAGTCGTTCACCAAGTTCCCCTCCTGACATCCCTGAAAACAAAATTCCTCACGCATAACTTACAAAATAGAGATGACTTTTGATTTTTATCTGACACAACGGCAGTGTGTGTATGTATCCTGCAATGGATAGGGGTCCTGTCCAGGTTGTATTACCTGCCTTTTCCATGTGCCTTCCAGAATAGGATCACCAGAACAGCGGTTTTAATATGCAGTGGGTAAGGGAGCAGATATTTTGAGTCTTTTTCAAGTTTCTTTTCTTGATCAGGGAGAAACTTCTAAATGTCACCTGAAAATATTGTCATATTGTTTTTCTTTTATTTTTCTTTTTATTTGGCTCATCTGCTCTCAGCTTTTTTTAAGCACACATGAATCTGATTTATTTTAAGTCACTGTCTGGTTTTGTTGTGAATTTGAATTTGAGACTATACATTGTAGAAAAAATTGTCTATCAGATCAGTTCATTTTTCAAACATAAAAAAACACCTGGCTACAGTCTATTAAATCATGGATTAGATTTTTTTTTCTGTTTTATGAGACTGTAAATCCAGTACTGTTGTCTTGTGAGGCAAGATAGGATAATAGAAAGGATAATTAGCAATAAATCAATGATTAAAGGCTTGTAATCAAGTGCTATTGAGGATCAACAGGGACAAACCAATCAGATTTTACTATTTACCCACATTAACACATAAAACCCAGCTTGGAGAACTATTCACACTAACAGATACAACCAATAAGTTGCAAGAAATGTCATTATTGTTCAGAAAAATGCATGACCGTTTCTGTAGAGGTCACTGAAAGTCAACTTGGGACATGTGAGAATCAAAAGTACAGCCAGAGAACTGCATGAAACAAGTGCAGAAAAATAGAGCACTCAGTTTGAGCATGCCTTCTGGACTCCGTTGAACATAACTAATTGATTCTATTTGTAATCTTCCTCGGTGACGTAGCACTTCTGGTGCCTGCTCTTGCTCTGACATCTGACCTTTTCCCATGAGGCAGCACTCCAATCACAGAAAAACAGGAAGAACATTGCCTCTGACAGCAGGCGTTACGAGTGGCCTCATGGGAAATGTAGTGCTTGGCAATCTAAAGTGGGGTATGAGTCACCATCTGTCTCCCTCACTCAGTCATTACACAAGCTCTGCACATGCGTGTTTCACTGTGTGTGTGTGTGTGTGTGTGTGTGTGTGCTAGTGTGAGTTGTCACTATGAAGTGTGATTGTGTCTGCTGTTTATTTGCCCTGCTGCTGTCTTATAGTTTGAATCTATTACATTTTGGATGACAGGGGAATTGTGGCTTGACCTTGGAAGATGCCGGGAGAGTCCTGGATGTCACTCTGTCTGTGTGTGTGTGTGTGTGTGTGTGTGTCTGTGTGCAGGTGATTTCAGGAATGTCTCTGTGTCTGGGAAGTGAAGTGCAGTGAGGGCTGTTAGCTGTTGACGTGGGGAGAGGATACGCCACTGCACACACACACACACACACACAAGCACACACACACACACACGCACACACACACCATACACACCACCTCTAGGCTGAGACTGTCCTACTGTGTCTCTACTTGGCACCATGTTTAGGTATTCCAGGCAACGCTCACAGGATGTATTGACATTCCTGTCTCATTGCTTGCTCCATTGTGCATTCTGTGAGAGCTAACCCCATCTCTCTTTCTCTCTCTTTCTCTCTCTCCCTCTCTCTCTCTCTCTGTCTCTCTCTCGCTCTGTGAGTTTGTGTTTCTCTCTCGCTCGAGCATCAGACTTATTATCCCCTCTCACACTCAGCTTTGGAGCACAGCAAGGCGGCGCATACATCAAAACAGACGCACAGATGCACAAACAGTTGTTATTGTACGCTAATAATATCTGAAAGTTTAAGAATGATTTAGTGACCCTATTTATGTGACTGGTTTACACATTTTTCAGAACGTCACCATGATGTCACTGTCTCCAAATGGAGGAGAGAATCTCATTCTGAGCTGTCTGTGTGTGTGTGTGCGCATATGGATGTATATATAATGTATATGTGTGTCTATATATACTGTATGTCAATGACATGCTGATGTTAGTAAGCACAGCCGAGGCTGATGTCATCAGCTCTGCTGGTGTTTGGTCACACACCAAAGTTTTACACAAATTGAAATTTTGATGATAATCGTACATGAGCCATCAGGGGATTTCCAAAATGATTACAGTTTATCCCGTGGGTTGCCTGATGTGTGTAGCGATATCCAACAGAAATATCTCTGCAGCCGTGAAGCATCTGCTGCTGCTGCTAGCCTGGCTTAAAATGTCACATCCTGAAAATTTGAAGTAAATATGCAGTCGGCTGGCAGTCGGCTGTTGCCTCTTTGAGCAAAATAAAAATGTTTAGACATCTTGTACGATTAAACACAAGCCATTTAGATGTTTTGGCTCATTGGTTGAATAATAAAAAAAATAGATTTTCAAATGTTTTTATTCAGAGATGTTGATGTTATTTTATTTTTTTACACTGAAGAGCCGGCGTGTGTGTACTGGGCTCAATCAGTTCCAGCTTCACAACGTCCCTTGTCTGCCTTTAATGAAAAACACAGGTGTTACTCTGCTCTGATTGAGAGGGATTTGCTCCTGTATGTCCTGCACCACATGCTGCTGGAAGGTATCGTAGTAACCTCTGTCTATTCAGGAAATTGGTCAAAAAGTTGATCCATGTTATCAGATATCATGAGTTCTTTTGACCAGGACATGAACCACATGCTGGGAGCATGTTTAACCATCCATCCATCTGTTTAGTATCTCACCTTAACAGTGTCACAGAGCTCTGCTGGAACCAGTCTCTATCTATGTCCCTAACCCACAACCTCGTTGTGAAGTGACAGTGCTAGCCACTCATATTCAGCCAACACGTCCCAAATGAAACACCAAAGTTTTGTCTGTCCCCAGACACCCTGAACAAGTGGTTTCTGATCTGATTGGTTTGGTGGCACAGTGACAGAATTTCTTTGTGCTTTCCAAAACCTTCAAAAGTTGACGTACTGTATTAATCAGTTTTATGGCGTGACAGCGCTGTGGTTAAGGGCCAGTTATTTTTATGTACAAGCTTATTCACAGCACTACTGGACCTTGCCATCATGGCAGTGTCTGCCTCATCCCGAACTGGGCAAAGGAAACAATGACGTGTGAGTGGAGCTGATGTCTGACTGAGTGAGATCTGGCTGTTTGGAGCTCGCTGTGACCCAGACGCTAATACTCAGGTGAAAGTTAGGGAAACGTCTTGGTCAGGAAACAAACCATCGTCTCCTGTATTACAGTCTGATGTTTTCTCGGGCCTCCCTGCTCTCTACCCTAAGGCAAGAGTATATTAAAGAAAAGGTCCTCTATGGCCTGAGGGCTTGCCAAAATTAAGAAGGAGCAAAGGTTTTGTTGTTTACAACAAGCACATGGACTAATTCAGATCTCAGAGCTGATGTAACAATGCTCCACAAACCCAGATCATTGTGCTTTGGAACGGACAAAGATAGTAGAAAAACACATTTGTTTGTGTTAATCTCAGACATACAGGTATGAAAACACACAGCTAAAGAAAATAGAGAGCATAGCACGCCATTGATTGTCCAAGCAAAACTGGTTTTCAGAAAGAAATCCACACACACGCTTGCACACCGTCAGGAGCTGGAAGCGATGGAGCTTACTGGGATCACACTGGCCTGTGATGATGGTTTGTTTATGTTTGGTGAGGGAGTGATAACTCATACTGTAGCTAACATTTCTGCACAGCAGCAGCAGCAGCAGCAGCTGAGAAAAAGCCCGGACAGATTCCTTCTGAGTTTGCTTGTTTGGCTTAGAGAAGTCTTTGAGGCAGCAGGTCTCTGTCAGCTACCGTGGAATCACCCATGGGTTTATTTATTTTGACTGCAACTTTATCCTCCTCTCATCCACGTTGTACCTCTCAGCAGCTGTCAGAAGTTGGTATCTCAGCTTCTGGCTGAAGAGACACACACCATAATCTTCATTTTTTTTGTTACCGTGGAGCTTTTTTTTTCGCTTAATACCACCTCAGGACTCCCCTCCTCTGCTGCTCCATTCTAGTTTTCCTTGTACCAGAACTGGAGAGAAAACTGATCAGCTGAAGTTACTGTTTCAGCGTGCTCTGAACACCAAAACACCAAAGCCTCCATCAAGGACGTTTTACTTTGTGTACAACTTTTGTTGTTCTGAGACGCTTTTGTCCAGGTCTTTTCTTACTCAGGTGATTTCATCCAATAAATAAAAATTTAAATAAAAAAATAAACGATGAACAAAGTAGAGGATGCCCACGAGTTGTGCCTTGGTATTCTCTGTAGCATGAAAAGGTTTTATCTTAGATTTTGAATAAGATTCTCCTACTGTAGTCTAAAGTCTAGTCTAGTCTCAAGTCACTAAAGTTAACTGCCCCCAAGTACAGTATGTGCGTTCAAGTGAATAGAGTGTGTGTGTGTGTGAGTCCTGTTATGGACTGGAAACCTGTCAAGTATGTGTTCCCTGCCTTCTTCCCTCCCTATGTGTGCTAGACATAGACACCAATAGACCCTCATGACACCACAGTTTACGGTAAAGACAACGGGTAGAAGTTAAAACTTTTAATGATACATATTCATTCCTGTATTGATGTCTTATTTTTACATTCCAATGATCTGTTTTCCAAGTTCAACACCATAGGACCATGTTTGTTTTGTCCACTCCCCAAACTTCCCTCTCATCATCAAAAATACTGAGAGCCTCAAGTTACATGGCATAGGATCCAATTCAGTATCACTTTAGCTTGATTTTAACTCAAGCCTCAGCTGTAAGTTACTATTCTGATCACAATGTGTATTGTTTGCTTTGTACAAAGAGCAATTACACTCCATGTGTATAAATATTGATGCAGCATTTCATTCCGGGTGTCCCCGTTTAATCATTCATCATTCCTCTGTCAAGTTAATTTAAGAGCAAATCTGAAGCACATAATCGGATATTTACATTTGCACATGTTAGCATACACCCATATACACACACGCGCAAAGCCTAGAACCAACACACACTCGCTTGCTCACACGCAGGACCACTAAATGTAAGCGATTCGGCATTGATCAGAACCCCAGAGAGTGGACCTCTTAGCTTTTTTATTAATAATTGATACGGGCCAGGAAAGCACAGGGGCGCTCATCTTTACTTAGCATATTAAGGCAGGAACCTTTTCCTTCAAGGCTTAGAGGCAGAAGCCACTTATGGGAGGTTTGTGGCTACCGCGTTCGCATGCTGATGACATTTAGCTGAGCAGGGAGTCAGGGGACCTTATTTAGATGATGGAGACATTAAGACACGGCTGCAAGCTGGCAGACCAAAGTCATAATATCAAACTGAATAACGTGGAGAAGTGGAGTGAGTCCCCAAGAGACACGCCTGTTTGCTCTATTATCATACATATTTGTCATCACTGCGTCGTTCACAGAGGTAGTCCCAGGAATAAGCTCCAGCTAAGAGGAAAATAACACCTCACCGCTGCCTGTTGCGCATCAGTCGATCATTATAAGTTGACGAGGGGCGGCGGCGGCGGCGGGGGGGGGCTTTTTAACGCCCTGCTTGCGGTATTGTTAAGCTACGCCGAATACTTCTTCACGGTGAAAATAGCAATGAGTCAGAGCGCGAGATGTGACGTGATCGAGGAGCTAAATGAGAGGAGAGGCGAGTCCCACGGGTGTTCACGCTGCAGCGTGCCGCTCGGCGGGTCAGAGCCCGGCGGCCATGGCGGCGGCGGCGGCGGCAGGGAGCCAGTCACGTACGGATGACGCGACACGCTGTGATGACACGGAGAAAGACCGGCGAGGAGGCGGCCGATGCACATCCCGGCATCTCTGCGTTACGTAACGGCTCGTCCAGCGTGGAACATTTTTGGCTGCACCTGAGGCTGCAGAGGCACGTGTGCTGTCGCCGGGTGCTGTCACAAGCCAGCGGTTGTGACTTTCTCCGTCATGCCCTTCGTCCAGGAGCCAGAGGTTCACACCCTGCAATTAACAACAACCGGGGAAGCCACACTTGAAGGATCCAAGTGGAGTAAATGTCATCACAATACCGCTGCTTGTTTTCCCTCAGGTTTGCACACCAGCAGCAGCCCGTCACGCTGTTTGAGACACTCTGACCTAAGCTGTGTGAACAGATCATCTCTGTAGGAATACAGAACCCGTGGGCAAAGGGCATGATGCAGAGTGGTTTGGTTTTTATTTGCTGTCTGTTTACAGCCTGTGAGTGTGTAAGTGCTGACCAAATACACAAACGGGCTCAGCATTCAGTGAGTGAGTGAAAACACATAAAGATGCACATTTGTATCATACCGGCTGACGTGGGGGAAAAATAAGCCCTCGCTTAGAGATCTGTTATCTTCTCATGGCATCAGGAGCTCTGAAATGCTTGTTGCACCCAGGTGATAGACAGTGGGTTCCAAGATTGCTCTTAGCCTCACCAAGCAGCGAGTAGGTATCGCAATCCTGAGTGGATCTATGATATTTTAGTCACAGATCCAGTCTGAAGTGAAATTGCAAAAAAAAAAGTCCAAACAAGCAAAGCAGACCATGACTGCACTTTTGAAAGAGAAAACAAACTTAGTGTGGAAAACATCCTCCTCTCACTGCAACATACATCCAACACACCCTTCAAATCCTGACTCTTGGTGCTCCTCTCACCTACTCACCACGCTGTTACCGGCTGCCACTGCCACTTGTCATGCAGCATTTTAGAAACAACCATCTTCACCCCGTACCTCCACCTGCAGGCTGTCTTCTCCTATAGGGCAGACTTCATGTTGGGTCTAGGTGTGTAAATCCGCGCTTCCTGATGATGGAGCTGAGTCAGAAACCACTTATACCGTTCATACAGTATTCTGCCGTCACCATTGTTCCCATGTGAAGTGGCTGACTGAAACAGAAATAACACACACTGTAGTCATCTGCTCGTCAGCCACATAGCAGATTAAGGATCACGCCCCTGAACCTGAGATGTCAACCCTGCATAGCGCCAGGTTGGAATGCAGGTGACAGCACTGCTGACACTTCAGGTCTCAAGCACGCCCTAGTTAAAGCTACACATTCAGAAACTCAGATCTTTTTTTTTTTTTTATTTTATGCTGTGTAACCCTCATACACGTGTACAGCCAGTAAACAGGTGTCAAACCCTGCAGAAGTAAAACTGTTTCTGGAACAGTTTGCATGAGTTTAAACAGGAGTAATGCAGGTCTGCATGTTTCAGCAGCTGCTTGCCTGTGACTAGTGAATCTATTCACGCTGTCAGGAAGGCAGAGAGGGAGTCCCTATGTTTTGTGTTGGTTAATTGTCTCCTGTGAGCATCGTTTCCCTGGTTAATGAAATGCGGTAGACAAAGAGTGTCCTCCAACCACAGCGACTTCCCACATTAAACAAGGAGCTCACAGCAGTGCAGGAGTCATTGTGTTCCCCCAAATGACAACATAATACCTCACTCGTATGTGTGTGTGTGTGAGTGTGGTCAAGCTGCATATTCATGTATGTGCATGCACGCACGTGTCCGTGCACCCTTTTGTGCATAGTATGTGGGGGAGGACGAGGAGGTGTCGAGCACACAGTGGAATCCAGGAAAAGATTGTTCTGTTCTTGTAGATGTGTGTGGGAGGACACTGTGGAGTGGGGTCATGTGGGACCGCGGATACTCGGGGAATTAAGGAATTACCAACTCTGTTTCCAATTTCAATGCAAATACTGGGAAGGCGAGCTCCTGGATGAGGGCATAGCTGCGAGGATGAGGAGGGGAAAGTGGGCTTCTGTACGTAGGTGTGTGTGTGCAGGGGTGTTTAGAGGCCCGAGTATATTACCCATGATTGGTTGCTGTGAGCAAAGATCTCCAAGGGCAGGACCTGCTGGGATCATTATAGCTGCGAGAGAACGACCTGAAGAAGGTCAGCGCACTCAACAACAGCATGTGCAGCCTCGCCACATTTTCGAGAGCTGTTCATTCATAATGTCACGCTTAACTATGTCAGGCACAAGACTGGCCTCTGCAGCCAGCCCAGTGCAGGACGCAGCATACACACGCCTGTTGTGAATGTCTGCTCAGCTCTCAGAAATTCTCTGCAGTTATACTTACAGACTCATTTGCATAATGAAATAGAACAGACTCATTTGGCATTGTGCAGAAATATGCTCCAAATTTTCAATTTCAGAAAACACATTGTCGTTAGTCAGCACAGGCTCGGCCTCCATATCAGTTACTTTGCTGCCACACAAAATCTATCATATTTATGCCTCCCCTCCCCCTTTTTCTGTATTTGTTGGATAGTAAGGAAAATTACAGGGCTGGAATGAGCAAGGAAAAACATGAGAGGACATGAAGGAGATGGCAATCAGTGAGAAAAATTGGGTGAAAATTGTGTGAAAGAGTGTTAATAGTAATGGAAAAAGAAAAGCATAAACGTGGGTGATTCAGACCACTGGTATAAGAAGGATTCACCATTACATTTTCAGGTATCAAATGAACAGTATCATGCACAGGTGATTAATCTCACTGGGAAGCATACAGTAATAGCCTCATATTTAACACAATTCTCAAACAGTACAGGTCTAAATAACAAAGCAAGCTTGCACAGCATCAACTATCCATGAATAGCTGAGACCATACTAGATCAAAGTGCCACTTCCTCAAATGAGATTTTATGCAGGTGTCTTGCCTGCATGGGCTTGGGATGAGGTCTAGCATAATTCTGGATACATCTCATGCAGTCAGTCAAGCATATTTTGTTTCTTTGGAAAACTGATGGCTTGGTTTTAGTATAAATTGAGGTTTGTTCCTCAACTTTTGGTCCACTGACTCATCTGCAGGTCAGTGTGACTGAACAAGTAACCGTAAAGGATAAGAAAACAAGACAAGGCACAAACAGTAAATGGATGAATCAGAGTTTGTTTTGCCCAACAATTCTAAGTAACACTGTTCTTGTAGCCAAAGTCTGGTACTGTTTATTCCTCTGTACGTCCGGTATTATGTGGTACTGTTTTTATGAATCCTGCTTTGTGCATTAGATCTGAAAACAGCAATATCAGTTTAAAGAATCTTTTTATTTAAAAAAAACAGAAGTGAAAACCAACATTCACATTTGTTTTTACAATATGTATCTTGTAGGACGGCATATGTAGGACACATGCATTCTCAGCTATGTGAAATGGACCAATGCATTGTTGGTTATGCATACTCATTGGATTTCACGGTATCCAGAGAAGTGCCAACATTATCCACAGGGAATGTTTGACTGAATATGATCATGTGACCTTACCCGATCCAACCACAGCTCGTCGCTAACCCCTATTCTATGCAAATGTGTGTGAAAGGGCCAAAAGCGTCCAGCGTCCACTGCCGAGTAGACCCTGAGCTGCCGGCAGAGCTAAGCTATCAATTATTGAGGGGCGATATGGGTTATCTATTATTTCTGTGCACGGAATAGAGTGTTGTGCTCTCATCATGGCAGACAGTTGGTGAGACTGTTCCTCATTAAGCAGGCCCTCTATGAGTGGGTGACAGTGATTAGTGCTGAAGAGGACACATATACTTGATGAGGCTGAAGTGTAGTATTAGCCTTTGTTACATGGAGCGTGTGTTTGCAAGTGGAGCAGGGTGCACCAAGAGTTCCTGTGTTCTCTCCTCCTCACAATGGAGGCAGCAGAGTGGAAAATCTCTGGATTATGAAGAGCCTGACCCAGGGACATGCACAGACACACACACACATGCACACACATACACGCGCACACACTAACACTCACACACATATATGCACACACAGACACTGCCACGCGCATGCTCCACTCACCCCATTTATGTAAAACTCTGCTATGCCTCTGCGGCCGTGTTATACACACAACATAATGATCATGTGTGTTGCAGGTATTGCAGTGTTACTATTATGGGAAGCTGCCGCTGCCCCTAAGCTCCTCTCCTCCCTCCTGCTCTCCTCTCATCCTCTCATATATCAACTCCCCTAAGCAGTGGTGAGCCGGGCCCTGAGGCAAGCTCTCTTCCAGCCAATGACGCTATTAGATGGTCCATTTTGTCATCAGAGCCCAAAGGAATTACAGCCATGTCCCTGTTGGGATAAATATTGGATGTGAGGAAGGAAGCCTTGAAAGAATACACCTCGGCACACCCCTCTCTGCCCCCCTTGTCTATTATCCCTGCCTTTTGTCATACCAGGCCTAAATGAGAGTGTACAATATGTATTTTCCTACATGTGATACCAGGGTGTAGATTGATGATAGGAGATGACAGGCGAGATGGTTGGAGTGAGCCCTTGAGTTGTAATGAGGCAGCAGGAAGTGGGATGCAGTCATGTTCCTACACAGCCCTTTGTAATGGGATATATAGCTTAGATTAATGGACCTGTCATTGCTTGCTCTGAACATATGGTGCACATTCACCTGAGAAACAAATATTGAATTTCAGTGCATCTATATACAACAAATCTGTTTTCCAACAGCTGCACTGGAAAAAAAAAGAAAAAAAACTGTGAGGTGTTTTCCTGTGAATGTGTGGAAGCACTTAATCAGCATTTAATGTCTTGTTTAGTCCTGACTAATTATGAAAGTTGCTGTGTGGAAAAGAACTATTTCATCCCACGTCTCTGCTTGTTCCCCTTTATGTCACAAGTTGTATTATTCAGTGGGGTATGTGTGGCTCACAGACTCAGCAGTGCCTAAGTTAATGTACAAAATTATCAGAGAGTTTTGATAGTCGTAGTGTGAATGTGTGTATGTGTGTGTGTGTCCTGTGATGGACTGGGGGCCTTTCTGCATTACCTACCTCCACTCTTTGTGTTGTGGTACAAAGTGGGTATGATGTACTACGGTGCATTGTTCAGATACTTCAGAAAGCAGAGAGTGATTCCAGAGGAGGTTCAGAAGTGCCGTGTAAAACAGAGATAAAACAGAATGTGATAACTCGCTGGATCTAAGGCTATACGTTTGATTCTTAAAGATGTCTGCTTATTGTGAATGTGCGGTCAGCAGCACATTTCAAATAAGACGGGAGTGGAGCAACAAAAGACCAAGTTTAGGATCTCTAAAAACACCTGCATGGATCATTCCACAAGCGAACTGGTTGACGGGCAGGTGAAGCGAACAGCTGACAGAATGGTAAGAGAGTCATTGCTTTTTCATCATTTCCTGGAATCTGTGTGCATTTTTGATTGAAACGTGTGCCTTTGTCATGACGCAAACCTTGCACTCATAGGTGCATTTCACCTCCTGTAGGTCAGAACAGAGCTGAGCTGCATCTATGGCAGTACTTTCAACATTAAAGAAAGTCTCGGTGTTATTAATGCTTTACACTTCTCCAGAGCCTCAACTGTCCATACTTTCATTTTTCTTAGCTAGTATCAGATAATCCCTGTTTGGGGGATGGGCTTTAGCAAACGGTTTCTTAGTGCAATTATGAAATTTAAGCTCATCATTCAGTGCAGTTGTGGTCTTCATATGTCAGGGTTAAGATGGGCGGAGTGTACAGTTTGATGCCTTTCTTCTAGGGCCTGCACTGCATATTCAACCGGGATAATCTTCTCCAAGCTATCATTATGATTCAGTGTAAACTTGAAGCTTTTCCCTGCAGTAGGCCTATACTAGAAGTGTGGGGGCTGTACGGCTCTGCTCTGCCTGCACAAACTCCCATTCTCACCACGATACAGAGCTGCAGCTTATTCTGGCAGAGGCAATCAGATTAATAAGTAAACAAGCTAGTAATTGTCCTCAATGAAATATTCAAATGATACGGCTGTTCACTAAAAGGATTTCAAGCATCAACCACCCATGATGATATGGTATGTCATAACAAGTCCCATCTCCATCTCTCACCTCATCTCCCCTTTGCATGTGTGCACCATGCAGCATGAATGTCTGGATTTTAGAGCAGTGCATTGCAGAGTACTGACATGATGCATTGCTTACTATGATGCTTATCAAATGTACACAAGTGCTAATATCAGGTCATCTATGTCGTTTCACTGGAACATATATTTACGCATGTGCCACCACATGCATAACATCTCTGTGTTTAATCCTTTCATCTTGCTGTGTGTGTGTGTGTGTCTGTGTGTGTGTGTGTGTGTGTGTGTGTGTCTGTGTGTGTGTCTGTCTGTGTGTGTGAGTGCCCATGGATGCTTGTGTGCCTCTGTGATCTTGCTTTCTGTCTAAGCGCAGCATTGCAGAGCACAAGCTGCATACTAACCCAATCATTAAGACATAAATGAGAACATCAGAATCTATCTGCAGTCTTGCACACAGCAGTCCGGAGAGAGAGGCAGAGGGAGGGAGAGAGGGAGGGAGGGAGGGAGGGAGAGGGAAAGGGAGAGGTGGGGGGAGGGCTGACCAATTTATCTTCAGTCTCTCCTTCCTCCTCTTCTAATGTTTGCATCTCTCCATTTCTCTCTTGCTCTCCCACTTCCTTTCTTTCTCTGACAGATAGAAGCACAGGGGCGGAATGTGGCCTGGTTGAATATATCAGACTTGCAGCCTGTAGTTTTTAGTCTAATTGGGAGCAGCAAAGACGGCTACGTCTCAGGCTTGGCCCAGACGATGTGACCCCATCGGATTCTACCATTCCCTTCTAATTTTGTCCTGCATTTCAAACGGTGGCCAATCCTGGCCCACTTTCCCGTCCATATGCGGGATAAAAAAGAGAACTTCAGAGCAGAACATGAAAAAGATGTGGAGTGAAATATGTGCAGGAGAGGGACTTGGGTAAAAACACCAGCAGGCAGCCATGGAAAGAATGAAATATGTTTGCTTTGTATACAAATAGTGAGTCAACATCTGCTTCAAATCAGGATGAGCATGTGATGGAGGTCAGCCCCAGTGTGCCTAGAGAAACCAGTGAAGGAGGCTGGAATGGTTTTTCTTTGGGGAAGGGGGGGTTCTCTCACAGGTTAATGATTCACTGAGGTCAAACCCAGACAGGCACTGCTGACCTCTCCAGCTCTGTGGAGAACCTGCAGCAGCATGAATGATCCCCGCAGGCACAATGGCATCTCCCTCTGTGGGAATGCAAAGCTCATTTTGATCAGTACAATGTTCTGTAAGCTGCAGGTTATGTGATGAGTCTAACAGCAACAGCTGCAGAAAAGAGATCCTGATCCACACAGTGTTTATGCTTGCTTCGCTCTGTGTGTCCATGCCTGTGTGCGTGTGTGTGTGTGTCTGTGTGTGTGTGTGTGTGTGTGTGCGTGTGTGCGTGTGTACAGCTACTGTATATCTGTGTGCACACACAAACACACAGACGCATAAACATAATGTGGTGCGTTGCCCTTGAGTTTGCTCCTTCTTTATGAGATAATGACATTAGAAATTACTCTGCGCAGAAGCATTGCTGACAAAGCATCTTTTTGTTTGACCTGAGCTGCACCAAAAACACTCCAAACACACGCCAGCCTTCTCTGGCCATCTCACCCATCTCACCTATGGGTCTGTAGTGAAATCTCGGCCCGGCAGAGTTGCTTCCCTGGACTCGAGCTGTGTCACAGCAGCTTCTCACTTTACCTTTGATCAGGAAATCTCTCAGTTAAACCACCTCTCCATGGCCTCCATGAGGAAAGCAACAGCAACTGACTGAACTTTCAAGTGTGAGTGTTAATGCTGGCACGGTGGCCGAAATATTAAAATCTTGCTGTGGATGCAACGTGAAGCAGTTTTGTATGCAGCGGTTTTTGTTTCTATGTGTCTTTAGAATCGTGCAGATCAACAACAGGCAACAATAAACCCAGAGACACTCCTGCAACTTCTTATCAGCAAACCTGGTTTGACTGCCCTATTTGTGTCTCCATGTTCAGGTGGTGGCGTGAAAAGGCTAAAATAGGCTCTGAATTGTTATTCACCGCCAGCTGGCACAGCCACAGTCTATATACTGTGCACCATAGTAACCTCTAATCTGATCTGAGGAGGGGAAGTGATAGCTATCAAAACATATGGCGTATTCATGGTTAATTTGATTTTGCTATCACTACCACTTTTAATTAAAAGGCTGCTTTTAAGGTCATATTATTTAACTGAACAGCACCTCCATTATATTTCATTCAGGTTTCTGTCTTGCCAAGCCAAACAGCCTGTCTATGAATGATGAACTGCAGGAGCTTTCACGGGATTTGTCATCTTGCTTGAGGACGCAAAAGACTTCTGAGACATTCCATTGTTTCCGTGGGCCCATAATCCTCTGTTACACTCGACAATTCTTAAGTGGACCCAAAGCTCGATTCAGACACGGGAGGCAGAGTAAATGTTCAAAGTTCAGGAGAGTTTATTGCCGAGTTGGACATGGTGGAATGATCCAGATGACAGGTAGGCACAGCCTCGTCTCGCTGTAGCTCACGGGGGACAAACGGAGTACCTGGCTGCAGCAAACAGACGGCGAAGGCAGAGCCGATGCACAGGAGAACAAAGAGCCAGGAAAACATAGAAAGTAGTTATGCAGCCAATGCAGAATATTCCACATGGTTTGACAAACAATCTATCAAAGATGCAGCAGTGGTTAGGTGTGGTCAGCTGCACTATGGCAGCTTTACCATGAACAGAACTATTCTGCTCTGAACCAGAATAAGACCGTATTCTGAGTGAGACACCATGTAACCTCTATAGCATCATACTACAAAATTGCAAAATTGCTGCAAAATTCATTTTGCAGCATTTTCTAACACCTATGGCACTTGTCGACTGTTTGATGATGCAAGCCCTGGATCATGTTCAGAGCAAGATGGAGACTAGTCATAAGAAGTTGAAACTCAGGCATTGCTTAAAATTTTGAGGGATATGAATATAATCATGGCTTTGGATGACCACAAGTATGGGAATGTGGTTATTTTTGGCTGAACTAAGGAAGTGGGATATGGGATTTAACACAATTCTGCTCCAGGGATTAATAAGTATTCTGATTCTGATGTAAGCATGTCTGAACAAGTTGGAAACTGATGAGAGATTCCAAAAAGCAAATGTTAGAAAGCAGAAAAACACTAGTCGCAGAGGTCTTTCTTCTTTCCCATATTTCATTGTGCAGATAAACGACATATACACAGTATGGAATACAAGGTGGGTGTGTCATTAAGTATTCTATCTGTTCTATTCTCTCTCATGCTTGCAAAGGTCTTGTAAAGATTTTCTACAAGCAGCTCATGTTGACACAAAAAATCAAATTATCATCTTCTTCAGAACAAGGTCAATATTGGGACTATTTCTGTCCATGTAAACAGCATGGACAGAAACTGAGAATCAGGAGACTTAGGGGAGGAGAATGACCAGGAACACTAAGGATGGCCTCGCTGTGTAAATCTTGTTCCACTAGGGCGGCATTTTAGTGGCAAGAAAAAAAATGAAAAAAACATCATTAAATGCATGGATACATGTGTAACATTGACTGGTGGTCGGACGTCAGCTTGAATGAAACATTGTTAAACTGATATTGGAGCAAATGAGGCTGCGTCGAAAGCAGAAACAAATTACTTGTCGTGATGAGTTTGAAGGAGGGAGTAAAATTGCAATAAACTTGTTCAAATTTCATCTGATAAAAACATGTCAGGCGGATCAAATGCATTCATAGAGCATTTGTTGACAGGATCGCAGCGAAATCACGTAATTGGGAGAATTGTTTGCGACACTGAGGCGTTGAATTTAATTGCCTTTAATTTGATTCAACGTATCATTATGTTCATTATAACACTGCATTCAATTTAACATTTTAATTCTTAGACCGAGGCGGTTATTATCAGTTTTGCTGTCTTTTTTCTTTTTTTTAAGTGAGGCTGTTCATCAATCCTATGACCTTCAAACAAGTCTAAGGTCGCAGTCGAACTCAGACATGAAAATGAGGTCATAAGCTTGATGTCTTACTTCCTGGACTGGACATTTCTAATACTCTCCTCCATGATTTATGTTGTTCATGTTCATTCATTAACATTGTTATCTTATGCCTGATGGCTTGTCACAGCAGAGCTTGTGTGGACTCGATGTCTCCAACACTCACTTTCTCCGTTTATTCTGTAAAGCATAATGTTTTTATTGACTTTATTGACTCCTCAGCACTTTGTCCAGGACTATGCCGTGAATGTGCTTTCACCCTATAAGTGAAACATATCTCATGTCGCGATGTGCGTGTAGCATAACAGCACTACCAAACAGAAATGCTGCGGCCCACAACCAGAAATGGACATTTTCGGCATCACAAAAGTCATTGCAATTGCATTTGATTGTACAGAAGCTAATAAACTGTTCATTCAGTGTCGGCTGGCTGTGCTCTCTCCGAGGTTCAGAGTTAATAAGGTTCACAGTCAAAGCTCTTGTCAGTGGAGCTGGCCTCCACACACTCTGTGTGTCTGTTGTGTGTGTGGTTATGTGTGTGTGTGTTTGTTTGTGTGTATTTATTAACAGCCGACCAGCCCAGACAAGACCTTCATTATCGATACCTCCTCAGCTCTGGTAGCTGTTCATCTGATAATTAAAGAGCTGAAGGCTCTGATTTTATGCTACTTACCAAGAGATTTTGTGAGATTTTCTGTGTGTGTGTGTGTGTGTGTGTGTGTGTGTGTGTGTGTGTGTGTGTGTAAATAATCTACATGCTTACAGTATTAGAGTTTAATTCGTGGAAACTACCACCATCGTCTTTCAGGACATTGCACGCGAAGTTTAGCATTTTTTCCACTTCCTCTCTCATAGCGACTAATGTTATTTATAAACACTGGAACAGTTAAATTACTGAATGCACAAAACCCAATTTACACAATAATTCATTTTTCGAAAAGCCATTACATTGGACACAAAAATAGGTGAAATCTATAATTATATGACCTTTGTCATTATCACTTATCATTAAACTGATTCATGTCAGGATTGTTTTATTTTTTGTCAGTAGTCTACTGGTAATTACAATGTTGATGCGAATCATTGTCGTACAGTAGCTATGACGTAGTACTGTAGGCATGAAGACAGTAAGATATAGAAGTAATTCTGATTACAATATATACATGGCAAGCTGTAAATTGTGATATTTGGAGCTCTGTTTTCATGAGCTACATGAATCATGTCCTTACTGTACGTATCATTGAGCAGCAGCAGTGCGATCTCTCTGCTGACTAAAGCAGAAAGGACTTGGACATAAATAGGACTCTGACAAGCAGTTAATCCCAGAAATATAAAGACTTCACAGAGAGAAACCACTGTGCATAAACAATATCATGATATTAGATATTAGATAGTGAGGGGCAATGATCGACCTGTTTCAAACACACAAACCTTTGGCCACATTGAAGATTTTGGCAGTTCAGGTTCAACCAGGGAACCTGCTCCACATCTTCTCTTTTTGGGGCATTTCAGGTCACTTTCTCTTTATTTTTCACTCTGACTTTGGCTTCTACTTTATTTTTTTATTGCCCAGAAATGCTATCAGTGTCAGTATCTTTTATTCTCAACTTGGGAGTGCAGTAGAGTTAGCAGCACATCAAATAATATCATATCATATCGTGTATGAAGAAGTCAAAGCAACTCTGCGTCAGCCGATAACATTAGCAGTGGCTCATGAACGAGATCGTGATCTGTGAGCTGCATGGAAGTTAATGGCTGGAACATTCTCAGTATTGGGGGTAAGGGGGGGGGGGGGGGGGGGGGGGGGCATTAACGCACCAATGTCAAAGTAAACCAGCGTCCTCCATGTGAATAATGTTGTTCTGACAAAAGGTCAGAGAGATGTTAACAATTTCAGAATCAAGTGGAGAGAATTTTGCATCCGTTGGCTGTTGTTTAGAAATCTGTGGCTGTTTAACTGTTCCAGTGTTTGCTGCACCACTTGTCAAGCGGCGTAGTGCTATTTTCTTTTCTGAACTCGCCGGCGTGCAGAGCAGGCGGCGTGTTTGTCTTTCTCAGTCTCCTTTTCTGTGTGTGTGTGTGTGGCTTTGTAGGTCCAGTGGGAGCCATGTGTTATAATAGGCATATTTACCAGCAGGCGCAGAATATGTGAATTTTTAGATAAGGTGAAGGCTTTTATTCCCTCTAACTTTCTCTCTCTCTCACTTTGCCATGTGATCTCTGCATAAGGAAGGAGGAGAAAAAAAAAGTGTATTTGAAATCTGTGCTCAGTGTGCGTAGGATAGAGAAGGAGCAGAAAGGAACATGCAGACACACACACACAGCTGCTGTATGCAGTGCTGCTGGTTGACATGGTGGACGCTAACTTGAAGCAGACGCTACCACTGCTCGGAGCTGCTTTTACACTGTATACTGAGGGGCAATAGTGTTCATTCATGTTTGCTGTTTGTTTGTTTGGAGGCATTTCAGACATCAGTGGCAGTATTGAGTTGGGTCCAGAGTATATCATTAACGGTGTTTTAGAGGAACACTCCCTGCAAGTCTTCCATTAGCTCTGTCCGTTACATGTTCCTCTTCCCTCCCTGCCTTCCATGGCTCTCACCTTTACAGTAGCTTTTAATTAAAAGATGCAGCTTTTTTTCCATCCTGTGTTGCTTTGAAGACAGCTTTGATTCTCTCTGCCCCCCTCCCAAATGCAGAGATAAACTTCAGTGACACCCTTTGTAGATTCCCCTCGCTTTTCTCTCTGACTTTATCTTTCATGCCTTAGCCAGATGAACATGGATGGACTGATTTTGTTTTTCCCGATGATGCAAATAGAAAAACATCTGAGGGACGTAAGTGAGGGAAAGGTGTGCGGTGAACCTGCAAGCGCACATATGCATGTCTCTTCATGTTGCCAATAGTGCATACATAAACATTTTTAATAGATCAACAGCAGGGCAACACAGCTTGATGCCTGGCTTTTGATGCATGTGACACTTAACCAAAAAAGGTGTTCGTGTGGAAAAGTTGGAGGCCAATTTGGGACAAAGAAGTCAACTCCGAATGCCCTGACATGGCTGGGTCAGTAGCACCCATGGGAGGAACCCCCACCCCTCCACCTCCCTCTGATAACAAGCTACAGACAACTGTAGGTCATTAATACAGGAAAAACCTGCTGACGCCACCGTCCCACCTCGTCTGCCTCTAACTCTTCCCTCCATTCACCCTTCTCCTGCACGGCTGCCTGTGTGTGTGTGTGTGTGTGTGTGTGTCAGTGTGTGTATTAGTGTGTGAGTTCGCCTTGCCTTACCTGTAAAAGAGACAGAAAGAGAGCAGGCTGGAGAAATGGCACAGCAAAAGCTTGGGAGAGAGAGAGAGAGAGGGAGGGAGAGAGAGAGAGAGAGAGTGTCTGAAGGTGAGTGTGTATATCTGTTATGTCTCTGCTGGCAACCTTGCACCAGCCCCCCCTCGCAGGCCATTTTTCATCCAACTGCTGCAGTACACACTGCAGAGGGAGACAAGGGGTGGTGGAGCAGGGGGGTTAGGTTGGGTGATGGTGGGGCTGTGGGAGGGTGGGGTGGGAGGGTGTGGGTGGGGGTGGGGGTGGCGTGGACAGCAGTGGGAGAGACAACAGCACTGTTCTGGATTTTCGCCGTCCAGTCGTCTGTTGCAGGGGTAATCTCCATTATTTAACAGGTTTGCATGGCAGTGGATGCAGGACCAGGACCCCGCAGAGGGATGACTGAGCTGCACATGCACATCCACATCTCACACACGCACACAAGCCCGGCCCGGCCTGGCCGAGCTCACAGCAGGCTGGATGACTGCAGTGGGTGTTGATTCATCACTCTCACTCACAGTAGGCTCGTCTTGCTGATAATTATCTTTGTCAAATTAATTATGAGTGTAAGTGTCAGCGTGACAGTGTCGATGAATTACATCGAGATAACCTTGATTAATCAACAAAATGAGTTTTAGGGCAAATGTTGCTGTACATATGGATGGAAAACGTCCCATGTGTTCACCGTCTTCACATGCATTATTTCCAGTGATCCTCTCTCTCTCTTTGTCTCTGCTGTCTGCAGCCTCAAAGAAGACTTCTCTCTCTCTCTCTCTCTCTCTCTCTCTCTCTCTCTCTCTCTCTCTCTCTCTCTGTTATCTTTTCAGTCTAAAAGCAAAGCCGTCTGCCCACAGAAGGTGGGACCGGTTCATGGTGCAGCTGAGCTGTAGATGTAAAGGAGCCAGGAATGACTATACAGGATCTACATGTTTCTGTTTAATCTCCTTCTTTCATATTCTCATGTTTTCTCTTCTCTCTGCTCGACTAGACGGCTTAATAATCACTTCGTGAAACACACATGCTGTATGAAGAGATACGGCTTTGAATCTGTTGACTTTAACTAGGTCAGAAATTAGCTTTGTGCAAAGTTCTGCTCTTGATCTAATTTTTGGCCGACTGTTAAGTTAAGTCCCGCTTGCATAATGGAATAAAAATCCAAAGCACAGATGTGACAAACTACCCCAGAGTAAAAAAGGAGAGTCACACAAACAGTACGCTTATTTTAAAACTTAAAGCAGCGATGGCAATGACAAATAATAACAACAACTGGATGTGACAGGAGTCTTGCCGCTCCCCCCAGCTCTACAGTTATAACTTGTTTCAGCTCACTGGCTTCAATTTTACAGCCTGTATCTCTCGTTGCTGGTTCACCCTCATTGCTCATTAGAGTTTTCAGACACAGGAGAAGTTTATTTCTCTTCTCTTTCTCCTTTTCCTATCAGAAATATGACAAACCATATCAACTTAACAAATGATTATGTGGCAGAATGGGGTTTTGGGGCATGTTTTCACTTCCCTTAATTAGTGTTTTGCCATTTTGAGATGTAAAATGATAATGTGTTATTTGGAATATCATTATGTGTATGTTCAGGGAAATGCTTTGAAAATCACACAAAGCGGTCATGTAGTACTTGAACATGCGAACTGTGAATGATGGGATGGTCTTTCAGTTCATGTGAGTGTATCCCAAAAAGCGAATAAGTTGGGAGTCGACCAAACTGTGTGGTTTACTTTCTAGGACACTTTGCATACACCTAAAAATTCATGAAATAGTTGTTGTGATGTTTCTGGATCAAAGTGATGAATGGACAGACCAACACACCAGCTTTAGCTATTAGTTTAGTGAATAAATGAATAAATATGCCTGAAACTTTCAGGAAGAAAAACATCAGAGGCATGTCACACAATCCACCAAGCTTTTAACTTTGCTTAATAATAATACTGCTCAATCTCCATCTTCATCACACAACGGCAGCAGATGCATTTCTGATATGGTTCATGTCACTGACGACATCAGTTCACATCAGATCTAGAATACCACTAGTTCCAGTTTCTATTTGAGGATCACATATGAGAATATTACATCTAAATTCAGACATTTGGGTTAAGTGTACATTCTATCATGACCAAGAGGAACTAGAACATAATATCTCATCTCAAGTACATAATATCTGGAGGAAAGAGGAAACTACTGACTTTTCAGTCCTTCTTCCCCATTAAAGAACAGGGAAAAAGACTGTGACTGAATGTGACTTTTTATTTTTCCTCTTCATATAACACTGAGCTTTTGTTTTTAAGTGTCAGCGGTATCTATGATACCAGACAGTCTATTACTTCGTATCAGAGCTCTGTGGTAGCACACTTCACAAGTCCGAGTCTGTGAATCTCTGTGTGTGTGTGTGTGTGTGTGTGTGTGTGTGTGTGTGTGTGTGTGTGTGTGTGTGTGTGTGTGTGTGTGTGTGTGCACAGTGCGAGGTGATGCTAGAGCGATCCAGACAGAACAAACATCCTGACAGCAGGACCTGCAGCCCATTGTCTCGCACCACCTGACACACTCTTGCAGGCTGCGAAGCCCTCCTGCACGCAGGAAATTCACTCTTTCATTATTAATTCACACACTGCCATGACCGTATCTTTCATTCATTCATTTTTCATGTAACCCTGTACCACTGCTTTTTTGCCATTCAGCACTCATAATACTTGCTACTGTTCCCTGAGAGTCGCACCAGAGCGGGGACGAGGCCTGTCAAACGTCGCGCCACGACAGTCTGTTGAACTCTGTGCAGTCGGAGGTTACTCTCTATGTCCACACATCCCGCCCTCTTCCTCTCTATTTGTTTGCCCATATTCTCCTTTTAATAACCTCTCTCGGTATAATACTGTATGTCCTTGCCGAGTGGTAATTACATTAGCATGGCTTTTGTTTGCCCAAGGAGCAGCCCATATTAAGAGAGGTGGTGTTTTGCTGTCAATGATCGTGTGTGTGTGTGTGTGTGCAAACGTCGTTGCAGAGCACCCACCACAAGCGGCAGGTGTGACATTATTGAGAAAGCCGTGTGTGTGTGTGTGTGTAGACACAGTTATTCAGTTGTAACGTGGACGTGTTTGAATAGGCGCCTCTTGGGGAGTCGCATGAATGCTTTCTGTGTCACATCACTTCCAATCAGCGTCGCGTGTCGTGGCTCCGGTCTGCCGGCGGCCTCGCTCGTCCTTTTGTCTCACTGTACCATTGCGCTCACCATCTTGGCTAAACCGGGCTGTTTACTGCATGCGCTTCTTGGTGTTTAGATCATTAGTTACGTTGCATTTGCGCTGTGTAACTGCTGTTGACACTGTCTTGTCTGCCTGCCAGGTGCTGGCGCCCGGGGCTAGTCGATGTACAAGCATGCTTTTTTTTTTTTCTTTCTTTCCATCCGCACTCACATGTGAGGAGCTCACAAGCCGTTTGACTGTCATCTGCTCAAATTAGCCGCGTAATACTGTAAGGCTATTGATACCATTATCCATGCGCATCCCTTGCAGAGACCAGCGGTTTGTTGTTTCTTTGTGTTTGAGTTCACGCTTGATTACAGTCATTGACTTACCGACATGTTTAGCCGCGCACTCTCGTTTGTTTGCCCGTGTGGATGTTGTTTTTCAGATTACAGTCGGTGTAACCTTTGCTATTCGACCCCGCAGCCCTCATCCAGCAGGGGAGTCCCACAGGGCATTGCTGCTACGGCTGCTGAAGGAATAGTTTACATGCTGGCTCCCACTAAAAGATTCACCTTCCATTTGACCCTTCACATCTTGCACTGCCTTAGTGTCACTGCTTGAATGGGCCACTTGTTTCATCCAAGGCTGTGGAGAGCCTGCAAATGATACTGCTGTATGTGCAGGTTTCGGCAGATAAACTATGGAAAGTTACGTTTTCTAAAGAATTAAATGTGAAAGTTACAGTAATTCTGAAATGCAATTATTTGTAAGTTATTGTGAAAAGAATTTTTTGGGAAAATCCAGAATCAGAAATCTATATTGTCATTGTCCAGAACAAACAATAAGAATTGCTCTGTGACACCTAAAAGGCTGCACAGAATTTGATATCAGTAATGATAACATACAGTAGTAAAAACAGCATAAGAAGAGATAAATACACATAATAATACTGAACAGCAGCATCAACAGTGATAATAAACAGCGTGCAGTTTGAGTCCTGGGCTTTTGTTACTTTTATGATGCTGTGGAGGCAGTAGTTTGATTGAGTCCCCTGTTTGACTGTTTCTGGTACTATTTCATGCTCAGAGTGAGTGCGATAATCAGGATGTCAAGATGATAATCCACTTAAATTAGAAAACCAAAAGAAAACCGGTGTAACTCCGAGAGAAAATGGAGACGACGAAGCAGAACTTAAAATCACTCTTCGCTTCTCATCACTTTCCTCCGTTGTTTCACTTCCCCGCTCCGGTCTGACACAAGTCAAAATTATGCTAATATGCGGCGATTGTGCTGTACACTTGCCCCGGCTCATTATTTAAGCTGAGGATCATTTAAATAAACAGAGCAGAAAAGAGGATAAAAGAAAAGAGGATAGCCTCAATGCAGTGAAGCAGTGGATGGCTGTGCGGGCTGTAATTGACAAGGCAGCTCATGAGACCGCGTGGCGTATTTATGTGCTTCTCTGTGGCATGTTGGGGATGAGGAGGGATCTGCTGCGACGCCACCAGCTCCATCAGTCTCCGTCAGCAGTTCCGCCGCAGCCACAAGTCCAGATAAGACATTAAAGACGAGGCACTGACAAGGCAGGGCCATCCGGGGCCACTTAAAACCAATACCACAGGGTAGGTTAAGGCCCGCCATCAATTACAACCTTATTAGCCTAATCATTATGAAATAATCCAATCCAGGAGACAGCTCGAGTCTCAACTCGACGGATTGCAAGCAAACCCGAGCAGAGCAGAGATGGAGTGGACTATAGTAGGCGACATTGTCTCTGTATGTCGCAGATCAGAAATGGTCTGCATCACGGAGCTGAAGATTGAGTCGTCACATCAGGTACATCTTCACACTTGGCTTATTTTCATCGCGGCAAATGTTCCTCTCCGGCGTCAACCACTCAAGTGTTTTTTACTCTTTTGGCCACTAGCGATGAGCAAGTTTCCCAGCTGACTTCTGACGGTCTCAGCTCTGAGCAGACAGACACTTCTTCCTCATGCTGATGTCTCTCTTTATACAGTCTCTGTGTAATCACTGTCATGCGACTAGACTGGAGCCGTGGCCCTCATTTCCAGCCTCAGCGGATGTGTTTTCACCTAGATTTACAGTCCCTTTAGCAGTATGTTCTGTCCTCCCTCTGCTGACATGATGCTGAATAATACTGAACTGAGACATTTGCTGTGGGAATTGGTGTTTGAAGCCAACTAAGTTTATGTCCAGTGTGTAAACAAGGTTAAACGCTTGTTTACAGGACTCTGCATTTGTTCCATTTAGATGCATTAATTCTATCACGTGCATTTCCTCTTTATTTTAACCTTTATTTTCATCACATCCGCATGCATGGAGAACACTGGTTTTGTCTGTCTGTGCTGCATGTTGCACTAAGTTCTGACTTGAAAAGTTGAAAACAGATACCTAAAACACAGTCAGAAAGGTGTTTGAGAAAAATCAGGTTTTCCATTTAGATGTGCTCATTTTTCATCGTGTTGGTGCTGTTAGTGCAGCTCAAAACCTCTACCATGTTTACGTTACGTTTATTACTTATCACTTATTATATGATTATTAAATGCTGTTTTCAGTCACTCATTTGCTGTAGTTGGATCATTTTTTGGCCTTCCTACTGACACATTTGAAGCTGAGCATCAATGCTTATTGTCTGCAAATGTGTTGTAATCAGTCATTCAACAATGACTTGAGGAAAGTGAAACTAATTACTTCGTAAAAGAGGAGAAGATAAACCTAAAAGTGGTCATATTTGAGAGGGAACGTTGTTGGGTTTTTGTCATGTTTACTCCTGTATCAGGATTTTGGGTCTGAGCATCAGTCGCAGATCAAACCATCTGCGACTGTATCGCAGTGGCACTCGCAGTGGGGAAGCTGACACAGTGACAGGAGCTAAGACAGCAGCCATGTATGGGAGATGTAAGAGGAAGAGAAAGGTGACAGAAAAAAAAGGAGAATAAAGATTTGAAAGCCAGCTGGCTGACCTCTAACTCACGGAGTCTGTGATTGAGGAGAAGGCAGTGTTTTACTCCCTTCCCGAGGGAGTCGAGAACACACAGCAGACTGTATAAAGTTACAGAAAGGAGAGACCGAACCCATCCTATGACTGTCTCTAACGTGATGCCTCTTTTTTTTTTATCCCTCCCACTCGTTGTCTCCTCCGTCTCTGAGGTTTGACAGAGGGATGATGAAGCACCGGTCGCTGGTCCACAGTACTCTGACGACTGAGGGAGTGCAGAGCGCTGCCGCAGCACAAGTGCAGGAGGGACGGGACTGTGTGGCAGAGGGCCAAAAGGAAGCCGTAGTTTCTCACCACATCTGTTGCAACTCGGCCAGATGTTCTGCTGCCAGGCGGCCTTCAGCACTCGCCCATGTGATGCTGTTGTCCCTCAGATCCAGCCCGAGTCCTTATGCTTTAAAGGAGAACTACAATGAAAAAAAATGTCATTCATTTCATTCACTTTTTACATCATTTGCTCATTCATACCTGTCCACAGCATCTATTTTAACAACAGAGAGTCAGGATGAACACTCCATGCAGTCATTCAAGGTCTCTAAAGGTGAGGTGACTGAGGTGAATTCTGATGTAAGTTAATGTATACAAACGAATGAGAAAGGTGCGTGAGACCTTTTCTTCTTCCCTCAAGACAAAGCCACGGGGCCGCTTTAGGCGGTGTTTAAAGATAATCTCTTCAGCTGCGATGTTATTGATTATTCAGCTTTTGATTTTTTGATTCCTGTCTGAGCTGCGGCACAAATGACCAGAGGGACCTTGACTTCAGTGTTGTTTTCTGAGATAGTGCTGAGTGCAGGGAAACAGCAGCACACTTGACATTACTTGATGCTCATTGCCAGCGATGTACAATGTAATGTCTGTGTGTGTGTGCATGCGTGTGTGTGCGTGTGTGTGTGTGTGTGTGTGTGTGTGTGCGTGTGTGTGTGTGTAGACGCTGCTGAGTTCCACACAGTTTGTCTCTCCCTCCTCATGCTGACAGCTACAGGATGAGCAGTTGTCCAAACACCAGGAACAGGAGGACATGAAATGGAAAATGTGTTGCACAAGCCGAATGCAAAAGGCAACCGTGTGCACACAAATCCGAGGAGGCTAGCATCCACACACACACACACACACACACACACACACACACACACACACACACACACACACACACACACACACATACTCAGCGATCCAGAGTGTGAATGATTAAGGAATATGAATTCTAATGCAGGAATGATGTAACATCAGATCACATGACCACATTTTAATTTGTGACATTTGCACAGTGATGGACTAGAGGAGGGGGTCTGTGTATGTGTGTGTGTGTGTGTGTGTGTGTGTGTGTGTGTGTGTGTGTGTGTGTGTGTGTGTGTGTGTGTGGAAACCAACCTTATCTTCATCTAATTATTAGCGCTCAGCAGTTTGCTGTTCATCATCAGCGTATGTGTGCAGAACGTCTATGTGTGTGTGTGTGTGTGTGTGTGTGTGCGTGTGTGTGCTCAGCCGTATATTTCCGCCATATATTCCTCTCAGTCTGTAACAAATATGACAGACAAAGAGCTCATGTGTTTCCTTGAATCGACTTTTATGTAACATGTCATAAACTGTAGTTACTTCAGACTGACATCCCACTCGGTCCCACCGCCACACGGCTCAGACGGTTAGTAAACTTCTCTTCTCCAGCTTTAACCTACAGTAAAATACTTAAATTCTGAATAACTTGCGCGATTTGTGGATCAAAGAGAGACAATTTCTAAGAATAGCTTCCAGTGTGTTGAATTATTCCCCTCCTCATTTGAATCACATATTCCCTTCTCTTTTACCTACTTAATGCGCAGTCTCATTTGTATAATAAAGCGCTAACACTACTAATACCATACTAATATTGCAGTACCGTGCAAGTGCTTATTACAGAAAAATGGAGAGAAAAAAGTCAGAATGCTTCAGGGGGCAATAACTAACTTCTGCTAATAGTCACACAAAGGGAGCGTTTGTTAACTCCACTTTGCAAAACTGTTTTAATAATTTGCCCATCAGTGATGTTTGATGGAGTCAACATATTATCATCATTAGCTGCGATATCTCTGTCATCTGTTATACATGCTTCACATTGCAGGCCATTAATTTTGTACTTGGGTACTTTTTTTTTAACTTTTTTTTTTCTGGTACTGTCCATTGCTTTACTTTGTGGACATTTGCTCTGTATCAGGCTAATACGTCAGAGATCAATTTATCATAACATAATAGATGTCTATGTTTTCCTTTTTGTTTATCATAATTGGTATTTACTCTATATGTGCTGTTTGAAAAAGTATGTATCCTACCATGGCATATCTTGCCCTTCCCATACATATACACACACACATGCATGCTCTATCACAATAGCAGCATGAAAGCAGGCAAGGATATGATCCCTGGTCTGGAGTTCTGTTTTTAGGCGCAATGATTAGTGCTCTGCAGGTGCTTGCTTGCCTCGCGGTCCCCGGAGAGTTTCACAGGAAATAGCAGCTAATTACTGCAGGTGATAATACCGCACAATGAGGCGACCACCTTAGCGCATGGAAACGGAACAAAACAAGGTGCTAAGTAAATCATTTGTCCCCACTTGTGCACTTGTAGGGCTGATTACTAAAATTACCAAATTACCACATAGAGACATGATGTAATACTATGTGCTCCTCTGACCGCATACTGCAAAGTGCAAACACCCGTGTTTGTGTCATTCGACTGATTGATGCCTGTTTCCCTGCTGCTTACCAGAGATACTGATGTAAACAAACAGTCTGACACGCCACGAATGATGTGATTGTTCTGAAATGATATTGGTAATGATATTATATCAACAGAGGTGTCAAGTGGATCAGTCAGTTCTGGGTTTGGACTTGTTTTTGCTGATGGTGTTAAACTCACCTTTTCATTTAGGTCTCAGATGTCCCATCGTCTTAATTACTGAATGTCTCACCTATTTCTAAAAGCATCTCTGACCTGTATTCCCCCTTGAAACAGCTATTCAGGGTTTTTGCATCCTTGGCATATTCCTCTTTGTGGTTCAGTTTTTTGCTGCCAGTCTTTTCTGAGCTTTCTGAACTTAAGGAGGAGAAGTACACAAGTTGGATATAACTTGTTATTCAGTCATTATCTCAGTGTAACCTCAGGATTTTTAATCATCATCAAGTCTCAGTGTGCTGTTTGTTTGGTAGCACCATGAGAAGATCTGCTTGTTGCTGTTTTTTTCGGACCGACCGACTGTCCAGAACATGCTGTTTTTGTTCTGCAGTCACAGTTTTTTCCCAAAATCAAAGCCTTGTTATGTATTTCTGGAACCAATAATTCAAAATGTGTGAGTTTGAGAGTAAGATAACTATTATGCTGTATGTGCCTATTTTACACTGCTAATTTATAATACCCACAGAAAACATTTGTGTTGTAACCTTATAGGAACATGTCAATCAGAACAAGCCACAATGTTCTTCTTTGCTTCAAAATTGTTACTTTTTTTCCAAGTTTTCCACCAGTGTTTGGCCTGTTTATTTCTGTCAGACAACAAATATGCTTGACAATGTTACCGTACTTATCTAAAAACAGCTGCAGTGTTGTGCTTTCCTGAAAACATCTCTACCCTGATCTTGAAATCTGTGGTTGGTTTACAACGTGGAGATGCTGTGGAGATGCTGTGTGTTACAAACTGTGGGATAGAAAACAACATTTCAACATAACATTAGGACTTAAACCACATCAGCAGATTCCATCTGTCTTAGTTGTATCATGTTCCATTTGGAGTAACTCGGCATTCATAATATCCAAGCAGAAAATGCTGTCTACATGACCCGCATCGCATTATTAGATTAGATTAAGACTAATGGTTTGAAATGACTGTGCGTGTAAACTTCATTAATAAACAGTCGCTGTGATGTGAGGAGGGCTATTACCGTGTATAGACGACTTTCCAGCAACAGCCACGTTCATTAGACAGTGGATATTAGGATTACCAGGATATATCCTCAGCCCAGTGTGAATCAATAGCTGTAGAGGTCACGGGTGACGTGCATACATGTAGACATGTGCATGTGTGTATGCATATTATCCAATGAAAGCAACCCCAGCTCATCAATATCCTCTCTCTCTCTCTCTCTCTCTCTCTCTCTCTCTCTCTCTCTCTCTCTCTCTCTCTCTATCTATCTATCTCTCTTCCCTGTCCTCACCTCCCTGTCTCCCACCTAGATGGTTTATAAGCCCTGGCTGTGTTCTCAGTACTTCCAGACCACCCAGATGCACTGCAGTAAGCGAATCCCCTGCGGTCAGTACTGCCTGGAGGTGCAGCAGCGGTGCCCCTTCGTCCTGCCCGACAACGATGATCTCATTCATGGAGGCAGCCCCAGTTTTATATGCACAGGTACAAAACAAAAAATCACCGGTTACTGCTTGTGTTTTTCACTGTTCACATCAACATCAACACCAGCTCTGGAGCCGAAAGCTGCCCGGCCGGCGTAACTTAAGCTTTAACTAAGCATTTGGGTCAAAGTGCTCGGTTAACTGTTTGAGGGATAAAAGAGTATTACTCTCCCACATCCTGCAATTCAACGCTTCATGCTTCTCTAGCCTCCCCTGTGTGCTTAGCAGATCATGCTGTAACTGACTGTACAACGAGCAAACACATAGTGGGCACAAAGAGAGCTTAGCGTCTTGCTCAATAAAGCCTCAATAGGACGTGCAACCTGTGATGGACACTTGTTACAGTCACAGGATGTTCTGTCTAATCACCGCACTAACAGGGAGTTACGCCACAGCAAGAGGCTGTTATTCGCAGCACCAGGAGGCAGCTGCACAATCAGCCGATAAGTCTGTGCTCTGTCTGCGCTGAGCTGCCTATAGTGCTCAGTGGGTATGCAACGCTCGCCCTCAGCCCATGCTACACACACGCATATGCACACAAATGACACACCCAGACTTCTGGATCCTGAGTCATGAACACACGTAAACCATGTTTTTGACTCCACATACATTGGTGCTGAGTCCAGTACAGTATTACGACATGATCAATACTATACCTCACTCACATGTTGATGCTGCCCTCTGGTGGCCATGATACGGTCAATGACAGTGTGTTAAACACAAAGGAGTGTTTGTGTCTCCTATCAGTGCATGCTTTTCTTTATTTCACTGAAACTGATATGTTTATGAAGAAGAGTCCGCAGCGCGTACAGGTCATGGGTCTGGTCCTAGAAGGGGGACTAGAGGGGGCATTGGAGTTTGTCTTACTGATTGAGATGTGCTTTGTCTTTCACTGCATAACCCACAGTAAGTCAAACGTGTTTCCAATTAGGGCTGGACTCCACCAAAGCTGATTGATTCTGACAATCTTATGGCAAATTTTCCTTTGAGGTACATTTTCAAGGGACTGTTTTCAGCTGTGGATGGATACATGTTGGCCTCACTAATGAGTATCCACAGCAACAGCACATTGTATGTGGGTGTCAAAATTAGCTACCGTGCCCATGTCCATCTTAATAAGGAACATGTCACTATGTTTTTAATAGATTTTGGACTGTGGCTCTCTGCAGTAAATCTTTGTCGGCCTCTTGCAGAGAATATTTTTGGGAGCATCACCGAATCAATAAGCAAAGCACAGGAACCTAGTTTTGGCTCTGTATGAACAGCAGAAGTAGAAATGTGCATTCGGCTCTAAAAACGCATGTTAAAGTACTTTTATCACGATGACACGTTAACTGTTTTTCTCCTCCTCCACCACCACCACCACTACCCCTCAGGGCTGCTGGAGGACTACCCATCAGGCGTGGACCCGGATGCAGAGTGCTGCGACGTGCGGTGGGACTTAAGAGTGGACAACCGCTCCCGGGGCACCCTGAAAAGAACTCACCCGCCATGCCAGCACCGTACCTCCCTCAGCTCCTCGGCAGCCTGCAGACTGTGTAACAGCCGGCTCAAACTCTGCCTGCTGGTCCTCGTCCTCCTACACACTGTTGCCAGCCTCACCGCATCCCACAATGCAACGGCGCTGGGCCTCCCCGCCATCACGCCTCTGGAGGAGAGCCCTGCCAACGAGGAGTGATAGAGCTGCCAGGAGGAGGTGAGGTTGTCGGGGTGGGGGATTCCCTCGCCATGGCAACCAGTGTGGAAAAATACAGCCACAGTTGTGCGAGCGGCGGGAGCCGTGTGCCTGCGGACATTCTGCATCAGGCGCCTGGCAAACGGAGAGAAAAAAAGACGAAAAGAGACGAAAGACACACAAATCAATCAAAACAAATAAATAAGTAAACAAACAGACATACTAAGGGTCTCAACCAGTCCCTTAGATAGAAAGGGGACAATGCCACAGCCTTTGTTGAGTGGGAAGGTCGGCTTCCTCATGGCTGAGTTTCTCTCACTACGCTTTTTTACACTGTGTTCCAATTATTGGTTTCTGTTGCACTGGCTGACTATGGAATAACACAATCATATTCTCTTTCTAATGTTCATCCTTTGTGTTTGTTTCTGGGTCTCTCATACAGGAAGAAAGTGCGTTCTCTGAGGCAGATAATGTGTAAAAAGAAGTAATTAGCTGCAAGTTTGTGAGTGCGTGCGTCTCTAGATCTACTGTGTGTGTGTGTGTGTGCGTGTGCGCGAGCAGGCATGGTTGCGTGTGTGCGTGCTCGTGTGCATGTCCCTACACGTTTGTGTACGTGCATGTAAGGAAGGAGGATGAGCGTTTCTGACTCGTAACCTGATAGGCTGGTGCAGCGTGTTCATGGAGCGGCCCCTCCGCCCACCCCCGCCCGCACCCAGCGCCCCCCTGCCCCACCCCACACCTGCAGATGTCACTTAGCTCTGCCTCGCTGTTCTGTTCCCACAGTCCCATTACAACGCCACTGGGTTTTGAATGTGGTTCTGATGTCCAGAATAAGCACTGTGTTTAACACAGGTTTATGTTTTTTCTATCACTTTGTTTTGTGAGATAATATTCTCCAAGTAGCTTTGTTTTCAAGGATCAGAACTGTCTCTGTAATTAGTGACGCTTAAACGCAAACACCCGGCGAACAAACAGGACATATCCCTGCCATGTCTCCAGTGAAAAGTCTCAAAGGATATCTCTGTTTTATTACAACTTGGGATTTTCTTTTCACAGTAGGTTTCCAATCAGAGCACTGCGCTCACCGTACATATTGGTTTCTACAAGTGACTGCAATAAAGTCAACTCCGACTGGGGATGAGACTCAAGTGGGCCGCAGTTCAAACAAACACCTGCTTACTCCTTAATTACTCATTTGGAAACTAAAATGAAGGCTTGAGATTTCCCAGTGCACTGTGCAGGCAGTTAAATTAATTTGTACACCAAAAAAAACTGATTGACCAGAGGGAAAAAGAAATACCCAAGCTGCAATGGAATAAAAGACCAGCATAGGGCTGTGCCACAAGAACAAAATCTAAAACATCATCTTATGTATAGTGTAAGTCTCATAGAGTTAGGAATAACTACTATTTGGATTCTGATACAAGGCTGTATGTGTTAAAGTGTTGGGATGAATGTTCCCTTTGTTGGCTTTAATTATGAGCAGAGGCACAACTGGATGTCAAAATGCTGCAGAGAGCGAGCAGCAAAACATCCTGGCATCAGGGAATCTTAATGATTGAAGATGTACAGCCACTTATCAGCAACAAGCTATAAAGAAATAGTTTTAAAAAAGAAGCACATGACATAATTTTATCTCACAGAACAAAACATGAAGCTGTGTTAAGCTTGTCTTAACCAAAGATGTAACTTCAGGCATTTGACCAAAACCCCATTCAGATTCTGGTCACTTTCCAGCAGCGTTCCTGAGTAAAGTTAACTGACATCAGCGTTTTAGCACTGGCCATAGTACTCACTGATGATGCTCCAGATATCGTGTTTTCCATTTTAAAGGTACTATCCAGTCAAAGTGAGGAAATACCACAACATTTACGTTGGTTATGGAAGGTTTCTTCAGTCTTCTCAGCCTCAAGAACCCTGGATCTTTTTGACCAGCAGTCCAAGCATAAATCAACTATAAAGTCAAAACATAAATCACCACTACATGAAAATTTCAACTCAATCAGTTTTTCCTTGAACCGGGACTGACTGTCTATGTGAGTGGTGTCATTTTAACCTCAGGCCTTTTTATCCACAGATGACTGGATGTTACCGTTAAGGACCTCTTACAACAGTGGATGAACTGTCATTTTCATGTACTTAAGACAGAGCGATCATATCAATGCTACCTGCAGTAGTGTGATGGCGTGGACCCCTGACCATTGATAGGTATATCACACTGGCCATATGATAGGTGTAGAATGACATTCACTTTGTTTGTTTCTGTAGAAACAAAATGTGTAATCTATTTCCATGACCTGCATGTGGAGGCTCTCTTCACGTTAACAAAAGCCTCTTTTTGTTGATTCCTGTCCTCAGCCCCGATCTGAACCACATCTGATCCCAAATCAGCTCCTGTAGCATGCCCACCGTCTTGTACTTTTCCCTCCTCAAAGCATCAAACTAATGTCTCATTAAGTAAAGGGCTTATTAAGATATACAGTACAAACATCGTCATCGACACAATCAGACGCATCCAACACACACGCACATCCAAATTGTTAGCAGACAAAAGGTAGAAAAAAAAATTCTCTGAAAACAAAGTGGCTTGTTTCCTGTTTCTCCTTAGACTCGTACACCTGCAGTACCGAGGCGTTCCACTGGCTGTTACCAGAGAGCGGGAACAGAAACAAATGCAGAGAGAGGAGCACGTCATTGTTTGTCTGAGCACTAATGGCATAACCTGTTGATCGTCTAAGTCAACTGACACCTGTGCTTATTTTACCAATGTTGACCAGCGTGTGAGCAGAAAGGAATGGTGTGACCTCAAGGGCTGACTTCTTCTTTTACTTTCTAGATTTTTCTTTGGTCTCTTCGATGAACAAGGCTGTGAGATCAGGTATTTTAAAGATAAAACTGATGATGTTGAATGCGTTGTTTTTTTTATTATTTCTTTTCCTCCACTCTCACACATGTTGATTACCTAAAGGAGATGTCCAATCCAATATCTGATGTCAAGAATTTTATTATACAGCTTATATGAGGATTTAAAATTTGTCATTATATTCCCGCCTCATCTATATAATCACTTTGTTGGCTTTTTTGGCTCTTACCCTGTTTAGACCCCTCCCCCCTTCCTCTAGATCTCACCATTCCTGCCTGCATGAAATACATAACTGCTCATTGTCATTCAGCACAGCACACCCATGTCCATCTTGGATGACCGCATCCAGGGAGAGGAAAAATGCTGCTATTCTATTGGCCACCAGTAGATGGAGATATTTTTATTCTTTTGTATCACTACTGCTGCTGAAGACCTACCATACATGGACTGTCATATACATAGGAATCAATGAAGTCTGAGCACAGGAGGATGTAGTGATGGGCCTGTGGGTAAAAGTGTGCTGCGTGTGTGTGTGTTTGTGCGTGTGCAGAGATGTTTGTTTGTGTCTGTTGCTTACTCTGGAGAGCTTACTAGAGTTGCCCCGACCTTGGGGCCTGCAGGGCGGCTGTGGCTAGCCACCTCTGTCTCTAGCCCCCACATGGACCTGCTGCATTACTGGTCCCATTATTCCATTGCAGCCCTGAAGCTGCATCGACCGCAGTATCAATCCATTGTACTGTATAATACATAATCACCTGTCAATGCCCTGAGACTCAAAACAGACTAGGGTGGGGGTAGACCTATGGTTTCCCTCACATCTGTTTGTTAGAATATCCCCCCAAACGCCATGTGAGTGAGTAACAAGAGACAGGAGTGGGAGGCGAGACCTGAACCTGGTGCCAAAGCAAACCTCGTATGGAGTATGTTAACCCATTCCAGTCTGATGCGACACGCTGCTATTCCTGATCAAACACGCCGGGGCAATAGCAGGAAAAAACAGGGTCAGTCAGCATGATAGAAATGTGCCATGTTAGCAATATCGTAGGTTCCCCGTCGTCCTTCACCTGATCCCATGGATCTCCGGATCCCTCCCATTCTGCCTGTCATGCCCTTAGAGTCGCTGTGATGCAACAGCCATCACAAAGCGCCTGCTGGACATGAGTTCATACAGCAAACCTGCATCTTTAAGTCATGCACAGGCCATGGCTGCTGCTTCTCATGCAGAGGTGCGTCCACGCTGTGGTTGCATGGGTGAGAATGCTGTGCACATGCGTTGTCCTTCATGCCCCCTCAGACCTGCTTGCACCAAGGATTGACATTTTTGCGTGCAAGCTTTCTCCCAAACACTACTAGAATTAGACTAGACTGATGTAAATCTCTGATTTGACTTTCGTTGGTAATGCAGGCATGCACGCAACAGTTACTCTGCTGTGATATATTTTTTAAAAATTTCTGTGTTTCGGTTTGATGATTTTTTTTGTTTTTTTACTGCATTATACTGAGACGAGATGGTGTAGGGTCCTATAGATTCAGTCTAGATCCCTGACAATGGTCTGTAGCAGTCGTAGGGTATGGTCTGTCACACTCCATAACATACCAACCTACAAAAACAAATTTTGTGTTCGACCCCCGCACATAGAGACTATGTACGCCACTTGCCCCCAACCCCCTGTGCACCCACCGCCAAATGGTATGTACACAAATATTGCCCTCTTTCACTCCCTCTCAGCCTCTCTCTGTTTTCATAATAGTTCTGTTCTCTATCCTGTGGATCTATGCAGAAGCCCATTCCTTTTTTGGTTGTAAATACGTTCCCTAGTATGCTGAACAATGTATGTCTTTGCGTCCAGGTTTCCTTGTGTACTTTGAGTTGATGTCATGCTGTTACTTCTTCTTCTTCTACTTCTTCTTCTTCTTCAGATTCTTTTTTTTTTATTTTAAGCGTCTGAAATCATTGATGTTAAAAGAGAATGTGGTGAGGTTTAACCAATAGACTTGTCCTCAGCTTCGCAACCTTATTGTGAAAGGTTGTGGTTCTGTGTGTGTGAAAGCGAAAGATTTATGATTATAGAAATGAAAAAGGTTCAAAGTCATATAGAAGTATCATTGCGATTATGATTATTATGATTACTATTATACTACCAGTATATTGTAATATTATAGATGCTTTAGTTCAAGTAACTTCTTTAATTTTTTTACAAACAACTTTGATGAAATGATTTATAAAACAGTCTCACAAGTCATGATCTTTTCGAAAAGTATGAAAACTACTGCTACAACGATTAAAATTGTGTTCTGATGAAAATAAATACAGACATATAATCTGTTCCTCTGTTGTGTTATTGATGTGACACCTTTGATGCAGAAACAGCATTAAAGCAATAACGTTTCATTATCCAACACCTGCAAGTGACACCATGAGGGCAGTTAAGATTTCCCCTTTTGTGACCTAGACATAAAAAATGATCCGGCAGTATTTAACATTAATGTCTTCAATAAAAATGTCATGTTTAACAAACTAAGAGCATGTTAACAACTTTCCAACTGTTTGACCAAAAAACCACACTTTCATATGGGCACCCATTTGTTGTGTTTTGTTGTCATTGATGCAGGTGCATGAATTGATCTCTGAGCTGCAGACCTTGAATGCTGTCTTCTTCAGCTACAGCACAATTCCTTAAATCCAAACATTATTACACTTGTGCCATTCAGGATGCTGCCTTGTGCTAATCTGTTGTCTCAGGTTCAAAATCTGGTTTAAACCAGGTTACAGATAACAAAAGCAGAACAAAACAGTGACTTAATATTGCTGAAAAGCAATGAAAATTTAATTATGCAAAAACTTTCCACTTAGCTGTGTCCTTCTATTTAGCATCATACCTACTGCACATAGGAAGGCAGAGAATACCAGTCCAGACAGGGCACAGACGGCATTCAAAGTCACACCTAGAGTCACTGTAGTCTCCAATTGACCTTAATGCATGTTTTTAAACATCGAGGAGAAAACTAGAGTACCCAGACAAAACACCTGGAGAACACAGAAATTCACGCTGAAATTCAGCAACCTGACATGAGGCCACAACATTGTTCACCAGGCTGCAGTTCTGTGTAAAGCCTTGAGATGGCAGCATTAACACATGAAATGCTAATCCAAGAAGGCAAAAATAGACCATGGAAAAAAAAAAAACGTGGACGCAATCATGAATGAATGAGCGCTATATGGGTATTTACTGACTGACTCTATCTCCACATCAGCGGAGGGATTAGTTTATATAATATGCTCTCAGTGTTATTGGTCTGTTGGTCCCTCACTCCATGCCGACAGTTAAGACTGAGGGATGGATATAGCTCCCCATCATATTATGAAACTGCTGACCACAACCCGCTGAGGCCCGGCAAGTCAATTGCATATGGGACACCCACCTGTAAATATTTAATGTCTCTGCGAATCCATTTATTCTGCGGTTAATCGAGTGTCACTGGCGTAACGGAGCGACTCCTGAGTCGGCATAATATTGTGTGAAAATTGGCTGTTTCCATTTACAATGTCTGGCCTGTCAAATGTGCAGCCCTGAAGTTATGGCGAGATGAGCTTTTCACTGGTGGGGTTTACATGCAGGAATTGGAAACTCAGTACTATACGACTAAAAACTGCAAGAACAATAACTAACTGAATATTCTCCATGCCTTATGCTCTGCCTCTGTGGCTCTTCCTCTTCGGATTAAAGCCCTCATTTATATTTCCGCTTGTTTGAGGGATGATGTGCTCAGCTGACTAATCCGCAACTAGCTCGCCAATAGTGGGCATCCAATATTCCACCTGTCAATCAGACCAGACTGCGCGTGTGCATCCATGCTATTTTTGGCTATGTGTCACCCTACTGTATGTGCTTTTACTTTTAGACTTTTGAGAGATTTATGTGAGGATATTTTTAAGGTTTTTGATCTCATCTGTGCTGCCCTGTAGCGACCAACAGAGGTCAGTACAATGCAGGAATTAAAGGAAACAAGGCACATTGTGCTCTGTACACTAACTATATAATTTAGAGTGTATTGTGTCCATACATCTGTCTGAGAAAATAGACATGTCTTCTAACTAAACGTGAGTGTGTGCGTGTGTGTTTCTGCTCAGACAATCCCTAAATCACAGGGCAGAGACTGGGCTGAATGGAGATCAGGACCTCTGAGCTGATCCCAGCAAAGCCTGGATCTTGTTCCTGCAGATTGGTGATAAATTGATCCTTTGTGCACAAGCCATTGCATGAGACGGTTCAACTGTGAGCTCTTCCAGTGTCGAGAATAGCAAAAATAAAGATGCTGCACAGGATTTAAAGCCTTTCACCAACCAGTTTGTTTGGAATCTGCTTAAGCTACGAGCTGCATTGCAGCTGCTGTGTCTTCTTTGCCTCTTGTGTCGACTTCTTGTGTTGAGAAATGTCACCCCGGTTTAATGTGTCACTAAGTTAAAGCCTCAGACGTCGTTATGTAACTGTCCCTTGTAGTAGTGCTTAAGCCAAGTCTCTGGTACATCCCCCTGTGTTTTTGTTTGTTTGTTTGTTTTTGTTTATTTGGCACATATTTTGACTTTATGGGAAGAGGAGAAAGAAAACATGAGATTTAGGATTAGCTCTGGCGACACTGGAAACTCACATCCCTCAGATGCTGTGTCGGTCATGGTAATAAAAGCAGAGACTCCATTAGTGCAGCACTGTTCATCATCTTAGTCACTGTTTGGGACTTGGAGAAAGAGGCATAATTAAACAGATGCTTAAGTGCAGACGATTAGACGAGCAGAGTTGGCCACTGGCTCGTAAACGTTGCTTACGACAGCATGAAGCAGGATCGTGGCAGGTGTCATTCACAGCCAGAGCAGCCCAATTACACACTAATTGTTTTTTAATGTCCTGTGCTAATGAGGTGGCAGGTCACCCTGGATTTTCCCTCAATGTGCAATGAAAAACAAAAATATGCATCACACCTTATTTTGAAATGATAGCTGTGAATTATTGCAGGTGTTATTACAGTAACGTTAAGCAAGACATTTTACACCCTTTGTATTTTTTCTCCATAATGCAAAATCAGCACTCAGTCACTCAGTAGTTTCACTGGAGCTATTATGAAGTCTCAGAGTGGGGCAGCTATATATTTGGGTGTCAGAACAGAGAAAGAGAGCTTGTTTAATGACTATGTGCCGTATTATGTACGTGGTTTCCAGGCAGGAGCAAAATCTTGGATGTGAATTCATCTTCCATCAGTTTGAACCTGGCACCTGGCTGAATTTGGCACATGAGAAGAAAGGCCATTTGGAGCACTTAAATAGTGTTTCACTGTGGTTTTCTTTCGTTCCACTCTCCTCTCCCTCTCTTAAGTCCCCATCCAGACAAATACTGTGTCAACCTGGGATCATTTACATCAAAACACACAGGAAAAATATGGAAACGGTTTGTTTTTTGTTCCTAAAAAAAAGCTGTAAAAAATCGAAATGGTGAATATGTAAACATACATTGTTATCTAAAAATAGAACATATGCAGAATGACATTTGGAAGGAGTTTGGAAGTAGTTCTTCATCTCTACACTATAATTATAAAACGCATAATGAAGCCGAGTGAAAGTTTAGTCAGTGGGACAATTCACATTCCTTCTCCCTTTGTCTTTTCCTCTTCCCATCCCCACCCAATTAAAACGCTGAGGGAAGTTACTTTCTCAGTTCTGCCACATCTTCATTTCATCGCCATCAAATTGTAAAGATGTCCCTTCCCCTCCTGCTGTCAGCGGACATTTCAGTGTCCGATCGATGTGACCCTCCCCCATGCCTCCACCTCCAATTTTAATCACATCCAGCTCCCACTTCACAATACATCCGCCCAGTTCTTTAGCCATTGCTCTTCACCCTGACACCCAAGACTCCTCTCTTCATTCTTTATCCTATTGAACAATATGTCAGATAACTTCATTACTCCTTAAGCATCTTTTCCTGTAGAGCCTTCTCTGATTATGCTGGAGGAGTAGTGTTGACCTCCTCCTTCTAATACTGTTTTTGTGTTTTCATCAAAAGACGATGCTTGCATGGATGGTGCCAATGTGCGTCTGTGCGTGTGGTTGACCACTTGCCCGAAGCCTGTGAAGACTCCCCTCACCATGGAGAGTTTGCTTGGATGCGGACCCAGAGTTTCCTTTTTAGGTTTCTTCCCAGTGTAGCTGTTGGGTCCACACCAGGATCTGACAGAGATGAAATCTGCCTTAAACAAAGCAAATCAAACAAATGCTTTATTTGAACCACACCAAACAGGTTAGGAACAAAGGGTTTACAGAGAGACTGTGAAACACACGTGTGACAGATCGTGTAAGCAGGGGGTATGTGCTAAACAGGTGCTGGGACTCTGTGAGCAACACTCAGTGGAATAAATAAATATTTGCTTTTATGAATAAAAATGTTCAACCCAGCCGAGAGCTGAAACGTTTTAACTATTATAGATTTTTTTAATTTTAAGATCAATTCAGGTGATAATGTTACTGAGGCATACGTACAAGTATGTATGTGTACGGTGAAAAAAATAAGAAAGAGAATGAACCAAATAAATGAGCGTACTGAAATCTGTTAAGTGTTTTTTGTTTGTTTAGCTTCCCTTTTAAAGTGAATGAATTGGTGTACATTATTGGAAATTTTTGATATGTGAAAATGTGATATATGTGTTGCAACTAATGAGATGAAATTAATAAGGTAACAGTAGTTTGTTGTTTTGGATGGTTACTTGAAGAATCAAATCAAAACCATGTTTACATTTTCGACATTGCTGCAGCTCAGTTTGATGTCATCCAGCAACAAACTGTTTGGCAGCATGTTGCTCGATACCCCCTTCCATCTCAGCAAGTGTTAAAAATAGCTGTTCAACACTCTTATAAACTGTTGTATAATAATCAGACCTGCAAATGTCTGGATAGTGTACACCATCTTGGTACTTGAGTGTGTGTGTGTGTGTGTGTGTGTGTGTGTGTGTGTGTGTGTGTGTTTTCATCACTGTTTTCAAATTTAATGTCCTCTAAGCAACTCTTGCATGAGTGACAGATCCTTCAATCACGCACCTTTGGGACTTTAATTAACATCATGGCAGCTTATTGCTTTAATGACTGTTTTACATACCTGTGACTCCCCAGACAGCCAGGTATGACGACGCCTCCTGATTATCTCATCACCGAAGGCTGATGTCTGTTGCCACATACTGTATAGGTTGTGTAATAAGCGTTGGCTCAAGGTTTTGCTCCTGTCTGTTTTGCAACCTCAGCAAACAGCATACAGCAATATTTGAGTGTCTTATAGCTGAATACACAATAAAAGGCATTACAGTTCCATTTTAACTTGGCTGCACACAGTCAATTATATACCAGCTACTTAACGGCTTGTGTCCTTAATGCAACCAACATTTTTTTTTTTAGCATTTGTTTCTTTTCTCTGTTGAAGATTTTATCAGACTGCCTTGCTTGGAATTCAAGCAAGGTATGCTGATATTTACAAGCAATTAGATGAATGGATTCATTTTCCATTCACAGTTCTTGTTTCCCTTGACTACTGTTGCTGTGACGAACAGCAAATGTAGGGAAGCGATGCATCTTGTCAGGAAATCTGCTCCCTGCTTGCTCCTGTCTCACCAACTTTGTGATCATCTGTATCTGCATGGACATAAGAGATGTGTAATGATGAAGGTGACATATTAGCGGAAAGGAGATAGATACAATACAGTAGCTTGTATTTATTTATTTATTTATTTATTTTAGACAAAATGCATTTTATAATTTTTTTTCTGTGTGTAACTAATAATGAATCACTTTTGAAGGATGGCCCTAGTTTAATAAGCACATACTCTACAAGGTGTCTCTATATTATGATCAAAGAGCAAGTACACAAATACAACCTCTTCACATCTGCCACAGCTGGGATCAGCACCCTGTCGTAAAGAGCTTACCCTTGAGACCCATTTAATATCAGGCATCAGCTGGTCTGCAGACTGGAAATCTGTCTCCTAACTAGATAGTTCAGTTGATTTGATGGGATTATCAAAGGATGACTCAGAGCCAATGAGAGACAGAGTGTCATTTAAAAAAAAAAAACTAACAAAAAATATATATATATTGTGTATTGTGCATTTCAGGAATTCATTGATAAATAACTATGAGCAAATAAAGCATCATGTAGTGAAAAAGCTTCATACAAACTACGGCCTTTCCATTTTCACGCATGTGAAAGTCTCCCTGAAGCCAACATGCATGCACATCACAAACTTGCTAAAACAGAGCTGATGTGCCCGTGTGCCAGTGTGTTTACCCAGATGGAGTAATGGTGGGATCCAACATCTCTATAACTCACCAGATACACACACCTGTACACAGACACACACACAGACACACAGCAAAATGTGGGTGCAGTTCCCACATTCCCGTCATCCCATCACCATGGCAGCACTTCAAAGAGCTGGTCTGAAGCTCTGATGTGCCATAAGAGCTTCTTCGAGATGAGCCTTGGAGAGTAGGTCAGCCAACCCCTTACAATCCATGAGAACATGCGGTAGAGGTGTATCTTTGGTTACAGTGCCCACACAATCCTCATTTTGGACCAAAGACTTGATTGTGAACGTGAGTCAAAGCTTCCAGAACATTTGCCTTCACCTTCCCTAAGGAGGCTGGCAGGAAGTGGCTCAAATGAGCTGCAGAAGCTTCCCAGAGGTGAGAAATAAATCCCATCCAGCTTTCTCTGCACTGCACCTGAAGTGAAATAAGGTGGAACACGAAATTAATGGGTAATGTGTATTGAAAATCTGCCATGGCAGTTTTTTTGTGTGTGTTTAATACATCTGAGAATACACATCTCATCTGAACACCATGTGACTCATAAATACAGAGTAAAGCATTTAAGATGACCTTACAGAACGGTGCATGTCACTGTGACATATAGAGGATAGAAGCCTTCAATTTCCTTTCCATTCCTACCTCCCTGTATCAGACTCTTGAACTTTTGGTTCTTCTCATCTAATTTTCTTCCAAGTGGAGCTCATTAGTGAGCAGGACTTCGGAGTACTTATTCAGAGAATATAATTTTGTGATTATTGTGATAGTCGAGCCAGTAACTAGGCTGAATGGCAGCCATCGGAGGGGTCACAGCTGGGATGCACAGAAGATTTAGAAGTAAGTGAGCGATGTGGTAAAATACAGACGTCTGTCTGGCGCTCTGCTGCCAGAGGGTTTATTTTAAAGCACTAATCCCATAAAACAAGTACAAATACACATGGAAAAAAAGACAAGGTCACACACACACACACACACACACACACACACACACACACACAGGCACACACGGCCATTCCAATGTAATCATCAGGGGTGTTTTTGTTTTTGTTGTTTTGTAAAATGGATTAAATGCATTGACCCTCACTCAAAGATGATCAGCTCTCTCACACACACACTCACACCCATGCACATATTAACACATGCACACACATAGACAGGTCACATCAAGTTGCAGTGATAAGTCCCAAACGGAGCTGAACCATGACTGATAGCATCTGTTTCTAATGCCATCTGTCACAGGCATCAGCCGCTGTTTGACGAGCATCTGACAGTGTCAGTGATAAACAGACCAGGAGGGCTCTTGATTCACCCTAACTCTGTCACCCCTTGTTATGATCGCATGTTTGTTTGACACTTCATTCATTCATTCATTCATTCATTCATTTTCTTTCATTTTCAGCTGTGACGACCTGGGAGGTGGTCCCACCACTGAAAGTATTTCATGTGTCATCGGTCTCTATTTCTGCTGTTTTCTAAGTTTGTCATCATTTATTTAAAAAAAACACAACCTGGATTTTCAGAATGGAATCTATCTATCTATCTATCTATCTATCTATCTATCTATCTATCTATCTATCTATCTATCTATCTATCTATCTATCTATCTATCTATCTATCTATCTATCTATCTATCTATCTATCTATCTATCTATCTATCTATCTATATATCTATCTATCTATCTATCTATCTATCTATCTATCTATCTAACTTTGATAAAATGCTTAAGATCTCAGATCAAGAGGAAGATACAGATGCAATAGATAAAGAAATATTTTAGAATTTGGCTGGGGAGATAAAAATATTTATTGTAGTCTGAAGATCTGATTTGACAAATGTTTTAACAAATGTGACAGTGCCACACATAAGCTAATAACTTCAGCATTTACCACCCCCAGCTGCCTCTGTCATGAGCTTGATGCCAGGCAAAACAGTCTAAATAAAACTATTGTGTAGATTAATGAGGCTGAAGCATACAGGGTCCGCAGTGGTTTGTTCAACGTCTAATAAATAAGCTCTCCTCTGAGTCTCACAACAGATGTTCCCAAATTGTTTCCTCCTTGAGTCACCATGAGAGAATATCTCAGGTTTGGCATCAAAGATAGACATGTTTGCCTCTCAGAGTGATTTGTTTCAATATATTGATGGTCTGTGTATGTGATGTAATAGTGGAGAACTTCACTGCATGCCTGGTGTTCATTAGACAAGCTGCAGGCCTCACACCGCGCAGGCTACACACTGTCTGCCCAGGAACACACCTAAGGGACGGCCGCCTCAGAAGTAATCAGCATCTGTGGCCTCGGGAGAACCGGCTCCAACAATGAATCACATACTGTAAATAACATACCACACCAAGAGAGTAAGTAACCATCATAATAGGAAATGAAACAATCAGTCATGGATCTAATGGTTGCTCAGTCATGAACATTTAAAATGGTGTTTGTCTTGCCGACTTCCTCTCAGCCTAAAAAAAATAAAAAATAAAAAGAAACCCTCACACATACGCACGCAGCTCTCACACATACGCACGCAAATGATTTCATGCCCTATTCAGCCCTGTAGACTTCACACAGTTGATCACAGGATATGAACCTCATCACACAGGCGGCACGACTGATACTGATTAATTCATTATCCAGGGATGAACCTTCACCTCAAATTGAGTTTTGAAAGGTGTTCAGGAAAGACCGAGCATGACACTGAATATGACACGACGCAAAGAGGAAGCGCACCTTCCTCCATACGTCTACAGCGCCCTGTTTCATCTGGCATCTGGCAACACATAATCAACAAAGACCACATGATGCTGTTGATGATGAAGGAATTAGAAATGATAAATAGATGCGTTCATCAGGGAAAAGGGCTTTTGATAATGTCAACATTATCCAGCTCATATTAGCTCATTACCATACGACAGAAGAAAGAAAAAGGAGGGTTATTCATTTTTATTTGTGCCAGAAGAAGACATTTATTTTACTTTGTACATTCAAAACAAAGTTACGGAGTAACGAATACAAAATGAGCCATCAATACAAAAATGAAAATGTCATTTTAAAGCAATGACTGCACTGAATTGGCCAAAAAAAACCTGAAGCGCAACACTGTCCCCTCGAGCCAAAGCAGGTTCGCCGGTAAGTTTATTTTTCCCCGTTTCGACTGTGTGCAGCGTCTGTGTCCAGGCAAATATGTAACAACAGGCCAATGTTAGCCGTCGAGTCACAGGACGATTCAAGTTAAAAAGCTGGTGTTTTATACAGCTCTGATGAAGAACATTACAAAGTGTTATAGTCTGTGTGTTTAGCAGTGTTTAGACATATACTGTATATGATGCCAATATTAAGTCTGATGATTCAAACTAATAAAGCATGGAGAGGTTTATGTGTTTGATGGGAGTGTTGGGTGGAGATATGGGTGGAGAGAAGCATGACTGTTAGTGCATAACAGTCTAAATAGAGGCTTGACCTTCACACAAATTTGCAGATAGATAAAGTATCTGATTTTAATTAAATATTTGTGCTTCGGTGACCTCATCATTCAAGGGCATAAAAGGACTCTTTCAGCAAAAAATAAAAAATAAAATCATCTAAATATGTAGCCTTCAGAAGCGTTTTCCATAGTCCCTCATCTGTCAACAACCGAGCTGAAATTCTCCCAGTTGACATTTGGAAGCATAATTTGTGATAAATTTGCCAGTGTAAAAACTAAGGTACATCGAGGTACATCAATGTTCTTTTCAGTTCCTCTCATTTAACAACGCAGACAACTTTGACATTTCAGTTATGATCAAATGTTGTAAAAAGAGAGAAGTGAAGAGAAGTACGAGATCATATTACGACTAATTTCTGTATTCTGAAGATGAATACAGGAAGCACGGCAGATGAGTTGTTCATGTATTTCATAAATGACACACATAAAGTCTTATTTAGGCTAAATCAGAAGAAAAAACTGGCAACACGTTATCTACTGCTCTTATACCTCAAGTTCCACATGATAAATGGTAGCAGATCTGACAAAAATGCTGACGTAAATGAAGTCAATTAAATTGCCGTGGTAACTGTAGCGTCAGACGATGTTGCTACGAGCAACAGAATCTTTTAGTGGAGGATAACCTAATAAACGGTACCTACTGAAAACAAAGCACAGCCCTAACATTTCTGGGTTTTTCTTCTCAAATATCACTTTGGCAAGCGTACTGATTCGATCTCGTTATGTAAGTGGCCTTACCTAATGGCAATTGCATTGGTGATCAGAAAAGGGGTATTATCTAATTCTAAAAGGTATGGAGTCTGCAAGGTTAGTCTGCCAATATCCTTGATATATCTGGAAGCTATTTTTATCAGCAAGTCCACACTTGAGCTTGGACGTGCACATGGTGTCCATGAAAGACTTAGACAAACAAGGAAAGGGCTCTTATCAAATGCGTACAGCCCTGTTAGTTTCTTACGTGGAAGCAGCTCTGTACAAAGACCAAGTGTTGGAGCACAGCAAGGTCAACAAAGCAAGAAAAGAAAATCTGTGATGTGTGATGGATGATTAATGAATTAGGGTCCAAAACACAGAGATTGGACGGTTTCGTGCTATTTAAGTGCACAAAAGCACTTGCTCCATACCTATCCTGGAACCTATTAAGCCGTCAAACAAGATTCACATACTTTCACTGCACACCTTTTAACACTGCTGTCAGAATTTCTTCCGTATCCGAGCAGAGTCGGGAGCGTCTACAGCCATTTTTATCTGACTCGGCGTCAGCTATTTGCAGCATGTCACGTCCACACGCACTCGTGACATGGTGGGGCATGTGTGTGACAGCCGGGCCTTACGGTGGCCTGACAGCGATCAGCAGAGAATAGCAGTCGGCCACGATGATTCACTGGCCTGCTTAATAAGTAGAAAAGTTGACCCTGTTTGAAGATGACTTCAGTCCGTCACGTCTGTCTGTCTTCTCACAGTCTTCGGGGCGAAGACTGTGAGAGCGAATGCAGATTTTCTCATACACATGAGTGTTAAAACCAAGACAAGATGCATGTTCAGCCAATAAAATGCCTCATATTGGATCAGCATTATGAATTATTGCTCTTGAGATCATTAAACGCAGGGAGCTCTGGAGTCATTGTTTAATTAACAATGGCAGCTTTATCCCGTTGTGAAATGCTGACTAACCCTCTGCACAAGGCAAATATTTGGGTTCACGTCGGATACTTTGCAAACCTCTACATGCTTAACCTGCAGTCTGCTCTGCTGGGGACTGATGTGATTGTAAAAGAGGATTTTGGAGGCTTTCAGCCTGAGAGACGAGAATGGCCGGGATTAATTTGGTGTTTTCATCAGCACAACAGTGCAGAATACCTTTCAGTGAAAGGCCAGGAAGTCCCTGAGCTGCCTTTTATTCAGCCACCAATAAGCTTACGTCTGGTTACACCCACTAGGTGATAAGATTGTTGTCGATAAAAGCAATGGATAATAACATAGCAGTGTTTCTTTTTACTGAGAACCTCCCTTGAAAGAGAAAACTGATTGTAGGTCCTCAAGTTATTTCTGCCCATGCTCTAATCTACCAATCAACCAAACATGCTCTGTTTTTGTTCTAAAGGTGTATATTACAATGGACTTTTTGTCCAGCCTGGGCTCTCATAAACATTTCATCTTTGCCCAGAGAGACACGTAAAAAAATGATACAAGGCCTAGCAAAAAATATCCTTTGTCATCAAATCTATGGTAGAAGGTGCATTACTATTTATATGTCAATTGAAATGATTATCATGAAGCACAGCTTCCATTCAGGTTCAGGTCAGTTTAAGAACAAAGTCAATTTGAGTCCATTCTGGGGGTAATGGAAAAATTATATCAACGAGTAGAGAATTAAGCTACTTGCTTGGTACTACTTGCTCAGTGCGCCGACCCATCATTTACTTGCCTGGTTGTTCAAACGAAGACACAGACGATTCATAACATTAAGCTTCAAAATAATAGTAACATGTGATAACTCACTGCAGTACAGTTGTTGCTCTTTATACCAGAACATTCATGCACCCACATCGATATGGGTGCATCTGTTGGAGTTTCCCTGAAGTGGCAAGCTCCAGCTCCAGATGTTTCATCATTCTTGTTCCCTCTTTGCTCCCTACACCTAAGGCTTTGTTACCTATACATTTTTTACCATCATTGTACTTGCTGAAGGGATGACTGATGGTGTTTTTCCACTTGGAAGGAGCATTATCATACGTTACTATAAATACTATCCTAAGTGTTGCAAATACTTCCGGCGCCACTGACAAATCAATATCCACTTTGCAGCTCTTTGTTGCTTTTGGCCACGGACCTGGCTGTGGTAGTTTACTGGTCCAAGTGGTTCTCACAACTAATTAACCTTAATTTAAGCCACAGACCCAGTGTGTAGTATGCACTGCCTATCAGATGCACCATAGTGCCAAGTTCTGGTAGAAGATGAGAACGGCTTAAAGCTGATCTAGAAGAGTTGAACATGGTATCTGTGTGAGTGTGTAATAAAATTGCTCCTTCACAGTCAAATGCCTTCATTTACTCACAACTTTGAAATAAGGTCACAATTATATAAGTGGTGGAGGTGCATGTAACATTACTACCGTTCAGAGACACTTTTTGAACTTCTTTTCCCTCTTTTAATCACAAGAAAATGTGACGATGTCTATGAAGCTGCTATATATGATACCGATACTGATAGTTTTTCCTTAAAAAATGCGTGACCACAAACATGATTGCTTCAATTTGTCTTCACCAATACTAATCACTTCACTTCACTTTATTTTGATTTGCTAATGACATTTTGGTCATGTATTTTTTTTGACATTATTTAGAAACAGAAGCAGCTGAAAATAAATATAAGAAAAGACACTGGCAGACAAGCACTCAGGGTTTCTACCAAGAGCATGTAATTCATGCCCACAACCTATTGAATTTCACAGGGCCATGACTGAATCAAAACAGATGTTTGCATGGTGATATAAAAATACGGACTGATGTTCTGAAATACTGGTAAGCGGCTTGCTGAGTAAAAATAGCAACCAGCCTGTTTGCTTTGACCCCCGCTGAGCTCAAAGTGCAGTGGTCCCCGACCAAGCTCTTCTAAATATCAGTGCAGGCAGCAGACGTTACCGCAACACCACATTTTAGACACATACCCAGCGTATTACCTGCATTACAAGCTGCCTCTTGGTGTGGTGCTGACCCTTGTGTATTCTGTATTCACCCGGCCAAATGTTTTTAAGTGGCAGCTGGATCCAATGAAAACGCAGCATCCATTCAGGAGCTGAGGTCTTTTTTTTTTTTAATTTCATCACTCTTTATTTTTTTTACTGTTGCTGGTAGCGTATGACACGCACACACGTGGATGTGCACTCTGTGATGTGTGTGATTGTGAACGTAAGGCGAAGGGCGTCCTGGATTAGCTCCCACTGAGTTACCAGCTAAGCCCGGGTAGATCAGTGCGCTGACAGGCTTCCAGGCAGCTAAGCTGCTGTGGGTGGACACCTCCCCATCAAGGCTGAGGTTAGCGTGTGTCACACACTTTCCACCCGGAGGGGGAAACCTTATCACTTTCTCAGCACTAATCAAACTCACTGTTTTCCATCACAGAGGCCGATAAACGGTCCCAAGGTCGGTCTGCCGGCAGACGAAAGGCGGGGGCTGTGTTACAGTAAATCTCTGTGGCAGGTGTTCCCCTCACCTGGGATACCCCAACATTCATGGCCTTGAAAGACTCAACAGTAAATCCTACCCTCCATTTAGCATGTACGCAATCTTTTTTTCTCATCTCTTTAATTTCTGTAAACAGCCCTCCTGCTTAAACCCCCTGGCTTATTTTGATGTGTTTATGAAAATTGAAATTAATGAGTTCAAGAAAACAGAACATCCAATGTCTTACCCAGTCTGGATGTGTGGTCTGCTTGTGCCACTCTCCACTAAAAGAAGGCAGGGAATACACCCTGGACAGGTCTCTAGTCCATCAAAACACACGCACACCATTCACTCACACCTAGGGGCAATTTTAGAGTCACGGATTGATCTAAACGCAAGTTTTTTAACTGCAGGAGGAAACCGGAGTGCCAGGAGAAAACCCATGGGGCGAACAACACAAATGCCACAAAACAACAACCAAAAATATGAGAGCAAGAGCATATCTAGTTTGCATTCTAACTGAACAAACTTTATTGAGGCAATTTTACAGCTCACTTTAAAACATGGAGGTTAAAAGGCTAAAGTTAGAATTAGTTGTTCAAAAAACCCATCTATATAAAATAATAATGTTTATATAGAAATATTCAGAAAAAATAGGTTGTTTATCCTACTTAAGAAGACTATGAATAGAGGCAATGAAAGAAGGCTGATTAAGTCTCAGTTCCCTCTTGTGTAAAGCTGTTTATGTAATAACTCTGGATTGGATCTGAGAGGAAACTGATAATATCACACTTGACTAATAATCTCTATCTGGCCTCAAAGTGTCCAATCTAATCTAATTATGTCATCATATACCAAGTCTGACTTGATTTACAGATCTACTCAATACCTCTATCCTGAAAACTGCAAATAAAATTCTTGTAATGTATCCTTGTATCCTCTCCTTTAAATTTAAAGTACAACACTTGTAATATGAAGCTCTGTTTGACACAAAAACAAACTTTTAACGGTTATTGATGGCCTGATAATACAATCAAGCCTGCGAGGAAACAAAAGGAACAAAAGAAAAGCGGGAGAAAGAGAAAATCTGTAACGATTTAATCAAATCAAAGTGGAATACAACAGAGGTGGATACTGCTGAGTCCACCTGAGCCAGGGAGTCTTCGTCACCTCCAGTGGTGTCATCATCCTCGCTGCATTCCTGTGAGTGGTCTGTTTCATTCTGATATCTCTTCTGCTTCCAGTGTGGGGAAGCCAGCAATTAATACTGATGGATTTGATTACCTGAGCGGTCACAGCTGCAGTGTGACTGTAAAAACAGCCCCCAGTCATCCACACATCTATCGGTGCAGAGGAAAGGTCGCAGAGGAGATGAGGATCCGCAAGGTTAATTGAAGGTTTATGAGATCTTTCATGGCGGTGGAAGGAGGCCAATATTCATTTTTAATTAAAACAAGACACCTTGACTCAATCTTCACACCGGCGACATTCATGGATGGTCTTTACTCTCACTGCAGACTTGTTAGGTGATCACAAGTTCATGAAACATTATCAGTCACTTTCGGCATTTCACCTAACTGCACCTAAGTTGTTATGGTGAAACTGACTTTCTGCTGCCAGGTAATGGAAGAATCTACTTGTGTTGGCAAATATCTGCCCATCTGTTCTAGAGTGGCTGCTCGTGTATCACCTGAGTTTATAATGTCTGTACAGGTTTTGTTCATCTAAATTGATTACTGATTTCCCCTTGGTACAGAGAGTCTCACTTTTGATTAACATGTTAGAATTCAGCTCTAAGGCTGCCATTACCCGGCATCCCCGAAGCAGTCAAGAGGATCCTGAACATATGCAATTGTGCACTTGCTCATAACCCCCTCAACCCACCCCCACCCCCATTCAGGCTGTCGCAGTCGTCAGTCATTGGGAATGAGGTGTAGGTGGCATCGATAATCATCGTTAACGTTTTTCACAAGATAAATTTGTTATAGGATGAGGAATTTCAGTGTTTGCGTGTGTGTGTCTAGATGCATTATTCATGTGAGGACATAAATCTGGACAGGTCTCCAGATCACACAGGGCACAAACACACCACACTCTCACTCTCGCACTCAAACCTAGGAGCGAGTCTCCAGTCAACTTCAACATGCATGTCTTTGGACTGCAGGAGGAAACCAGAGTCCCTGAAGAACTCAAGCAGACATGGGGACAATATGCAAACTCCATGCCGTCTACTACTGGCCATTTTGCCATCCCAAATATTCCACTTTTTCCTGTCCCCAGATCAAGGGCATCGGAGCAAGTCAATGCAACGTCCTCTGAACTGACGTCATCCTGTGCGTCCATTGTTGTGTGCATTAGTGTCCCTCTGTGAACAATGTTTCAGTCAATGCCACTTTTACTGGCATCTGTTCAATGTAATTGAATAATATACAAAAAAAGTCAAAGTTTCATTCATCATTTTAACATTAGAGTTTGACTTATTTAATAAAGAGCTTGAAGCCTGTGCGATGATCCAAACCAGACTTGGGGAAATAATGTCAACATAATGTTGTTTGAGCTGCTTCAACAAACTCGATGCATTTCATTCCACATGGTAGGAAATGTTTGCTTTCCATGATGGTTTCTGTGAGGTGTAATTATTGTTCTTTTCATTACACAAACTGTGATTATAGAGTTGTCACGGTCAACCCCACCCTGTCACAGAGACTTGAATATAGGAACCTGGACTTGCACCATTAATTCACACACACACACACACACACACACACACACACACACACACACACACGGACAGTTTACCACTGCAGCCTCATCCTGACCTGTTTGTTCTCATCGCTCTGTTGTGGTTAATTTCAGCTCTTCTTCTCATGGCTCTGCTGTGGTTAACCTTCACTCTTCTGTCCATTCAAGGCAGCTTTCTGTTCTGTCCACTAACTTGTCTGTCCCCAGAAAAGATTTGTCTGTATGCGCTCCAGTCTGTCCTGTCCATATTGCAGCACATGTACCTGGCACTCATTTCTTTCTATCCCCCAGACTGTTAACCAGTTAGCTCCAGTTACTGTTTCCCTCCATTGTCCTGTACTGACACCTCACAATCCAGAACTGTTTGGGTTGTGAGGTGTACATTACACTCCTGTTCTCACCTGAAAACTCTGCCAAATTGATGATGAAGCTCTCTGTTCGCCTGATCTGTGGCTAAAATCCTTGACAAATAGCACATTTACATTAGCAAAATTTGACTTCATGCTATACAATTGTGCTTGCTTGTGCTCGTTTTCCTCCCAAAAATCTGTCAGACATTTTAATTACATGGCCTTTTGGTTTGTCCATCATGTAGGTGAGTCAAATGCTTTCTGATCGCAACAGTCTGCAGTTTAAATTTTCAGGAAACTGTGCTTACAAAGAAAAAAAGATGCACCGGAGGGTTTTTGGCTCACATTTCACACTGTTGGCTAATCCATGTTATCTGGAGTTTAAAATCTGAAAAGCTGCTTTCAGTTGTGTCACTATATCATACACAGAATTCCCAAGCGACCAAGCAGCCTTCAGTCTTCCAAAACATGTGCAATACAGAGGTTATTGGAAAATGGGCCGTAAAGGATCTTCACAAATCGAACAGCTTATGAAAATAACCATCATGTCTATGGAGCAGTAACTAATCTGTGCAGGCCACGTACTGTATACCTTGACTGACATATATTATATATATATGACAACATCCATCCAACAGAGGTCAAAGCAGTCTGAAGACTAAAGGCACGCAGTAATTTATCATCGAAATTGCCTTTAAATGAATGCATTCATTTCTTGCGGCTATGAAGCCCAATCACTCATAGTGACAGCAAATGCAGCATATTTATTTATTATTAAATCAAATAAGTGCACTTTTCAAAAAGTGATTGGAAATCAAGCATAAGTATTCATACAGTGTTTACATTATTTACAGTGACTTGAATATATGATATTGAAGCAAGACTGTCCTGGAAGGACCAAGTGACCTCAACACTATTAAGCAGCCTATTGATCGTCCCCATAATCAGCCTTTCCATCACATCACGTCACTAATGATGGCAGCCATGACTCTGGTGCACTTTACCTTTCTCCCTGTGGAGATCTCCCGTTAGCATGATGAAACTGCCTAAAGGTCACCTGTCGGTCTCGTGGTCGAGTCGGCGTAAAATTTCCTGTCACTGCAACCCCCATCCCTCCTTTCACTGCAACGCTGGAGACAGTTTGGTTAGGACGACATCATAATCTATCTGAAAACTTGACATGATCACCTGAAGATTGATAATGTAGTTAAAGGAATACCTTCAGCCTGAATGCTGCAAGAATGTCTGTGCTTTGTGTCTCTCCCAAATGTAATCAAAGTAATGCCGAGACTTTACACAGCATCAAAATGTTTATGGTAGTTGAGTGAATATACTTAAAGCATACACCATATAATTAAAACACACACATGCATCTCTTCTAGGTTCCTGACTTGATGAATGTCACTGTTCACAGCTGGCAAGGCTGCTCCGATAACTGCCTCAGCTGCAATTTACAATGCTGAAGTTAGTGAATCATCACTACCATCAATCCTAATTCAATCCATTGATCCTGGTTGAGTAAGCAGTTTTCTTTGCCTCTCTTGCCTGACAGAAGACTCAGTCAGTCTTAAACAGTTTACTGCCATGGTTCTTGCTGAGATGCTGCAAGCTGCATACAGCAGTTCATCAAACTAAACAGCTGTACGAACGTGTGGGGTGGCACCATTGACAGTAAATGTGATTTTTATCATCTCTACATTTCCCAACAACAGCTTTCAGGATCAGTCCACCAAAGAATTCAATGGTTTAATTTCAAAATCTACTGCATTTCCAAAAAACACAGATTGTGACCTTTTAATCAATTGGGTGTTTCTACAGCAGCCAAACACTGGCAGCAGGATTCAAACCATCTGCCAGACACTGAACAGAGACCGCGGTTTAGATAACAAGCAGTTCACCTTAATTTCCCTTTACTCTTCCATTTCCAGCAGTCTGACATTTTACCACCATTGTATTAGCATCCTCTGAAAGATCCAAAAGGACTGGCTGCCAAAAATAATATTACCTGGAGAGCCTGGATTAAGGGATGCACATCTAAAACCGAAGAGAGAAAGAGTTTTATTGACAATACAACTTTGTGTGTTGACTCGTCTGTCGCCGATCTACTGAACTTTTACCAAACAACTCAACAGTGCTGCCTCAGGTTTGACACAAGGGAGAGTGATGGCAATCAACAGTTCATCCATTAGCAGTTTGTTCATTAATTAGTTAAGATCCTGTCTGGAGCATAGGTGCATTATCATTCTGCCGAGGTCTGCTTTGGAAAGGTGTTGTCGGCACCAGGGACAAGAAGGGGGATGATGTCTTGTAAAGTAGTGGTTGCTGTTTGATTGAGAGCAGTCTGTTACAGCAGAACATCTTTTTTAATGTCCATGAGGTGCAATCACTAGGTGGTCCCAGAAGTGACAGTGTTGTAGAGGGTAGGGTTGCCACCTGTTGCCTCCTGTCCGGGGTCCCAGACGGGATAGCCCATGGTCTGTTGCCGCATGATTTTTTCCCGGAACAATCAGGGAAAACCGGGACAGGTGGCAACATTAGTAGAGGGATATATTGTTCCCAAATCATAAAGCAGCTAAACGGCATACTGTCACATTATGCCTTAATGCAAATACCACAGTTAAATTGTATACCAACAGCCTCTGGTTGCCTGTGCCCAGTGATATTCTGACATTCCCGCCCTTTACATTTACATTTACTTGCCCGGCACAGATTAATGGCTGGCCTGGGCTGTATCCTAGCGGCCCCATGTGTATGGGGTCCTCTGATTGGCCAAACTATTTTACATTTTCCCAAACAGAAAAAACAAAAGTAATCTCTTTTGGCCCATAAAAACAAATAAACAATTGATTGGATAGATGTGATCCACATGTCAAGTCTATCCAATCCGTTGCACTGGGCACGTCTTGTGGCGTGTCAGTTATTTTTGATCGGCGTCGGTGCCTTTGACAGAATAACAACAAAATGTCTGAGAGAAAGTATGACAGTGGGGCCTGGAAATGAAAACAGCAACCCTTGAAAGAACAAAGCCATGGAGACCTTAAAAAACAAAAGAATCCTAAATTGACGGGATGCAATATTTCAAGCCAAATTGACGCAGTCGTGCAGGATGAAACACCTAATGTTACAGAGGCGACAGGCTCCCATCAGGTGTTATTAAGGGTCTCAGGAGAGAAGCAACTTAGAAGAGAAAGGAATCTACAGGCAGTGTTTCTTAATGTTGACATTTTGAATTTTGGGCACATTTTAGGAAAGAAGTTGTCAAGTTGTTGGAGTATATCTATACTCTATATTCTTGGCAGGAAATACTGGGGATCCATAATGGATTTTAAAGTAGTAGGTTTGAAAAAAACCAGAGCTCAGCTTTCTCTGAGGTCAGCTTTTAGCCATGTGGTAATAATGCCCACACACAGCTCCATCAGCTCTGTGGAATTGCTATACTCCGCATTAAAGCTCACTCTCCCCTCCATATCTGAAGCTTTCCGGGGTGCTTCGTCCATTTTTCCATCCTGTCTTTTAATGCAGCAATTAGGTGATCAAAGATGTCACAGGAGAGCCACTGACCAATCACCTCAATATGCCCCTGTGTCCCTTCTACTGTACTTCCCCACTATCCTTTTATTTCAGGTTATACTGTAACTTCATGTGATGCTCCTCGTTCCCGGTACATTTCTGTTTGAGTTTTTGAAGGTAAAGCAAACACAGGGCATGTGTTTTAAAAACTTATTTGAAAAAAAAATTACGTAGGCAATACGGTTAGCGGTTTAGTTAAAAATCAAAGAATGGGGTGAAACCGAGGTGCAACAAAGAAGGAACACACATAACATGGTAATTACTGGACAGGATATGTAGAAATGTAGGGCCAACATAAACCTTGTGGAAAAAAACAGGATGAGCCATGTTACCATTATTAAGAACTTGTTAAATGCATTTGTATCATAAATAAACTCAGATGTGTGGCTTTGAAAAAGAAGAGACTATTAACTGTGTGTGTGTGTGTGTGTGTGTGTGTGTGTGTGTGTGTGTATGTGTATGTGTGTGTGTGAATGCTCCAGCTCCTTTTCATTTGCTAGAAATCTGAAGGACAGAACAGACAGCTCCAGCAAGCAAGTTAACAAGAGAAATGGAGGCACTTAGCAGCAATCACACTAATGGGACTAGAGCAATCAATTGTACCCTGTAACTTACAATTACTGGCTTAATGTATAGCTTGGCAAAATGTTTCTAAATGATGTTAAACAGAGCAAGCGCCAAAGATTGTCTAAGTGGCAAATAATGCTGAACTGTCCAATCTATCTATCTATCTATCTATCTATCTATCTATCTATCTATCTATCTATCTATCTATCTATCTATCTATCTATCTATCTATCTATCTATCTATCTATCTATCTATCTATCTATCTATCTATCTATCTATCTATCTATCTATCTATCTATCTATCTATCTATCTATCTATCTATCTATCTATCTGTCTATCTATCCGTCTATCTATCTGTCTATCCATCTATCTGTCTGTCTATCTATCTATCTATCTATCTATCTATCTATCTATCTATCTATCTATCTATCTATCTATCTATCTATCTATCTATCTATCTATCTATCTATCTATCTATCTATCTATCTATCTATCTATCTATCTATCTATCCATCTATCTATCTATCTATCTATCTATCTATCTATCTATCTATCTATCTATCTATCTATCTATCGCTGCAGATTACATTTAATTACTTAGATACTAGATCATTAATCATGTATTTGATACACAGTATATTATTTTAAAATGAATGGGAAACATAATGCATATAAGCTGCCGAAGCATTTTCTATGCCTGATAAGAGGCCGGCATCACACCATAGTCACACAAACAAAAGATGTCATTTCCGTCTTTTTGTCACCGAGTTAGTTGCTAAGTTACCGAAATCGACGACTGGAATGTTCCATTCAAAGCAAGTCTACTGAAAGAAAGACGCCCCAAGACGCTTTGTGTTTCCTGTTCTCTTATTTGTTCTCTGGGGAGTCTTGTTGTACTTACCTCTGTAAACTGTACGCTGCTGTGTCGAAGTGATGTGAGTCAATATGCTGCTTTGTGTGTTCGCCTTTCCTGCTGCCTGCACGTTCGATGCTACTCTGCATCGATCAGCATGACGACCTGCGCACATATTTCTGTATCCGTTCATTTGTTTCAGTGTCCTGTACGTATTTATTCGCCCACTCTTCACTTTATCCCACTAATTGTTTAGATTCAAGCTGGCTGACGCCAATGCCCCTGGATCTTTAAGTAGACAAAAACTTTACTTAAAAGTAACGCCACCAACAGGTCTTAAAACTTGAAGTGGACTCTTTCTGATGCAGAAACAGGCATCAGATGGATCGACACAGCTTTATCATAAAGGTCTCCGTTACCCTTTTCACCACTATACAGGTAATATAGTTTGATTTATGAGAGGCTTTCAGAGGCTTTCAGAATTTAGCTCTCAGCAATATGAGTATAATGAACGACATATGGTCACAGCTACGCAGCAGATGGTCCACGGTTCGACTCCCAGTCACACCGAGGGACTTTCTGTGTGGAGTTTTTTTGTGGGTTTTCTTCAGTTCTGTTTCCTCGCACTGTCCTAGAACATGCATTGAGGTCAAGTGGAGACTAGATTGCCCCCAAGTATGAAGGTGAGAGTAAATGATGTGTGTGTGTGCCCTGTGAGGGCCTGGTAACCTGTCCATGGCATACTACCTACTTTCAGCCTATGTGTACCTGAGATCCAGTGTTAAGGAACAAAGCAGGTAAGATTATGGATGGATAGCTGGACATGTGGTCGAACAAGGGCTGCTTGGATTGATGATAATATCTTGATAATAGCATCATTACCAATCTGTTCAAATATTTCCAAGTCATCGCAAATTGAAACAACTTCACAGAAAGAACAAGAAGGACCGTACCCTGTCTTTTGCTCTATTGCTTCCTTTGGCCTTTGGTTCTGCACACAAGAGTCTTGACATTTTTCTGAGAACACTTAACCTCAATCCGCAGTGTTCTCTCAGCTTTCTGAGTCAGTATGAAGGTCAATTATTTCATTTGTTGAGATCTGCTGGTCATTATATGGTGCCAACTATAACCCTGAGCACAGCCACATGTCAGAGCACGGGGAGCTGCATTGTTTCTTTAAGCGCAACAAAACATTATCCAGTAAGTCCAGTTTGAGGGCCGTTGAATTTGAAGACTTACTGTATCAGATGCTTTAAAGGGGCACAACAGTTTATTTTACTCTTACAAAGGATCTAACAGCTCTGTGAGGTTATCATGACAGCAGCATTTTTATCTGTCGTCACAACAGGCGCAAGGTCAATGCTGCAATATCAATCTACCACTTATCTCCTATCACAGTGCCTTGATAGATGATGTCCTGCAGTATTTTCTGGCAAAAGTTCACCCTGGTCTAGAGTATTTGTTCTATCAAGTCTTAGCAAACCAGATTCCTCTGCACTGCTGGACAAGACAATAAGATAGTGAGACAAGGTTGTGGTTTTTTTGTTGTTTGTTTGTTTTTAGGATGCTAATTTCCTGATCCCACTATTTCAAACAGCATATTCATAATGTACACATCTGTCCCAGAGGTGCTGTCGTCAAGCCCTGGGGAAAGACAATGATGATGTAAGGATGAGAGCAAGATGGAAGTGGATCACAGAAGATTTGCTGCAGTGTATTTATGAGTCATTTGAGTCCATTAATGATTCAATTAAATGCCTTTTCAACAGGACCATTGCCTTGTGAAGCTTTAGGTGTGTCCACCAAATGTTTCCTATCCTGCATCTGATGAAGTAAACTTGGATGAGAGAAAATACTAGAGACAGATGGTTTGGTTTTCTTTCCCTCCATCTTAATCATCCTTCCTGTCTATATGGGCCATGGAGAAATCTATCCTGATTGTTACTGCACTTTATGAGACAGTGTTCGATCTGTACGCACAGCCAAGGCTAATCTATGGTTCCAGCAGTCTCTGCTAGACCATTCACATCAGCATCTTTTTTTTGTAAATTTATTGCTCATGTCAAGTCTTGGCAAGAAAAAGTCTTGCAACCATCAGAATGCATTAAAAGCCTATTAGAAAGAGCAGGACTTTGGAAGACACCTGTTTGTTTTTACCCACTGACTATGACAGAAATCAAATTAGCTCCTTTGCCTCCTCATATCCTAAAGTGGAAATACACTTAGGTTGGTCTGCTTTTGCAGAAAGCCTCTCATTGAGTACCTAGATACACAAGTATAGCTTAAAAAGCAAAAATCAATCATCATGAAGCCCTTAGTAAAAGATGAAAGCCAGTTAATTCTTGTAATGTCTTTGAAAGCTGCCCACATCTTAAGGGTTAATGGGTCAAATTTGATCCGAGATTTAACTCAGCCTGAAAATGCTTAAAAACACCAGTTATCATCCATATTGTTTTTCACCTCATAGATAACAAAGATTGTTTGATTTTGTTTATTTATTTATTTATTGGTCCCACAGACCTTTTATCTTATGTAGCACACATTTTCAATTACAAAAACTTTTTAAATTCACTAATTATATTTCTAACCCTAGCTATTAACCTAGTTGAAAACCCTAACCACAGCTGTATCAATGCATCAATATGCTGCAGGAAAGTTTGAGGGGAGCTTGCGTATGTGTGTGTGTCTGTGTGTGTGTGTGTGTGTGTGTTGTGGGGCATATTGAGCCATATTTGATCCACAGACCAACCCACAGCTTTCAAGTGATGCATACAACAACCAGTATTCTCTACTGGGTCATATTTGACATGTAACACCACACATGTCACTGTTTTTTGAGATCTTTAGAATTTACTAAAATGGTGAAAATTAATTTTGTTGTGTTAAAATAGTTGTGTCTGAGCATTAGATGAAGCCTCGTTCTGTTACAAAAAAGCAAATGGTACTTTTTACATACCTAAACTTGAAAACGGGTCAGTTTTGACCCAAACACAATTTCAGGGTTTATGTTATTTTGAGGTCATGTATGCATGAATGTAAACACACGTAACATTCATGGTGTTTTTGCTTTCATTTGTGCTCCTACAAGACCTGGTAATTTGTTTCCTTCAATGCTTATTATCCTGTTCATATGAGGTCCACATGCTGCTTTCCCCAAGATATGGCTACAGCCCTTACACACTTAACTGTATATTTCATCCTGTCACTGTGCAGGTTTTCCTCTTCCAAGACAGGCAAAGGCCTATATTCCCCTCCATTTCACAGTGTGCAATATGTCCAGAGCACAAGAAAGGCTCGCAGGAGGGATTATTTCCGTCCCATGACTTGCCCCATGGGGCAGTCAGGGTCACAGTGGAACATGATTGCTCATCAGCCCATTTCACACAGAATAATGGACAGTGCTGCTCTGCCTTATTTAAATAACTTAAGCATGGCGTTGTTCAGACCAACAGTAACCCCCTGACAATGTCATTGCAAGGATGTCGGCGTGAGCATGTCACCTCAGGATAAAGGATAAAATGCAAACTAAGAAGTTAAAGTCTTTTGAGACACAAGGACACTGCATTTATCCTTTGAGGCAAGATTGTACATGTCATGAACATTATGAGAGCTTTAGACTGCGGACAATGATTTTTTTTTTCTTATTGGACTTCACTACACTGATAGTTTACTTAAGACAGCAGTTTCATTTTAATTTTAAGATAAACTACTTGGCTATATGGGATTAAATGAAGATTTACCACACTGGAGACACCCATCAGTTAAAAAAATAGAGCAAATCCTTAAACATGTTTACTCTGTATCTCAAGTGTATTATTGCTAGAAAAAAAAAGTTATTTCTTAATGATGATTCTCTGTTCTCTGCTCTAAAATCATACTTCAATAACACAAAACAACATCAACAAAATATTACATCTGTGAAAATCTGTGCCTGTTCATCAGTGTTTGTTAGCGTGCACAATCATTCACAAATACACACAACTGTTCTCTGTTGTTTCACCAATACCATAAACTGTATTTCAGTTATCACCCATCGTCCTTTTCCTTGACACAAGCTAAAGAATCAGCACAGAGTTGTCTATAGGCTGCACATGCATCAACCGATCCTGAACAAGTTCATTTCGGGCTGCAGCCTCTGCTCTCTAGTTGACTGGATCTATAGGGGCAGGAGTGTCCACACCACTGCTTTGTATTTCACTGGCCAATGAACATGGACTTAGCGATGGTGAAAACATACTGAAATTTCTCTCCCGTTTGCGTGTGAAGCCATCAACATTGGCTGCTATGCTGTGTAGTGAGGGTGACTCCTCGCCTTACTGCAGAGCTGTACATCACAGACCTACACGCCGTGGCTATTCTCACCACAGTAGAAGCTGACGCTCAGGGGAGATCATTTACGCATGAAACATGACTCACAGTGGCGTTGGTGCCAGGCATAGCCACGTCGTTGCTTTGTTTTGACATTTCATTTCAGGAGTACTGTATTGTTTGGTACAACGGGTCAGGGAATAAAGCCTCCAATAATATCTGGTGACGTAAAAACACCGTTGATTGATTTGTCGTTTTCTGAAGCAATCTGCAAGCACAATGAACAAAGTCGAATTTCTGAGCCTAATGATTGGAGCTGACTGTGAACTGCTTTTCCAGTCATCCAAACATTGACATGAGAGCAAAGAGTGAATATGTTTTGCCTGATCACCTGCCTGTATGTGGCTGCAGGGGCTGCTGTGAAACAAAGCACAATTCTGCTAGTAGCCAGACTTATTCTCACACAGCAGAATGCAGCAGCAGCTATGGGCAGTGAATAGGGGTGAAACTTCACAGCAAGAAGGTCCTTTGTTTCAATCCCAGTTGGACTTGAGTGGAGTTTGAATAATCTCCTTGTGTCTGTGTGGATTTTCTCCAAGTTTCCTCACAGTCTCAAAACATTCATGTTTATGCAAACTGGAGACTCCAAATTGTGTGTGTTCATTCTTTGATGGACTGGATAACTTTTCAGAGTATAATACAGTATCCACCTTTTCTCCTTCTTTACTGAATGTGCTTTGCTTTTTACATGTTTTTTTTTTATACAAAAACACTTAAAGGTGGCATATTATGCAAAACTCACTTTGGTTTAGTGTGTATATTGTGTGTATTTAGTGTGTATCTGGAGTGCTTGTCGACCGAAAAGCTTTCCCTTAAGTTTCAGCAACTAACTCAATGTTTAGTAATCTGCCATAATCAGAAAATGTGTCTCGAAATGAGAACTTTTGATTTCAGTTTCTTTGTTTCATATGAAGGTGGTCGAGTTGCAGTGCTTCGCATTCATCCTTACATCTCAGCTGCCAGAGTGCGAATCAGCCATTTCCTCATTCTCACCTTTGTGCGACAGCCTCACTGCTACAATGTCCACTGTGAGAGCCCAGCACTGTTGCTCTGTGGCTGGATGCAGGGATCCTCATGTTCAGACATGTACAGCTGCACTGCAGTTTGTTTTTTCCCACACTGTTGCCATCATCACAAGACGTCGTCCTGCTCTTCGGCAGGAAGACGTCTGCAGGGTGTTCATTAGCATTTAAAGTGAAAGGCACTAAAACTGAGTGCCCAGAGGTCCAGGTCCGTCCTACTGGTGTGTAGAAAAGACACTTGTGATCCTTTATTATTTCTGACCAAAGCAAGTTACTAACATAACTCTTAGACATCAAGGAACTATGGCAAAGAAAGAGAAATTAGGTTAATAGGTCTCCTTTAAATGTCTTGTTTGGATAAGTGCAAAGACAATGTTCAATGCTATATCAGTCATGTCATTACCATGTGTGTCCCTGTGCACTGACAGTGACCTTTAGAGGAGAGTGTTGAGGCAGCGTACGCCCTCCATGAACTCACATCCTTGAGCTGAAATGAGGTGGTGATTGAAGGATGTGCAGCAGGAGGGAATAGCCATCATTGGTCATCACTCCGTGAAATTTACTGGCTCGAAGCCACAAAGTGGGCTTTCATAAGTTTTATAGTAATAACTATAAAAATGTAATGATCCAGGGAGAGATCAATACTTCTTTATTTCCTCTGAGATGAGAAAACCAGCAAGATATACCACACGTTAGTTTTTATGCAAGCCAAACTGTGTCTCAGTGGCAGCAGCAGACAGGAACGCTGTAATTTTGTTCACTTGGGGCCGAAAAGATTTCAGTCATTATTCACAGAGTGTGATGATGAAATCCTTATTTCCCCACATTGATTTCTGGGAGAAAAAAAAACTCATCCATTTGTGAATTAGCCAGACACGGTTAATCCTCACAAGAGTCACTGTATTAATAACAAGTGCTCTTTTCAATACATCCATCCATCACACAGAACGCCCCTCATCTACATCATCTTCTCACACACATCATTTTGCCTCTCTCTCTCTCTCTCTCTCTCTCTCTCTCCCTCTCTCTCTCTCTCTCTCTCTCTCTCACGCATACACACACACACAATCGGTTATCTATTAGAATGAGAAATGTGGTTTGGGGATGCCAGCTGGAAGGGATGGTCAATCAGCACTGTAAGTGTAATGGAAGGCTCTTGTCAAAGTTTTTGTATGCTTTATCGTCTATTAAGCAGACAAAGTGGTTATTTTAAGAGTACATCTGCCGTACATTTGCAAGGGAAAGTCTGTCTCGCTTTTAGCAGCAGACAAGAGCGATGTAGTTCTGTTCACTTGGCGCTGGAAAGATCTGAGTCATTATTCACAGAAAGGAATGCTAAAACTATATCGATTTATTTACCTTTTATCTGCTGTAGGTGTTTGGAGAGACTACAGGCACGATGTAAAGAGTGGCCATAAGCAGACATTAGGTTTCCTTTAGATTCCATTATGGCTACTCTTCACAGAACTACTAAGTAAGCAACAAAATGAGTTAGTGGCAAAGCTCGAGCACTTTATCTTCTCCAGTTTCAGCAGAGCCCTGTGCTGTGCTGTAAGTGCTCACAGGAGCTGAAGCAGACCCAGATGAGGCTGTGTGAGTTTGTTCCTGTGGTCCCAGTTGGTTGCTCAGTAAAATACTGTCAAAAACATGGAAAGTGCAGACTACAAACAATTGCTACTATTATAGCAGAAGGCTAGCATACATAAATAAGCCAGAGGTGGTATGGTTTTGACATCAAGACTTTATTAGAATTAAGTAACATTACACAAAACAAGCAAAGTACAACCAGCTGGATAACTGCCCTTTAATAAATCTGTAAGTGTGTGTGTGTGTGTGTGTGTGTGTGTGTACTGTGCACTGTGTTGTGGTGTATGTAGTTGTATGTGTGTGTAACACAGACAGACAAGAAAATAAAACGTGCCTCGGTCAGAAAAGACAATGACCACATCAAGATGCTACAGCAGTCTAATTAATATCTCACTCACCACGCACACCTCCACTTCGTGACTCCCTCTCCCTCTCTGACACACACACACACACACACACACACACACACACACATACACACAAATACCATTCTGAGCGTGAACAAATACTGTCCAGATGATTCTCACACTGAGAGATAGCACATCTCTCCCAACTGCCAAGTCAGAGGCAACAGATAGCGTCTGTAGTGACAATCATAATAGCAATGAATCTGTGCTGTCGTACAAGAGGTAGACCTGTTGGACCTCCTCCATCCAGAGCATAAACCAGAACGGAAAACTACGCATTCCAGACCACAAGTAAACACCTGAGGCCTGGTCAAATAGACTTGTCAAGATAACGGCAGTGCACAGAAGCCAAGAAAACCACATTAGCTATAATTCACAGACTGTTTTCTCAAAGTTGTCACTGTTTCAGGAGGAGCAAGGAGGAGCAAGACAGGAGGCTCTGCTCTGTCCCTGTTAACCTGTATGCAGCCAGTCTCAAACATGGATGCAGAGTGACTACTTTTTACCCACGCTCTGGCAGATGCTTCTATCTACAACTTTTTGATTAGCCTCAAATAACAGTGAATCATACAGACACACAAAGTGTACTAGGGATGCATACGGTACAAACACACCCACACATACACACACAGACATACTGTACTCTCATAACACACTTAAGGCAATGGTGGCCTGGCAACTGTGACCATTGGAGTAGATCTAAATGTGCCCTCGTTGGCTTCTCTGACCTCTCAACCCTGTTCATCCCACGTGATGAGCCGAGGGCCTGAACAAGCTGCTTAGAAACATGTCACATGACGAGATTTCACTGTAACAATATTTCACTGTAATCTGCTCTTTTCTTCACAAGACATCACCAAACAAATACACAATAAAATCAAAAACTGTTATAGTGTCAGTGTCATATTAGCAACACTTGATTTCAGCACAATTCTGAATCATTTATGAATACTAATAAGGATACTGAAGAGCAGATATGCAACAGACGCTATTTATACTTGCATGGGGCAGCAGAAGGACTCTGTTGCCACATTTTGCTGCTGACATTCACTGAAAGATGATTTCACCAACACAGAATCCACCTGAGACAAGCAAACATCTACAGTCCTAACAATACTAATAAAACTAATGAAACAGTATGTCGATGTTTATTCAAACTCTCCAGTGATGCTGCCTTCAATCCTCACAAATACAGTATTAATTCTGCACTCGCTCCACATGTATCTTAGTGACACGACGGCTGTAATGACTCATGCATTTTAGTTCAAACCTGAAGATTTTATTAAAGCACAAGTTATGCTGCACCTTCGAGCATGCGTACTCTGGAGCCGCCAGCTGATGCTCATACAGATTACAAAGACCACAGCACTGTGGTCTTAGCTGTCTTATCCTCCGGTTCTTTCAAGGGACAATCTAACCTTTGTTGTGGCAGTAATGGGATTCACATTTAATGAGCAAAAGTGTACAAGTAATTAAAGTCTAGATCACCAGGCAGGCAATGCTGGCTGGGGTTTAGACCTCCAGGGAAGCCCTCCAAACTCACCACTTTGCTTCAGTACAGCATCAACACCCTGTGTTATTGCCTACGGCTGTTGTGCCCATCTTGAAAAGAGACAATATGTTGTTTTTGTTGTTTTTTTTCTTATTTGAGCTGACAATGTTCAACAATTTCACACTGGCTGGACTGGAATTTAAACAACTTACAATGTCATTCCTTACTTTTGTTTTTGTCCCCTGGTTTCGAAAAATATCTTTCTTTGAAGAGCATCAATCATTTTAGCAAATGCCCCACAGCAGTATAGAGTCAAACCGCTCGAGGAGCCAGACTGACTTTGAGAGGAACGAAGAAAGTCAGGTGACATTAGACAAAATGTGCCCATGGAGGTTCACTCAGGTAATGACTTTTATTTGCCAGTTGGCTTTTTTTTTTTCTTACTTAGCTTCCTGCCACTGCTGAGTAGATTTCTCATGAATGCACCTGCACAATTCCACCAGGCACATTTGCTCCTCAAACACCCGCTTTGCTCACATCAAATAATTATGACCCTGTCTGAGCTGCCCCCCCTGAGACTCCTGCTCTCGACACCTGTTGAGGGTGTCCGTATCAGTCACTAACAGCGTTTCCCCTCAGTTCAGCTGCCCCATCTATCTGGCATTTGTGTTAAAAAATAGAGGGCGCCTTATTGTAAGAAACGCTGTTGTTTTTTCTGTTTAGCAGGTTCTGCTCATTAGGATGCTCTGCAATCCAAGCGGCTGTGAGGTTTGAAGCAAGGAATCAACACATCACTGGATACGCACAAGAAGAAAGCCAAGAATAGGAGGGTGGGGTGTCAGACATGTCAAACAACCACTTTTTCTGCAATCCTTATGTAACATACTTGAGTTACGTGATGCAGGAGCATTTAACCCCAAACCACAGCTTAATATCGAAACCCGATCAATATGGAGCCTAAATTTTGACAAAATGTAACTGTTTTAAAAATTTAACACAACACACATAAAAAATAAAGCCTGCCATGCATCTGCTGGTACTCCACACTGGTGGCATGTGTCCTTTAGGTAGTCGATGTCAATTGACCGGATGGTGACATGTTGAATAAGAGGCGAGAACGGAGGGAGATCAAACTGGTGGAGGGAAAAAAATTGATCAACTCACCAGGAACAGCTTTGTTTAGTCTTTGAGGAGAGGGGAGGGTCTTTTAACTTGCAGCTGGGGCATAATAATCACAGGAATGAGTGAAGGCTTGTCACTTTGTAAAGGCCACCTCATTGTATAGACTGATTGATTACTCATGTGAATGTGAGGGATGACTGATAGTAATCAGTCAGCAATTTGCTGTTGGGAGACCTTTTTACCTCTATTGCAATTAGGTGTATTTAAACACTGAAGCATCAATTATAACCATGGACATTCACAAAAATACCTGTGTCCCATCCATTTTATTGAACCCTCTTCCAAATTAACATATTTATTATTTGGATAAACCTACTGGAGAAAAAAAATGTCAGATGCTCTTATCTAGCCATGCAGCCTTTATTTGTCTGGCCTATGAAGTAGCTCAGATGTCTGTGATATTTCTGTCTTTATTTTTGCTCCCTTTTTAATACAGATGAGCTAAATGGAATTCAATTTACCATTTATATTGAAGAAATGCTGGAATTTGGCCAAACTGATGCTCTAAAAAGCTCTTTTTGATGTACTGTAGCTCTTTTCTTCTTCAGTAAATCTGCTGTTATCACTCCAGAGGTGCGGAGACAGCAGGAGAAAGCTTCTGCAGTATTCTTCAGTCCCTCTGCACACGTTGACATTTATCTGTGCTCAAATAGAATATGCTAATTAGAGATCCATCCACCACCTACTGCATGTTTGTCATCGCAGATATTTTTACACTAAACTTAAATTTTCATTACATTTTTATTCCTGCTCATTCATTTTGTATTCAGGGAAGGGGGAAGATAACTTATTAGTGGCATCTTTCTGCAGATGGTCGAGTGCATAACAACCAGTTTAAGCAGGGATGCTCCGTGTATCTGCAAGTGTGTGTGTGTGTGTGTGGTTGTGTGTGTTTGTGGCAACTGGATGAGGTGGGGGGGGGGGGGGTTGGGGAGCAAGTCATAACGTCAAATGGCCTCTGTGACACCACAGGGAAATCAGCCTCTCATAGCTCTCCATAAAACAAAAACTTTGCCACTCATAAACAATAACACAGAAGTCGACAGTACTGCATTTCTCTGTGTGGCGGAGAGTGCCACGAGCAGATGTATGAATCTGTCTGCTTTTTACTGCAGGAAAACAGGACCTAGAGATCAGACTGGTGTTTTTATGTGAGAACACTATTCCAACCACGATCTTGCATTGGCTCAGACGTGTGCGCATAATTAAGATCAGAGTCCTATGTACAAAAGCCTGATTACGCTCTGTACCAGGAGACAAAAGGAAGGTGGGGGTGATGTTCTGGCTGTCATGCATGTCGTGCTCTTCACACTGGACACAAATGAAGGTCGGGTTGTCTCAGAGTGTGAGCAGGACAGGCAGAAGCAGCGGACGATAACTGATTAGCACATAAATGTGTGGTTTTATTGACGCGTCTGCAAGATTGTTATTTGTTATCTTTCCCGCTACACGCATAAAGTTCAGTGTCTTACTGTGGTTTACTCCCCTGCAGTAATGCAGCTCTATGATTTATACTTGAACACAAAGGGAGCAGCGCATACAATAAACCATAAAAGCTGCAGGCTGACTAAGAATCTTCCCCAAAAAGTGTTCACAAAGACGGGCCATACATCTATTAGCTGTCAGGCTGACAGCATTGTGCTTTGGTGCACTCAGTGAAATACGCTCATCTGTTCAGCCTGACAGGGTCGAGGCTGTAACGCAATTAGTGCTAGGTGAGCAGGGGAAGTAGAGTCAGGCGAGACAGACCCTGTCAAACACAAACCTGGATGCCGTTTAGTCACCTGCTGGTGAAATCAACAAGGACGTGCGACAACCACTACACCTCTGCTGTCATTTGATCCTCATTGATCCTTTCTTGTTAAGTGAACCTCCATACAGTACTGTCACGCAGTATATATATGCACAACAAAATAAACGGGACAGTTTTAGCCTAATCCCAAGTTTGGTGATATGGGCAACATATTTGCTGGTTACATTAGGATCTTGTTTAGTTTCCTCATCACAAAGCAGAGAACACTAATATCACAGTAATTTCAGTCACTGAAACCCAATAGATCAACAAATACTTATCCTATTTCTCAAGTTTCCCTGAGCCTAAGTCTGTAAGATCATTTGTACAATCATGTGTTCAACCTCCCCCTCCATCCTTGCTTGATCAATGCTACCAATAAACTGTTGATCTGTGTAATAATCCCAACAGGCGTTTTAGGAAAGCTGTGGAAACGCTTGAAAAAAAAACACTTGATTGGATCATTCAACAACGTTCCTTTGATGTTTTTGTTGCAATCTCAACTTGTTTGAAACCTGTTTGTAGCATCAAATTCATAAGAATCATAATTTGCAAACAAAAAACAATGAAGTTAATCAGATGAAACATTCAATACATTCTTTATCTTATTCTGTTTTTTCCTCTGTTTTCTTTTATGCCACATCACAGCTATTCAATTTCTATGTTACTTATTAAATGTGTTACTGTCTTGACAACACTTCTGTCCTGGTCTTCATTTGGACGTTGTTCAGGTGGTTCGCACACACCCAAAAGTGCGCGTTTACTCTTAAGGCCTTTGGTTGTGGAGTGGTAAACTTGCTTTGATTCAGTAGAAGGTGATAACTGATTTCCAAGATGTAGTGGGTCGCCACCACATTGCACAAGGCTTAGCTACAGCCCACTGACAATGTAAACAAACCACCGTCATCTCTAAGGTAAAGTAGACATTGTCAGTGTGTCTGTCGCACATGCAGGTATATTCAGTATGCCATGTAACATAATCTCATTTAATACATAATCTTTGAAATTATATTGAAATATATTGTATTCCTTTGAAAACACACTATATTTCACTGTCATTTATTACAATACTGGCCTTTATATTTATAACATATTTACAACTTAAGTTACTTAGAGTTGAGCTGTTCACATTCAACATATTCACTACTATTGTTGTACTACCCTCAGAATAGCTGTAATATAAGAAACAAACACAATTCAGTGTTAAGTCACCTTGGTCACATTTGCTACCTGCAAAAAGACAAAACCAACAAACACTGCGGCACACACAGAAAAATCCTGCTCTGAAAACATAAAAACACAAATGTAGCCAGCATCAGTTTACAGCCACAACACAAGGCATCACCACTGCCCATCGAAGCTATTTATAACACTGAAGTTGTTTTCTATGAACTGTGAAGCCATAAACAACTGACTGCGCACTCATTCATCAGGTCCCACCCGGAGGAAGTTTCTAGAACTTTTTTTCCTTTTCTTTTTTCTTTTTTTTTTTTTTGAGTCTATGTATTCCACTTCTGAACCCCTCGGGTTACAGTTTGCCTGTGATTGTGGTGCCGGTGATGAATGAGGCAAAGCAGCAGTATACAGCAGTACAACACAGAATAAGGAACCAGGCACTTAGTCCACAAGGCAACAGCATCACCAGCATTAAAACAGATACACTTTGACAAATGACGGCAAAATACAAAACATTGGAAAATTACAAAGCAAACGGTCTTCCTCGATTTAATAGCTACATGATGACTACTAAGTTATCAGACACATGGCCCGCTGCTATTCACATCGTCTGTGCTACTCAGACACACACACACACACACACACACACACACACATGCCCCACGGTCTGAGCCAACAGCTTGCCCCTGCTCGTTGTGTACTGTTTTTTTGTGCTTTATCAGCATAGCTATGGAGGTATTTACACTGTAAGACTGGGTGCTCCCTACATGAGTTTACTCACAGTAATGGACGAAGCTTCTGTGCTGCTACACTATGCGGCCTGTTTGTCTATTCCACATTACTGTCCACATTTACACACGTTTGGCCTATAGACGAGGGACGTGGGGTGGCTGCGTTGCCGTAGAAACCGCCTCTTCTGCCCGGGGCGGCGCCGCCGCCTCAGCAGGTTCCCATGGTGCTGACTGTCGTGTAGCTGAACTTGGACATGGACGCTCCCGTTGCCATGGCGTCCTCCTCGTTGTCCCGTAGCCCCCGGCGACGGTGACGCTGGCAGGGAGCGGCCCCGCAGGAAAACGTGGCGAGCAGCGCCTTGCGGAAACGCGTGTTCATGAAGCAGTAGATGATGGGGTTGACGCAGGTGGACGTGTAGCACAACAAGTGGATGAAAGCGATGGGCGTCCCCGACAGGGCTTGGCCGGCAGAGTGGTCATCAAAGGCTTTCCAGGTGTTGACGCAGTACAGAGGCATCCAGCAGAGAAAGAACAGGACCACGATGACCACCAGCATGCGAATGACTCGCTTCTTGGCCTCCAGTTTGGCTTCCGATGTGTTGCTGCGCGGCCTCTCGGCCTTACCGGCCCTGCTGGATGCAGCCATGCTGGACATCTCCACCGAGTGCGGCCGCTGGGCGACGTTAACGTAGCAGCCGTCTCCATCGTCGCTGCCGGCGGACACAGTGGAGGTCAAACCATTCTTCACATCTGGAGGAGTGAAAGAGTAGAGGGGCCTTTTTTGTGAATTGAAGCAGACAAACTACACAGTTTTTTCATTTTTTCATGTAATTGCAGAATAATTTTGCCATAGCGCAATCTTCTGTGCTGCTATTTTCATTTATCCAAATAAGAAACAGCTGGGCCACAGCTGTGCAATGAACCAGAGAACGAGTGAATCAGGCTCTTAAAGAGCAGCAGCTCACTTTAATGCAAAGCAGAGTGACCAGCAGTTCTTGCTGACCCACAGTAATCATCCATCATAGGAGACTACAATCTATTGATAAAATCTAATTATCCATCTACAAAGAATAATGTACTGCACAATAAGTACATTAATATGAGCCCAAAGGAAAGCAAAGAGGAATCCTGTACAGCACAGGCATTATTGGCAATTTGATAAACCATTCAAGGGTTATCAAATCAAACACATCTCACAATATGTTACCTCCTTTTCCACATTTCTGTGGTTTTTTGCTTTTTTTTTTTTTTTTTTTTCACAAAATGCTTTTTCAACCTCTTTTTCTCTGAGGCCAAACAGATGGTCGTGCCCAGGCTGGCAGCTGCCAGCGAATCCCATCCTCTAATGGAGAACCAGCAAACACACTCCACGCTACAGGCACACACTCTGCCCACAAAAGGTTATGTTTCACTTAACCTGCACACATTACAATGATTGCAGCACGAGTCAAATCGTCATTAAATTCCACATTGTTCACATGAAGAATCAAAGTGCTAATATTAGAGCGGGGTAGGCAGGCACTGAGCAATTGTGATCAAACCATTTTTATAGTCAAATCTGCAGTGTTGCTAGATCAGACACAGATGTGCTTTAAAAATTGTTTCCCCTTTAGAAATGTAATTTGGAAGTCTTTTAAGATCAGTAAAAAGCTTTTGAATGCAGGCATTTGTCAATTAGTTTTATGAACATGACCAGGGGAATAGGACCAAAGGCCTGTCTGTGTGGAGTCTGCATGGGTTTTCTCTGGATACTCCCAAAAACAAGCACTAAGGCTGACTGAAGTCTCTGAATGGCTCCTTGGTGTGAGTGTGAGAGCGTATATAATGTTTGCCCCCTGTGATGGAGATCTGTCAAGGCTGATTTCCCACTCTTCACTGCATGAATGCCACAGACCCACATGACAAGAATAAGGTAAAAAGTGCGTTAGGTAGTGGATGGATGTATGGATGAATGTCATCTGCTGTTGTCTTTTCCATCTCATTATTATCCTCTTCCAACTTTTTTGATGGTTTGGGTGACAAAGACAACAATCACTATCACTACATCCAGGCTATCACTACAGTCTGGCTGTCAGCCGCCCTCCCTGAGCTTGGCTCTGCTAAAGGTTTCTGATCATTATCATCATCATCGTCACTTATAGCCTGCACATATATGGTGTTTGTTGTTGGGCTCTGTTTAGTTTATCTGCATTGTCTTATGCAGATAAACTAAACGTCTTATAAGTGTCTTGAGATAAGATTGTTGTGAAGTGAAGCTTTGAACAATGCTGAATTAAATTCTCTCAAGGACGCTAATTTCTACATCTGTGTGCATGTCCTCACCAGCAGATTCTTTTTTGAGGCCCATCTCAAAGTGGATCCCTCTGTAAAGCTCCCTGGAGATCAGCCCATAAGCCACAATCATCACCAGCCCTGGGATTGCAAACAGTACAAGCAGCAGCAGAATGTACCTGAAAGAGACACAGGAGGGAGGTCAATATTTCTATGTCCATGCAAAGAGTAGTGGTGCATGCAGGCATGACCCCAGATTCAACCTCTCAAGTAATAACGCCTTAGTCGTAGCAAAACAAAGTATACCGGTGAACTTTCCAAAAACGATGTCCAGGGAAATGGACTGTTCATCAGAGAGAATCCAGAGGACTTACGGTCTTCAAGCTAACTACATAAAAACATAATATTTTCCCTAGTTTGCAAGTGCTTTGCACTGTGAATCTCATTATTCTGATTTATTATACAGCCGTAAGCAAGACTAAAATCAACACTCAAGTATTCAAACACCCAAACAAACACACTCACACATCCAGAAGTGTAATTTTCCATTCTGCACAAACACACAACCATTCAGAGTTGCCTGTTCAAAGAGACAAAACAGAATGAAATATAAACCTATTCTCTTCTAATGCCTCCATGAACATGCTCAATGTACAGAAACTAAGAGCTCTGGAGAACAGGCTCCAGGTCCAAACATGGAAATGAATTATTGAAATTAATTTGTGCACACACATATGCCTCGGACACAGGTCACTGAAAGTTTATTTGATAGAAAACAGCAAATTGTCCCCACGGCAAGCTCTGTCAGAGGAAAGATAAATGGGCAGCCAGACGGCAAGTTTTATGTTAAATTACATTTTATGTGCTTCTGTGTGCTCAGCCACTTAGGAAATATCACTGATGACGTTTAGGCCAAGAAGAGATGTGTATCTGAAAGCTAAATTTACGACCCTAAAGGGCAGAGAGGTTTTATTATCTTTTTTTTTTGGATTGTCACTGCAAGCAGAAAGCACATTTCTCATTGTAAAATAAATCTACCGGCTGTTTTGACAGGATGGAAAATACTGTATGTTATAACAAGATCCACATCACAGTATGTCACAAATATGTTAAAAAGTCTTTAAAGCAGAATCTTCGGTAAGCGAGGAAGACTGAATAGAGAGAAGGAGTCACATTGTACTCTGAGTAGTTTTTGTGCACACAGAGAAAAGGTGAGCAGGTAAGGTTGATGTAGAAACACGTTACACATTTATTAAACTCTTCAGTTTAAAACCACAGTTTTAAACTGTTCACCTTTTCACATACCGACCTACTTCTGTTTTAAGTATGGCTCTGTTTTCGTAATATTATGAATTTTGTTGGGATCGCACCAACAAACTTCTGAAAAGTGGATGACCACCCAACTCATAGCCCTTTATAACTCCTCCTTATTAAGCATGTACTAAGCATTATTTAACACATTTGTAAAAGATTAGTAAACTATACTAGTATGTGTTAATGTTTTATCCATGGTTAAGAATCTTATAGCCATTAGTCCAAATTTACCAAATTCTTTACCCAAGACAAGACATGTATTAACTATTTACTACCACATTTAGTATCTATAATGTGCTACTCTCAACTCATTACCACCTTTGAGGAAACACCATGTCACATCCAGACACTGACCAGGTCTTCTCCGCTGATGCAATGGGCCACTTGTTGCGACACATGTTAGCAGTGGTGTTGTTGGAGCGCTGAAAGGACTCCAGGTGGCTGACGACGGGATAGGGGATCATGATGATGAAGGCCAGCACCCATGTAGCAGCAATTACCCGATAGGCGTGGGACCGGGTCTGCCATACCCGTGACTTCAGGGGGTTACAGATGGCACTGTAGCGCTCGATCGCTATGGCAACCAGGCTAAATGTGGAGATACTCACTGATATGCCTGTGGGAAAACAAAACAGGTTGTTTCAAAAGTAAGTAATGCGTGCTGCTGTCTGTCCTAAAATATTTTTCTATCTATTATTGAGAGTTATTACCGCCCCGCTCCAGGAATAGAGTTGGAAACCGCAATACCAAATGACAATAACCTGTTTATCGATGTGTGTGTGTGTGTGTGTGAGTAATATTGGCAATATTAACAGAGAACAAAGTATGTTGCTCTGTGGAAATGTGCAAATAAATATAGACTGAGGCAGCAGGGTGGGGATGGTATCTCGCTATTGGTTGGAAGAAATCATGTTGGGCTAGACCAGTGATGTGATCTGCCATTTCCCTTCTGACAGGGCAAGACAGGAAATTACTCTTTACCTCTCTTACGCCTGTCCTCAGCAGGAACACAAACAGTGCGTGTATGAGTGTGAGTGGGTTTGTCTGTGTGTGTGTCAGGACCTGGTGATGCACTGTGTTGTATGAGGGCAGCTTGAGAGCAGGTTCCTCTCAGAGCAAAGAACAATCAGCCAACAGTCTCTCCCTTGGGTGCAGCCACTTTCCCTCAGAGGATCATGGTGCCAGCTTTTGTTTCTTTCCATGGGTTTCATTTAATCTACCCTTTCCATTCAGCTCTGGTGCCTTTTCTCTTCAACGTCTTTAATTTCATTGTTGCTCTCTCTGTCGCTTTCTCCTTTCACTCTTGCAGATTTACTTCTCCAATCTAATGCACGGTCTCTACATCACATTTGTCTTGATAATATAGATCAGGACAGAGATGAATGAAGGAACGAGTTTCATTTCCAAGTGGAGGAGAACTTGAACATCCATTCCCTCAATTGCTCTCCTGGTCCTAAGTTAATTTCTTTTACTTCATTCCTCTACATCATAATGGCATCGTTTTCTCTGTTACTCTCTGCTCTGTTTTCCTTATTACCAAAAGAGTCAGTCACTCAAATTTCTTCCTCTTGTTCTCAGCCTTGATTTTATTAACCTTTATGCTCATACCCCACTGCCCTACAGGCAGTAATACTGTACATTTTACACCAGAATGATTTTTTGAAGGCTCAACTTGTGACGTACGGTTATAGATTTAAAGACACAAATTTATGGTAGTTATAAATTATATGAATAGTCCACTAACAGGACTCATGGAATGTACCCAGAAGGAGTCCATCCTCCATAACAAATACCTTTACTGTTGACACTTTAAGACACAATAAGTAAGTGATATTCTCAAAGACATTTACGTGACTGTGTTTCTTAAAGTGTAAATGTGTTGCTGCAAATGTCCTTGACTGAAACAAGATTAAGAGGAGTTTCCCATTTAGGGGCAAACTCTTTCCCTACAACCCCTCTATACCTCTACCCTTTTCCAGTCTTAGTGCAAAGCTCATACATCCAGCTGCTGGCTGCATCTTGATATGCCACACTGACATGGGAGTGGTATCAATCCTCTCCTCTGGCTCTCCACAAGAGAGTCAATAAATGCACTTCCGAAATGTCAAACTGTTTCTGAACGTCAAAGTGAGAGGTACTCATTACTTTGTGGCCTGAATGCCAAGTCGAGTAAGAATGACCTTGTTACTCACCTGAAATGAATATTAGAGGCATAAACGCATTCAAAGGATCCATGAAATCCCAAACCGCCCACAAATAGGGGGATGATTTAAATGGTCTTTTGATGTGACAGTGTTCAATGCTAATCTATAGCTTTGTAAAGCGGTGGACAGGAGGTCAGAAAACTTGTTAACGTCCTGATTACTGTTTGTTCCTGAGGTCTTTGCGGCTCGGTTTCACAATTTAAATGAATCAATAGGGGGTGTGCATCTGAAAATAATGGGCTGCAAAGTCCCAGCAGCTCTGCTTAATTTCATACTGAATGCCATTCATCACCTCTTGAGGCAATACACTGGTAGCCAAACAGACTGGAATATAATTTTCTATCATTTCTATTATTAGTCTCAACATCACACAAAAATTGAAGATATTGGCAACTTCAATAGATTCTGTCTTGTTGAATTTGCAAACATGTTACAATAGGACAGCAGGTGTTGCAGAACGTGAGAAAATAGACAACAGCAAATAAAGGGAATGGAAGGGAATTCAGACACATTCATTTATGAGTTTTACCCTCTTACCCATGAGGTAGGACACTATCTTGCACATGGCCGCTCCAAAGATGAAGTCCTTGAGGATGCTGGGGATGAGGGTGAAGGGCATGCAGATCGTGGCCATCATCAGGTCGCTGACGGCCAGCGACAGCAGGAAGGTGTTGGTGACGGTGCGCATGCGCTTGTTGACTGTCAGCACCACGATGATGAGCAGGTTGCCGATGACGCTGAGGAAGAAGATGAGGGAGTAGAGCAGGATCCGCAGAGTGTGGTCCTCGTCTGGGGGGAGGGGGAATGATAGCACAGGAGGGTAATGTGACAGCGTGAATGTGTTTGCTCCACTAAGCAGTTGCAGTTCAGACACACACACACACACAAACACACACACACACACACACACACACACTGTTCTCTGTCACTTTCACACCTAAGGACAATTTAGACTCCCCCCTTCCACACCTACGATATTCAATTACTGCTAATCAGCTTCAGGTGCCTACAGTCATTTGCAGCAATTCCTCTGTTGTATCAGGTTTGGCCACCAACATTGGCACTCCGCATCCTCAAAGCTGAGCCCTCTGTCTCCTGTGCAAGACATTGTAAAACCATGGCACCTGTCTGTGCCCTCAGCCATCAGCAGCTTCACTGGATCATATCCAGTGGAATCCGTTTTATCTCAAATCACTTCACACGCATAAGCCCAAACTTCATTGACACAGTTGTGGAAGCATGTGCTAGCCAACAGCCTCATGCTTTAATCCCCTGAACATGTATCAACAACACTTAAAATAGGCCAAAATCTGCAGGCATATCCAGAGGCAAACAATTATAAACAATTATATGTGTTGCTATCTCGTCATGTTCTTCTCTTCTCTTTACCTTTACTTTCATTTCTCTGAGGCCATTTTGCTCCTCAATCTCTATTCTTTCAGGCGTCTCTCCTTGAGGTTGACCCTCTTTCATCTCAGGAGGACTCTGAGTTTTGTGTTCCTTTCTATTCTTCTCTGTCCATTTACTCTCCGTCTGCTCTTCATGAAAAGCATTACAAGATGCAGGAAATCATCCAGACATTTATGCAATTTATATGTCGCTCGTAATGTTAAAATGTCTGAAAATGAATCTTGCGCAACAAGAAACATTGTGTTTAAACCACAGACATTTTTTATATAAATCAGGTAATTGCAGCATTGTTGATTTATGTTTTCCATTCAACCGAAAAGGTTACTCTTGAAGTGATTATGCCTCAGTGACTCACAACCTCACAAATGATGTTAAAACATGTCTGCTAATACACTTATTTCCCTTGGCCTGTGCCACATCTGTTTAAAACTGTCCTGACTCCTATTGATTTGCACTAATCCACCTGGGATGCAAATATGGGAATTGTGCACAAGTACCTGGAGAGCTAAACCTCTACTCGTGTGCATGCTTATCCAAAAGCGAAATCAGCATATGCTTGAGCTGTAAGAAAGACCTGGTACGAAGTGAAAGAGCAGGATATTCATTCATTCATTTTCTCCCCCACTCCCCCACTCCCCCACACCCCCACAAGGACAATTCATTCTCACACCTACAGGCAATTTAGTCTCCAATCAAGCTAAACATGCAGTAGGTCGTATCTAAAGAAAACCGATGCAGAGAAGAGAATGCAAACTCTTACAGAAACGCTGTAAGTCCAGCCTTGAATCAAACCACAGACCTTCCTGCTGTGAAATAACAACTCTATCAACCAAGCCACTGTGTCACCAGGATGGGTTATGCTTCCTTTAAATCAAAATTAACACACAGGTACTTCCTAAGGATTGTGTCACTTAATAGATTACATTATTCATGACTCTGCTCCTACCCAGATGCTCTCACCACAGGTGTGTTTCTGTATAACATGCAGGCTTAGCAATGGATTCAGTCTGAGCCTTCCAGCTCTGTCAGAAACACACATTTACACACACACACACAAACACACACAATTGTCTGAGCTAACAATGTAGCTCACTGTCTGACTCACACTCCTGTGCAATTAAAAAGCAGTAACCTTTTATATGTGGGATACTGTTCTGCTGACGGAACATTGGGGTTTCTTTACAAGATGGCAGCCACTAAAAGTGTTTAATTTTGTGCTTGTGTGTGCACATATATCTGCGAGAGCATAATGGAAATGTGCGGCCTGATGATTGGTAAGAGAGAGGAACCAACTCTCTCTCTCCTTTATTACTCTCTCTCTGTCTCTCGCCTAATGAAATATGTTACACTGGGTTCTGCCTAATCGAAGCCAATTAGCTTTTCGGCGTGCATGCAGGCTGTGCAGGAAACTCTGATAACGGCCTCAGCACATCCACACTCTTCCTCCAGGTCTGCAGCCCCAGCAGCTGCTTGTGTGTGTGCGCGTGCGTGTGCGTGCGTGTGCGTGCATGTGTGTGCGTGTGTGTAGAGCTAAGGCAGACGTGTTAATCATCTGGCTCTTCAATGCTCATTGGCCACTAAGCCGCACAGATTATTAATATTTCTGCCGTACATTTTCCTGCCCTCTTATCGTGTTTACTGCTCGGCTGCCTCGCTACACACATCACACAGTGACATTGTAAGGCCATTACTTTCAACAACATTGTTTATATTTATGGATGTATTTATGAATATTCATGAATTGCAAGAGTGCAATAGCGGTGTTTTGCAATAGAGTGTTTTGTTTTGTGGATATACATACTATGTCATGTGTCATCTTTTATTCATTATACATTTATTCATTGATTTGTTCATTAACCTACCTGGTTCATACCTAACTAGTGCCACAGGAGTCTACTGGAGCCACCTCAATGCACAGAGTGTGAAGCCAATGAATACATCCTAGAGAGGTCTCCAGTCCATCACAGGACACACAAACCTTCACTCACACACTTACACCTGGGGACAATAGAATACCCTGTTGACCTAAACATGCATGTTTTTGGATTGTGGGCGAGAATCTAAAGAGAATCCATGGGCACACCTGGAGAACATGCAAACATCATACACAATGGCCCTGCTCTAACTCAGAGTGGGAATCCAACCCCCCGTGACAACACTAACCACTGATGTCAGTCAGTAGAAATATCTGAAAACTTGTATCTGTCACTGGTGGAAGAAAATTTATTTAAGTATGTACTTGAATATTTCGATTGAGAGGCAAAGTTGCTTTGCTTAAAAGCATAAAATGTAATTAACAAATGATCAGGACTCAATGCTTTAAGATTTACATCATCTGAAGAGTCGAGAGTATGGCTCTGACAGTGTCAACCTTTTAATCCTCTCCACCAGTTATTTTGGGTACCTTTTCCAATTTCAAGAGCCAAACAGCAGAGGAGAAGCTTCTGAGGTGCTTGGAGCAGATCTAATGCGAGTGTGTCCCGTGGCCATCAGCTATGTCTGACTCTGACCACTGACTCTGGCACACACTCGGCTCTCGCTGTTGACAGACTAGGGGCAGTGTGAGCGGGAGAGCACGATGTAGGAAAAAATAACTTTGTTACAACTTCTACCAGGTTGGCAGAGTGGCGCATTAATGTCCTATATATCCTAATCGAGCGCCTTACCTTCACAGGCTGTCTCAGTAATGCATCTCTACTTGGTCACCTACATGCATACACACAGGATGTCTGCTGTACTGGACACTACTGTGTACATTCATAGAACACATTTTATGCATCGTAATTCAATTGTGCAAATGCAACCTCGATTACAACCTTTCCACATCAATTCAGACACATCACTACTAATTGTACCATCAATCCCGGAGCTGAGAGATGGCTGGATAGATTTTTTTGTGAGCTATACCATAAAAATAACACAAAGTTAACTGTAGTGGCGAAGGCTATTATTAGACGTGCGCTGAAATAGTGGATGAATTAATAATGATGTTCTCACTCCTGCCATGAATATTTTAAGTTTCATCAGTTTCTCTCAGACATGATATATACTAAGAATTACCCTACAACCTCTCTAATACATATGCAGTGTGTGTCACTTTCTATATCACAGGCGGCCGTCGAAAGCCAGCGATGCTCCTGTACGACCGCGGTATTGGTAAATGTCACAGCTAGTGGCTAATCCAGCATGGTAAATGTCATCTAAGCCTTGTCACTAAGCCAACTCCAAACAGTTGACGGAGGCGGAGAGCGAAACCACTTTCTGTTGACTGCCGCACGCGAGCCCCGCTGCCTGCGGTCACAGCAGTCGAACTACTGTACGAAACATCATGTTGGTCGCTTGGCACACAGCGCAGGCATGTATTAAACACCTCGACTCTCCACAGGCGCTGAGATGAGAGGGTGTGGATGATGGAGTTGCAGAGGTGGTGCTCTGGGAGAGGAGAGGGAAATGAAAAGCTGAGGAGGGTTTAATTTTTTGCCTTTTGTGAGGAACAAATTGCTTTGTGTTGAGAAATTAAAAATGAGGTTGTTGTCAGGCAGTGACTGATACGGCCTCTTTTGTTGCCATCATCATCACCATCCCCAGATTATTGATCCTCATCTGACTGATGAAAACAGTTACACTGATTTATTTGCCCATAAATATTGAGTATGCAAACTGTTACTTCAATGCAACAAAAATCCTTTAGAGCAGTTACAGCTGACTGCATACCTACAGAATTGCTGGTAAACATTTGCAATGAAGAGCTTAAACTATTTGCAAATGTTTCAGTCAAGTCACACCCAGACTACATCAATACGTCGATGTCCCTCGCTCAGTGTTCACAAAGCAGTGATGTATGTTCGTCACATATACCAATAACCGCTGGGCTGCATCTTGCACCATGAAAAAGTCAATCCAGTGATTCTGCGTTTCAATAAAAAAGGGATGCTAGACAGATTTATTGTTTTATGAGTTATTAGGTTTTTTCATGTGTATGATCTGTCTGGTAAATGTCTCTCAAACCCCATGTCTTGAGTTTTTGATGCAGGCTTTCCTTTAATAAACTGTAGTCTCAGGGCCAAAGCCTGGTGAAATCTCCACATAGGAGCTTTGGAGCCACAGAGACATTAAACGCCCGTTGAAGCAGGCTGAGCAACACTTACAGTGACTTATAGAAATTTGTGGAGATCCCTTTAGGTAAAAATATGTCTGTTTTAAACTTAATTAAAAAGAAAATGACCAAAAGTGCCCTAAGTAAAAAAAAAAAAATCCAGAGGCTACACCCTCTAGTGTCGAAGGTAATTATAACTCCAGTCCAGACCAGGAGCAGACAACCTCTTTCTAATAGTTACAAGACAGACTTAAACCAAAATGTGATAAAACACCAATTCCATCATATTATTAAGACAGAAAATACTCCTTGAGTTATCTTAATTGCCAGACTTACTCAATCTGGAGCCTACTCCATCCGTATCTTAACCTGCTTTATGCTTAACTGGTGTCACAGGGGTCTGATGGAGCCTATACCGGCACTCAAAGAGTGAAGGTAGGCAGTATGCCCTGGACAGGCTGCCAATCCATCACAGAGTGCACACACCATTCATTCTCACACCTAGGGGCAAATTAGAGTCTCCAATCCACCCATACACATTCATGTTTTTGGACTGTGAGAGGAAACCAGAGTACCTGAGTGTACGGCACAGACACTCTCAGAGACATCTGGAATACAAAGGCTTCTAAAAAGTATTCTTTCCTCAGTATAATGAAACCAACCACAGTTGATTTATTCAACATCATTTATACAGAGGAGAAGACCAGGTGAAGTTCTCACAGAAAAACAAAGTTTGCACAGGGAGGAGGCTGGGATGGTTGGAAGGATGCGTCAACAGAAGTTTAACACGGTTGACAGCTGATTGTCTCCTAGCGACAGCACGGCCATGATTGCTCCTCAACCTCAGGCATGGGATTATTGATGATTATTGTAACCATGACAACCACATTTCCTTAACCTCAACAGTAAATAATTTTAACCCAGACTACCAGGATAGTTTTCGTACAGGTTATTATTGCCTCAAGCAACATACTGTACACAACTGAACAGGCGGCTCATTTTATTATCATACAGTGGAGACTTCAATGCCTAATGAAGTGCTCTTTTCTAATCTGATCAAAGATTAACCTCAGGTTTGTGTCACAATAAAAATCATTTATTTCCATTTAGTTGCTCTGGTTCGGGAGAGCCTCCTTGTTGCTATGTGTCACTGCTGGTGCACCACAGAAGATCCGTTGGCTTTTCTAATAGATAATTTCAACCAACGTGTCGCATTGGAATAATCTGAACATGGCCTCCTCAGATAATTCCACAGATTACTGACAAAGTCAGCCAGAGAGGAAGGATGCAGTTGTGAAATTCACTAAGACTGTGAACCTGCAGACAGAGCGTGGTCCATGACGCACGCTTTGACAGTGTAAGTCTGCAGAAGACTGAACGCATCTGAGAGGGAGTCTGACGGTGACACAACTCAATCTGTCAGAGTGATGGACAGAGAGAGGAGACGAGAGGAGCAAACAAACGTGGTGGGGAAGTAATCAAATTCTGAAGTGACAGTGAATAATGATGTGACAGCAGCTGTACGGGGTCGGACATTATAAATGTTTCTCTTGAGAGGATGGGTGTGTGGCCGTGTTGCAAAGATAGAGGAAATGCTAAACAGAGAGAAGAAAGGCACTGAAATGCCAGGCTGAAGAGAAATGATAAACTAAGAGTGACATCACAAGTGGGTGAAACAACTCACTGCTTCAGCGTTAAAATGGATTTAGTGATTTATCTGAAATACCACTTGCTGCACAATTACCATCAGAGGATGAAGAGTTTGGATCTTTCACTGGTGTAAAACAACTCCATCATGACAGTCCTCTGTTGCTACCTGCCACTCTTGTGCCTTTGCCTTCATTTACCTGCATGGGTACATGCAGGTGAGGGACTGTATGTTTAGTAGTATGATTAGTATGTATGTATTTAAGATCCAGTATCCAAAGTCTTTATATGATAAAAAACATAGTAATGCTTTTGAACATGCTGCACATCTCTGGCTGGAAATAGACTGTTAAACGACAAAATCAAACAGTTTTTTGCAACAAAACTGTTTTTTTTTCATTCTTTAAACTAGTCCCAGACCTCCCAGAGTTCCTTCTATTTGTGCTGACCAAGGAGATCCCTCCTCTCCACAACCAGCCACAGCAGCAGCTGCAGTGACTGAAGGCAGATTCACAGTGTGGATCCACAGAGGGGCAGCCAGCGTTTCTCACTTTATGAGGCTGCGCTACAACACTCAACAGCTTAATGAAGGTGCTGAATCTTACATACAGGCACCTCATCAACACATGGAAATACTTGCAAACAACCATTGAGGGAGCTGGATGAAAATAGCAAGTGTTGATTGATAAGGAGAACAGGGGGAAAAAGCAGGTGGAGATTGAGTAGGCTGGCAGGAAATTGCAGCAGCATTGACGCACGTAAATGTTCTGTCTTACAACTCAAGTCAAATCTTTTTTTTTTTTAAACACAGTCCACGTTCATAAATTTACCTTTGACCTTTACAGCCAAAATCGCAACACGCAACTTTGGACAAAGCATTCTGAAATGACAACAGGCATTTTACATAAAACCAGCAGGAAGCAGCAGCGTGATGGACAACAGTCCATCAATGGAGCCATCTGACGTCTTTTAAATCCTCTGTGTGCAGGACTGCTCCCAGTGACACACCTGTCTGTACCCATGATGCTTATTTCACTGTCATCTCCCTCAAACTAATGAGTGCACGTTCAACAACTTATACGATGAGTCTGAGACAAGAAGTGCACTGTATTGAATTTGAAATAAAAAAGCAATTACATACTTCAAATTGCAGACTCTAAAATGTCTGTGATGTTGGTGTGAATGTGAGAGTGAATGGTGTGTGTGCGTGTGTGTGTGTGTGTGTGTGTGTGTGTGTGTTTGGTGACTGGATGTGCTGGTGTTAGGCTCTAGGAGATCCCCCACTAGACCACTGGGGACAATATGGATACTGTAATGGTTGAATAGATGTGTACGCAGCTTATCTCTATTTCTGTTCAAGGGCAAATTTTGAAAAAAAAAAATTAAAAAAGAGTCTAATCTCACAAAATCCCACAGATCTAATCACATTCAATATTGAATTGAAGACAGACACAGCACTGTTGATGGAAATACACCACAACATGCTGTTTTTATTTTGAAAAACCAACTCTGTCATGACAGAAGCTATAATGAGTTTGGGGAACTGACTATTAATTGTACATTAACTGCATATGATAATGACAACACTGAAAGAAAATATATTTTTCTTACAATTATGAATCAAAATGTGCTTCTCTGGTTTTTGAGGGGAGAGAAAATCACAACCAGTCACACACCTGTTCTCATGTGAGACTATGGCAACCAGACCTAGAGATTAAATCACGACTTGAGAGCTGAGTTCAGTCTCCGCGCGACCACAGCATCGCCACACCACAAAACTTTGTGAGAAGCAGGATGAGGCGATGCTGATGGTTCCCCTCCTGGTGAAGGAAGCTGGTCTCCAGTTGCGTGTGCTCACCTCTGGTGCGCTGTGGTGGCGCGAGTGTGGACACGTTGCTGAAGCTGATGTTCGTCTCCGAGCTCCGGTTCCCGGCTGCAACCTGGAGCGCATCAGCCTGCGCTCCTGCGCACTCTGCGGACGCGGCAGTGGCGTTTTGCGCACAGAGCTCCATGTCTGGGATCGGGTGTCGTCTCCGCGCAAAGTTTCAGTCATGTGGTGAAACACCCGGACTCTGCAGCCATGGTCCGTCACATAGGAGACAAGCCTCGGTCCTCTGGAGTAAATGATAAAAAGTTTGATGTATGTAGTGTTCCTCTTCTTCCTACCTCGGTCGCTGTGGATGCGGCGCACCTGGCGTCGCAGCCCGCTCTGCAGAGCGCAGGGAGAGAGCGCACTGGAGAGAGAGCTGGGCTGCTGTCATATAGGGCTGTGTGTGTGTGTGTGTGTGTGTGTGTGTGTGTGTGTGTGTGTGTGTGTGTGTGTGTGTGTGTGTGTGTGTGTGTGTGTGTGTGTGTGTGTGTATGTGTGTCAGGAGAAAAGTAGTCATTGGTCTGTTGGTGGATTGGCTCCATCAGTCCTGCGCACCTTAACTGATCTTGTGCCATATTATTGTAACCATGCAGGATGGAGGATAACTGCTATTATTATATACCACCATAATTGCTTTCAACACAACTGAGAGCATCTAAAATGGTTTTCCACTCAAATATTAGAAAGGCAAGACATAATACTACTACTACTACCAATAATAATAATAATAATAATGATAACAATAATAATAATAATAATAATAACAATAATAATAATAATAATAACATAAAAAGTTCTATCTTCTCTGTTTGTTACATCATAATAACGACTTTCTTTATGGTTGACTGGGCGTAAATCTCAGTTTCAGAGTGGCAGAGAATATCTCCGGGCTCATAGCAGTTATTTCATGAATGAGACGATACTCTGTATCCAGACACACAGATCTGTCTGCACTTTAAATTAACCTTCTTTACTCCTATCTCACTCATGCAACATCTGAACGCTTTGCAGAGAAATAAACCCAAATCAATCTGAATGAATGTCCTCGTGCATTTTTAGGACGGCTTTATGCGCGCTCCGTCGCCACCACGTGGTGAGTGAGTGCACCTCCAGCTGGTTCAAAGATCAACGTGTTGCTCTGAACTCTGAGATAAAGAAAAAAAGCAACTTTCAAGCAAGTCTCACTCTTCAGTACATCCTATGCAAGGACTAAATCATTATGAATCAAGTCTCCACATGCTGGTTAAACATGTCAGAGCTGATCTTCTTGGTGAAACATCTTGAGGAATCGACAGAGTCCACCTGGGACAACTTATGGTACCCAGAGAAAACCCACACCCTCACAATATGCTGTTTCTGTGCCTGTGCTGCAGTTATTCTGTGATCCTTTATCACCTGTTATCACTCAGCTGCCAAGACTGACGGTCCATTTAAGTCATCATTCATTTTTAGGTAGATTTACGTCAGATGAAGGAGATATGAATCATCTTTGTAATGGCCTGTGGTGTTTTGAACAAAAGTGACCACTTGTTTCTTTGGAAAGAAATGACAAACTTGTTTTGTTGTTGAGATAAAAGGAATTTTTGGAGCTACAGAAACTGCCCAGAAATGGGTGAGATTTCTTTGAGGTGAGCAATTTTCTCCCATCAAATCTTTCTCTCATCTCCATTGTGATTGTTTTTTAAAGAATTTTCTGGAATGACTTATTTCCCTAAGACTGCAGGTACTGTAGCCTCCAAGCCATCTTGATCAACACTGGCATTCAATTAACTATTTTAAAACTCACAAAATCCTGTCTGATTTCATCAAAATAAGAAACACAGGAAATTGCTTTGTCCTGCTACAGCAGTGATGGACTCTTCTATAAATACTGATAGGAAACAGTAATGAGTTCTTAAATGTTTAATTACCTCACTTTATGTTGATGAGTTTTGGCTTAAAATCTTGAAAATTCTTGACACTGGGTTCCTGTCGCTCTAGTGCCAAACTAATGGCATTTGTTCCTGCCGTGGCGGTAATATGCACCTCAGGCCTGGACAGGTTACATGCTTGTTTTTCCTTCAAGGCGACAGAGAGACTGTCGCCTCTCTGCCACCTGCGCATTCGGGAGGTTAAAATGTCGCTGCTCTGTGAGGCGTGTTATTGCTGCAGAGAGCGGGGAACTGTCGGCTCGGCCTCCGATCGCTCCAATGACTCCAAGAGAAAGAAAAATAGGGGGGGGTGCCATTATTTCAAGCGGCCCACCTCTAATCTTTCTCCTGGTCTAATTAGCGGGCTCGGGCAGGTCATGTGCAGAGCCACTTACCCCAGATAAACAAGCCATGTGAGGATGCCAATCAAGATGAAGAGAGCGACTAGTGCTCCCAGTTGAGGGGAGTAATCACAAACTGGCATGACGTGTTGATTACTGACGCCCCGCTGCAGATGGAGACAGGTTGGAGATAATCACTGCTGCGGTGGCTCTTTACAGCACATATCTGTATGTATCCTCTGCTGCTGTGGGGCAAGTGTTAAACGTTACTGTAAACATCACCCAGACTTGATTTTAAAGGGATTAAACAACTGCAGCTTTGGTGGGTTCTGGTGTCCAGGCCATCGTGAAAACAGTTTGTGCATTATGAGCTGAATTTAATATTCCCTGCAGCTTTCTGCAGGATGTGGGATTTGTGGAGTTTCTGTTCATTATTTATGTTCAGTGAAAAGCTCGGTGGAGAAGAAATCGAATGTTAAATGTCTCGAGAAAACATTTCTAGGAAGTGGCACTTCTAAATAAAGCTGAATTGAATTAAAGTGGCACAGTAGGTTGGTTTACAGTGCTGGTGCCTCACAGCAAAAGAGTCCTCTGTCGGAAAGACCAAGAAATTATTTCATGTAGAGTTTATATGTTCTCCCTGTGTCTGTGTGCGGTTTCTCTGAGTACTCCAGTCTCCCTACAATCCACAAACATGCATTATGGTCAATTCGAGTTTCTAAATTGCCCCTTGCCGTCTGTTTGAGAGTGACTGGTGGATGTGCCCTGTAATGGGGAACCAGCACCGTGTGTGTTACTTGCCATCACTCTATGTGCACTAGAGATCGGAACAGTGGCTTTTTTTATTGTGACCTAAAAAGTAAGAGAAATGAAAAAGGTCAAACCTCAATTCTGAGAATCTGTGGCATGACATGAAAATTCCTGTACACCAACACAGCCCACCTGACCTAACAGTTCTATTTCAGGGAATAATCCCAGTGGCTAGATGTGCTAAACTAATAAAGACATAACTCGTGGGGCAGCAGTAGCTGCAAAAGTTGCATCTGACGAGTTGACAACTTGTAAACATTAAAAATCTCTGTTTTGTCTTCTTGACAGTAGTCTCGGTCACAATAAAACAGATATTTATCTGTTTTAATTCTGGCCGGTAATGCAGTAAACAGGAAGGGGGTCAATACTTCTGCAAGGCAAGGCACTGTACACGAAACTCCTTTTTTCTCCTGACAAACATCAGGTGGTCACAGAAGGTAATGGGTAGTGAATGCATCAGAGGATTTCTGACTCCTTCCACTCATTTCATCTCTCCTCTGGTTGTGGCTCCTGGACCTCTGGGATCGATTGTTCAAACAAAGCCCCAGGCCGGCGGTAAGTGTGTGGTTACAAGTGTGGAGGTGCATGTGTGTATGTGTACGGGCATGCATGCATGCGTGCATGTGAGTGTGTGTGTGTGTGTGTGCATGTGTGTGTTATGGAGAAGGTCAGCACGTTCTGGAGATGCACATGCCTCTATCTGAGTGTTATTGTGTCTGAGCTGGGAGAGCAACATCCCCCCATCGTGCACAGATGCCTCCATTTACTCTTGTTCTTAACACTGCATCTTGCACCATCATGTGTTTTCCCCAGCAAGATGTGTGATAATGTACACACACTCATTTCAAGTCATTAAGGGTGACAAATTCACCCCCCTTTTTTCTTGAAGTGCCAAAGCGGAAATGTGCAAATGACACCAAGCTCTCTGACATGTTTTACGTTTTTAAAATTGAACCAACTTTCCTCCACAATCTGTTGAATGTTAAATCTGCCTGGGTCAGAGTTGTCAGATAAATCTAATGAATCTATGATTTATCATCATCTGGGTGCTATGGTGGTTTGGAGATTAGTGCTCGTCCTTATTTTAGCGTTAGCGTAACCGTAAAGATGCTGGTTGATGAGATATGGTTTTAGCTGGTTCACACATTTGATCGCATGCTGCGTCCTTCTTTCCGTATGTTTATCTTAGATGCCCTTTATGCCACTAAGCCACAGGGTTGTAGTCATGAGGCTGCTTATGGTCTTGTCTCTTGTTGACCAGCACCTCTGAGGCTATAAATATCTTAATCATTTCATCATTATCTGATGTTTTGCTACTACAGCTTTTATCATAAAAAACATATTCTGAGATTATATAATGTATAATAAGAGTACACATCCTCGCAATGTGCTTGCTAAGCCTTTCAGTCAATGTTTTTGCATTAGTGCATTACTTCTTCCACTTTTTTTGGCACTCTGGTACCTTTTAAGAATATTAGCGCCCCAAACAGTATATGTATTGACAGATTTGCTTCACTTTTGGTGGAAACATTGACTGACATCCATTACCATCCTCTAGAGCCTGCATAAATGTGCATCAAGCCATCCTTTGCTGATCCTGCATATGCAAATGGAAGAGGTGATATAAACAATACAGGAACTCTCTCAGCACACATCACTTTGCAGCCTTTAAACTTGCAGAAAAGAGGAAGTTTCTTTTGTTTGTTTCAGACACTGTGTAGATTCAGATTTTCATCTTTGTAACCCATTCTTAGGATAATGCAATGATTGACAGGACTTGGCTTTATGACATCATAAAGAAGAACATTAGTGACAGTGTAAACAAGTATTGTCTGCATATAATTCCCCACCAAAATATATTTTAGCAACTCAGAAATCTTTTTCTTGACAACAGTAGGTGGCAGCAATATGTTTGGTAAAACTCAGTCCATCACCTGCTGGTTATGTCCTCTGGTCCACTTAACGTTACATAATGATCCCACCTCTGCCTATTTCATGACCATTGTCACTCTGTCTGAGAAAGGGAGGGAGGTGAATTGCTGGTAGCTGAGTGGATCATTAAGTGTAAATGATGGGTAAATTTGTCTTGATTGAGAAACAGTCTCCCTGGAGACTGTGAGAAAAGGAGATTCATGTGCCAATACAACAATCCAGTTGAATTAATTCTGAATAATTGTGTAACAGAGTCAAAGAGGGAAAACCAAACTCATCACAGATGAATTAATGTTTACAGTTTGCAGAGGTTGTTTTGCCCCTGCCCTTGGTTGAGTTTTTATCACCTTTGTCCCACCCTGTGATTGCAGTGTCATAATGAGCCTTTTATAGCAGTTAGTGACCATGGCAATTGTAAAACCTGGCGACACCTCGCTTTCTCTGAACCACCTACCAAACACTGTAGTCAGTGCTCTCAGATTTAAGTTTCTGAAATCATTTTTATGAACCCGTTTTTTTTTAATAGAATTTGCTTTTCTGTATGTCTTGTTCATTTTGCCCTTTTAATATTTTAATGTGTTTAATTTGTACAAGAGGGCAAAGTAAAACTTTAAGCTGTGAAGATACAAAGGTGTAAAGACTAATATAAAACTAGACTAATGTGACAAACCCGCTGAAGTTTTCACCAAGAGGAAAAGTCTCAGATTATATAATGAAGTGAGACATCTGCATCAGATGTCACGCTGGTTTGTCTCCACATAAATTCTCATGAGGTTTTATGATTGCTAAGTAGTTATATGTGAAATATTTTTGCACTGAGGGGGATGATTTTGATCTGCTCTGTTCTGTTTTGGAGATGAATGATTGATATACTATCTCACTGAAGCTTTTGTTAATGCTTTTTTTTCTGCAACATTGAGTTTTCCCATATTCCCATATGAAGTAATGTGATTCTGGCTACATATTTGTGAAATCTTCTTCCACTTCTCATGTTCAATCAGGTTCATATTATGTGTATTGAAGCACTGTGTATTTCTTTGATATCACGTTGACTGTAGCGTGTACAGCAATATAATAATTTCCTGACAACGCTGATTTCCACCTGCGTCACACACCTTTGACCGCCAAACATATGACTGGTTCTTGGTCCCATCTTCCTCCGTGCTGTTAAATAACTCAACCTTTAGGCTCACCTTTGCCCTGTCAAAGTCCCTGCAGGCAGAGGGGGAGGCGGGCAAAGGGGGGAGAGGGGGGAGGAGGACTTGCTGAGGACACAGTAGAAACAGCTCAGCAGTGACAGGTGAGCTCCTCCTTTGGACTGGGACACTGACCCGAGACGAGCTGGTGAGTCTGATTTCAAAACATTGCTCACACTGCAAGTGATTTTAAATGACATCTGTGATCACACACCACATAGTTATTCAACATTTAGAGTAAAAACAACACCACACAGAAGTGATTTGCTGCCCAGAAGTCAAAAGGTTGCCCCTATCAAAAGAGTTGTGGCTGTATAAAATTTAATCTGTTATTAAGACATTATTGCTTTTAAGATATTATAAGCTTTCCCTTTTTGGCATCTGAAAGGCTAAATTTATATTTTTGGTTAACATGATAACTATAATGAGGGGATAGCAGTTAGGTGGATACTGAACAGGTGCCAAAATGTTAGATACCATTAATGTGCAATAAATTAATATGAAGTCTTTTTTTCAATCACAGCAATAATCATGTTCTGACAGCCCTGAGCTACAAAAAAAAACGTCTTACGACTGCATCTTACGAAATTTCATGTGTCGCTATTTACTGTTTAAATCCTCAGGACTTCATTTTATTCAAAATGTTACTAAGTGTAAGAGTTGTGTAGCTCAAATCTCAAACAACTTTTATAAAAATAAATTTAGTACCTTTTGCCACTTTTGCTTACTTAGAAAGTCAAATAGCTATAAGGCTGTTGGAAAACAGCATAACTGATAAAGGAGCAACTAATTTAAACCGTAAATCACTATTGCTGAGTCATTTTCACCTCATTTGCTCCTGGGAAGGCAGTGAGCAGCCATGACTGTTTTGTACCGTGGTTAATTTTCATATAGGTTTTATCCATCAGATAACAATGGCTTGTTTAACAGCACTAATTGCAACAAAGTATAATTAAAAACAAGAAGTAATCCTTTCCAAACAAGCAGTGTTTGCTGACCTCAGTTGTGCCTTGTGCTAACATCTTTTATGATGTTATAAGCTGAACCACTGAGCCTTTCAAGGATTGTCCTTTTATATTTAGTCCATATACTATCACACAAACGTACACAGACAGCACCACCTGGCAGAATTCAGTGTCCCACAGTGTTATTCAGTCAGCATGAACACATCAGGCCACACACACCCTTGTTTAATGAAAGCACTGCAGACACATTCAAAATCCAGGCTTTCTTTAAAGGCGACGCGGCTTCACAGTCAGCTGTGCCTGCTATCAACCATTAACTGCCACTCGAGCTCTGACATGGAAGATTAACTTTGCAACCGAAGCAATCAGCACCTCTACTGCTCCTTCAGGCTCGGGCTCATCTGTTATTAAACTACTACAGGCCTGGTGCTGAAAGTTGAAAATAAATCCAGGGGTGGCACAGTGGGTGGGTGATTAGCACTGTTGCCTCATTGCTAGATGGACCTGGGATTGACTTGCAGGTCAGTCTGTGTGGCGTTTGCATGTTCTGATTGAGGGATTAAGATAGCAGCTGTATCAAATGAGAAATATATCCATTGTCTGCAGTCATGTTATTTTAATCCCAACATGGGGAAATGTACATGTTTGTCAGAAGCAATGTAACATGGTGAAAGACAATATTAGAAATAGAAATAAATAGGTTAGAAAAATGGAACACCATAAGAATAAAATCTGGACATGGAGACATTGCCTGTACAGCTAACACAATCCACAGCATGAGGAAATTCAACATTACTGTTCATGGCAAAGGATTTTTTATGATTGTTTAGTACAGACTCAAAGCTTATTACTGTAAATCAGATATGTCTAAATAACTTTCTGTGTTATATATCTGCACTTGATGCAAACTCATTTTGTTGTATGCGAAGGAAAATGCATACGCATGTAATTGTTTTTCTGTCGACTAAAAACAGCACTTTTTTTCTGCCTCTCTCCCATCAGGACATGGCTGGGTACAAGCAGAGGGTGATTTCTTTGACCAAGAAGCCCGGTCATACTTTCGGCTTCTACTTGAGGGTGGAGCAAGGCGAAGAGGGTCACCTGATCCGATGCCTGGAAATGGGGGGCCCAGCTGAACTGGCAGGCATGAAGGACGGAGACCGCATCCTGCGGGTCAATGGAACATTTGTTGATGAGCTGTCCCATTCAGAGGTAATGTGGAATCACTGCAGTACATTATTTCAATCAATAGCACCTGCCAGACTGACATGGAGCCTCGGAAATGCTTAAATGTACTGTGGTAAAAGGTTCTATGTATAACTGAGTGCATCAATAAATAATGGAGTTGGTTAAATAATCAATTCATTTGAGTTTTTCAAGAACTGCAACAAGTTTATTTTGTCTTTTCATCATTAGCTGAATAAGTTTTTGTTTCTCCTCTCATGACTGCGTAACATGTGTCCTGCAAAACAGGTGGTCGATATGGTGAGAGAGAGTGGAGTCACAGTTTCATTCCACATCCTGGATGAGGCCTCTTACAAGCAGGCCAAAGCCCTGGGAGTGTGCCTGTCCAGCCCCAACAGTGCACCTGTCACCAATGGTGCAGCCAAACAAGTTTCACAGCCCAAACTCTGCTACTTGGTCAAATCCAGCTCAGGCTACGGATTTTCCCTTCGCTCAGCCAAAGGTGAAATGAGCAGGAAGGAGGAGGGTATTTAAAATTGAGGGCAGCATGTCAGAACTAAAAGACCTGAGAACAATTTCCTTCTTTCTACATCTTCTACAACATCCCGTCTAGGTGAGCAGGGCTTCTCCATGACAGAGGTGATGCCAGGAGGGGTGGCCCACGAGGCGGGGGTCAGAGTCCAGGACTATCTCCTGGAGATCAACGGGGAGAACATTGAGGACCTCTCGCATGATCAAGTGGTGACCAAGATCAAAGCAGCAGATTCCAGCTTGATGGTCCTGCTGGCCGATGAGGAAACATATAAGCAATACAAGAACAAGTGTGCAAAGACAGAAGCGTGGTTGGCCACAACAAAGTATCTCCCACACCAGCCACGCATCGCTGACGTGACAAAAGGATCAGACGGCTACGGCTTCCTCCTGAGGGAGTTGCCCGATCAAAAAGGCAAGATCATAATAAATAGATGAATGAACTGGTATTGTAAGGAAAATTAAACTATGGATACGAGTCTGTGTTTGGATGTGTACTTGTTGCAATATGACTGTTGTTTCCAGATCATCTACTAAGTTGTTTGTCCAGGATCAACGTCACAACCAACCAATCAGCAATGCTTCTCCAAGCAGATAACCACCCATAAATATGCATATTTTTAATTTGGTCTTAAAACATTTTACATTTAGCCTCTAAATGGCCTAAATTTATTTGTGAAGAGAAAATATGTGTCTGTGGGTTAGGGTTAGGACTTTGTATTTAGCCTCTTTTGCTTTAAATGGGCAACAAACAAGTTACAACAAGGAAGTTACCGGACTAGGTTAATGTTAAAGTTAAACAGGCTATTTTGCTAGTTTGTTGCTAAAATTTGGTTTTGGACTGGCAGATTCTCCTTTCTGGTTATTTTCTGCATGTGGGAAGTGTGGCTCAATGGTTGGTTTTGATGTTGTGGTGGACCAACAGACAACATTTTCTAATTTGATGAATTTGATTCAGAACGTGCATGTTTTGACAGCGTGTTCATCTATCGCAGGCCACTTCATCAAGAATATAGACAGAGGCAGCCCAGCAGAAAGAGCAGGTCTGAAGGAAATGGACAGAATCGTGGCTGTCGATGGCAATGAGGTGGACGACTACACTCATGAGCAGGTGGTGGAGGCCATCAGGAAGAGTGGCCAAAGATGCTCCTTATTTGTGGTTGACAAAATGACGGATCAGATTTATAAGCAGGTGAGTCGTGGCGGCAACTAAAAATATAGACAGAAGACTGCAGATATTATACGTTGTATGCTGTAATAATGCCTCCTCCACAGGGAAAGGTGTCTCCGATGCTGTTTTGGAAGGATATAAAGGAGTCCAACCCACCACCCAGTTACACAGAGGCCATCAATTTACCTGCTCCAGTCAAACTGTCCACATGCATTGACGAGACGACCGAGGACCTCAAACCTAAGCTTTGTAACATGCAGAAGACCTCAGCTGGCTATGGTTTTCACTTAAATGGCATCCAGGGTGTGTTTGGACAGCACATCAGGGAGGTAAGAACTACTAGTGACACTGCTTTCCTTTTTAAATTAAATCCAATTTCACTTCAGATCCTGGATTGACTACTGACACGTTTGTCCAGGATCAGCATTACAACTTTGAGCAGCATTTCTGGTGTACATATTACTGTCTGTAAAGGGCAAATGCAACTACAGCCTTAACTTGTTTTCAGCCTGCTTAGCTAAGAGGTAGCAGTCAGATTACTGGTCCTCTAACATCTTTTATTCTTAGAAGGAAGATACTGTCTTCCACTTAGCTTAGACCCCCAGGTAGAGCAAAATTATAGCTTAGCAGACAAGGCTACAATTACCATGAGTCCTCCAACATCTTTAGCACCAACTGAATAAAAGCTTGGAAAGTTGAAGCCAACTTTTTCCATTTTGGGGTATTTTTGTGCAGTTGAAGTGTTGATCCAGGAGAAATAAGTTATGCCCTTCAGGATCATTTAATTGTGAATAGCGGATCGTGCGTAAAACCCAGCTTGTTTCAGGTGGTGAAGGACGGAGCTGCTGACAGGGCAGGTGTGGAGGACCAAGACGTCTTGGTGGAGGTGAATGGCGTAAATGTGGAGAGGAGCACCCATGAAGAGGTGGTGATGCTGATCAAGAACAGCGGCAGCTCTCTGGAGCTGCTCGTGGCTTCGAAGAGCGTCTACGACCAGCTCACAGCCAAGGGTGTGCCCATCACACGCCAGCTCCTGGGGGAAACATCTCAGGCTGAGGTCCATGCCACTCACTCTCCAGAAATGACCAGCAGGGAGAGCCGCGAGGAGGCCAGACCTGAAACCCCCACTGAACCAGCCAGAGAGAGGGTGAGCGATTAAATACAAACATTTATGCTCTTTAAACAATGTCACTAGTCCTGGAGGCGGCACTTTGAAGTTCAGTGAAGAGTCTCAACATTGTCGGATGAGCTGCTGTTTCAGGATCCTTTTTGGATGCTTTAGCAAACCCTGGATGGCTCTGTCATTTCATCAGTTCAATTTGGTCAAGATTTTGTTTGTTGACCGGTCAAGGCATGGTTCAAAAAGGAGACAGAGCATCTGAACGTCACATTTAACCACCTCTCCAACTCTCTGGGATACTCATAGGAGGTCCAGGTTCTGAAGGGGTTACCCAAAATTGGCTCAGTTGCAATAAGGGTTAGGTTTAGGGTTAGATCACCTCTCAGTCTCAGACTTTTAAGCCCTTTGGCTTAGATATAAGCATCAATGCATCAATGAGAACCACAGTGACTTGATCAGAGTGTGCAAAGTAATTGTGATTATCTTTCTCCCCTCTTCTGTAGGCCTCATCATCTTCATCTGAAGACAGTGTCGATGAGAGATTCTGAAAAGCTAAGGACCAGTTCCCTGATGTGACCTATGTAAATCTATTGCTCAGCCATATTTCTATTTGTGACAAGGACAGTAAGCTCTTGAAATTCACAATCAGAGCAGAATCGTTCTATGTATAAAACTCCTGAGAACAAAACACATCCTCCTATGATGGAAGCTTTCACATTTGTGTAATTATCTAAGAATTGCAATTCCATGCTCCACCAGAGAATTACATCCTATATAACTTATACTAACACTTCTCAAGTTGTCAATAAATATAATCACCTGTTATTGACAGACTTATTTAATGTTCAATGTAAATTCCAACCTTTTTGTTGAGTGGCAGTTCTTGTGGACACAAATAAATGAACAAACACACCATATGAATTAAGCTCGCTTTATGGGTATGTTTTTGTTCCCAATTAAATGACATCTGATCAAAAACAACAGCTGCTCTAGGACGGAGATCATGAGAGATCTTTCCATCATAGCGTCCAATTACACTCCAAGGTGAAGCAAGGGTGTGTTGTGAACAGTACCGGCTCCAGTGTATTCAGACGAACGAAAGTTAACACAACTTTGGTCAAGATAATAGAAACTCAAAAGCACAGGGAAAAGAGTGTTTGCATTTGCAGACAAAACTCAATCATTAACTGTACTCTTTATTCTGTAAATACTTCAATCCAAAGTTGTTTTCTTATGTGCTCAAATAGTTCCCCACCACTTGCATTTGACAATCAGCCATTCCTGATTCAGGAACAGATAGTCCATGTATTTATATATATATAAAAAAAAGTGGTCTCTGGATACGATTTGATTCCAGATTTAAAGTCCCGCCCCGGGCTCCTGACTGGGGAAATCAGAGGGCCATGTGTTTCTCTGGTGCCTGTTTGTGGGCGAGGTACAGGAACAGGATGCTGGACAGCGCGCTGACCAGGAAGATGACGTCAAACCAGCGGTGGTAGAAGTTGAACTGCAGCTCTCCCAGAACCTCCGTCACGATGGAGCGGTACTCCAGCGGCATGCTCATACGCATCAGCAACACTGACGATACGAAGTACATCCCCTGGGACGGGCAGAGAGAGACAGTTCAGCCCCCACGCGCTTGCGTTTGCTCGCTAGACGGCCGCCGAGCAACACACTCACCATGATCTGAGCGAGGACGAGCACGATGACGTTGGAGGACTTGCTGCTTGATATTGCATAGAAGAACTAAAGACAAACGGGAGTTGAAGAGTTCGTTTAAACAGTGTAATCGCTTCAAACTGAAACTGCGTCGCGCGACGGTTTTTACCTTAGTCAGGGTGATGAGTAAGCCCCGGATGGATGTGACGATTATGATTCCCACCAGGATGAAGGAAATGTGCTGGGACCAAAACTTCACCTGCAACGAGCACGGACAGAGGATACATTTCACTTCAAACAAGACACCAGTCCCCTGAGAGCGTCAGACACGAGAGCTCAATCAACCGGTCGTCTACGTGGGAACAGATAACAAGCAATCACGGCCACGTTGACTGCTGAGAAAGCACACGGAGAGATGATAATGGGCTGTGAATTATCTTAACAGCAGGCCACGCAGGAGGACATGTGACTGTTCTGCAGGTGTGTCTTACATCAAACTGGATGCCAAGGTAGTTCACTGTGATTTCGATTCCTCTCGTCACTGGATCCGTCTTTCCAACTCGATCAAACACGATGTTTATGGTGGCCTATGACAGACAGGGGAGGGGTCTTTAAAATGAGCCAAAACACTGTTTAAACCGAGATCTCAGACAGTTAACAAAACGGGCAAAGACAAAATGACAGCATAAATAAGTATGTGCTCACCATGAAGATTTTCCAAACACAATAGATGGAGAAGAAGTAGCCAAGGAAGTTGAAGTATTTCCCCTGGAATGTCTTTGAGTACTCGATTCGTTCCTAAGAAAAGAGAAGGTGGAGGTCAATAATTCGCTGTTTTACTACATACAAACAGAGATAAGCTCAAATGAGCAAACTGTGTGCAGTGCACCTCAGGGTCTCAGGGTAAAGTCTTGATCTAAAAGATACTGGGAACTAAGAAAGGAGAACTTGATCTGATCTGTGAAAATCATGTGATTCGCAAAGTAGAAGCCTGAAGTAACGCTGTCAAAAACTAAGATCCACAATTATCACTACATAAATCATCTTTTATGAGGCAATATAATTCCTGAGAAAGCAAAGCTTTATCATGAATTTATAGCTACCATATCATCACAGATTTAGGATGGTGGAATTGCTGTATTTAAAGAGATTAGATCAAATCAGATTAAACTGGATTTACAATAACATACATACAATAACATTAGCAATTTCCTGATGTAAACTTTGCACTTCTATTAACATTAAGACACATTTTGCTGATTGTTTAACTTTTAAAATAAACCAGGACTTTACTCATAAAACAATGGCCTATTTAAGGTTTGATCTGTTTTTTATTTGATGATGGGGTTTATCTTTCTTTGAGCTTCTGTGACATCAAACTATATGCTATGCTATAGACTATATGCTATGCTATAAACAAGGTGTTTGAACATTTGGTTTAGGCCAGTGTGATTTTCAAAATATTTACAGAAACAAAACAACCATTTATTCTAAATATTGGATTTCTATTCCATTAAGTGCCCTACTAGTAGGGCAATGAGATATGATCATTGCTTATTTCTTTTTGGGAGTGATAAGACTTCATTACGTGCAAACACTTAAGCCATTTCTATTCTATAAACGGGTGTGTCTGAAGATAAATGGCAGGTCAGGGTCACGATCTTGAGAAAATACTTCGACATCGCTCGGCTCGTATGCTCTTAACCAGCTCTCTTAACTTTGACGTATCAAGTGAGGGTGGAGAGCACACCCCTGACGTGTAGAAGAAAGGAGCAGCGCCACAAACCCAGATCTGCAGCTGAACCCAGGGAGATTGGTGATAAGAAGTGAGCGTTTGTTTTGGCAGACAGGTTGTGGCTGACTGATTATTGGAGGGGACAAACAGTCCTGGACGCCCAACAAACCCACAGCTTAAACTTCAACTGAGCCTTCAAAGGAAACAAAGTGACTCTTTATGTGCTGTTAAACCTCTAACAGCCGGCTGTGTTTAGCATTTTCAGACATAAAAGCCTCACAACATTTCAGGCTGCACATAGTTAGTTTTTTGTTTTTTTCTTTTAGTTAGTTTTTATATCAGTCTGTGATCAATACTATTGGGTTCCTAAATACCACTTTATGGTGTCTATAATGTGCAAGATCTTTATAACTATCAACTGTCAACATGGTAGATAGCGCTGTGGCCTCACAGTAAGAAGCTCCCCAGTATGAATCTCAGGCTAAGGGTCTTTCTATGGAGTATTCATGTTCTCGCTGTGTTTCCTCCACAGTCCAAAAACATACATGTTACATTTTGGGTTAACTAAAAGGTTTTAATTGCCCCTGCGTTTGAAAGTGAATGGTATGTGTGAGATTGCCTTGCAGTGTACTGGTGGCAGGTAGCAGTAGATGAGTGTGTAACCTTGGTAGCTTGTAGGTCCACAGTCTCGAGGAAGAGCTGTCGACTGAGCTCCTCGAGAGCATCGACTTCCTGCTGGATCAGTGAGAGGTCTGGAGGGAGCAGGTCAAGGCTGTTGTCTATTAAATACTGTGGATAATCTGAACAACGTACTCTGGAAACTGCCAAAAATGAAGACCTATTGAAAACAAATTATAAAGGATACTTTCGCTGCCAGTTTGTGTGGAGGTCACACTCTTGATCATCCCCCAGAATCCTGTCTGTTTGTTCTGGTCTTCCCCACGCTGGTACATCTGTCTCCGTGTCATTGCAATGCTAGGCACGTGACACAACAGTTAATGAGATTCAAGTCAAAATGAATAAAACAAAACAATCTCTTCAGATTTTTCACTCACCGTTTCTTTTTGCTGACAATCATGTCCATGGTCTGGAGGAGCCGTCTCTCCAAAGCAAGAATGTCGCTGTCTGTTACATTTCTGTGAGAAGTAATGGAACAGGTTGAACAACACTGTAAATCCCTTAAAACAATAATAAATAAATGCAAATATTTTCATAGAATTCTACAAATGATAAAAATAGGACTTTGGTTCTGACACATAAGCACAAAATGAATGACAGAGTGTTAGATGCAGCTGCTGAGCTCACCTGAGGAAATAGGACATGTAAGTGTACGGACAGTTGACGGCACCAAACCCGGACAACAGGGCCATGAGCGTGACTCCAATCACACCAACACGACTGATTAGCTGCTCGATGGATAGAATGCCTGAAAAACAAAAGTACATCAACAGTCTAAAACCAGATGCAGCACTCCTTAACTTTCATCACTTCTCTGCAAAACCTGAAAGTAAAAGGCATTAGGAGGCATAAATTAAGCTGACTGGAGAAGGTTGCATGCTCACCATGTTTTGGACTCAGGATGGGAAACGGATCTCCCAACTTCCAGAAGAAATACATGAAGGTAAACCACACCATACAAGCAAACAGCAGCTTCTGTCTCTGTACTGTACACACAACACAAAGCAATTAAGATTCTCAGACAAACAGCAAAATTCACTTATAGTTACAACAGAAAATTTGCAGTATTCGGCTAATCTATTGCACTTACAAAGGCGTATGTTGCTGACAACAAAGTAACCAATGTAGAAAGGCACCACGAAGATTAAAACCAGCAGTATCACATAGAGATTCAGCTTCCAGTGGAAATACCTGGAACTGTGGAGCAGACACGAGATGTGAGGGTGAAAATTCTTTACTTTCAATGGGCAACAAGAGTGATACAGAGAGCAACTTACCTGCTACTTAAGGCACCCAGAATCTCAAAAATGATGAGCTCAAACATGGTACAAGAAAACGCAAATGTGACAGAGAAAACCACCTGGACGATGTACTGTCGCACCTGTCGACATAAAAACATAAAAAGTGTTAGTGTGTGGGACTTTCAGTCATTGTAGGTGGTTTCTGCAGAGCTACAGCTCTGTGATGACCAGCAGCATTTCCACCCATCATAGATTCCTTACATACCTCATAATCTTTAAATAGCTGCCGCATGAAGAAGAGCCAGCCAAATCCAAAGAACAGCACCTATGTCGGGGTTAACGGCAATTATTTTGAGGAAGGGGGAAGGGGAAAAGCACATACAAACATGAGAAATTGCCAAAATATCTTTTCATGCAATTTTCTATACCAAGAGGCAGATCAGCCCAATTGTGCACCTCTGAGCTTAGTGTACCAATATGGAGTGAGTTTATTGTCACTGACTTTAAATTTCTTTAAAACCATCTTTTAAATCAGCTAATTGTATAATTTAACATTAATTTACTGCATAAGAATAAACATTCTTGACTGTATTGAACACGCCACCAGATAAGAAATGATCACAAATGCTGTGACTGTTGTACATACCTTATTATACTGTTTTTTCTAGTTCAGTTTTATATTAAACACATGCTCTCATATAATTCTAATCTAAAATATCCACTTTTGAAATGCACAAAGAACTAGATTATCCTTTTAATATTTCCACACTTGTACCAGCTTTTCAGGCCTGAAGATCAATCACTACCGCTGTTACCTCTGTACACATATCTCATGTGCGGCTCTGTACACATATACCTTAGCACATACATAGATCACCTGTAATCTTGCATTTTGAATAATTTGCTATTACTCATGGATACTTTTTGTTCCCTATCTGTTAGATGTGTTCTTGTTTGTTTTTTGTTTTTTTCCAATTTATGGTGCTGAACTCAGGTAACTCCCTACAGGATCGATTAATTTGTGAGCTCGTTAGTTAGTTCGTCCCTACCCACCTAACTACTTCCAAAAATTATAAAGTAAATGTCTAAATTTGTTCGGATTTCACTGTAGCAACTTACAGACTTTGACAGACGTGGCACAGATTAGCCTGTTTGTGGTGCAAACTTTACAAATCGAGAACTCAAACATTTAAAACAAATACATTTGAGGACGTTTTCAACTTTGCGGGCATCACAACTTGTGTAGGTACCACGGGGGTGAAAGCTCTAAAACCAGTTGCTGAATGAGAGAAATGTGCAGCGGTTTACCTGCGAGGTGAACATGATAACCGAGTCCAGCAGGAACGACATGATGAAGCCTGTAACAGCGTCTAGTCTGCGAACACCCGGGTGAAGCAGGACCGAGGACACGCTCAGTTCATGCCGGTGTAAACAAACATTCAGGCCTTGAGTGTTTGTTATGTCGCTGGCGGTGATAATGAAGAGCTCATTGTAGGAGAATGTGTTGTTGTTCAGCTGTCAAGTTTCAACGGCGGGTATGTGCGTCACTCGAAATGCGCCCGGACGATGCACTTCCGTCGCACAATTGTGACGCCACGTGAAGCCGAAACGTGAACTCCGATTCATTATTTATATAATTGTCTGTTTAAATATCTATCTGTCTCTATGATTGTATTGATTTGGTTACTACCTGGGAAGTTTTGTATTAAATTAATTTAATTTAATTAGAGCTAGAGTTGCAGTAATTGGTAAACTCTAGTTTGTTAAGCAAACTCTTTCTAATTATGCGAAATGAATAAAATAAAGTTAGATCGACTTACTGCGGCTATAATAGTTTTTTATGGTGCTGATACTTCCTGTGGTATTTATGTTACCACACACAGCAGCATGCATGAGAATTTCTCTGAAGTTACCTGTCAACCACAAAGGACAACATCCGCAGCAAAACCGCAACATGGAAAGCAGAATCATGCGCATTGGGCGACACTGGAGGGCGCTGTGGCTCCTACCCTGTGCTGAGGTGTGGGAGAGAGCCTGTGCTCCAGAGCTCATCCACATCCATCCAGCAGATTGAAGGCTGGAGCTGCTGCTGGCTGGTATTCATTGTGCTGCTGCTGTGCAGAATAGAAAACACTTGGATGAGTTGAAATATCTGCTCGCCCGTTCTGGAGTGATGTTTCAAAAGACTGCTGGGTCATAGGATTAGGCAAGATGTGGCAGAGGTAGAACATCTTCAGCTGCTGGCTTTTTTTGCACTGGGACAAGTAGAGGTGAGTGCCTGTCTCAGGTTGTGTAGAATGTATGTGGCATGGTAAAAACAGAAAATATGTGACAAATGACTCACTTCCTCTGGGTTTCCTTTATTGTTAATCCAAAACCAATGAGGTGTTGTGTAGGTGTATAACTGCTCTAAATCTTTGATGTGCAACATGTGTCATAATTTGTTTGTATTTATCAGATGCTGCAAGGTGTGAGACTTCAAGTCATTTGAGAGAGGGTTTAGCCAGTGATGTTGCAGAGAGAAAAACTGTACAAATGTTAAATAGCTCTGAAATGTTAACCATCTAGTAAATTAAATTTTAATCTGAAAATCTTGTTGCATTGGATGTTACACAATAGTATTGGAGGAAGTTATTTTTTTATTCCTCTGAATAGTTGAAATGGGTTGGACGGCATCTGCAGGGCCAGAACTCCAGTACAGAAACATATTTTCTGAAATTTTAGAAATCACTGGCAAGGTACTTTTCACATCGGACGGACTTTGATAACTTGACCATGTTCCACATCTCAGTGCCACTCTTCCACCTCCCTGTTAAATGAGCAATGAAGAAGATGATGAGGAAATGTCTGCAGGTGTGTTTAGTCCTACTGATGGTGGGAAGACTGCAGGGTGAGTGTGCCATGCTAAAAAACAATTGAGCAAAAAATTATTAAGAATTCAACCCCAAATTCAGATATGTTTTCTCTATGTATATACATCTATACACATGGTTGGATGTTTCAGGCAGGGTGACAGCTCCAGAGCGTTTGGAGGCTCCGGTGCAAAAGCCCTTTACGTTGACCTGCACTTTGTCAAGGGATCGAGGTGAGTCTGTGCTTCAGGTGCGGTGGCTGGATGTCCAGAACCAGACCCTGCTGAGCTACCAGCCCGGCCAGAAAGACAGTGTGAGTGGACAGCAGCATGTGGAGCTTGCCTCCTCCCCGAAGGACACATCGGCCATCATCATCCGCAGGGTGGGCTTCCGTGACGAGGGCTGCTACACCTGCATCTTTGACATACGTCCGACCGGCTCAAAGCAAGCACAAACCTGCCTTACTGTCACCTGTAAGTAGGATGAAAACTTTACTAAAGCTTACATGCACAGTATTTGTAACCAAGGACATCCAAGTTCCACTTGAATGTAGTTCAGCCTCACACAGTTTCACCTCATTTGTCATGAATGATTCAGAATGAGATCAGGGTTTGGTTCTTTCACAGCCACTGTCAGACGTGACTGAATATACAGAGGCAAAAGTCAAAGCCACATCCTGTGATCTCAGGCTAGCTATGAGAGAGAGACAGAGCAGCAAAGAAAAAATAACAAAGATCTCATCTCTGACATATGTTCTGCTACGGCAGGAGAGCTTTAGCTGAATAAACATACCTTGTTCTGATCCAGGACGTGTACAGGGTCATGAACCAAGTGGGAGAGGCCTCCACTTGAGACCATTGCTTGTGATTGCATTAGCACAACATCAGCATGCGGAGTGGAAAAGAGAAAACAGAAATTATCCTGGCCTTAGTGTGTTTGTACAGTTAAACTCACGGTCACAGATAAACAGATAAAGGCCCCATTGACTTAATTTCTTGTGTCTTGTATTTGTAGTAGCTCAGTTGAACTGGAAACAGACCAACTACACCTTTCAAATCAGAGTAATCTATTGCATACGTGTCTATATTGATGCTATTCTGATATTTTGACACCTCTCTAGTTCCTTGGCAATTTAGCAGCTGATGAGCATAATGTTTTCTTCCTCTTGTGTTACTGTTTTAACAATATGTGCTAAACGTGGCATATCGGATTTTGGATACATGCCCCTTGAACCCGCCCATTGGGTTTAAACAAAATCAAGTCTCCCAGCAGACTCTAGGGAGAGCAACCCCTCCCTGCAAGTCAAATATCACTCTGCTGCAAGGATTTACCAGAAGTATGCGAATACAGACGACCCTAACCTCCTAACACAAGTTGATGAGCCTGTTGAGGCTCAGCCAGTCATGTTAATAAAGAGCGGTGATGTAGGGGGAAAAGGAAGGGCTTACTTTTCTAACCAGAAACAGCTGTTGCAGATTCCAGTGACTGGTTTCTGTTTGGGTGCCTCATATCTCTGAAGATTAACATTGTCCTGTTTTCCATCCTCTGACCTCCTGCATGTTTTTTTTTCTTCTTCTTCAACTTCTCTCTTCATCAATCATTCTCTCACTGCATGACGGGTCGTCCGCACCCCGCAGCGCAAGTCACTGTCGACAGCAACAAGACAGCGGTGAGCGGCAAGAAGGCCTCTCTCTCCTGCTCCTACGGTTTGCCTGAGAAGGTGCAGCAGATCACATGGAGGCACACGTCCGCAGCGGGAGAAGTGACAGAGGTGGCCTCCTTTGCAAAGCGCAGCGACCCCATGATAGAGCCGCCATACCAGGGCAGAGTGTGGCTCAGTGCCTCCCTGTCCGACAGCCAGCTCACCATACAGCCTGTCGCCATCCAGGACGAAGGCTGCTACACCTGCCTGTACACCACACATCCTGAGGGGGAGAAGAGCTCCACCGTTTGCTTGGCCACATATGGTAAACATGTTTCCCCAGCCCGATATCTTTGCTGATCATTTTATGTAACATCCGAGTGCTATTGTCGTCCCAAGCTGTTACATTATAAATTAGAAATACATCTGCATTTTTTCAAGACAACTTGCAACTTGATATGATAACAAGTACTGTAGATGTCTGAAGAGATGTAAAAAGATGTTTTTTGGACTAAAACACAGCAAATAAGGAAGATAAGTGGCTTAATTGGGTTATCTGAAGCTTAATATTAGTCTTCACTGATAAATCTCAGACATAATGACCCTTTAATATTCACCTCTCACAGTCGATTTGTTAGTTTTTGAGATATTCTTTCAGTAAGTCTCATATAAAGAGGACATTTTTAGTTGTTGATAACTAAATTGAATATCGGGGGATCAGCCCAAGAAGTTTAAAGAGTTTCAGTCTGGGGACCCTGAAAGTCTGTACCAAAATACGTACCACATTTCATGGCAATACATCAAACTGACATATTTCTACTCTGGACCAAAGTGTAGAAATAACTCACTTGTCCATCCCTCGAGTCGTGCTGTGAAAAGCCCCAAAAATCTGACAGTTAGGGTGGAGTTGAGGGTGGATACAGATGCTTTCGGCTCTCACTGTTTCTATTATTTTCTCACACATTTCTGTCACTTCTTAATCAAATACAAGTTTTTCAGATGTTCATGTCAGGTGGGGTGTAATTGCGAGTGAATTTATCCTGCAGTGCATGTGGGAGCCCCATGTGGAAAATGTTGGGCGTGTGTCGTATTGGGTTGAGACTCAACTTGGACTTTAGAAAAGGCAGGTAGCTCTGAGGCTTTAACAGGAATGTTGTTCCTGTCTTCCCGATCACGACTGCTTTCGCGATGTACGGCTGAGGCTGAGCTGCAGGTTGATTTTGGAGCGCACAAACACAGAGCAGTGTGTGTGTGTGTGTGTGTGTGTGTGTGTGTGTGTGTGTGTGCATGTAAAGAATGGAGCAGTGGAAAGAATGATGGAGGCAGGGAGCGAGGTCCTGATGCATGACTGTGGCAGTGTTCTGCAGCAGACAGTGATTCCCTCTGTGCTTTGTCTCCCTCTCTTCTCTCATTTGCTTTCCCACTTTCCCCCGTACCCCCTCTCTCGCAGTTAGCTCAACAAACAGATGTGCTTTTGTTTGAAATTGAACTGTACAGTACAGTAGGTGTTTCGAGTAGAGGGGCACGATTAGCATTAGCGTTTTCTTTTCTCGCTGGACCAATGGTCCTTTGTCGCCCATTGCAGCCAGGGTGATGTGACGCTTAACTCCCACCACCATTCTTTACAGTCACTGCTGAAACACTGAATCACAGAGTAATGTGACTGAAAAATAGGGAAACACAAGTAACAAGTGAGACTTATTCAAGCTGTCAACGAATAAAATTGATTTAGAGAGCGTCTAATGCTTGATTGGACATGAAAAAAAGTAAATTTCAGAGATCTTTGTCTGAATAAGCTGTCAAGTCTAAATTTACAACTTTTGCGTCATGTCACAGCACTGCAAGCTACTACAGATCTGACATAAAGATATGGGAAAGCTATGGAAAAACTGTATATAGTTTTAAATAAGTGAAAAACGTCACACCGATTTTGTGATCATTCACTGGGCATTATGGTTTGGATTGTTCAAAGAATTTTTTCATGCTGTGGTTTGACCCACCCTGAAATCTGATCCAATCCAGACCAATAGTGGGTGAACTTCACCACCTAGGACTCCAAGAAGACGTTTCAAACTATGAGGGCCAAATATCTGTGGCTAAACGTGTTCTTGCCAACAAAAATGTTCTTGGTTCCAGTGTATCACATTCCTCACTCAGCCCTGAGAACAGAGAATTGAAAACAGCCAGAGATTTACTTATGGATCTTAAGCGTGCAAGTGCATACCTTAGCTGAGCCCCGAGCTTCAGGGTTATTCCAAGGTAGCGTCTTAGCAATTCAACATTAATCCTTTAAAAAATATGCAAATAGCAGCTACACTACTTATGAATTTTGGCCAGTTTTGAAATTAAAATAACATGTGTCCGTCCACTCCCAGCATATTTTCTAGCATTTGATCATTGAGTAGTGACACTTCCAGAACTTTCTGGCTCGGGCACAGAACAAGAGAACAAAGCCAAAAGAAGAATGAATTAATATCCAGACATAGAGTACTCCAATGAAACTGTCAAATTTGGTTGTGTGATGCTAGCTCTCTCTCTCTCTCTCGCTCTTTGTTTCTCCAAGTGTTGCCCAAACCTCAGGTGAGCTACAAGACTACCTCTCCAGGTGTGATCGAGGCCAACTGCACGTCAGTGTCGCGCCCTCCGGCAGAGATCGTGTGGAACGTGGAGAGGGACAACCGCACCATGGGCCCCCCTGTGAGCACCCAGATGCCACAGGGCGACGGGACCACCTTGGTCATCAGCACGCTGACCGTCCAATCAGGGCTGCTGAAAGACGTGTCCGTCAAATGCTTGGTGCACCACAAAGGCCTCGAGTCACCGATTGCTGTATCCATGAACACTAAAAGTGAGTTCATCACTCCCAGTATTCATCCATCATTCATGTTCTTGACCTGTTTTGTACTTTTTAGTGCTTTGTAACTATGTTGAATGGGTCGACCAGAGGAAAAAACATGCTCAGACTCACATCTAGGGGGTAACTAGTGGGTCACATGCAGTGTGCAGAGATCCATACAGACATTAGCAGAAGATGCAAACTCAGCACAGAAATGTCCTTGGTCTGACCTTATTGTTTTGTAGCAACAGTGCATCTCATTGCAGGCGATGTAATGTTATGCTGCTGTTTAGGATGCCATTTGTTGAAATATGATGAGTCTTGGCATGGCCCACTGGCCTTCACTGTATATGAGTCTATTTAACTTTGCAAAGCGTTTCTTTCCACAGTTTCTTTCCACTTGTTGTGATTTAAGAGGCATGTCAGACTGAGAGAAACTTAATATTTGTTGCTTTGTCTTGCCCATACTCTCCAGTCTCAGTAATCTCTGGGCAGTTAGCTCAGTTAGCTCAGTTAGCTAGGTGTTACTGTAGCGTAGCTCCGAGTGTTTCTTCAAGTCACCTGTATTCATTTTATGCTTTGCTTCTGGAATGTCTTACAGATTTGTTGAGTAAAAGCACCACTTCATTTTGTGTTAAACACTGTGTGGTACTTCTTGTAACTGAGCCTGTAAAAGATATTATATTGCTAAAATCATATTTGTTATTGTGATAGAGTATTACAGTTTTAGTGTCATGCCGTTAAATATGCCACTCTCAACACTGCTCCAAGCACGCTTCTAAATTTTCATATTTCAAATGTTGATTAATTTACTGTTTTTTTAATTAAATATTTTGTTTATTTATTTATTTCTTTATTTATTTTAAATTTAGTAAAAAACAAGCCAGGCTAACAATAAAGAAGATCAAAAGGAACAGCCAAGATTGGTGAAGACTTCCAAGTGCTGGATCAGGAAAACAAACTGTAAACAAAAGAGAATAAATAGCTCTCAGTAAATTCAATTTGACAGAGCAACAACCACATTGTACGTCCTAGTCTGGGATGGTCAACATTGCAGTGTGTCCCATTACGCAGTGTGTCAACGTGCTCATACGTGTCCTGGCTTCAGTCTGCTGATAATCTCTTGCTGGCCTCGACTCCATGGGTCAGGAGTGCACGCATTAGTCAAATCAGACGGTAACACTATAAATTAAATCTCAAATCTAATCAGTGATGGTCCATTAAAGGGGTGCCGTGTCCGGGCTTGCACAGGCTCTATAGCACACAGGCACAGATAGCAACATACGGTTTGTTCCTTCTGCCTTTTAATCTGGTTTCTGTGAAAGCAGGACTTGGACACTGTGAGCTATTGTCTGTTACATGTCTGTGTGTTTCAGTTGGGACGGCTCTCACCATCCTGATCTCGGTCACCACGGTGGCAGCCCTGTTGGTCATGTCCCTCTGCTTCTGTCTCTGGAAGTGTTTCTTGCGTAAAGAAGGTGAGTTGAGCATGCATAATGAGTAGCTTCATGTCATCGATGTTTAAAATGAGAAAAGGAAAAAAATATACAACAAATGTTCTACTTCTTTTTCATGTCTGTAATGTTGAATCAGTGAAGAGTGCAGCTACTCAGAGGAGGAAAACAAGGCACAGATTTAATAAATTACACATCGCACTTTTTTTTTCTTTTCGGGAAGTGTTTGTCAGCCAATGTCCAAACAAATACCTTCTGGTAGCAATTTGTTAGGTACCGGGGCACTGTCCTCAACTTTAAAATTGGTTGTTTAAAGATAAGTTGCTCTCTGTTATTTTTTAAGGGGAGCAAAGTTCAAACGTGTGACAACCAAAATACACAACTGTTTAGAGAGAGAATAGGGTGAAAAAAAGCTTAACGACTGAATAAGAACATCTTCATCTTTCCAACTTTTCATATGTATTTATGTATTTGATCCAATTTATTTGTGCAGCTTTACACATGATCTATGCAATTCTGAACACAGTGCTACCTGCACTCCATCCGCACTTTATTCACACATCTAATCAGAGTTTTATGTCTGTGAAAGAAGCACGTCAACAGTTATATTGTGGTGTGCATTTACTGCAAGTAACTTTTTGTAATATTGCATTAGTGGTGCTCTTGCTATCAAAACTGGTTCTAAAGCATTTAGCTTGATATGAAAAGCTAGATATGAAAATAGTGCAAGAAATGCAAAATATTGTTTGCAATGCTGAATTAACATACAGTCCACCGAAACAGTCTTACACCTGTGTGTTGCCTTCCACCATGTTTCCCATGTTTCCCAAACCATGAGTGAGAGAAATAACCACTGGGTCAAGAGAGATTGTCTTTTTCACATTTCTCTCAGTTGTAGCTGCCACCATAGGGAAAGTAAAGCATGCAATATTAATTATGCTGCGATCTGCAACCTCACCACTAGATGCCACTAAATTGCAATCATAATATGTTTGACAGATGAAAAAACACTACCCCAGTATTTTTGGGTGCTCCCAGTGGAGCCTGCTACCTGCAGTGGTGTTACATGTATGTATATACTGTATGTACATGTCTTATGTTTTGTGTCTATGTGTTTTTGTCAAAGATTTTTATTTTATTTACAGGATGTTTTTTATTACAGCTGCAGTGAACAGTGGTTGCAGTGTACTGTAGTTACAACCACAATGTGGGCAAAAGATAACTCAACCAGCTTCACCAGGGTGTGCCATCTGCAGCCCATTTTTCTCACAGCCTGACATTAGGCTGATGGAGAAAAGCTTCAACAGCCCACCTATTGTTACTAACTATAGAATTGAGCTGTTTGATGCAGACCATAGCAGTGTATTGAGTAAGCGTAAACAATTATTCCAAAATTGCAGCAGTCTTTATCATAATCCAACAGGTAAAGCTTTTTTTGGAAGAAATAGAAGTTTGTGTCATTTCCTCTCCTCTCTTGCTCCACTCATGTATTTCTTTGCAGCTGATTAATCTTTCAGATGAGACCAGAAGCCGATAAAAGAGGCTGAACAGTTTCCCGGCATCATCCTCACTATCGTCATCATCACTATCATCATCATCATCATCATGGTACAAAGGGAAGATGTTCTGACAAACCACAGAGGATGTCAAATGCAATCCTGCCTACGAGTGCAGACTGTACAGTGACATTCACCTCTGCTCCTCTGCCTCTGCTCTTGACTCGTGTATAATCTCCATGCTCCTCGCATGAAGCCAGTGAGGAGATGTTGAGTGGATAATTTTTTCTCTCTCTGGCTCTGTAATTGATTGAGTCGATGGCCTCACATTCCACAAATCGCAGTGGAGTCACTGTAATGGCACATTTATGTACAGTGATTTTGCTGATACAGCGTACTGCATGCATGAAATATTTGCCTGTTCCCGTTTCCCCTGGTTCTTGAAGGATAAGTCTGTCCATGTTATATGTTTCTTATTTGGCACATCTAAGGAAGAAGACTAAAAGTAGCAATGAATAGTTGCCATTGCTATTGTGTATGATTGAAAAAAAAAGTGATGCATTTTATTCCTCTGCACCACAGAGCTCCATAGTCCTGTAAATGTAGTTAAACATACTGAAGTTTATTTGAAGCTGATTCCATGCATGCTGTCTTATACATATACATTTACATTTACAAGTATACTATTTTGTGATTCAAACAGGCCCACAAATCCAATTTCTTTGTCCAGGCTAAGTAACGTGCTAAAAACCTGAAGTGCCAAAATGTTTAAAGAATTGGGTTGATCTTTTATGGCTGAATGTGTACATTAGGAGCCCATTCTTTTTATCTGTTTTCTTTTTTTAACAAATGGAAAACTATAAACTTATTGGTTAATGAGGAGCTTTGTGTTGCAAGGGATATTCTTCAGTGAGTGGGCTGCAAAGCCTGTCTTCGTTTTGTAATAATAGTTACATTTCCTATATGTTTGTGTGTGTGTGTGTGTGTGTGTGTGTTTGTGTGCGTGCATGCATGTGTGTTGGTGGGTGCGTGAGTGCATGTGTGTGTGGGTGTGTGTGTGCGTGCATACATGTCAAAAAACATCTTGAGTGAATTCCCTGACAGAGCCATGCTCCAACCTTTTTGCACTGCCCCAGAAAGAAATGCTGTCCACGGGAGGTTTCATTTGTGTGAAGGTGTGAGTGTGCTGGTTGGGCTGTCGATTGCACCTTTCTCAACCACTGTGCACTGTTCTGGATCAAAGTGGCGCCTAAATGCCAACAAACAACAGCAACAAAAGAAACTGCTCTGAGGTTTTTGCATGCGTACCAGGGGCACAAACTTGGGCTTCCTGTTGAACTCAGCTCGTATATCAAAGCAGATGATCTGAATCTGGTAGATATCAGGAGAGTGGCACGCAGCTTATCGAACGACAGCCTCAGTGCCTGAGTTGTGTACTTTACATTCCTGACCATTGGTAAGGGTTCACACTGCATTCCTCATTCCTGTGTAGTTTCACTCCGAACAACTCTGAAATGTGTTTTCAGAACAAGCCAATGCAGATGTAGCATGGTTTTCAGCCCTGAGGAGACCAACCGTAGTACCAGGGAAAAAGAAAATATGAAAACAATGTATTATGACCAACTATGTAAAGTTGATTTAATAAATGCAATAAATAGAATAATAAAAATATATTTAAAAATGACAAGTTGGTCAATCCATCATTTTAAAATATTTCAGTGCCACTCTTTCAATTTTTTTTATGTCGGCTTTGTACCTCTCAGAAGAAAAATGAAATAAATTCTTCTCTTGTGTGCCAAACCTGGCCTCCAGATGCTCATTTTTTGGATCTTTTTTCATCCTAAGCCAGGCGAGCAATGGAGGACCTCACAGAGCAAAAGCACACACATGTTGCACACACACACTGACACACAGCCTGTTCTGACATCTTCACAAGTTCTGGGGTAAAATACAGAGTTTATTAGCTCTGTTGCATACATGCATTATTAAACCCTGCAGCAGCTCAGATTGATATTTATGTATAAATGCAAATACGTGTATAAAATACACATCACATCACACTCTGAATGATCGATTAAAGGTTGTACATCTTTAAACAAGCCATATCCAGCGGCAGATATGATTTGCTCTGTTATTAGAAAATAAAACATGTTCCTTCCCACACAGTGGTCATTAAAGTCACTTGTCTAAGCTCAAGGATAAATCTTCACTGATTCACATTTGTGCTTGGTAATCTTGCACACTTGAGTGCTTATATGGCCTTGAACATTTTGCAAACCACAAACATCAAAAGCAGCACTGGAGACAATGTCTGAGAGCCTGAAGCCACACATCCAGTTTCAATCACATGCACTCACATACATCTGTATTTTCTTTCTTTGTATTTGTTTGTGTGTGTCCACATGTGCATCAGATGAAATTCCCCTGTCATGAAGTTCTAGTCCCGCTCGCCGAAGATGCAACACTGAAACCCGTCTCATCACCATGAAAGCTGTGCGTGTTTTGTGTTTTGTTTTGTTTTTTTCATATTTCACAGTCAGTTTGTGTGAGTAGGGAAACGTGTGGTTGCGCAGGTGAGGCTGTGGTGAATTATCTGCCTTGTCCTGGGATAGGCTCCAGCAGACCCCTGCACCACTGTATTGCATGCGAGATAATGAATGGACGCATTGGAAATACCGCTCTGCATATTCACATTTGAATATGTCCTCTTTTCAAATCCCAGCCCATCTAACTGTGCTAATAATTGACAGCTTTGTTTTAGAAGAGGTTTTTGAAACATTCATTGCTCCTACATACACTGTCAGATGATGTCTGCATTGCAGACATCGCTGAGTCCACTCAGCGATGTCTGTCTGATCACAGGCTCCATCTAATCAGGCCTGTGTCAAATGCTGCCCTCGCACAAGCCTCTGCGCTCTCCATCTCTGCGCTGCATAAACCAGCGCTTTGTCCACCACAGAGAAAAACACAATTACTGTTTCGTGTGTGTGTGTGTGTGTGTGTGTGTGTGTGTGTGTTGTAGAGACACAGAGAGCCGGCCTTGTGTATGGGCTGTGACCAACAGAAAGAAAAGACATTTGCTGACTCTTTTCACATGACGTCCAGGACTCATGTACAACATGCGGGCTAATTTCAACTTTTCACCTTCCTCTCCGGAGCGCATGTTCCACAACTGCGAGAAATGTGTGATGGTCCAGGTCGCATTATTCTGGAGCATTTTTTGACATTTCCCACATGGTATTTTCCACTGAAAGGACCTTTTGTGAGCACATTTAAATGGATTAGAGCATCAGGATTTGCTTCACTGGTCATTATCAAAAGAAAACTGAATTATCAGCACATTATTTAATATATTATACGGCATGTATTCAGCAATGATGTGCTGCGAAGAGTGATTTGCTCTCTTGGGGATGAAATGGGGTGAGCAGGGTTTTTCACCCAGATTCAGATCGAACAAGGAAAATCATTTAAATCAGCCTGGAGTGACTTGCAAGCAAACTGCCATTAACAAAAAAAAAACTCCTTCAACATCACCAGATTCGAGAAGTACTGTGGTATTTCTGATTTACTGGTTCTGTTAGTACCCACTTAGTTGAAATGGAAGTGCTTTTCTGTGATTTGCACAAGAATCAGTGAGATTTCCTCCCTGATTATGGTAAATCATGTAATTTTAACCAGGTTTGACATTATAACACTTTCACCATGGCCCCGGGAGGTTTACAGTTCAGTCTCTCATCGTCTGTTTCTCATTGTTGCTGGAGTCAAGTTTCAAATTGTTTTCAATGAATTGTTTAATTGATTAATTAAGGTAATTTAAACAAGTTTATTGAAACCATTAGCACATATTAAAGATGTGCTTGATCTCTGAATATTAAATTGAGCGATTGCTAATAATTTTGGCATCATCCTCTCTGCTGTCTAACCAAAGGGGAAGGACCTAATAAAGCTCAGAAGCAAGATGATTAAATGTAAAAAGATTTTTAAAAAGTGCTGTAATTTTCTGTAATTTAATATTCTCAAAGAGAAAATCACTTTTTATGCCAAACTGCTTACAATGCATGTTCTCAATGGATCTGCATTTGGAGGTGAGAGGCGGATATTGAGTTGTGTCAAGAGGTCACAAGTTAAAAAGGTCGAGGTCCACAGCACCATTGTCTGCTGGGACAGATCAGTTAGTTTAATGCATTATGTGTTGGTTTTTTTGTTTTTCTCTTTTCTTCTTTTGGAACTTCACTGCCATTTGCCATTTAGGCATTTACAGGCCAAATTATACAAATCAGATTTTTACAGTGGTGGTGAAGCTACATTAGGTCAAAATGACATAATACGCCTATATGTCACAACAACAGTAAAAACATTAACCACGTTGTAAAAATAATCTCCTTGTAAAGAAAGACTTTTAAATATACCGCCCTGGCCTTTCTTCAGCCAAGGGTGTATATCTGTTGACATGTTATTGAACTTGTTAAACAACCAGAATGAAGATAAGCTGGACTGCGGTATCAGCATGTGAACCATAAGTGTTTGAGCAGAGTCAGGCCATCTGTCACCACAAACTGTGTCAGCAAGTGCTACGGTCCTGTCTTTAACTTCCTGCACCTTTACCGTAAATCACACTGGTGTGGTGCTGCTGAGGAGCCAGGTGCTGTTGCTCTAACTGCAGGCTGTGTAAAAACACTGTGGTCTGTGCCTAGACATATTGTGTGACTTTGAATGGTGGGCTTCAAAATGGGAGATATATTTGCATTGGAATGTGGGGAGGGAGTCCTATAGGTAGCGCTGGCAAATATTGAAAATATTCACTCATCTAAAATGAAAACTAGGCAAAACAAACGTCCGGGGCGCAGAGAGTCCACAGTCAGCCAGAGGTAACCTATATTGCAGTTCCAGTTTTTTATTTGATACAGATTCCTCCCAAACTGCAGTCTTAAAGAAAACAAAGTATTGAGTGGGTTTGCACACAGCAAATCCCCATTACCCAACAGATTTTATTGCTTCATACAATGTACCAACGCCTCTGCCAAGTGAGTCAAAAGAAAAGCTCAACAAGTCACGTAAACACACCGGAGGGGAGAGAGAGAGAGGGGAAAAAGGCACTTCAGAAGAGACTGCAAACTGGAACAAACCATAAGGGTGAGAAAAAATGAGGCGGCCATGTCTTTCCTTCCCTGGTTAAATAAACCTAAGCGTACTTCGGTGTGACTACTGGTTTCCTCTTCACGCCTCCTCTGCAGTGTGGTTCAACCTCCACCTGTTCCATGACACCGCCGCACAGTCTTTGAAGCAGCCCCTGATCCGAGCGAGGCCGAGACTCTCAGGAAACGTTGATGACTGAGTATTTTTCCATTTTGCTTTGTGTGTCTGCTGGTTGCCCCTGTCCGACGGGCATCTCTGGCGTCTTGTGCTTGATTGTGGCATATGTCGCGTGGTCTGACTTCTGACTTTCAGCTGCTGCGCTTGCCACCACAGGCAGGTGTCTCTTGATCGTTGGGGGAGGATGAGACGGTAGTCTCGGGGGTGTTTGCATGCAAGGAGAGGAAGGAGCGCTGCCTTTGGGGAGGTCAGGAAGTACATGGGTGGGCATTTCCTATAACAGCGAACCAGGACAAAATCAAATAAAGCATTTGGATCCTCTTCTTTGACACCATCATCATTTTTTCATTCCTATTCCTATATCTGTATCTATGTTTTTTTTTCATTTGTTATGATTCAGGAAAAGCGCTTGATTTCAGGCCTGTAAGATGAATGATAACAATTAAGGCAGCACATTCTCCTTTACCTGCTCGCTTGTGTGGCTGGATGTCCATATTCCTGTGAAGACATAAAACGCACACCCCGATGTCAGCTGGAAAGATCTGGACTCTAGAAATGTATTCATACTATGAAATAACCATCTTACGTTTCTTGCAGCGAAACATCCCATGTGTCGTCACTGTCATTATGGTCACCAGCACAGCCATGCCAGCACAGATGAGGAAGTAGGGCAGCCAGGACAGATCCCACTCACCTGGCGCCAAATCTATAACAGCGTTAGTGTTAGTACTATCATCACCATTAACTGAAATTTAACCGAGGGAGCTAATGATGTAGGTTTTTACCTGCATTATTATGTTGGAGTCTTTCATACGTTTCTACACCATGGTGTAAGTCTGTTGAATTGATGAGGAGAAATATAAAATCAACCCTGGCATTTTTTTTTCTCTATGTTTTGTCACTAAGACAGAAAAGGCTGCCCACCTGAAACTGAGATGTTGACAATGTGGCTTATCCAGACACTTTTGTGTTCTTCAATGTAGCATCTGTACAGGCCATCGTCATGAACCGAAATCCGTTTAAAAGTTAAATGTGAGATCAGACGGTTCTTAGCATGATCTTCATGCTGGTGTGTGTCCGTGTTGTTTGTGTGATTAATCTGTACGCAGATCTTTTCGTCGAGCAGTTTACACCAGCTAATGTTAAATGTCTTGCCACAGTGGTGGACCAGACACGCCACTGTCAGGTGTGCTTGAGGGACGGTTTTATATGTTCCTCTCTTGATCATCAGAGAGACCTCACATGAAGAGGATATTGCTGAAATATAAATAAAAACACAATCATTTTCAGTCTAGTCCTAAATCGTTCACATATTCATGTTTAGATGTTTAGATAGAAATTCACATTGACCAATTAAAAACCCATTACAGAATACAAGTACTTTGTTCACAATAACACTTTAGATACTCACTACATATTGTACTGATAGCCTGCAATGCTTTAGTTTGACATAAACACAGCAATCGCTTCGCATTCTTCCTCCCCCTCTTATTTTGGAACTGAAATCTTCTGCAATGAATGTAACTTTGTTTATGGTTCTACCTTTTTACGTTTTACAACTGTTAATTTGCATATTTCCTGATGCATAGATATAGCTAAATATACATATTTGTGGGCAGTACAATTTACAAGTTACGATTTGAGTCTAAAGAGTTTCCTCCCCAACTGTTAAATGAACATCATGCTCTCTTATGATCCCTGAGAGCGAATCTTCTCAGTTAGAGCGTTAAGGCTTACCTTCAACCTTTCCACAGATGTAGAAGAGTGTAAAACAGAAAAATACCAGCAGGAAGGTGTGTGACTTTCTATCCATCGGGCTTTGCACGTCCACCACCTGAGACCTCACAGACAGTCTAAAACTATAGGTGCTGCAGAAGCTCATTTCACTTGTCAAAAGTTCACCACTTCCTGTCCTCCTACACACACTTGAGACCCCCTCTGCACGGGAGTCTTTTCATAGGTCATGGAATAATACATTGCACAATGTGTACACCTGAAGATTTCACACATCGTCTTTGAACGTTTGGTTTGAAACGCAACCACGGCTTTGACATAAAATCTGCTTTGACGTGGACTTGTCACTCAGGAGGGTTGTCACCTCTGTAAGGAGCCCAACAGGAAATTGTGAAATCAGACTGCGGCCTTCGGATGCATATCATACCACACGCTGATGAAAACGAGATTCAATCCATTTCAACGACATCAGCTAAGACAAAATGTTTCCGCAATAAACTGGGCTATACGCATGCCTGTGAGCAGCTTACATTAGTGAGCAGGGAAAACCAGAGGCTGCCTGAATGTTCTCATCATCTTTTATGAAATAATAAGATGCTTGCTCGCTTCCCTTATCCAATCTGTGCAAATATCTGCAGCTGCTGCAGATGAAGAAATCGCATAGAGTCTGCCAGAGTGCAATCACAAGCTGTAGATGTGGCTTGGATTTAAAAGAAAAAAAAGAGAGGAAACCTCACAGTTTTCATTACATGAGTATTTCTCAAAAACTGAAGTTGTTACTGATTTTGATCACAGGTGTGGGCAACGGGTGGATGTACCCTTACACAACATGTTCTGCATTGATTATCAAAGCAAAAGGGATGTTTCTTTTCTTCTCTTTCAGTTCTTGTCCATTTTGAAGCAGCCAGTAGATGGTGTAAGACGACGCTTCCTCTTCCACAACAGAGGTGAGGTCCTCACTTATTGGTACATGTCTGTTCAAACAGCGCCCTCCAGTGTACAAAGACCAGCACGTGAAAATATGGTGAGAGAGAATCCTTCCATCCATAATCTTATCGCTTTAAGCCTTTATGGTGTCACAGGGATCTCGAACACAAATAGGGTGAAGGCCGGGAATACACCCTGGACAGTATGACAGTACATCACTAATCATACACATACCAGTCACTCTTAGATTAGTGTCTCTGAAAGGCCTGAAAGTGCATGTTTTTGGACTGTGGGAGGAAGGAGCTGGAGAAAATCTACACGGACACAGGTAAAACCATGCACACATAAACAACCTCGGTCCGGCTGGGATAAGAGCTGAAGACGTTCACTGTGAGCTGACAGTGCTACTCACCATGTCACCCAGTTAGAGTAAAGAGACATAAAATATAATATGAAGTGTACTTAAAGCATTTACTCACCTATCCATGAAGATATTTGACAGCTACGACCGCTACAACAACCACAGAGACCAGCTGAGAGGATGACGTTCATTCTGAGCCTCTCAGACAGATTTTGCACCATAGTACACACTGCAAAAATAGCCCCAAATAATCATTACATCAATAAAAATTACTGTTTCATCTCTTGTTTAACAGAAGTGAAAGCTGCCCTTTCTGTTCAAGAGGACAGGAGGTCAGTGCACATGGTCCTCATTAAAAGAAATTTGCACAATCATGCAAATGCAACAACGGAGCAAATGCGGTAAACAGCGCAGTGCAGGGACCTACTGTATCATGCATCGTGTTTGCAGTACACAGATGTGTTTGAGACACTTGCTGCTGAGGAGTCGACCTCCACCATCCAGTAGATCACATTTAAACATCACTTACTAAAGTCTTGGCGGCCCCACAAGTATCCGCAATAGTGTGAGTCGGTAGTTTTTGTGCAGACTTCAACTGTCCCCTTTGACTCTGTAGAGCAAGAGGTTTTGATTTCCAGTGTTTGTGTGTTGACATGTTTTGTTTTTTTTCAGGTTTGAAACCAGTGTGCACAGGAAATCACAGGAACATAAATAGTTTGCTGTGAATTAACTCTCTTACCCCCCCCTCTACTCTCTCTCTCTTTCTTTCTCTCTCTCTCTCCCCACAGATACAGACAGAGACTGAGAGAGTGAGAGAGAGATCAGTGAGATCAGCCACAACCACACTGAGTGTCTACCACACTGCTTAGCTTAGAGTTGTTCTGCTGAACCTGCCACCTGCTCAGAGATCCAGTGTGAACATCCTGACTCTGTGGACACATCATGGGACATTGCATCTCAAGGTAGGTCATCGTGCTCGTGTCATCCGACTGACTTTGTTAATCGGCACTTTCATGCAACCGGTCTTACTGCACGTGGCAATCGTACTCAGCAAATGCCGTCGAGAACCTTCAAAATGAGGATGATACAATGTTTTCTCACAAGAAAAACTGCGTAAAGAAAACAAGTTTAAATGAAAAACAGCATTTCATCTCTTGTTGACAGCAGCTTCTGCATTTACGAGGAAACAGAAGTTCAGAACAGACTCAATTTCATCAGAATAAACAGTATTGGTTTAGCCGCTTTGCAATTCAGTATGCAACCATGTACCATGGTATTAGATGATGGCTCAGAAGCTTGCAGACTTCCATGTTTTCTAATAATGCGTTGCCTTACACACTGACAGAAATAGGGTCTATGCAAAGTGCTTCCTGTTGCACCACACACCACCATGTCAAAGAAACACTGCTGTGGGGTAAAACAAACAGTTCCACAAACAAGTCGTGGTTGTAAAATTTAATGCAATGTCGTAGAAGACATTATTGTGGACGAAGTGTGGACGAAATTATTAACTTAAAATTGTTCTCATTACTTTAACCCTCCAGGTTAAAGAAGAGAAGTGAAGGTAAAAAACCTCTTTCAACAGTGTTGACAGTTGTTTGTATATGGAAACTTAAAATTGATTTACATATTATCTTTTAGGGGATTCTGCACCAGAAGAGATGAGAAGAGCAGATAATAAGGTAGACATGCCCACATCTATTTTTGATATGCATAATAATCGTTATCAGGAAGAGCTTTTCACATTATCGCTCGTGTGTGTCTGTATGTGTGTGTGTGTGTGTGTGTCTGCGTGTGTGTGCGTGTGTGTGTGTGTGAGTGAGTGTGTGTGTGTGTATGTGTGTGTATGTGTATGTGTGTGTGTGCCGCAATTCAGTGCCCTTATGGTAAGGCATGCCTGCCCAGTTTTGCATATCATCTGCATATCAGTGTGAGGCCTGTTGTAATAGAAGCTGCTTATTTCCTCTATTGGAAAGGAGGTACTTGCTGACTGTGGGACAAGCACATCAAAATGCTGACTTCCTTATATGCTAAATACATTGAAGATCGAGGAATTTCTTCTTTCTCTCTCTGTTTATTATCTCACAACAGCCTTCGGAGGATGTGTTGTATGCCTCTATTGACCATAGCAACTCCAGGGGACCAAGAAGAACCAGCCCTACCAATGATGACGACTGCGACTATACTTTAGTGTGCCTCCCAGCTCCACGGCAGCCCGAGTCTGAAAACTCATCTAAAGGCGATTGTGATGATGATTATGTACTCATGGGGTAAATGGAGAGGGAACTCCCACAGTAGTACGATGGCGGTCAACAACAACAGGACATGTACAATATTTTCTGATGGCACCTAAGAATGTTTCTTTGCTATTGAGCTATCACTTCTCCAGTCGAGGTCACTGCAGTTTGTCTGCAGCAGAAGAACTGGGACAGAGCCAGGGATGGCGTGGAAACACCAAACCCCATGATGTTTCTCACTACTTTCAAGGCAACGTCAACACAGCCGTGTCGTTCCTCCCTCAAAGTCAGAAACCTGCATCACGTTTGATCTTTGTACAGAGGAAACACGACCACAGAGGTGGAGCCTGCAGCGCTTTAGTCTGACAGAGAGAAACGTCTCCACAAGCAACACATCATTTGGAGTCTGTCAAGAGAAAATTGGATTTTTCTGGAATTCGCTCCCAAAACCTCCCATTCAGCAAAATGTCCTTGAACATCCAAAACGGTGACCTGACCAGTGTTTGTAGGCCATTCATGATTTTCTTCAACAGCAAGTGTTGGACTCATGAGTTATACTACAAACATATTCTGAAAATGTTAAGAAATGACCGTAGGACAATATTTTAAGGTAGTAGTGAAAATAAAATGAAAGTGAATTTTGTTGTAGAATTGTAGCAGATTCTCCTAGCGTTACAAAGAGAGGAGACTGAGATGCTATCATTCATCTGCCGTGTTGCGTTTTCAAATGATTTTATATTTTGCATGAAAAATGCTCTGTGACATTTTTCAGTTTCCGCCACAAAGGAAAACCACTGTGAAAACAAAAGCAGCTGCTACACGACCACCACACATAAAACTTTGATCATTATTTGAAGTCTTTGAAGACTGAGCCTTAACTTTCCATGATGTCATTTACAGTACAGCAATTTGTGCATTTGCCACATCATCCAGCTTGATGGAAGAAACATTCATATTTCGTGTCCACAATGTGTGCATGTGTGCTCAGTTTGCAGTTTAGTCCTCCTGACAATGCTGCACACCAGCCAGTATACTACAGACGAGATATTTAAAAACTGCTAATTAATATATATTTGTTTTAGATTTGTATAAACACACTGTATGTACATTTTTGCCATTTCTGCCTTTATCAGTCACGTTTACGATTGACTAGATGTATAAAATATAAGAATATTGTTACTAAAATTGCCTTTCTTTGAATCATTACAAGTTCTGCATCATGTCATATGGTGCAAGGCGTACGAGTGACTCTAAATTGTCACTAGGTGTGACTGAGATGATCTGTCCAGGGTGTATTCCCAGCCCTCGCCCTATGTGAGCTGGAGATAGACACCAGCAGACCCCTGAAACATCAGTAGGTACGAAGCAGGTAAGAAGATGGATGGATGAATGTTTTGGATCATTTAGTCAGCAACTGCAAGGGTCTGGGTTTTTCGGCTTTTTTTTTTAGTTTTTTTCGTTTTTTTTCATTCTGCTTGTTTTCTTTGTTTTGCTTCATTTTAGACTGTGTCTCATCAGGCCGTCTGAATGTGGACCGATCATGATCTCGATGGTGGGCTATGTTCCGATGTCCGCCAGTAGATGGCAGAATAGTCCATCTGTCTCAGTTTCGTTTCTCCCTGTGAGTGGTTTCTCCAGAAATGTGTCCTGTTTGTCATGAGACTAAAATAATTCTCAGACTCATCAGTTCTTTGGAAATATCCGCTCCATACTACACGCCATGTAATTTAAGACTGAGCACAGCAAAAAATAAGTTTTCATACTTTTTAACATTTTTGATTCTTTATTTACCCCCTTGTTTTCATGTATTGATCTTAGCGTCTTTTTTAGTTTAGTAGAACTTAATTATACATTATAAACACTTATACTAAAGAATATTATTCATATTACCTGGACGCAATTTTGTGAATAAGTTACACCTATGCTCAGTCCTTGGCAATTTTATAACATCAAGACTCCATCATGTGATGAGAATATCCTTTTTACAGTAAATAACAATCAAAATGCATATCACAATTAGACTATCGTATGCATCCAATGACAGCATCAGTAGTCTTTAGTGCTGTAGGCTTGGTGTGTGCCATGTGGTTGACAGAGGCATTCTTTCCAACCAGTGGTTCATAACAACTGCATTTTATGTTATTGCTCTCTATAGGCCCCACAAGAATACAGCAGTGGGCTGTATGTGCGGTGAGCAGAAGCCAGGGTGTGACATCAGGTACATCCCCTGTTCCACTCGTCTGCGAGTTCAGAGCTGGATTTGACTGAGATGCTTCCACCTCTTATGAGAAATCTGCCGTGCTCATATCTCTTCAGTATCTCGTCCCCAGTTCTCAGTTTCACAGCCCTTACTTTCTCACACGAAACCCCGTGTGTAATGGGCTTTACGAGAACAAATCTATCGATGAGTTATAGATAGAGTTGACACGTTGAACGTAGCTCGCATACGGCTCCACTTCCTCCACGTCCTGAAACAGAAAAAAAAAGAAAAAACGGAGGTGTGATGAGCTAAGCGTACGAATGTGCAAAGAAAGAGAAAGCTGCAGTGACACGGAGTGCAGAGACAACGAACCGGTGCAGATTTGGTGTCAGTGTCAGAGCGTTGGCCTCGTCTGTCGGAAAGCAACACAGAGGGAGAGAGAGTAGCTGAGTCACGCTGGCCGTCAGTCATTTTAACAGTTTTTTCGCTCAGCGAATAGAAAATTCTCACCTCATCTTGGTTAGTTTTGTTTGTGCAAAATACAAAGATGCTGCCAAAACCACAGAAATGACAATAGCAGCAGAGATGATCAGCCAAAGGAGAAAACCTGCGAAGAGAGCAAATGTTAACTAGTGTTCATCTTGTGCTTTAAACCAAACTTAATTACATCATGACATATATGGCATGCAGTAACAAATGTAGTGGCATGCATTCAGTCAAAGTCTGACCTTTGCTGGATTCTGGGATCAAATACTGAATTTCCTCTTCCCAGTATGGATGGCTGATGGCACATTTCAAGTGTTCTCTGTCCATTCCTTCAGTGAGTTCCAGGCTACTAACGACTGTAAAAAATCCACTGTACTCTGTTTCCTGATGGGATGAATTTCCTGACTGATTCCAGCTGATGCTGGCAGCAGGTCTTGCTCCTTCAGCCTTGCACACTGCCACTGTCGTGTTGCCTCTAGGCTCTGTCCAGGAAGATATTTTGGGAGGAACTAGACAAGGCAAAACAGGAGACAGTAAACTGGAAGGAAGGTCCAGAACAGGTCCAGTGAACAGAACGCAAGATCCATGTTTTGATCAGAACCTATTGAAGTATCTTTGGCCAGATACTGAACCCAGGACTTCCCCTGATGTGTCATTAGTGAATGGGTAAAGCTACTGGTGCCCCTATCACCAGTGGGTGAATGTGACTTGTGTGTAATTTACCATTTCATAAATTGTGAATAATTGTGTCTTGAATATCGAAACATTTCCCTGTATAGGTAAAACTAATTAGACATCAAAAGTCTGTAAACCATGATTATTAAATGGAAAAAAGTAGAATCTGAATAAGTCTACTTCATTTACTACATTTACATGGTTTTGAAAAAAGATTTGTCCTTGTTTTCTTACCTGTAGTGGCCACGGTGAATTCATGAAACTCTGCTCCTCCTCTGAAGGCCAACTCACAGCTGTAGACCCCTTCATCACTTTCTGAGAAGTCTGGAATATGCAGGTATGACTGGGCCCTGGATGTGTTGCGGAGCGATTTGCCGTCATTGCAGTCTTCTGAATTTTGACCATCGTTACTGAATGTTATCTTGCAGTGTTTTCCAATGTGGTTCAAGTTTATTTTCCAGATAACATATAATATCTCATTCCATGTCTTATTGCTGCATGTTAGATTAGCATCACTGCCCAAATTGAAAGTTGCATGTCTGAAAACTGAGACAAAAGGAAAAGAGCTGTATTATTTTTGTGTAGAATACTGACTGAATACTTCACATACTGTAGAAACAAATAGGCAGGTTGACATTTTCCCAGGAAATTAAAAAAAACATCAAAAGAGATAGTACTGATCAGGGCTGAGCAATTTTGTGTGGACCTTCTTGAGGATTTTGGGCAGACTTCTCATATGGAGTACAAGCTGAGGCTTGAACTCACTATCTCCAACAGCAAGAATCATCCGTTACCTCACTGAACTAATTAACAAGTGACAATAGCACATGTAGCTTCACAAACTGGCTAAGCCAATCATTTCAAACAAAAAACTCTGTTATTAAATTCAATAAGTGAAAAACTGATGTTTAAAATGCCTTTTTTTCCATACTCAAATTGTTAGTGAAAAACACTAAAATACAAAATGCTGTCAAAAAAACAATTTTTAAGATAAATTAATGAAATTTTCAGAACATCTGCCATGACTCCAAAGTGTATATATTTTTTAATATTGAAAATATAATTTTATTATGATGCACTGAAGGCTTTTTTGCTCATGAGAAGTCGGTAAGAAAAAAACAAAGAAAGAAGAAGAAGAAGAAGAAGAAGAAGAACATGCAGCAAAGTAATGGGGTCCTTGCAGCCTAGGCTGCCTGGGCCGTAATAACGCCACAGAAAATAATTTAACACTGTAACGTAAGATATAAAGCTTAAAACACAACCATGCAAAGAATCAGATGAACTATGTTCACTGACATCAAAGTATATAATGAAAGATAAAGAATTTGTCCTCTCAGGAATTATTTTAGCACATACACTACAATATATCACGTTAGTCATTAGTCAGTCATTAATCATCATGACTTAATTGGCAAATTATGATATTTCAAGGTTTATAAAAAAATGCAGCAAAGTTAACAACAGTCTTTGGATTTGTTGAATAAATCGTGTTTTCATCTGAGAAATCACTAGCAATAGATCTTGAATGTTTCAGAAGCACTTAACAAAACCATTGTTACTGAGCTTCACCTCTTTGAAATATATATATATATATTCCAAGGCATTCATCTTAATTCCTGGGCTCATTTCAATTAAAAATGCCAGAAATGGGAAATGAGTGATTTTGTGCCCAGTGATGGACCGGCAATCAGTCCACGGATTATTTTCTGCCATTATCTTTGCAATTAGTCTTTTTTTTGTTTTTTGATCATAACCAAAGCCGTACAAGGAAAAAAAAGTGGACTGCTTGTTTACCTGTGGGAGGACGGTTAGAAACATTCGGCCTGACAGAGGTGGTCTGACTAGGTCCTAAGAAAGATAGTGGTGGGTGCAAGGAAAAGGTTAGTACAACAGGACAATTTTCTCAGTTAGAGTAGCAGGTAGGGATTCATACAGAAATATTACATCAGTAGATTAAAAGTCAGTGTGGGGGGATATTAGCTACTTGCAATTTTGTGTGGTTAGCCATCATCCAAAGTGAGAGGCAAAGCGATTAAACCTGGTCGCGGACATGACCATGTGAAGCAGGCCAGCAACATGAACATGTTTCACACACGCTGAATATTGTTGAGTTTTTGAAGAAATGTATTGTATGTATGTGAATGTATGTGAATTTCTAATGTACTTGCTACTTGTCCTGATGAGAAAGAAACTTCTGACTGTGTAGTTTCAAGGAAAGAATCTGGAAATTCAGGGGGTACAAGCTGATGTTTACTCAGTAGTCACGGATGTTTCGCTACTGTGAAAGCACTATGCATGAGGTGGGATGGCAAAACCACTGAAGTGGAGGAAAAGATGCAGACTGTGCTGGCTGATCTGAAAATCTTTTTTTTCCACCGCAGTAACAGGTGACAGTGTATCTCAAGTTCATTCAGAAAACATGGGGCTTCGGTGTTGCAAGCCTCTGCAGCATCCCACCTCTATGCAGGTTTGTTCCACTTTCTGAGTCATACCATGACAATCACAGAGCTTCAACTGTTTAAAATCAATACACAACCTGTTATCATAAATTGTACACTGTTGTGTGTGCTCAATAATGGACTGGAGACTGTCCAAATTGTGTTCACTGCCTTTGTTCCTATATCAGCAGAGAAAGTAGATAAGATAGTACAGTTTTAGGATGGATGAAGTATGCTACCAAAGCTAATTTTTTTTTGTCGCCCTGTATATTTAAGGCAGAATATTCAAACCGCATAGTTATTACTGAGTACGTGTCTAAAAAATGTAGTATTAACATATACTTAGTATATACTTAGTATACTAAACTATATATTAGTATACTATACTTTGTCTACCTCTAAAACAATATCCTGTTGACAAGATGTGTCTTAAAATGGCAGAAAAAGGTCATTAAGCACTGAAAATCTCAGGCAGGTAGAATGTGTAAAGTTCATACCTGTGTCCCGACTCCATGCTTCAGACAAGAATGCTATAAATATGGCAGTAATCCACTTCATCTCCACCATCTTCACTTATCCGCAGGGTCCTCTGAAAACTACAGCGTCTCTCAAAACCACTGACAAAAACGTCAAGTCTAAGACAATCCTCAAGTCCTGATCACAGCCAAAAAAGACGATAAACTGAGTGAGTGGTTTTCTTGTCGAGCAAACTCACTTTCTCTTCTCATGGCCAAAAGGTTTTGTGCTTCTACTCAGGTTTGGAGTGAAGCAGGTTCTACCGCACATCCGGAAAAACTGAAAATCCTTCACAGCTCTCATGTTAGAATGACAAAAAACACGTGACTAACAAATCCCTCCCGTCTTCGTTGTACCAGTCCCCCAAACCCACTTGCCTTTTAAAAATCTGCCTTCCTCACCCTGCCTTTGACTCCCACACAGGATGGCTGCATAGTGATATTTCATGTCATACCAGCCGTTTCCTTTCCTGTGTCACATGATCATTCTCTTTCAAGACAGTAAGCACGAAAGCACCAAGTTAGAGTGCCCGAAGCACACACATCAGGCACATTCATACTTTCTTCTTATATCATTCATACATAAATTCCAGCATGGCTTTGACAGAAAGCCTTGCGCCTTGGAGTAAGCCTGGCTGAAACAAACACAAACACCTTACATAAATCCATCTTCACTCTAGGATATTGATATTGGTGAAACTGAGAGAAGTGTGCTGGTTTTACGCAGTGGATGTTGTTGAGTTGTACTGCAAACATGGACTGTCTTCTCTAATATTTACTATGTCCATTCAGAAACATTTTGCATACTCCGAGAACAGCAGTACAATTATATATAAACTATAGCCTCCAAATTTTCAACAAAAATATAGATTCAACACAGTTGAATCTATATTTTTCATACTCTCTGAGTGTGAAAACACAGGTTTTGTTAAAGTTGCATTTATTGCAAGTGTGTTGTATGCCACAAACAGGTCACAAAGAGAATGGTAGTATTAGCTGAGTGTGGATATAATTTCTGCTGGTGTTCTTGTTCCAATAGTTATGCGGGGGATGTTACTGTGTTCAGACAATGTGGGTGTACGTGCTGCAACTGCAGATCCAGTGCATTTGTGTTATATTTTTTTATGGGTTTCATTTTCAACACAGTAGTTGTGGTTTATGAATGTCTCACAATGAGATGTGTATAACTGCCCCACAGAAGCAGAGAGAGAAGATGAAGAGAAAAATGCACTCTATGTGACCATTTATTTTTTCACAGGGAAAAAACAAACAGTAGACCCATAACTTGTAGCAGTTGTGTGAAATCTGGTTGAGCCAATCAGTCACATTAGCAGTGACTAATGTGAGGAAGCAACATTTGCAAAAATCTGGGCCAAACATACAAGCATGTCATCTAGTCTACTATTAGACTGTGTTTAACCACCAGAGTTTCAGGTGACCATGAGCTGGCATAAAGGAACTAGCTTTGCAACTTTTCCACTGCATTGCAAAACCAATAAGCTGTACAGTGATGTTCTTGAGTTGTCTTCCTTAAATCTAAAATAAGCTCTAATACAAGCCAAGTTCTCTAACTTAGACCGAAACTGGTTCTCATTTAGGCATTTATAGATCTTGAAGGAGAGAAGGTTAAAAATGGTCCACAGCAATATGAGTATGTTTGAGCATGGACTGTTTCCCTTTGATAAGACCAGCTTCCTGTTGTGAAAATGAGACCTTCTGGCTACGCAAAAATATGTTTTCTGAAGTGGAAAAAACACTGCAGCTGTGAATGTATCATTTGAGGTGTGAAAATATCTTGCACAATATCTATGCACTCGCAGGGATATCCTTGCATTGGATCATTGGATATGTTAGCAGATGACAATAAAGAAACAAATAGTGACAACACATTTTTCACCATAGAAATGTAAAAAAAATGTTTCAATAAGGTTGTGTATATTAATTTTAAATGTAATGAACGTCCATTAACGTGAACAATTGAGCTTTCAATATTGCTCTAATACTGCAATAAAATAAGTATTTTATTTGTTTCCAAAAGGAAATTGTTTCTTTTGGTCACTTTATTCTCATCTATCGATCTTAGCAATTTTATTTAAAATTTACTGTATCAAAAGACTCACTATCACTTAGGGTTCAAATACAGCAGGGAGGGGAACAGACAGGAGAAAAAACAACCAATGAGGGCAGAGATTCAACAGGTGGATAACTGACTCATTCATCGAGTACAGGTGATTGACCTAGGTAATCAGAGACACGGACACAGAGTGGCAGGGGGAAAAAACAAGGTAACATAAGAAATGTCCAGAAGATGGGGCAAAAAGAATCTTGAGACCTGGGACTCTTCCAGGATTGGCGTGTGTCATGTGGTTGAAAGAGGCGATCTTTCCAACCAGTGGTTCATAACGACTGTATTTCATGTTATTTCTCTTTATAGGACCCACAAGCAGACAGCAGTGGGCTGCATGTGCAGTGAGCAGGAGACAGGGTGTGGTTGATTCATATCAGACTTGATGCAAATGAATTGATATGTTATGCAGATACGTATGCATGGTAAGAATTGCTCCTGCAGTTTCAAAAATTACCAATAGGAAGAGCTTCATAGCAGAAATTATACATTTTTGAACATATCTCAACTGTTTGTGCAAATAATAATAAATGTGCAAATAATTCAGAGGAAAATCTTTGTAGATTTTGCTAATGACAGACAGACCTCCAGATGCCATGCCATGCTAAAAGGTCTGACCTAAAAAGTACATATCGTACACGCTTCTATCTCCTGAACTGTTGGCCCTGCCATGTCACTTAATTTGTACAAAGGTCAGTTCACTATAATAATCAATCAATCTTTATTTATAGAGCACATTTCATGCATAAAGCAAACTCAGTGTGCTGTACAGTGGTTACTGCATTAAGGTTATGTGGAAAGATAAACACTCCTGCCTTATATGCCCTCACAACAGCTGAGGAACAACTCCCAAGAAAACCCAGCAAGGGGAAAACCTCAGGGTGACAGACAGAGGAGGGGATCCTCACCCGGGACCAGCAGGGGGGCACAAACAGAGCAGTTTGTAATTTGCAGAGTACACATTACAGACAGAGGACAGATAAACAGAGTAATTTAAAGCACAAAGATGGACAGGCATAGACAGACATGGCAGACGGACAGGTAGGTAGCAGGTACCACATTCAGGATGGGCAGGCATAAACAGACAGACAAAGGTAGCAGTTACAGCACATAGGTTACAAGTAACAACAAGACCGACAGGACAGATGGGCAAACGGAACAGTATATCACACATAGGTGTAACTCTGGGGACCACGGGGGTCCCATACAGTCAGGGCAACACAGAAAACATCACAGCATCATGACACTAATGATAAACAGTTGAAAAAACGTATGTTTTTAGCTGGGGGGCGGGGGGGGGGGGGGGGGGGGGGGGTGTAATATTAAGTCCTTGATGATAACGTCAAGAGTATGACCTTTGTTGTGCGTTGATCCAGGGACATGCTGAGAAAATTCAATAGACTCTTGTAGACTATTGAAATTTCTGGCATCTGGGTCTGTTTCCACATCAATATGGATATTGAAGTCACCAGATATGACAATGCAGTCGTACTTAATGGAGACCTCAGATAAGAGCTGAGGAAATTCTTCCATAAATCAATTTTTGGACTTTGGTGGACGATAAACAGTTATGAGCAAGATTTTACTGTGTAAATATGTAAGGTGTTCAAAAGACAGAAATTCACCAAGGGAGACTTTGTCAGATTAAATGGCAGCAATTCCATCACCTCTTCTCTTGCTTCTGGTAGTATGGATGAAGTTAAAGTTTGGAGGTGCAGCTTCAATAAGTGATCACGGAGCTGGTGAAGAATGGATATATGTCCTTCCAGTTCAGTGATGGTCTGGGACAGCTTGAGGCACCTGGGACATCCCGGTGAAGGGATGAGTGGCTCCATTTTGGGCGTGGAGCAGTAACCCGGAAGTCGAGTTTTGTTGTTAGCAGTTAGCTAACGGCTGTTAGCTGCCTAACGGCTGTAACAGGCTTGGTTTGCAGAGATCTATTCAGTCACACACGTTCTACTAACCAAATATCCATTGATACGAACACTGGGTAGGCTTACGAACGTAGTAGAACGTAGTCACTGCTGATAAGTGTTTATCTGGTAAGGTGTAGCTAGCTGCTTGTTAGCCGCTAGCTACGGGCTAGCAACAGGCTTCACGTGTTGGGTCTTACACCCTGTACTACGTTTAACTGTCCCACGCTCCGTTTATGCGAGCTCTGGGTAGGATTACGAACGTAGTCTGCACCCGAGAAAAGAGAATAACTAGAAAGAAAAAAAAGAAAAGAAAATAAGCACAAAATGTAGGTTTCTTTATGATTTGTTGTAAATCACGCAGTGCTTCAAGTTCAATGTAATTTTTGTGAGCTGACATGTCTATATTAAAGTCACCACAGACAATTGTTGGCACATCAGAAGGTATGTCTCTTAGGAGCTTTTCAATATATGTCGAGAACACGCTGCTGGCTATGGAGGGTGAACGGTACACGCCCAGCACAAGGGTGAAGGCCATGAATCTGTACCAATGGCATTTCCAATCCTTCAGTTTGATCTGTAGGAAGTTCTTTGTGTGTTGGGTGGTGGTCCTTCATGTACATTACAAATCCCTCCTCTGCCAGATTCACTCTGCCTGTCACAGAAGCCTGGAAGTGTTACAGCAGCATTTCTTATCCTCCTGGAAAGCCAGCTCTCTGTGAACACCAACACCTCACCTTTCATAAGTTCTGGGTTGTTCTGCACAACCTCCAGATGTTTCTTGATGGAGAGAATGTTCTGTGTGACTATTGTCAGCTCTATTGGCTGTGTTTTGCTTGTCAACAAAGGCATTGATGAAATGTACAGACTCGGCATGGTTGAGAAGCATTGTGTTACTTGCGTGTCACAGTAGACACGTTTGTCTTCAAATTCTTTCAGATAAAGCCCTGACAGGCTGCTGACCCTACTCGTGGCAACATATCCCAGTCCTGCAAGGAATGTGTTCTTCAAGGAAACAGTGAGGATACAAACAGATGGTAGAGTCATTCTTTGCGTCTTGTGCACAGTACAGCCCCACGCCAGTTTCAGTGGGTATTGGTGAACCTTCAGACCAAAACTGTTCAATATGTGGCTTTATTATGACCACATCACGACCAATACTGGGTGGGATTTGCAACCTGGTGCTCCTTCCAACTGCTCTCCACTCGTCTTTGAGTCCAGAGCAGGATTTGACTGAGATTTGACTGCAAATGTAGTGGCATGCATTCGGTCAAAGTCTGACCTTTGCTGGATTCTGGGATCAAATGCTGAATTTCCTCTTCCCAGTATGGATGGCTGATGGCACATTTCAAGTGTTCTCTGTCCATTCCTTCAGTGAGTTCCAACTGTACAGAGATTGATTCAGGTAGATTAAATCAATATTTCCCCATTGTAATGTGCATCACTTTTATGTTTTGGCATACATGATGCAACATCTCCATGTTGAAAGGGTTGACCTGAAATAAGACAATTGTATGTAATTTACAATGCATGTGGAAAAACCTCATACATTTTATGCACGTTTTTTTTGTCTTGGCTTCTGCACTGCCAGCTGTGAGCTGCATGCGCGGTGAGCAGAAGCCAGGGTGTGAAATCGGGTACATCCTCTGTTCCACTAGTCCACTCTCTCTCTCGTTCCATTCGTCTTTGAGTCCAGAGCAGGATTTGACTGAGAGGCTTCCACCTCTTATGAGAAATCTACTGTCCTCATATCTCTTCAGTATCTTTGCCACAGTATCTTTCTCACATGAACCTCCGTGTGTAATGGACTTTACGAGAACAAATCTATCAATGAGTTACAGAGTTGACATGTTCAACGTGGGTCACATATAGCTCCACTTCCTCTATCTCCTGAAACAGACAGAAAGTAACAGAAAGAAAAGAATGGAGGAATGCAATGTGACGAAATAAACGTACGAATGTGCAAAGAAAGAGAAAGCTGCAGTGACACAGAGTGCAGAGACAACGAACCGGTGCAGATTTGGTGTCAGTGTCAGAGCGCTGGCTTCGTCTGTTGGAAAGCAACACAGAGGGAGAGAGAGTAGCTGAGTCACGCTGGCCGTCAGTCATTTTAACAGTTTTTTTGTTCAGAGAATAGAAAATTCTCACCTCATCTTGGTTAGTTTTGTTCGTACAAAATACAAAGATGCTGCCAAAACCACAGAAATGACAATAGCTCGGATGATCAGCCAAGGGAAAGAACCTGCAGCAAAAGCAAAAGTGTTCATCTTGTGCTTTAAACCAAACTTAAGAAATTCTTACATCATGACATATATGACTTGCAGCAACAAATGTAGTGGCATGCATTCGGTCGAATTCTGACCTTTGCTGGATTCTGGGATCAAATACTGAATTTCCTCTTCCCAGTATGGATGGCTGATGGCACATTTCAAGTGTTCTCTGTCCATTCCTTCAGTGAGTTCCAGGCTACTAACGACTGTAAAAAATCCACCGTACTCTGTTTCCTGATGGGATGAATTTCCTGACTGATTCCAGCTGATGCTGGCAGCGGGTCTTGCTCCTTCAGCCTTGCACACCGCCATCATCATGTTACCTCTAGGCTCTGTCCAGGAAGATATTTTGGGAGGAACTAGACAAGACAAAACAGGAGACAGTAAACTGGAAGGAAGGTCCAGAACAGGACCAGAACAGGTCCAGTGAACAGAACGCAAAATCCATGTTTTGATCAGAACCTATTGAAGTATCTTTGGCCAGATACTGAACCCAGGACTTCCCCTGATGTGTCATTAGTGAATGGGTAAAGCTACTGGTGCCCCTATCACCAGTGGGTGAATGTGACTTGTGTGTAATTTACCATTTCATAAATTGTGAATAATTGTGTCTTGAATATCGAAACATTTCCCTGTATAGGTAAAACTAATTAGACATCAAAAGTCTGTAAACCATGATTATTAAATGGAAAAAAGTAGAATCTGAATAAGTCTACCTCATTTACTACATTTACATGGTTTTGAAAAAAGATTTGTCCTTGTTTTCTTACCTGTAGTGGCCACGGTGAATTCATGAAACTCTGCTCCTCCTCTGAAGGCCAACTCACAGCTGTAGACCCCTTCATCACTTTCTGAGAAGTCTGGAATATGCAGGTATGACTGGGCCCTGCATGTGTTGCGGAGCGATTTGCCGTCATTGCAGTCTTCTGAATTTTGACCATCGTTACTGAATGTTATCTTGCAGTGTTTTCCAATGTGGTTCAAGTTTATTTTCCAGATAACATATAATATCTCATTCCATGTCTTATTGCTGCATGTTAGATTAGCATCACTGCCCAAATTGAAAGTTGCATGTCTGAAAACTGAGACAAAAGGAAAAGAGCTGTATTATTTTTGTGTACAATATTGACTTAATACTTACTTCACTTCAGTGTCATACTGTAGAAACAAATAGGCAGGTTGACATTTAGGAAATTTAAAAATAATTTTAAAAAAACAGATTGAAAGATAGCAATGATCAGAGCTGAACAATTTTAGGCAAAAATAAAGTTGAGACTGTAGCACATATGGATGATTTGTTCTCAAATTTCAATGTTTTGATATTTAGAGGCCTGCTGCGGTGTCATTATAACTGATGTTTTAAAAATGTTTGATTCATCAAAACTCTGTCTAGTCTGAAGCTGGAGATAGATTAACCAAAGTTTTTGAAAGAAAATTGCCTGTTGACCTGTATTTGCAGCTGAGGCAATTTGGCATGGGACTGGACATTTTTGCAGAGTTGGGTCATTTTTCATTCATTAGAAGTAGATAAGTACAGAGCCCCAGACATGACATTGGGGGAAAAATTATATAACGTGTGCACAAAATACTATTTCGTTCCCACAAAGTACTATTACATTAAGTGCTCTTACATCAGTTCACTAGACATTCGGACACTGCTTAAATGGCGTCCACCCGATTAAGGGCTCTATATATAATAGTAAAAGATGAGGCTGTAAATGTTGACAGGATGCTCTCAGCTGCAGACATAGGTAATTACTCATCTTTGTATTGCATATTTTTAATTCATGGACGTTTCATATATCAAACATTTTTTAAAGGACAGAAAAGCCCCTCAAAAGTTTCACAACACAGTGACATTTTAGCAGTTCACATGCATCCTCTAAGCGCATGCGTGTCATCTCGCAGCGCTTTCTCCCAAACGCAGATTGGTTCATAATCCTTTGTTGGCTGATGGGAGTGACTACTGCGCAAGATATAAGGGGTCCTTGATGCGGAAGCAAATTGACAGAGCACAGTTTAATGACACTGACTGCCATGATGTGTCGGTGCAGTCTCTCAAGATGTGACTGGCAATAGATATTGAATATTTCATAAACACTCAACAAAAAATGCATAAAAATAGTTACTGAACCTCTTCTCTTTAAAATATATATGTTCCAGCATTTTTCTAAATTCCTTGGCTCATTTCAATTACAAACTCCAGAAACAGGAAATGAATGATTTTGTCCCCAGTGACAGACTGGGTGATAGACTTTTCTGCTCGTGTCTTTGCAATTAGTCTTTTTTTGGGGTTTTCAACATAACTAAAGCCATACAAAGAAAAAAAGTGAACTGCTTGTTTACCTGTGGGAGGACGGTTAGAAACATTCGGCCTGACAGAGGTGGTCTGACTAGTTCCTAAGAAAGATAGTGGTGGGTGCAAGGAAAAGGTTACAGGACAATTTTCTCAGTTAGAGTAGCAGGTAGGGATTCATACAGCAGATGCACATTATGCACCGAAAATTTCATGCAGGTAGAATGTTGTAAAGTTCATACCTGTGTCCCGACTCCATGCTTCAGACAAGAATACTATAAATATGGCAGTAATCCACTTCATCTCCACCATCTTCACTTATCCGCAGGTTCCTCTGAAAGCATCTCTCGAAACCACTGACAAAAACGTCAAGTCTAAGACAATCCTCAAGTCCTGATCACAGCCAAAAAAGACGATAAACTGAGTGGCCAAAAGGTTTTGTGCTTCTACTCAGGTTTGGAGTGAAGCAGGTTCTACCGCACATCCGGAAAAACTGAAAATCCTTCACAGCTCTCATGTTAGAATGACAAAAAACACGTGACTAACAAATCCCTCCCGTCTTCGTTTCTCATACTCCAGAGAACAGCAGTACAATTATATATAAACTATAGCCTCCAAATTTGTCACACAGTTGAATCTATATTTTTCATACTCTCTGAGTGTGAAAACACAGATGTTGTTAAAGTTGCATTTATTGCAAGTGTGTTGTATTGGCATACAACAGGTCACAAAGAGAATTGGAATGACTGTGTGACAAATTAGTGTGGATATAATTTCTGGTGGTGTTCTTGTTCCAATAGTTATGCAGGGGATGTTACTGTGTTCAGATAATGTGGGTGTACGTGCTGCAACTGCAGATCGAGTCATGTTTCATGTTTTACTCAGTGTTTATGGTTTATGAATGTCTCACAATGAGATGTGTATAACTGCCCCACAGAAGCAGAGAGAGCAAATGAAGAGTAAAAGCCTTATTTTGAGTGCACTCTGACTGTTAGTTTTTTACAAAAAATAAAAAAATAAACAGTAGACTCATAACTTGTAGCAGTTGTGTGAAATCCGGTTGAGCCATTCAGTCACATTAGCGGTGACTTTTCCACTGCATTGCGAAACCAATAAGCGGTACAGTGATGTTCTTGACTTGTCTTCCTCAGTTCTAAAATAAGCTCTGATACAAGCCAAGTTCTCTAACTTAGACTGAAACTGGTTCTCATTTAGGCATTTGTATATCTATAAGGAGAGAAGGTTAAAAATGGTCCACAACTATGTGAGTATGTTGTATGAGAATGAGCTTATTCCCTTTGATAAGACCAGCTGTTGTGAAAATTAGGCCTTCTGGCTATGCAAAAAGATGTTTTCTGAAGTGGAAAAAACAACGCAGCTGTGTGCAAATGTATAATTTGAAGTGTGAAAATATCCTATAAATTGCTAAAATGTACATTTGCACTCATGCATGCATACATACATACATACATACATACATACATACATACATACATACATACATACATACATACATACATACATACATACATACATCTAGATAGATAGATAGATAGATAGATAGATAGATAGATAGATAGATAGATAGATAGATAGATAGATAGATAGATAGATAGATAGATAGATAGATAGATAGATAGATAGATAGATAGATAGATAGATAGATAGATAGATTATTTGATTCTAAACTACTTTGACATTTAGCGTGTTTCGTTTTTAGCCACAGATGATTTATATATATATGTATAATGTAATGGAGCCTGAGGTGCTCCGCCATTGTCCTTGAGATAGCCGTCCCTCCTACTGCGTGACGCACAGTTTACTGTTACCGTGGTAACCGTGGTAACAGTCACTTCCCAGAGTGTCGTTGTTATGTCCGAGTTCATTTTACAAAATTAAGCATACAAAATGAGCATATCGGTCACCCGCACGATTTCCAAAAGAAGCGAAGCTGACAAGGTTTCCAGGCGGGAACGTGTCTACGACCAGTTGTATGGTGAGTGAGCTCACGCACGGTCCTGACTGGAGTAATGGTGGCCGCCAGGTAAACCAGGTCAATCCCAACTGGTTTGTGTTTAGACCCTGTTTACACCGTGTCCTCGGAGGTGGACCATGCCAGGGCCTGCTTCAAGGGCTACGCATCCCGGCTGGTAAGCGTCACGTCTCTCTCATTCAGATATATGAGCTCCACCTCGTCAGACACGAATTCGGTTATAAATACAAGACTGCAAAGTAGCATAGTTTTGTCTCGTCGTGTGCATGTGAGGTTAGTCACCCTGGTGTTACCAGTTAAAAATAATTTGACCATCTCAGATGATTATATATCTTTACTAAAACGTATTTTGTTATCATGTGTTTTGTTTTTTGTTTTGTTTGTTTGTTTGTTTGTTCAAAACAAAACAGTTTTTTGTCCTTTAAAGTTTCCGATTTGTATGTATGTATCTGTGATAGTCAACATATTAATATTATATTAGTATAAATACCTCCAAGTCACTGAGACCAATAGGTCATAAATACCAAAGAGAAGTTCAAAATGGAATTAAAATCGATAAAAATATAAAACATGACATTAAGTGATAATTTGTGGATTATTTTATATTTTCAGTTATATAAAATGGTTTGGTCTTTTTTATACAGGAATCCTGTGAGTGCATACAAGTCAGAACGTTAGGACAGTTAAATAAACTGCAGTTTGTAAACTGGTCAGATTTGACTAGTTGAAACCCAATAGGCAGCTTAAAAATAGGTTTGGAAACGTTTGGGGGATTTTGTTCGTAAGGAAGATGAGTGATTATGAAAGCCCACACGTTTCTCTCGCCTCTACCAGCGGGCAGTGCCTGTGTTCGAGTCTATGTTCAGTGACGTGCCCCACTACCCTCGCTGCACTGTTCAGCTGGACCCTGTGGATCCAGTACCGGTATCTGTTGACCGTCGCTGGCAAGGCCAGAGGGAGCAGCGCACTGAGGCGCTGCAGCGGCTGGCTGGGTATCACAGACAGCCACCTCTTTGATCTACACCTCGTCCCATGGCAATTTTCTAAATTCTTGACTTCTTCTCGACAGAGTTGTTCCAAAACCCGGAAGGGAGGAAAGTCAGGCAACCGGAGCCCATCGCTGGAAATATTTTCACCGGTTTGATTCAGCCAGCCTTCACTTAACATTTGACTGTGGTGGAATACAATCAGTCTCACTCCCTTGTACTTCAGTCTGAAAAACTCCCCAGATTCATTGAAAATCAGTCTGATGGTGTTTTGCTGTTTTTTGCAGCCCCCTGATTCCCTTTGGACAGCAGCTTCCCCCAGATGTGATCTTTGATTGTCCAGAGTAGGTTTAACATACTTATCACACTGTCTTCACCGTTGTGCCATCGTTGCTGGTAGAGCGTAAATCCTGGAATTGTGTCCTCAGCAAACACTTAACATTCACGAAGGAAAGCGATGCTGAGAAACAGCCAACCCACATCACTGTGGGCGTCCAGACAGTCTACAGGGAGAGTGAAACACAGACAGACCCGTACACCCCTGAGTATGTGGCGCAACCAGGGACAACGCCCAATGAGCTCCTGCAACTGTCTTTTTTGACCTGGGGTACATAATCAGCTGTGTAAATCGACAAAGTTAAAAAGACACATTGTGTCGTACCAGTGACTAAAGCCTTCTAATTTCCACTCAATCCGTTTCTGATGGGTCCCCCTCAGGTCACGGTCTGCCTGCGGGCCTGGAGGAAGTGGAAATGATTGAGCGGATGCGAGCCAAGCGAGCCTTGGAGGCCAAGCTCCCTCCACTGGACGACCTGAGTCAGCTGGACAAAAGGAGACGCATGATGGAGCTAATAGAGATTCAAGAGTGGGCTTTCAGAGAGGAAAAAATCCAAAAGTGAGTGGTGCGGCATCTCAGTACGTGAAGAAAGAGCTGAGGATAGACACTGGCCTCAGAGCAGCTACGCTGTATGTTGTTTATATTCAGTTCCTCTCAGATCTACAAAGCTGTTTGCACAGTTTGCTGTTCACTTTTTTTCTGCTTTGGTTTTCTGCTGGCTGCAGCAGTTTTCTCTGTCACCACTTCATCAGTTTCATTTGCTGTGCTCGCAGTGCCCGCTTAGTGGTCATAGCTTGTTTGCACTGCCCCCAAGTGGAGAATGAACGACACACCTGGTGATTCAGCTGTGAGGGCCTGTGGATATATTGTATGTGCAGAAAATCTTTCTCTTGAAAGGGCAGGCCCTCTGTTCAAAACCAAAGTCACATTAGCTACAGTATTACGTAAACATGGACTTTATGGCTTATCAGATAATTTCATTGGAGTCTCGGACCTCCCCTCACTTTGCTAAACCTGCCTTATAGCAGTTGTCCGTGTTTCTGTGGGTGGTGTTCAGGTTGCAAGACGCTCGTCTCACCGTGCTGAAAGATCTCCTGCTGCAGAGAGACGAGGTCCAGAAAGAGGTCACGAGCGACCGACTTAACCAGGTATATCTGAGCCGCCAAAAGGACAAGGATACCAAGCTGCACAAGATTCACAGGGACTACATGAGGGGTAAGGCACCAATGCTTCTGCTCCTCCAGATCATTCTCATCACAAATGTGTTATTCGAAGATTTGTTTCATTGCTGTGTGTCTGCCTTTTTCGCTGTTGTGTGTAGCACTGAGAAAACTGGAGGCTAGGAGCAGAAACGTGGAGGGGAAGCTGGTGCGGCGTGACATTGTCAAAGACGCTACAGGTCTGAGCCGCAGAGGCCCGTTCACCTACAAGGACACCCGCAGAGACGAGTTGAGAAGCCACTACTTGGACACATACGAAGGTCTGAAACTAGACGCCTCTGGGCAGACTGAATACAGATTGAATTTCGCCGACAGAATCTCTCTACTGTTGAGGTAATTGTGAACGTTTTCTCAACCAAAGGCTTGTTGAAGCTAGAGGCAGGACTCAAGGCACAAGAGAAAAGGCCCAAAGCCAAGACCACCAAAAGTGTGACCAAGCCCCCTGTGAGCAGACCAGAAGAACTGATTGAGAGATACAGGGTAAGGCAGGAGGGAGTATTCATTAAACATACAGCCTATGTTCTAGATACTCATGGATTATGAACTGCGGCTCCACAGAACATGGTCCGGGAGGAGAAACATCAAGTGGCAATGGATTTGTTACGTTTATTGACCAAGAAGGAGAAACCTGTTCCTCGCCTGTTTACTCCCAGAGTGGAGGAGCCAACTGAGGTTGGTTAATGTCTCTGAACTCAAGCTCACGCTGGCCTAATACGGCCTTAGATGCAATTTGTGATTGAATATGTAATTAGTATGTGTGTCCTGCATTAGGGGGATGAAGAAAAAGAGCTTGCAGACATCTATATGCAGAAACTGCTGAGAGGAAGGAGCACCATGTATGAGGTCTGAACACATTCACCTATGTGTGTGTGTGTGTGTGTGTGTGTGTGTGTGTGTGTGTGTGTGTGTGTGTGTGTGTGTGTGTGCGCCCATCTCAACCAATGTGTGTACAGAAATAGTAATGGAGGCTGGTCCTCTCTTTTAATTCGTTCCCATGTTGTTGCGCAGATGTTTAAGGCCAAGGAGAATCGCATGGAGCTCATCGAGGAACTGAGGACCGTCCACGCCCTGCAGAGCCAGGAGCAGGAGCTACACAGAGCAGACAGAGAGCTCGTGTTGACCCTGAAAAAGCAAAGAGACGAGGAAATGCACAAGGTGGCACAGACAGACGTGTTTGCATACATACACTGACCGAGCTGCAGTCGGTCTGATTCTACCCCTCCTTTCCTTCCCGCCCAGGCTGCTCAGGACGAGGCGTCTCAGGCCAGAGTGGTAGGCGCAGAGCTCGAGCACCTGTTCGACACCTTGTCCAAGGAGCTGATTCACCTGCAGGAGGAGCGCAGGATCCACGCCTTCACCCTACTGGCTGAGAGAGACCGTCGGCGGAGAGAGGCCGAGGAGAGCGGCAGGCGACAGATGGAAGATCGGCGACGCAGAGAAGACGACGAGCTCTTCAGACAAGTGTGTACTTTTCTACGCTCTGAGCCACGGGTTTGCAAGCGAGATTGTAATGCACGAATGATAATGTGCCCCTGCGTCCTTAACACTGGCTCACAGGTGGTGGAGGTTCACCAGGAAACTGTGGACTTGTACCTGGAGGACATCATCCTGGAGACAATGGATCAGACGTCTGACCAGCAGGCCAGGGAGGAGATCCACAGGCAGGCAAAGGAGGTCAACGACATCGCCTATGCCCTGGAGGAGAGGTAACAGATACGGCAGCAGTATGCAGAGATTTAGTCTCCAGACTGCCAAAAAGTAATTTGTGTACGTGTGTGTGTTTGTTTGTGTGTGTGAACAGCCGCAACAACCTTCAGTCAGAGGAGATTGTGTCGGAGCTGGTGTACGGCTTCCTCATCCCAGAGGTGGAGAAGATCAGTGTAGGACAAAAAGGTTTGGGAACTGTTTATGTTTTATGACTGTAACTGTAGCAATTAGAACAACACAAAAATGCACAACACAGTAAAAGTAAAAGGCATCTCTTAACACAACTAAAGCAAAAACATCAAATAAATGATGCATTAAAGGCTGATGCTTTTGATTTTTTTTCCCCCTCCCAGTGCACCAGAGGCAGCAGAGACACTTGCAGGTTGCTCAGAGTAAAATCCAGGAGGCTGCAGAGCTTGGTGGGATCCTGTCCAGGACTCTGGAGGCTTCACAGTCGGCCCGTCCCTCTGCAGGAGCGTCTGACTCTGATCATGCCCCAAGTGGAGCAGGAGCAGGAAGCAGCACAGCTCCATAGTCCAACTGAACAGAGGCCGAAAAATATGTGTGCCGATGAGAAAAAGTCCTTTGATGATAGGATTGCATTTGTCAAATGTGAAAAACATAATTTAATTAAATGGCCCGAAGGTTATAAAATTGAATCTCTGTATTTGCTTGACGAGAGCAGGGCAGGCACTGTGGTGCCAAACCACTAACCATCATTAAACTCCATCACAGTCAGCACTGAACACGATTAATACGATTGTATTGTTTGATTTGAAAAAAAAAAAAAACATGGGGAAGGTTCAAAACCATCATAACATACCTATACATGAATGAATTTAGAAGTTTGAAAAGTTTGCTAAAAATGGGTGAATATGATTAGACCAGAATGTGACGTAAAACACAAGTGTAACACAAACCCAGTGCTGGCCAAAGTTTTTATTGGGCCCGAAGCAGAATTTATTTTAACTGTCACCCCCAGTTTGGAGGAAAATTGCTAAATGGTGGGTGAGACAGCCGATTAACTTAAAACGTATTTATGGTTGCTAGATAAGCATGAAAGGGCACGTGCATTCGGACAGAAATGGGCCATAATATTCCCACATTAGTGGGAATATAGTGTTAGTTATAAGTTTCTATGTTCTTCTTCTATAGTCTATGCTTCTATGCACCAGAAAACAGGGATACATACTCCAGCTAGCCCAGGTCACCTCTAAAAGAAACTTAAATACAGTATGTACTACCCAGCACTAAGGTACTGGGAATGACTGATTGAGAAACATTTATGTTGGATATTCGTAGAAGAATAACTACAAAGAACAAGATCTTCGGTTGAGTAAAATGTAATCTTTACTTGCAGCAAGGGGAACTGACAAGAGTACAGGATTCACTGTGACCTCCAGCCCAGTCCGGAGAAGGCAACACTAGATTTAACAATAGGATTAATTCAGTGTTATGGTTTCAGTTTCACCACAAGACTTTTACTGTGTAAAACGTGAGAACTCACTGCAGTGTGTAGCACCTTTTCCCCAGTGCTTTGGCTCCTCCCAGCGCAGATACAGTGCTGTGTGTGTTTGATAGACGCCTCCCAGACAGAGGTGTGTTCATCTACAGGGAGCCCGGTCTGAGACCGGAGCAACAGGAAGAGCTCACACCTCTGCTCCCCACCTGTGGACTGTTCCCTGGATGGAAAAACCCACAGAGTGAACAGCTGTGCAGACAGCTGCGGGGAGGTGAATGATCCCGGGCGCTGTTTGATTGGCCTTTGATCGGGTTAGAAAGAGGTGAGAGGGAAGGAGAGGAAGCATTTCTCTTGTTGTGGATACAAACGCTGGATCTCCAAGCTGCCAGTGGACATATGTTTGCTGCATGTAAGTGAAGCCAAAGACGCAGAATGCACCAACTGTGTCCAACACACTGAGGGTATGAATCAGACATTATGACAGTGATTTCAAAATGTCATGAATGGCCTGCGGTAGAGGTGAGGTGATTGTTGTATGCACTGAAACAAAAACATTGCTGCAGCCGATACCTCTGATCTGTCTGTGTTAAGTTGCAACGCAAAGCTTTACCTGCTCAAAGATGTATAACAGGATTATAGTTGTACTAAATGATCAGACAACTACGTCCTTTAAGCCATTTGTCATTTTCCTATGTGATCACACTGCTGGATAAAAGCCTGGAAGGACACCAGCCAGTGTGAGGAGCAATTAAAGAAGTGCTCTTGGAACTAATAAGGAGTCTTGTTACAAGCTTTGCACCGTTCACTGCATTGCAATCAGGATTAAAAGTACGAGTTGTATTAGATTTGAACGACTCCACTGAGCATTCATGCAGCAGGCTCATGTTTCAGGAGCTTTATTCACACGTTTGATAGGATGACGTGATTCAGCTTTGGAATTTGTCTTACTTTTGGCAGCAACAGCGTCACAGATCACATGTCTTCTGTGAAGTGTTTGTGAAAACACTGTGGCCCCTGACCCAAACAGCGACGCTCCTGGAAAGAATAATTTTGGTCTTTCTTCTTATCGTTTTCACCCAGTCAAACGGGTCCAAGCCAATGCAGGTAGGTTCAGCAGGACAGCTGTTCTCGCCAGCTATGAACTCCTCAAGGAGGGTCTAAAGATGTTCTCAAAAGATGAAATCTTGCTAGTGTGTGCTTGGTCTGCCCCAAGGTCTCCTCCGATTCCCAGAACACCTCCCCATGGAAGTTCCTAGCAGGTATCCAGCTTATCTCCAAGGCTGAGCCTGACCCTGCTGAGAAAACCCACTGCAGCTGCATCCATATAATCTTGCTCATGACCAATCTGTCGGTGAGAGTTGATATGAACTCTTCCCTTCCTCTTGAATGTTTGTTCATCATCTCAGCGGTCCCTTCCAGAAACAATGAGTAGCGAGGCCTCTGAGGTGCAGAGCATCCAGGAAGCCCTGAGACGGCAAAGCGAGGAGGATGGCGAAGGGATGGCGACTGAGGACGAGGAGCCTCAGGCCTGCGCCGTGTGTGGAGATCTGGCCAGAGGCTACCACTTCAATGCTCTGACATGCGAGGGCTGCAAGGGCTTCTTCAGGTGAGCTGTCTTCTGTTTCCTCCACCTTGATCCTGTGTGTCAGAGCCAGGACGCAGCTGAGAACTAAGAGCACAGTGCTAATCTTCTATGCTTCAGCTCCCCATAGAGATTTCAATACAATAACCAAGCAGAGCATTATAAACTGGTTTGGGGTATGTTTAAGATGGTACAACTTTACATTTAAGTCAGATTTAGTTAAAACCATTCATCCTGGTCCAATCAGCATTCATTTATTTTTCTTACCCACTTTACACCCATGGACGTCAAGGACTTTGGCTCCAGTCTTTCAAATGGGCTGAGAAGCAGGAAATAGATCCTAGATAGGGTGCCAGACCGTCACAGGACATACATATAATTCACTCACACATACAGGGGCAACTTTCATTCTCCATTTGGCCAAACACTGCATGATTGTGTACTACGAGAGGAAATCTGAGGACCCTGATTGAACCCATGCAGACATGCTCTGCTTGTCCTATCAACAGCTATTTATCATTGACTTGGCCGTTGATCCATTTTTGATTTTTTTTTTCTTTTTCACAGATAACATTCACCTAATTTCCTCTGGTATTTAAATGATTGTTTTAGGGCAAAATCAGCAATCACTTGATGCATCTTAATAATAGCTTTCAGCTACAGAGGAAATCCTGTCCAGCTACATGCACAACTCACAACATGTCACCATGCACTTTTAAACTGAATTAAAAGTTCCTGCTGACACTTTAAATGTTGATATATTAGTCTTTCAATCTCTGTAAGCGTAGTCTTCAAGTTTCATTTGTTTTGAGACCACACAGGGCCGAGCCAAAATCAAGCAGACAGATGCATAGCTGCCACTGTGCAGCCAGATGATGAGGCTCCAGCTGCTAATTTGTTTACACCAGGGTTTTTGTTTGGAGCTTTTATCAAGTGGAAAATAAGTGCTGCAGCTCCTGTCAGCCTCTGAGAGTAAATTTGGGGCCTGTAAGGTGAAAATAATGAGGATAAAAAAAGTCTGTCAGATATAGTTTATCACTACATCCTCCACCTGACCTGTGTAACAAAGGGTATCATTATCACACATCCACAGTTTCTGTGATTTATTCACAGAATAACTTAACATGCAACTTAAAATAGATTTTGTATGAGTAATTGCAGTCAGTTTGGATTGCACAGGACAAGACATACTAATTCCTACTGAGTCATTTGTGATGACGAGTCAATACTTTAGTACAGGTATGTGTTTACACGTTTCAGACTCATTTGTTTTCTGGCACTAAGCGGATGTTTTAATGAATTCAGACGAGCCATAAAGAGGTCAAAGCAGCCCCGCTGTCTGTTCCTGAATAAATGCAGTATCACCAAAAACAACCGACGGTCCTGTCCGGCCTGCCGCTTCCGCAAATGCCAGGCCATCGGCATGCGCAAAGAGAGTATGTAACAACACCCAGACACAACTACTTCTTCCTAGAGAGCAACCTTGGTAGTTTTGACTATCTATGGTAACTGTGGATGTAAATATGGATCTATGATCTCTTTTTGAACACAACCTGGCATTAGCCGTGAATTAAAAACGTGCTACACATGAAGGACTTTTTTTTGTATCCTTGTAGTGGTCATGTCTGAGCAGGAAGTGAAAGAGAGGAGGATCCGCATCAGGAAGAAAAAAATGCAGCGCGCTCCAGTTCAGCTTTCATCCCAGCAGGAGCTGGCCGTCCAGGAGCTGCTCAGCGGCCACCGCCACACCTTCGACGCGGCGTTTTACCACTTCAGTGGCTTCAGGGTGTGTGAATGGCTGTGCGCATGTTTGAAGTGTCAATAATTAAACTTATCCGAGTCGAATGTGCTCTTTTTTCAGCCCATCGACAGACTAATCCACCCCGTAAATGAGTCAGATCAGTCTGCAAGCAAGCCTGTGTGCACCTGCTCCTCCTCCTCCTGCTGCTCCACATCTTCCTCTACCTCCTCCTCCTCCTCCCGTCTCTGTGACTCCTTTCAAAAGCAGCAGAGCCAGGAGGGCGAACATGTCGGAAAAAGCAGTGTTTTCACTGCTCTGCCACACATGGCTGACCTCACAACTTACATGATCCAGGACATCATTAGTTTCTCCAAAAGTCTTCAGGGCTTCCGGTAAATGTTTATCACAGTTCAAACATGGTTCACTGGGTTTTCATGGCTTTCATGTCCCACTGGGAGAACTTATTCACCATTAAGTGTGTGTCATGTCGGTCTCTTACAGGTCTTTAATCATAGAAGACCAAATAGCTCTGTTGAAGGGAGCCACGTTTGAAGTCATGCAAATCCGCTTCAACATGGTGTTCAATGCAGAAAAAGGGACTTGGGAATGTGGCCACATTACATACTGCATGGATGATGCAGTACGAGGTGAGACTACAGTATTACAGACCAAAGCCTTCGTCTATAAATATATATCTGGGAGGCAGGCTCAGCCTTTTACACCATATGTTGTGAAAGTGAAGACTGATAGAAGAGCCATGTTATGGCTTTACACCACATCACCTTCTTGGTTATTTGTTGAAAACCTACTAGCCTTGACATAAGACTCCCTGTATTGTCTTTATCTGAGTTACAGTTTAGTCATATGAACCATGCCTTGATTAAATGTTTGGTGCTGGTAAACAGTTGCCTATTAACCAGTGCAGCCACACCAAACAACACCCTGAGGTGTGTTATTGTGTTATTGGCCACCCAGTGAATGTAATGTCATTCTCACTGCCAATTTGACCCTGTTTTTAACCTCCACCGGCTCTGGAGGAGAATGTCTGGCTCATTAACAGTTTGTTGCTTACAGTGCCTGTCATCTTTTTGCAGCCAAACAGGCCCCTTACAGTGAGTGGGTTTATCACAGGTCTCCTTTTTTTTCGTTTTTGATAAAAATAGCCTGTTGGTGGGAATGACACTGATGTGAGGCTGATTCAAACAGTAAAGCTGGGGGTTGTGAATCTGCATTAATGGGGATGAAAAAGCTGGTTGATATGACTCAAAGAAACCTCCTTCACATACAAGTATTGATTTGATTCATTGCTATTCAGAAGTAAATAATACAACCTCCTTAAGGAGCAGTTAAATCATATAAAGGCAGAAGTTTCACTGGGTGAATGCTGTAATCAAGTCTTCAGAAGTGTATTTCATACAAAATGCATTTACTGATACCTGTAGTCAAACCTGCAGGAAATGAAAGTGTTGGCTGATGGTGAGACAACATACGTACACAATGAGGTACATATGCTAAAAGTCAGCACAACAAAGGTACAGTATGTACTGCATGTAAATGTATGTTAGGAATCTAGGTTATAGTTGACATCGTATGGAAAAAATCAAAAGAAAAACAGTGTCAGGCATAACCTATGAATTACAGTAAGAGTACATTTTTGTACACCAAAGATCTAGCACCTGTAATTAATGCATAAAGTTGAAGGGTATTAAAATGAACATAAACCTGCTCTGGGCATGGCTGAGGTCCACTGTGTTTACCTGTGAGGATCAGATATGTAACTGCACAGGTACATCTAATCTCATATTCTCAAGAGTCTGACATCTGGACGCTCGCTCAACAATGCTGTCAAACAGGTGTTGTCTGTTCCTTTCCATGACATCACATTTAGCGTTGTAGACACACCAGCTCTGTACGCTTCACATACTGCCAACATTCTTGTTCATGCTATGCTGGAGAGAATTAATATGAGGACACTTCAGGCAAAGTGCAAGGGAAATCAAGCTGCATCTTAGTTCGGCAGCATAATGAAGCATAATGAAATGCTGCATCTCTGAAAAGTGATGACTGTGTGGGAATTGAGGGGAAACCTCAAGGGTTAGAAAAAGGGAGAAAGGAGCACAAAAGGAAAACGTAGTTTCTGAAATGAACTTTTGAGGTGGCTCCAAAAGTGAATTTGTCCCCGTAGACTGGACAACTTTACTGCAGAAAATGATGAAGACTCTATATCTAATGTCCCTATCAAGGAATGAATGATGATTTATATGATGGCTAGAATTAAACTTCAAGTAAAACTTCAAGACTTGAAATTTTAAGTTTAATCATTTTTGAGAAATTACAATTCTTTTAAGTTAAAAAAGAACTGAAATGAACTCCAACCATTGTTTTTTCAGCTGAGGTGTTGGAATTTTCTACATGAAAGCAAAACTTTGGAGGAATGTGTAGCCTTTATGCATGAAGAGTTTTCTCTATGTACTCAAACTCCAGCTTTGTCCAAATAAAACTCATTTAACAATTTCTACAGTTAAATATATTTCACTAGAAGTTCTCACCTGCATCCATAAAGGGGATTTTTCAAAAGAGTGTTTATGGGTTGAATCTGAATCTGCTACAAAAGTTGCATGAAGTCTTTTCTGCTCAAGAGGAAGCTAAGTGACATGTGACAGACATGCCTCTGAATGTTCCTCCGTGTCCCTCTCTGTCTCACCTGTGTCTTGCAGCGGGCTTCCAGCCGCTCCTCCTGGAACCTCTGCTCAGGTTTCACCACACGCTGCGTAAACTGGGCCTGCAGGAGGAAGAGTACGCTCTCATGCAAGCCATGTCCCTGTTCTCTCCAGGTAGCAGCAGGTCGTCCTCATCAACTCATCCAAGACCCGGCTAATCAGTCATTCATGAAGCTCTGGCGCTCAGGCTGCTTTAGATCAGGGGATGTTTGTCTTTATTTGACCTGTCAGATCGTCCAGGTGTGCAGCAGCGAGGCGTGATCGACGAGCTTCATGAAAACCTGGCAGTGACGCTAAAAACCTGGATTGACTGCAAGAGGACAGGACCGGAGAAACAGTGAGTGAAGATATCAAATGCAGCTGAAACCAGAAACCAGCTTCACCCCCTCCCACACTGGTTAGGTATAAAGTGGGTTAAAATGGATAGAGCTGATGCTGCAAAGGGATAGATCGAAAACCAAACCCAACAGTGACGGTCCACTTGGGACACAACCCCGGGCTTTGATTCTGGAACAACATCACATATAATGCTGGAAGAACATCAGATACTCATCCCGTCCCTCACATTAAAGCTCTTTTCTCTCTCCTCGTCGCCTCCAGCCTGCTGTACCCCAAGGTGATGGCCTGCCTCACAGAGATGAGAACCATGAACGAGGAGTACAGCAAACAGGTTCTGCAGATTCAAGACATCGAGCCCAATGTTATCTCTCCTCTCATCATGGAGATGGTCAGTAAAGACCCCACTGATGACTCCTCTCTGGTGTATCAGTCGAGGAGTCCGAAGTGTTAACTTCACTAGATGAAGATGACCTATAATTTCACCGTCGCTATCGTCTGATCTCTGCAAAATGCAAGTCAAAGGAGTCTACAAAGCATTTTTGCTAGCTGGTACCAGTAGCTCTGCTCACAGGAAGTACATATTGTGCAGCTTTGAATGAATCTCGACTTAAATTGGCAGGTTTGATTTATTTTTATACTGTGCATTGTGTCAAAAGTGTGTATTTCCTCAGATATAATCTTTGTTTTTTTTGTCATACCACCATGTGAAATAAAACCACTATATTTAACAGCAGTAATGGAGTGAATGCTGCTCCTCTGTAGTTACACTATGATGATGTTTCCCAGTCCCCATGCACACGCTTAATGGCCCCCCGCTAAAAAGAAGACGGGGCAGACATTGCTTGATCATTTCCAGGCTATCCTACTCTTTATTTAATGCAAATTACAGTACCAGGGAACTATTCCTCAGAGCACGCAGAGGGAATATTTACAGAGGTGCACATTTAGCATACCTTCACAGAACAAAACAAACAAACAAAAACAAATGAAATAAAAATTTCAGTCACAAACAGAGGCATTCAAGTAGTAGTACTGTTATACAGGATGTTTTTGTAGTATTTTCTATGATTTTTCTTTTCTTTAACCCCAACTAAACCCAGTTAGCATGTTGAACTGGTGCACATACGCTAGTATAATGAGTTATACTAGCGTATGTACCTGCTTGTCTTCTTTTTTTTTGGTAACCTTTGTGGTGGGTTTCACTGAACTGGAGCTAGGGGCAGGGTGAGGTGGTCAAACTGTCTGGTGGTAGCAACACGGTCATGAATGCTAAATTACAGCAAGCAGGAGACAGGAGAGAGGCTACATGACTCGACCCCTTAGGTGCTACTGAATTCCCCCCGGATATGCAGACGGGGAGGAGAGGAGAACAAGCAAGAGGACAGCGAAACAACAAAATATCCAGAGAGAGACAGAGACAGAGAAAGAGAGAGAGAGAGACAGAGAGAGAGAGAGAGAAGAAGAGAGACAGAATAACACGATTGCCTCTGAGGATGGCTCATCACGACTACATCTTAAGTTTGGCTTTGGTAACAGAACCAACACTGTGAGTAATACAGAAACTGTACTGTATTGTATATATACAGCAAACGAGGCCTTTTCAACCCCCCTGCTGCCGTCCACAAATCCCCCTCCCCACTCCCACCACCAACACCTACACCCACTTCATGCCCCCGGAGTCCGCACCAGGACTGTGGTTTACATGTCTGTGCGTGCATGTGTTTGTGTGTGTGTGTGTGTGTGTGTTTGTGTGTGTCTCCAGATAAAACATCTAAAATAAACACTTGTCTACCGTATCTTCAATTAAGGAAAATATGCTTACAATTAACAATGTCCGTATCTTACATTAAGTGTGCAATGAAAAAAGGGGAGAGGTGCAGGTGGAGAGGGCTGAGAGTCGAGTGGAAGAGTGTAACTTTGTGTGTGTGTGTGTGTATATTCGTGTGTGTAAATGTGTGTGTTGCAGAATAGCAGGACATTCAACAGCACCAAAGGGAGAGTCACAATATCAGGAGGGGAGGTTGGAGGTGAGTGGGGTCATGGTGGGGGCCCGGGTGAAAAGGGTGGAGGAGGAAGGGGGGGGGGACAAGGCGAAGGTGTATGAAAGCAAAGGCACTCCAAACTATAGTTACACTATACATGACTAGTTCTTGTTACAATAATACAGCTTGTCATCTACTGTACTGTACAGGTAAGATTGAACATATGGCTGGATAAAGCTGATCATCATCGTCATCTACAATATCCATAAACAACATCAGTTCTGCCCTGACTCTGTTTTTTTTTAATCTTTTTCATTTCGTTCCCTACCCTTTTCTCATCTTTGTTTTTGCTCATAAACAGTACATGGGTCTGCATATATACATACCTTGAACACAACATGGAAAAAAAAAAAAGAAAAAATCAACATAAAAAAACAACATACAAGTCATACAAGTCAGAATTTTGGTGATGAGCATTTATACTGTATATACAAATTCAGCTTTTTTCTTTTCTTTTCGTTTTCTGTTTTATTTATTTAAAATGTAGTGAGTGTTCTCTGTAAATAAGACGCTTTTCAACAGACTGTACCGAGTGGCTCCGTGTGCGGTGACAGGTGGAGGGGGGAGGACGCTAGGCTAACACTTCAGTCAGTGGTCACAACACGAGACAGTGGGGCGAGGGGCCGGGCGGGGCGGGGGTGAGGGGGGGGGGGGCGTGGGGGTGCCGCCACCGCCACCACTTCTCAAGGGATCGAGGGAAGAAAAGTGCTGAGAGGTGCAACACTGAGTTCTTCTCACAGAGATAGAGAGAGGAGGAGGAGGAGGAGGAGGAGGAGGAGGAGGAGGAGGAGGAGGAGGTGGGGGGATGTTTGTCTGGACACCGCATTGCCACGGGAACATTGTCACAGACAGGGTCGGTACAAAGACGAGGAATAGAGCAATGCCCTAAAAACCATCTATGGCCTTAATACAGACAAACACAGGAGAAGAGGGAAGTGACTGCTGGAATCTAAACACACTCCAGCAACAAGAACAAGAACAAGAAGAAGAAAAAAATATATCTGAACAAATAAAATAAACACCACCTTATCTAAATCTATTGTCTTTAGGCAGCAGCAAATATTGCCACTGCTCTGCCAGATATGAGCTCACCATAAATGATTTCTGAACCATTGTAGTTAATATACATAATATCTATATATACTTTTTATACATAAGGAAAAGCAATATATAAACTGTGTATGTATGCATGTTTGTTTTGTATTGTATGTATATATTATACAAGCACACAGGACCAGATACATGTCACATCCATCGCACATGGCAATCCAAACACATCCGCCCAGGAGTACGAAAGAAAACCAATTTAAAACAAGGTCGAGTAAGAGAACTTGCTGAACGTTTAAAAACAACCCCGGGCGAAGGAACCAAAATAATAATAATAATAATAATAATAATTAGGAGAAAAAGGACAAAAAAAACAACCTGTCCAAAACATTTTACCCCCTTCAAATGGACTGCTGCTTCTTTCCACATACACCAGGGTCATCATGCATCCATGAGAGTGAGGATGTTTAGTTGTGTCTATGTGTGTATGTAAGTGTATATGCGTGCGTGTGTGCGTGTGTGTGTGTGTGTGTGTGCGTGTGCGTGTGTGTGTGCGTGTGTGTGTGTGTGTATACCCGTGCGTGAGCCTCATGCCTTGTCTGCAGAAGTGGAGGTGAGAGGTGAGGGGGCGGGTTTGGGGGTGAGGGTGACCCCCAGGTGATCCTAACCATACTCAGGCCATGCACTACAGGAGGGTTCAAAGGAACAGGATGGGGAGGGATGGGGGATGGGGGGGGGGGGGGGGGGGGGGTGTCGGCCAGGGGACACGGGGGTCAGAGGTCAGAGGATGAGGTTGCAGAAAAAAACGGAGCGACACGGAGGAGGACAGAGGGGCTGGGACGAGGGGAACAGCGTAGGACTTTTTCTACAGATTGTCCTCTTACAAACATTAGCAGGCTAGCATTGTGTATACATGTACAGTGTACTTTTATCAATAGTACAGCCGACAACACCTCTGGCCCTGCACTTGGCTTCCCCAGCTGAAAGGGCACGGAGAGATGTCTCAGACGGAGGATGGAGTAGAGTTCAAACAGCCGGATGGGGTCGAGGAGGGCGGGTCGGAGGGTGGGGCCTCAGGAGAAGGTGGGTCGGGGGGGGTTTGGTTTGTGGTGGAGGCGGGGCGGGGATCGGGTTGGAGTGGGGGGGGGGGGCAGGTGGGGGTGTGAGGGGGGTCTGTTGGCTGAGCTGTTGAACCCGGACTGCATCAGCATCGCTCCGCTGCGGTCAGGGAGGAGAGCAGGGCAGAGCAGGGCAGAGCGCAGCTCCCCCCCTGGCCGGGGCAATGGAGAGGCCGTGGGCTGGGGCTGAGACCGGGGCGGGGCAGGAGGGCAGTGGTGCTCAGGAGGTGGAGTTGGAGGCCGAGGCAGAGGCGGTGGTGGTGCTGGGCCCTCGCTCTGTGCTGCTGCCATCTGTGGACACACAGCAGAGGGCCACTTTAGAATTGCTGTCTGGTGTGGGAACCACATGTGTGACATTACATTTACACTCACGTTAATGATGATGTGACCATGTTCTTTGCTAAACAACAAAGCATCTGTTTCTGTGTCATCTGTTTCTTGGCTGAACTACAATGTCCAAAATGTATAAATGAATGAGGAGGTGATTATGTTTTTGGACCTGCCACAAATATTTTCTTGGAGATGGTCTATCAAATTGCATGAGACTGTAAAGCTTGGGAGAAAAAAAAAACGGAACAAACAAAAGCGGAAGTGTGGCTCTGACCTGTGGTGGCAGAGGCGTTGGTTGGGGTGGAGGCGGCGGCCTGGCTGCGGGCGTGGGCAGGGATGAGTATGGAGGCCAAAGAGGGATTACTGGATAACTCTGAGAGAAGAAAAACAAGTTATCAGGTCAGGGGTGAATCGTCCCCAGATCGATCATGACCACGGGGTCCATCAGGGCGAGCTCAGGTGTGACGGGGGGGAAGAGGTGCGCGCTCACCCTGGGTGGTGAAGTTGAAGAGCGAGGGCTTCTCCCTCCCGTTGGGCAGCTTGACGTTGGGGTCGCGCAGCTCGTCGAAGAAGGAGTGCGCGCAGGCCTCTAGCGGGGTGAGGCGGGCCGTGGGCGTGTACTCCAGCAGGCGGGAGCACAGGGCGATGGCCTCGGGGGGCGTACGCGGCCGGAACACCTGGGCACAGAGGAGAGAGACAGCCGTGTGTCACATCAGAGGAAAAAGTGAAATACGACTATTTTTGATCACAAACACACACGGAGCTCTATCTCTCTGGTTATCTGCAATATCATCTCTGAGATTCTACACTGAGCTGCCAGACCACAACAGTTTGGATGAAGCGATGGATGAGATGCTGCGGGGGAGGGGGGGGGGGGGGTTTGCAGGTGACTGCGTGCAGTGGCGTGGAGCGGCCACAGCGGGGCGCCCGAGAGGCCGGCAGGACCCGCTGCCAGCGGCCTCCTGCCGCCGCCCGCCCACTGGAGGACTGCGAGCCAATGCAAGGGGCTTTGGGCGGGGCCACCGAGGGGCAGGACAGGAAGACGGAGCGTTTCCACCGTTTCCCACCTGGTTTTATTCCCAGTCGCATCGCACCCCAAAGATGAGCGCGAGGAGCGGGGTCTAACGAAGCAGCCTGTCACAGTCCAGCCGAGTGAGCAGGAGGGACAAGACCGTCAGCTGCTCTAAAGTATGTTCGAGTGCCACGAGCTGGGAGAAAACTGTGAAATTTTGCATCTCTACAGTTTTCTATCCATCTCTCTAGACATCATTTAAATCTCCACTTAGTATGAATAATATACACTCCAGCAAGATTTGACAGGAGCCAAAAACGTGTCAGAACAGCTTGTCGGGGAGCTCAGGAGCTTTTCAAAACAGCAGGAGAAATAAAAGCTAGACTGAGGGAAAGCGGAGGCCTCTGTGCTGTCATTCCTCACAGGCTGTGACTGGCTGGGAGGGGCTTCACCGGGTGGATGTGATGGGGTCGATGGTTCAGGGGCGGCATGTCAGCAACACAAGCATGGGGACACGGGGTGATGCGGGGATGGATCTTAAGAGAAGTAAAAGGGCTGCTGTACCTGTTGACTCACCTTAGTCCATGGGTGTGCCTTGATCTGGGGGAATTTGAACTCGGTGTAGTTGGGGTTCATCTCGCGGATCTGCTCCCGGGTCGGGGTCCCTAGGACCTGGATGGTGGAGGAGAGAAGGAGAGATGGTGGAGGAGAGAGGGAGAGAAGAAGAGGACAGAGAGAGAGGGTCTTTTAGCTTTGGATTCCTGGTGGATCACGAACAGGCCGCTCAGAGCCCTGCGTGTCACGACGGTCGTTACCTTGATGATCTCAACCAACTGATCCACTCCACTGTCGCCAGGAAAGATCGGTTGTCCTAGCAACAGCTCGGCCAGCACGCAGCCGGCAGACCACACATCTGAGAGGGAAAAAGATGCAGGCGAGAGGTTGGTGGGGGGGGCATAAGCCCCCTGGTCTCATGCCACAGAATACACAGGGTACGAGCCTCAAATAATACAGAACAGCTATTAGTATCGTCTCATCTCTGTCAGTGAGTCTTTGGAGGTCACGTAAATCACAAAGTGGCGTGGAATAAAGTGACAGAGGCGACGAGCGGGGGCTCTGGGGGGGCTTAGTAAGGGGTTAAATGTGGACCGCGACAGCTGCGGTCAGCCTACCTATGCTGGAGGTGTAGTCGGTCGCACCGAAGATGAGTTCGGGGGCTCGATAGTAGCGGGAGCAGATGTAGGACACGTTGGGCTCCCCGCGGACCAGCTGCTTAGCACTGCACACAACACGAAATCACAGTTATTACCGTCAACGGCACGATGACAGGATGAGCAAAAATGAAAAAAAAGAAGTCTAAGAGGAGGACTTAAGTTTTCTAAACTTTTCCATACATCTGGGCTGTACACATAAACTCATGTTGTTTGGGCGAATCAGGTCCCTGGATCTCACCTGCCGAAGTCGCAGAGTTTGAGTACAGCCGTCTCTGGGTCCAGCAGCAGATTCTGGGGCTTGATGTCCCGATGACAGATCCCGAACGAATGGATGTAGGCCAGGCTCCTGAACAGCTGGTACATGTACAACTACAGACACACAGGCAAACACAGAGGTCACCAGAACGCCAGTGGACAGTCAGCTTCAGTACACGACAAGTACACAACACAGTATCAACAACCCTGTGAACCCTGTGAGCACAGGCCGGTACGGGACGGCCCGGTCCTCCGCTCGGACTGGGAGAACGAGGATAAATGCGTAGACATGCTAAATCTAGATCCTGCTGTTCCACGCAGAAGCTTTCCTCTTCCGAGCATCCCAGTCGAGGCCGACGTTCTGCTGCAGGACGAGAACAAAAGCCTCCGCCGTGTGGCGGCGTCTCGTCCCACGTCTCCCGTGTTAATGAATACTGAGCAGACTGCGGCTGCTTCCTCCGCTCCGCGCGGATAATTAACCCTAGGTGTTTTTCCTCAATTATTCCGCCGAGATGGGGGGGTGGCGGGGGTCACTTAGACGGGCGAGGAGAGCCGAGGACTTCCTGTCGTGTAGAAACCGCTCACACAGAGCGGCCGGGGATGCAATCAAGTGTGCTGCTGCGGAAAACGTCCGGCCACTGCTTCAATCCGGGCGCACAATGAAGCTGTCTCTTTTGTCTTGAGGCAGGCACGATGCCTCCTCTGACAGAGCAAGGAAAATTATTTTTTTTAAAAAAGCAATCAGACGGTTAAGCGGCGGAAATCATAAGTCCCTCGGATTAGCCGGGGAAAACAGCGCGACCGGGAGAAAAGAGTGTGAAACCTTTGAACTGAGATGGTTTTATATCGTCTGTTGCTCCCAACTCCTTTAGCATAAATGAGCCGCCGTCGGCTAATCCTCACGGGACTTTAGACCGCGGTGGAAAAGACGAAACAACAACAGACTTCGCTCCCGTGAAAAGCAGTCCCTGGCGAGGCAACAGGTCTGAATTTAGAAAGCAGTTCGGCTGAAATAGGGCAGAAAAAGCTCTAAAAGCCGTTGTTCGGACAGGATAGTTACAGGAATACATGTACAGGGGACGGTCCCTGGGAACTACACTTTCCCGTGGTCAGCCTCGTTGGTTTGCATGAAAACCAGAGGGATCTCTGAGGTGACGTCAGTGACGTGTGCCGACTCGCGTTGAGCATCGTGTTTGTGCAGCAACTCAAGAGTTCAACTGGTGCAAAAGCGCCGTCAAGTGTGGAAATCTAGGAAGAGGTCACGTGCGACAGATCTGTGGATCTTAATCCGTCTTTCACCGTGAAATTCACAAAGACTGGAATCATATTGGTGTGGGAGTTTAATATTGTCTTTTCCCAGTGTTGTTAATAAAGCATCCCTCTCTGCAGCACACACACACACACACAGGCAAACAAACACTCATATACCTTGACATAAACCATGGGCAGAGTCTGTTTGGCTCGGCTGTAGTGTCTGGCCACTCTGTAGACAGTCTCGGGAACGTAATCCAGGACCAAGTTCAGATACACTTCATCTTTCTGTGGGGAGAGGAGCAGAAACGGGAAAGAAAAACAGCGGTTACACACGTTAGAAGAGCAGTTTAAAAACAGAAAGCATTCAAGAAACGATCTTGTTGGATATTCGCCGTGACCAGAAAATCTCTGCACCGCCGACCCCGAACCCCTGCCCAGTGTGTCAGCCCGCATGTGACGCGTCCCCCCCTCCCCTCCTCCGATGAAAGACGCCATTTGTGAGCTGCTGCGAGCGCTGTTTTCTCGCAGACTAACTGGGGATCCATTGTTCAGGACTCTTCCCCCCGAGGGCAGGAGACACACAGGCGTGCGTCATAGCGGCCTGCGCTCCAGGAGCGGCTGCAGACAGTGATATCACTTCCTCATTTCCTGGTTGGTCGAGGCCTGCACTTGTAAGGAGGGGGGGGGGGGGGGGGGGGGGGGGGCAAGCACGCGGATCACGCCGACCCCGGAGAGGATGCCGCACCAGCGGCTTCTCCGCCCAATTATTCTAGGACTTCCTCCTTCCTTTGATTCTGACCAGCCACTGAGTCACCGGGTGGTTGTTGTTTTTGGTGAATCCATTGTTTGAGGCTGACAAGTCGGGACTGCAAATCACGCTCGCAGGTGGTTACTGGGACCTCGCATTGATGCGTTCGCAGCGAGCCTGTCGCTCCCCGGTGGTTTGTCATGTGGAGCAGCCGAGCCGTCGCGGGACTCACACTGCGGCCCTCGGGGGGGGGGGGGGGGGGGGGAAACAGTGACCGGCCCCGCTCAGACACTGGTTGAGCTTTTGAAACGACATTACCGCCCCGGAGACGTTCAGACCTCCCTTTCATTTCAACTTTTTCCCATGAAATAGCTGGGGCACCAGCGTCGCCTCAGACCACCGCTTGACACCGCTCGACCACCACTTTGCGAGACGAGGCAAAGTGTGAAAAAGGTCAGTCGTGTTCGGGGGCGGCGGAGCGGGCGCCCCACGCGCAGCCTCTGTCTCCCATCACAAATTAAAGGCCACTTAAGCCCACATATTGTAACATGCTTACATAAAAAAAAAGAAAAAAAATGACAATTTGGATGAATACACACCGCATTTTTACAACAGCAGGACAGTGTTAAACAGCGTCAAAGTGCCCAGGTTAATCATAATGGAGGGACACTGTGACCCTCTCTGGACAGCGCTGGATGCCTGGGCATGGAACCAGTAATTATTTGTAAACATTAATAAATTTAAAAAAAAAACACGGTTTTATCCTTGAAAGGTGCCCGCTCCACTCACAGCGCTCTAACGCTTCACCTGCGGTGCTTCATGGGACTGTTCACTGTTCATATTTGCTGCCATGGTGTGATTTCTAATCACACCTGAAGCGGAGGGCGACCTCACACTCCGCTAGCGCCGCACGCTAGCCGGCTAATTGGCATTGAGTCACGCTGGCACGGTGGGGTGGGGGGGACAACAAAAAAAACAATACCGCCGGGTAACACAATGTGCTTTGTGCCGCTACACGTCCGAGAAGACAGCGGGGCGGAGGTGGAGGGCGGCGGCAGAAGCTGGGAAACACGCCCAGACAGCCTCGCGCGATAACGTCAGCGGCCACTGACACCCGCTGTGAGGCAAGGCCGTCAGGAGCCACAGGTCGCATGGAGCAAGCACACACACACACGACTCTATGGTGTGTGTGTGTGTGTGTGTGTGTGTGTGTGTGTGTGTGTGTGTGTGTGTGTGTGTGTGTGTGTGTGTGTGTGTGTGTGTGTGTGTGTGTGTGTGTGTGTGTGTGTGTGTGTGTGTGTGTGTGTGTTACAGCTCTGCCACTGACACCACATATCAGCAAACTGAGAAGCGAGCCCCCCCTCCTCCTCCACCACCATCAGCTCTCAGAGATAAAGCTCCCCTCATTTACACACTTGTCTGTCGCTGGCATCAGCCCCAGTGTGTGTGTGCGTGTATGTGTATGTGTGTGTGTGTGTGTGTGTGTGCGTGCGTGCGTGCGTGCGTGCGTGCGTGCGTGCGTGCGTGCGTGCGTGCGTGCGTGCGTGTGCATCCATCCTCTCTCCGCATGTAAAAACCTCCCATTGATAACGTTTGTGACGACTGGAGGGCCGGCCCCGCCCACCAGCGAGCGCTACCGTGGCTATATTTAGCCTAGCAACAGCGATGACTCACTTCCTGCCTCACTACAAAGCCACTTCCTTGGCTTGTTCCCAGATGCTCGGGCCGTGGGGAGGGGGCGGAGGGGCTCCGATTGGCTCCTCGCTCGCTCGCGGCTAAATAATTCAGCCCACTAATTTGCTGAGAAAATGACTTGCACCTGAAGAACTGGCTCAGCGACCGGGGAGGCGGACAGGGTCAATGCGTATAAACAGCATCGGGTCACTTGGCTTTATATCAACGTGTGGGGTGTGCGCTTCCTGGTTCTCCTCTGATTTCATACTCGTCATTGTGTATATGTAAAATCTGTACAATTACAGGGATGAGCATTCAGTGTTACTAAATCCGCGTTAGAGAAGGTGCCAATTATCCACGTCCTAATGAAGACATTTGAGACCTATGAATGAACCTAAAACGATGACGCAGGCACACGTGAGGCATGACAATAAACTGTCACGTCTTGCTCTGATTCACGGTAAATCCTGTCGCTCCACCCTGTCACCCAGAGGCAGCGCAGCCCAGCCCCGGTCTCTTCATTAACGTCTGCCTACGTCCTCGTTTGTGAAAACCGGCCTCTGGAGAGCCACACAAGGACGGTGAGCGCAGAGGGAAAATCTGCCGTGGACAAAAATAAGCTACAAGCCCACACACACAAACCTCTCCTCCCCTAACTCTCGTTGTGCTCCGTGTGTGCGAGTGGCTGCGGTGTGAAGAGCAACAGGCGGGCTGCACGTTTACGCTCAGACACCCGGCAGCAGCTCTTATCTGGTGCGGGATCAGGTGGGATTAAGAGGAGGTGCTTCAGGTAAACATACCACGATTTAGGGACCAAAAGCGGACTGGAAAGCAGTCGGAAGGCTGTGAGACTGGGAAACTTCAAAAAGGGATGCAATTATTTGCCAAAAATGGGTTTTAGTGACAGTTTTAATAAGTGTGCAAAAGTCCATGAACTCCTCTTCCCTGTGGGAATGGCGCCTGAATGAAATAAAACGCGTGTTAAGCTCGACTGAAGACTCTAAATTGCTCCAAAGTGTGTGTGAGAAACAGTCTGTGCGTGTGTGTGTGTGTCTGTGTGTGTGTGTGTGTGTGTGTGTCCTCTCCAGGATGTATTCCCTGTCTTCACCCTATGTGAGCTGGAGATAAGCTCCAAGCAGACCCCCCCCTAGACAGACTTACGAGGCAGGTAAGATAATGGCCGGATGGATAGACACCGAATGATACCATCGCAGGTGATTAGTACTCCCCTCCAAACCCCTGCACCTTGTTGAGCTCGTCGTCCATTATGTAATTCATCAACGGTGGATTTATCTTTAAAAACCTGCAGCGGTAGGGTTCAGCGAGAGCGTTTGTGAGTGTGCTGTTGTTATCTGATCCTCTGGCACCCTGTCAAAATGTAGTCTCGGGAGCTTTTATTTGATATTGCGGCATGTTCCAAAATAAAAAAGGTGGATTTCACCAAATTTCCACTCAAATGCAAATAATTACTCGGCCAGTCCGTAGTCTACACACGGGAGTTTCCCGGAACCTGGAGGTCGACAGGGCCCCGACAACAATTTCTTGATGCAGGGTCAATGCTGCCATTGTTAATAAATATCAGAGATCATGGCGGCCTGAGAAACTGACAAACTGAATTTTCATTTCTTTCCCATCAGGTCTGGACAGCGCCTCCTCCTCCTCGACGGGAACCTCGCGGTTTTTGTGTGTTTGCACATCAGAGAAGTCAAGAGCCGAAGCCCAAAGCAAGTACATCCTCCTCTGTATGAGTGTGTGTGTGTGTGTGTGTGTGTGTGTGTGTGTGTGTGTGTGTGTGTGTGTGTGTGTGTCCACAAACGGAGCCGAGGCCAGCTCTGTGTCGGCCCAACGCCCTGCTGCAGACTGCATACGGCGACCTGGGTGGGAGCTGGGCGGCTGTTTGCCGACCTGGGCCGGTGGCCCTCTGTTTGATCAGCATTATACAAGCGGCTAAAGGGTAAAAGCGAAGAGCAGGCCGCGCGTGTCAGGAGCGCCACGCGCCTGCGCTTACGTAAGCCCAGCGGTCGGCGCACATGCAGAAACAGTTAGGAGTCCGGCTCCCCCGTCCGAGACACCCGCTGTGAACCCTCCCCTTCAGGACACATACCCCCCCCCCCCCACACACACACACACACACTCCTGACCCGACCTCGGGTCATCTCCACCTCACCCTCTGCTCTGGTCTCATCTCATCTATCCATCAACCTGTCCGCAGCCCCATGCTCAGCCACTCTCCACGTGACGTTACCTTTTCTCTACTTTCGGTAGCCCCCCCCCCCTCCCCTCCTCTCTGGGTGGTAATTCCCCATACCAACAACATGGTGCCAGGCGCCATAATTAGCCCGGAGCGAGACAGCCAGGCGGAAGACGACGGGCGCGTGCGTGTGCGGGACGGAGGTTAACAGGTGTGAACGTGGAGGCGAGGCCGACGGGTACGGACAAAATGTTTCCGGGTGACTGACGTGACGAAAAGCTGCGGCCGCAGGAGGCGAGGAGCTGAGCGAGGCGAGAGCGGCAGAGACAAGTGTGTCAGTGTACCAAGAATCGGCCGGGCTTCCCAGAGGTCAGCGAGCACATGGCACCAGGCGGGAGGGGGCGGAGCTTGCAGCACCGAGGGGGTCTATTATTAACTCGATGCCCCTGCCCATCGTTCAGCCGCCCCTCCTCCCTCACCTCTACCCTATACACACACACACACACACACACACACACACTCAGAGGCAGCCTATGCAGAGTGTGCAGCACGGGAGCATTCCTGGCAGCGGCGTCATGGGTACAGCACGTGTGCCAGCTTCATGTGTGTCTATATTTGACACACGGTGCTGTGCCTGCCTTCTGTGTGTGTGTGTGCGAGCGTGTGTGTGTGTGTGTGACACGGCGCAGCCTCGCCGTCTCCAGGGGACACTCCAAAGGTCGACGGACACACCGACACAACGCGCTGACAAAACCCCGGGAGGACTCTGGGGTGCCTGAGACGAGCGGGGCAGTGATTAACAGAGGAGAGGTGTGCCTCCTCTGCCTCTGCTCAGACAACGAGGAAGAGTCGCTCGAGTTCAAGACAGCGCCTTGAGCAGAGGAACGATTCATTGTTGAGACTCCAGAATAAACCACGGGGCCGGACAACAAACCCAGCCCACGTTCTTAACCCCGTCTTTGTTGTGTTTGCAGAGTCTCCCATATTGTCTCGCTTCCATTAGAACAAATCGGTGCATAGTCTCTCATAAAAGACCCTCAGGCTGCTGTGCACTTGTGAATGAGGGAGAAAAAAGGAGGCACTGCCGCGCAGGGAAGTCGACTTATTTTCAGTGTCGTCAAAGTTGATGCCTCAGTAATATTATTCTGGGTCCGACTGAAATAGAAGTGAATTTCACAACCGTTTTTCACACTGTGTCCTATCATGAACCTCTGGATCCGGCAGCGCTTATTCCACCGGCCGCGATTGTTCTCCAGCCGATAAATGAATAAAGCCGAGAGTTTTTAAAAACAGAGCCGAGCCGTTGTGCTGCAACAGCGGTCGAAATTAAAACAGGGAAAATGCCCAAACACGACAATCACCCGAAACTAAAACTGACGAAACTAAAACTGCAGTGTGGCATTTAAACACGACTCGTTACGCAACCTTCAGACAAACCTTAGACGAGCAGGTTGAGATTAATTACTTTGCTCGCTGCCCTTTCCTTGTGTTTTTACTGTCCCATCATCGCAGCCTGTTCAGCGCTATGGAGTCGGGCTTGAGAAGAAGCCGTCTTCTACGCTCATCTGCTACGCCTGCTAACAGGATTCACACAGGAACGCCGGGTCGCTCTCACTTTTCTAGTGGAGCGTAGGTGCCAGAATGCGTCGCAGGGGTCACGGCTCCAGAGCGGCCTCGTCGTCATGCGATCACATGATGGTGAGCACCCTCGGCGCGGAGCCTGCCTCCAGCCGCCCTGCTCCTAGGGTCACACACCCTGCCACCACCGGCGGAGTAGAGCACGCCGCAGCACGTGTTTTCAGGCTTCAGACTGGCTAACTGCTGTCTAAATCCAGGCTTCAGTTACTCTATTTTCACATTTATTCACACATGTGGACTTTGAGTCTTAAGGGCCGAGAGGGAGCACTCACCTTGTCTCCACTGGAGTAGAAGAAGTAGCGCAGGCGGACGATGTTGCAGTGGTCCAGCTTCCTCATGATCTGCAGCTCGCGGTTCTGGACAAAAGGAAGAGACGAAGGACACATGACGTATTTGATCGTCATAACAACCTCAGGCTTTTGTTCCCTTTAGCGGCTTGGTCTGAAAAAAAAAGACATGCAGGATTTCCGAGAAAAAGTTGGTAAAAGGCTGGTAGAAATACCAGGTTTAAGTAGTCATGAAATGATATGAAAACACTGCACGACATTATCTCTTCAGCACTCGCATGATTCAGCGCTGAGAAAACGCAGAGCGGTGTGTGAAATAACGTAAAATCTGCGTCTCATGACAGAAAACACACGAGCCGCTCAACGCCTCTCGACACAGCCCTCTTGTTGTCCGCCACGTCACCCTCGCAAGGTCAATGTGCGACTTTGTCAGGAAACATTTGGGGAAAATTGGCAGCGGCGGAAAACTAATGAACGGAAAAAAAAGGGAGAGAAAAAAAAAAAAGGACGTTCATGGAGAGACAAATCCCACGGGGCCGAAACATGACGACACGGTTGAGCATACAGCGAGATGCGTCGGCTGTTCCCATCAAAGGCGACCAATTATTCCAGGGGAAAAACAGTGTGCTGGAAGTGTGTGCTTCAGTGTGCTAAAGTAAGAGTTGTCTCGGGGCCCGGAGCGCGAGGAGCCACAGGCTTTCACAAGGCCGCGAGAACGAGGCGAGCGCTAACAGGGCTCCTGCACACTCATAAGCAGTGTGTCCACGCAGAGGACGCTCTGTGTGTGTGTGTGTGTGTGTGTGTGTGTGTGTGTGTGTGTGTGTGTGTGTGTGTGTGTGTGTGTGTGTGTGTGTGTGTGTGTGTGTGTGTGTGTGTGTGTGTGTGTGTGTGTGTGTGTGTGTGTGTGTATTCCTCGAGGGTGGGCCACAACTCAGGCCTTACATAAAGCTTTAGCAGCACCATTACAGTTCAGACTCCCCCCCCCCCTTCTTCCTCTTTATGTGGACCTGATCTAAAGTGCTCGTGCAACCTATAGAAACGTGCGGCCTGAGGATCCAAACCAGCAAGGTACGACTTCATTTTAAGCAGCTTTACCGGGTTTGTATTCCAATTACTGCACCGCTCAAAACACAGAAACTCGTTACGTGCAAGCCGCCCGGAAGTGTGCGTCAGCGCCATACGCAACACTGTCGTTTCCAGGTGTTTCGTGAGGGAAATGACAAAGTTAAGAGGCTGACAAAATGATGGAGGAAAAAAAAAACACCCTGACTCATACTCTCACCGACCGACCGGTCTCTGCTGTTCTACGGCTACAACGAAGCCGTGCACGGTGTGAGTGTGTGGGTTTCTGTAGGGTGCGGGGGGGGGGGGGGGGCATCGACGTTGCATCAAGGCTGTCAGAGGAACAGGCCGACCACGGAGCAGATGCATATCTGATGCACCCTCTCTCTCACACACACACACACACACACACACAAGCGTGGTGTGGTGGGAAAGTGCAGCGCCCTGTACACTTTCACACAGGAAGGTGGCACAGTAACGAACCATTACGTCCAGCATAAATCAAAGTGCGAACGGATAAAGAGAGAGAGAGAGAGATACGGTGGAAAATATAAATCACACCTCGGCCGGTTCCAGCATCATCAGAGTGGGGAAAACCGCTGGCGAGGCGTGTGACGTGCTACAAACACTCGTTTCCATTACTGATTAATCCTCTGATTGCTTTACTGTTTTACTGTTGGGAGGCTGTGTTCTCCTCAGCGTTCGTCTGTCGGCCAGATCTCCAATGGAGTCACGCAGAGAACTCCACCGCTCGACTGACCTCCACGATATCTGTTGAAGGCGCGTGGCAGGATCCAAGCAAGGATCTACTACATCTGTTATCTTACCCGCATTGCACCTTTATGGTGTCATAGGGGTCTGCTGGAGGCGGGGAACACACCCCGTACAAGTCACTAGTCTGCTTTCACCTTTCACCAGGTCCGATTCAGGTGAATGCAGCAGATCTGGAAACCGAAGCCACAATACCTGAGGCCCTCGCTCTGGGTTAAAAGACAGCATAATGGCTCAGACCATTAACTCATTCACTGCAACAGCGCAGCAATGACATGTCCTAAAGGTGATTCTTCACATTGCTTGACAAAACGCCCAAAGGGCCCGGGACCCGGGCTGGCTGACCGGACGACTGGGTGGCTAACGAGAGCTGCTGTTACGTTATGTGGGTCAGCATGGTGCCGGCTGGTGCAGGGGGGACATGCTGCTGTCCCTCCACACGTCCCCTGTCTCTTTGAGGGTCTGATCCCCCCTCATCCATTTTTAAACCGGGGCGCTCATCCTCTCAGTGGCAGCAGCACCTTGTGGGCTCGGCCTCACTACAGACTACTCCCGCGGCCTAATTCACTGACGAGCAAGCGCAAATGCCTCCAACCGTCCGTTCAACCTTTACAGAGGCACCATGAACCCACACACACACATACACAACCCCCCGCATCATGAGGTGACATCATAGCGTGTGGGTCACAGGCCAGCCATCGAACCATCGTGCACTGCAGGCAACGCCCTCAGCTCCTTGCAGTGGCTTAGTGGGAGTGTTTGAGGGTGTGCCTCTGTGTGTGTGTGTGTGTGTGTGTGTGTGTGTGTGTGTGTGTGTGTGTGTGTGTGTGTGTGTGTTGTTATGTGTGAGAAAGATGGTACCATATGGAGGAGGAGCGGACAGGCTGCTGAGTGAAGCCCTGCCCAGCTCCAGTTATACTGCAGTCCTTCCTGCTGACCTGTCATCCTCCAATGTGTCAGCAGCTCAGCCGGCAGAGACACACAGAGACAGATGGAGGGAGGGAGGGGGAGAGAGAGAGAGAGAGAGGGCGAGAGAGAGAGTAAGACAGACAGACAGGGAGAGTGATCGAGAGAAAGCGAGAAACTGAGAGCGAGGATATCTCAATTGCAAGCTGCTGGAAGCGCTACACCTCCATGCCGCTGATGCACACTGTCAGACAGAAACCACATCCAGTTTCAAGACAGATTAAGAGCATCCAACAATTGAGCACACCACCCACACACACACACACACACACACACCACCATTTCTGCTTAGGTAACGGCTTATGGATTATGTTGAACGTAGACAATAGGTCGAACTTTAAGGATGAGGCCTGCATTATTCTATGTCTTTATAGTTTGGTTTAGAAAGGGGGGGGGCACGGATGTGCTTTGAAACGTGCCTGCACCAGAACATTGAGAGTGCGGCATTGATCACTATGGACGCGTGGCTGATAAATAACAATCCCTGTGGGTTTCTAAGAGATCCCACAGATCGTACCAGTCGCTCAGTGAACTCTAATCTGGCTGTTTACTATCACTCGAGTTAATCCTTCGCCCGGTAACAATTAGAGCCCTCGAACACGTGTAAAGAGAGCATTGATCGGCGGCTGACACACATTTGGGTCTGTGGTGTCCCCAGCGGCAGCGGCGGAGCAGTGTAATGTGGGATCGATTAAAAAACGAGCGGCAAGCGTCCATCATGACAAGACAACACCCCGTGGACGCGAGGCGGCTCGCCGACGGCACGGCGGCTCGCAGAAGCACTACGCCCGATCAGGCCTGACCGGCTGCACTGGTTCAGCGGGGAGATGAGATGGTGGCTTTAATCTTTTCGCCGGATTTATCAAAAATATGCGAAAAAAATAAATAAATCACAGACAATGTTGTGTAACGCTACTACCGCCAGACGTGCTCTCGCTGTCTTTGTCTGTTTGTATATGTGTGTATGTGTGTGTGTGTGTGTGTGTGTGTGTGTGTGTGTGTGTGTGTGTGTGTGTGCGTGCGCTTTAGATTTAATGCAAGCATCCATTTCCCAATAGGCTGATATGTGATCCCTCTGATGGGAGTGGAGGACCTATCCCATAATGCACCAGAAGCAGATTGCCAGCCCACCAAGATCGTCTCGCACTCCCATCGGCTGCACTCTCTCTCACAAAACCCATTCACATGATCACCCTGTTTGACTGTGACTGTGTGTGTGTGTGTGTGTGTGTGTGTGTGTGTGTGTGTGTGTGTGTGTGTGTGTGTGTGTGTGTGTGTGTGTGTGTGTGTGTGTGTGTGTGAGTGTGAGAGAGAGAGAGAGAGAGATAGTGAGAGAGTGTTCACACATGGCGTGGTTCTGCTCATCCAGGCTCACTTCACGCACAAAACACCAAATTAGACGGTCCAAAAAAGTGCAGAGAAAAGGCTTTTGAGGAAGAGGAGGAGGAGGAGGAGGAGAGGAAAATAGAACGCAGGTGTTTGGGTATGTTTGCGTGTGCGGGGGTCCACACACACTTTACGACGCGTGCTTGGCAGTCATGTGAGGAGTCTTGGAGCCGAGGGTTTGCTTCACTTCGCCCTCACAAGCTGTTCACGAGGAAGGACGGACAGGCCGAGGCGAGCGCAGGCAGCGGGGTGCACGGGGAGGCGAGGTGGTGGCTCTCCTAGAAAGAGGAGAATAACCGGGGTTCCCACTCCGTTCTGTAAGTACTTTCCAAGCACCGGATGGCAAACAAGCTGCTGCGCCACACACCAGTACACTCCCATCACACCCCACGCTTTTGGGGATGAGTAATTTTCCACAGTCGTACCTTGCATTTTGGACATTTACCCAGATTGCCTTCATGATCACTGCTCTCCCACCCCAAGGAGTCTGATTCAAAAGATGAGCAGTCCATGTCCTCAGCTTATCTATGACACAATAGAAATCCTGACTCATTAAAACACGCAAACCTTGTAAAATGTAAATTATCTTCGCAATCAGCTCGGGTTTTTCGAGGTCATTTCACCTTTTCCTCTCAGTTTCCAAGTGCTTTCCCTGACTGGCAAGCCTGTGAATAACATTTCAAGGTTTCCAGGACACTAAATCCTGAGAAGATTGCTTAACCCACAGTCTGAACACAGAGCGCTTTGGTTATCCTATCAGCGGTTGGACTGGAAACACACCCTGGCTGGTTGACACCATTTATCTTGTCTGCTTTCACACAGACACCTGCTGAACCTCCAGAGGGGTTAAACCTGGGACTCTGAGCCGCTCAAGTATTTAGTCCAACCGGTCGGCTCGGCTCAGCTCAAGCAGTCCCGGGGCTGAGACCCCGCAGGCCAAACGCACATCTCACTGAGCTCTGACTAAACGTCACGTGGCAGATTGAGATGGAGTCGGACCAAAGGAGACACCCCAGACCTGTCCTGCCATCGCTCCTCTCCTCCGCCCTCGCTAACGCGCCCTGACTCTCCGGAGGGGGAACAGACCAGACGTCACAAATGACACCAGCGCCATGGCACTCCTAGCCTGGCCCAACACTGATGTGGAGACCTAATATCACACTGGAGGTCCCACTCTTTTCACCTAATATACCCCTATATACTTCTACAGCCATACCTTGCACCTATGGTCAAAACCTGCCCCCTAAAATCTGATGACTAATGAACAAAATCTGCATGGACAAACCCTCTAAAAAAAGGCCTGAGTTTACCAGGACATTACATTTTACACGACTGGAAAATGTGCCACTGAGTGTCCAGGTTTTCCTGGAACGCTGTGTTATACACCTGGTCTGATGCGAGAGAGCGAGAGACTAAACAATCATCACACTCGCCCAGCTATCGTCCCTGCAGGTTGTTTACAGTTCCAGCTGGAGATAGTGGCTCACTCTGCTCGCCCAGAGTCAGATGAGAGGACCGATACCATTTACATGGCTGCACATCCAGTGCGAACCAGCAGCCACTCATCTTATCTTATCTCATCTCGGCTTAGAACAAACACTGAAAGTGTGTTGGTTTAATGGAGGCGATATATCCCACTATAGCAGCACTGTAGCGTGCTTTTTTCCCCCTTGTTTTTACCGTCAAGCAAACAGCATTCGTAGCATGTCATAACCCGTTACTCTACGTTATGACATGTTAATACATCAGTGAGCCTCCGAGGTGCTGCCATGTGGATTTTGTTTCTCTGGGATGCGGCCAAGCAGCGGTTTCTGCACTTCGAGGCGATTCGAGCTGCTGGCTGCAGCTTCACATGAACCAAACAGATATGTGTGTGTGTGTGTGTGTGTGTGTGTGTGTGTGTGTGTGTGTGTGTGTGTGTGTGTGTGTGTGTGGTATCGCTGCTCCCATCAACCCGTGGCAGGTAGACAAAGGGGGAGGGAGGTGAGGTCCACCTGTCAAACTGTCAGACCTTTCTTATCGGGGGGGGGGATGAGGGGGGCTAGCATCGATCCCGAACAACCCTCCGTTCAATCACAAGGAGTCTGAGCGAGCCGGGCTCCGGCGCAGGGCAGAGTCACGATGCGGTCTGTTTTTCCCCATCGCACATGTGGAAAACATTACAGTCGCACGACGTGTTGCATCATCACCGCACATCTCTGCACGTGTGCCAGGGCATGTGCCATATGGACACAATGAGTTTATGAGTAAAAGAAGAGGAAAAAAACCTTCTCGCTTCTCTCACTCTGCCATGCGATCACATGTGCGTCGACACACCGTCGCTTCAGGTTAAAGCCGTTATTATACATGGAAATCAAAGGGTTAATCTGGCTCTTATTTCCATAAGAAGTGCAGGGAGAGTCATATGCCGTGACTCCATTAACAAGTAGTTATATTTAAATAAGAATCGTGGCTCAAAGTGCAGTTTATTTTAAAAAAATGAGAAGTAAAAAAAAAAAAATCAAAGATCACAGACACTCTGGCGCGCCAAGTGATAAAACTAATTCAGCCTAATGGACAAAAACCGACAATAAATCACTCCTTTATCAAGGTTCAACTGTTTGAATGAGATGTTGACTCACTTTACGGCCTTTCTGCTGGCTGCAGTTTGTGGTGCTGTTATTCTGTGATTTACTAGCGAGTGGTTCTAATCATTTTTCCCTCCTATTTGCATCGATGACTGAAGGCCACTGTCCTTTCTACCATTGGGAGCTGTGATAGTTTGTTAGTATTAGACGAGTTCAGGCAGAGTGCAGCTAATTAAGCTTTAAAGTCTTAATACTTGGGGCCCACAAGCGCTTCGACCATTACAAAACGCTCTCACCCATCCATCCAGTTGGTATCTTACCCACCAGGAAAAAACACGTAAACCACACACAGATTCCCTCGATCCAACCTGGATTTGAACCGTGGAGTTCATACGGTGAGGGGACAGCCTGAAGTACTCAGACACCATGTGCACCCCCCCCCCACCCCCGCCCCCGGGGCAGACAGGCTGGAGACCTATTTCTGACTGATGTACATGTACATGAGATTGATTACAGCCAGTCAGCTTTTAGTCAGACTGGGGGATTTACATAAAATAATCGCTCGTTTTGCTTCAGATTTGCATGAACGAAAAGCGGCAGCTATTGTTTTTCAGGTTTTTCACATAACGAACAGAAGAAGAATGAAATCAGGCTCGCGGGGCCACATTTTACCGAGGAGATTTCGCTCCCTCGCTGACACACTGAACCAGAATGAGACGAGGACTCCTGGACGGAGTGCGTGTCCCACTACCACCCACTGACGTAAGCCGTCGTAAATGTTGGGAGACAGATAGAGCAAAGCAGAAAAAATCTTGACACCGGTCCAAAGTTGATAAGAGCAACTTACCCAAGACCTATAACACAACTATTACACAGCACACCCATAACCCTCAACTCTGAGGACCATAAACTTAATGAGAATGGGAACAGCTGTCCTGCAGGCTTGGCAGTGTCGGGTCTTTGATGTGTGAGCCCTGAGCCAGCAGCGGGGACGCTGCCCCCCCCCCCCTACACACAGACCCCCCCGCCCCCCCCCTCCCACCCTGTCCAGACGTCAGTCAAATCTATTCAAAGCACAGGAGCAGGACTCCAGCAACGCTCCGCTGGGGAGGAAATAGGACGTTTCCACGGCGGCAACCGTACTAAATTTGACGGACGCCTGAGTATCAGTGGGTTCAAGTTTGTTTGTGGCAGAAAAACGCCTCCCCAACCCCCAACCCCCCCACCCCACACACACACACACACACACACAAACAAAGGCTACGCACACTTCCTGCGAGAAGACGCAGGAAAGCATGAAAGCGAGGATGTGTCGCTGCCTTTGTTCCCTCTTGTTTGGCAGCGGCGCTGATCTCCCTGTTCTCGTGAAAGATCACTCCATTCATGTCTCCTTCACAGTTACTCGAGTCCATTCATTAATGCGGCGAATCTCCACTCCGCTCGCGACAAAACAGGCTGAGGCCGGGGATAAATGGCGTGCGTCTGATGATCTTAAACACGCGCGTCTCCCTTTTATGGGCTGCTTTCATCAGCGAGCCTGGCAGACAGACAGGCTGCGTGTGCGTTAATGAGTGTGAGTGGGTGAGTGGGCGTGCTTTACCTTGAACCGCTTGTCTTGCAGGACCTTCTTGATGGCCACCAGCTCGCCGGAGTCGCAGAGCTTGGCCTGGTAGACGACGCCGAAGGAGCCGTTGCCGATGACCTTGGTGTCCGTGTAGCTCACTTCTTGTGGCCGGTCGGGGCCTTGGCCTGGGGTGGCCACGACTGTTGTCACCTTGCTGCCATCTTTGTCCCCTGAGGAGAGAGGAGGAGAGGGGGGGTGAGAGGCGGTCAAGAGAAAAGTCAAACATTGGCAACTCCGTAAATATTGGCCTGCACCGTTGCCTATTTGGTTGAGGTTCAGATTTAGAAAGTTGTGGACCGATGCATGAAATAAAAAAAACAACTGTTAAGATCATTCCACAGGTAAACAGCTTCACTGGATCGTAATCAGACGTGCAGACGGCTGAGAGGATCAGAGGAAAACATGGAGCGAGGATTGCTTTGAGAGGCGCGATTGTGCGAGTAAGTACAACGTGGGATCAGCGTCTCTTGGTAAAAACGTTGTCGGAGGCACAGTTTTGCCAGATCTTTCTTCAACATTTTTAATCCAATTCCACACAGCACATCAAATCTTATGATTTGAAGGGTTTGTAATGAAGAAAGCTACCAAACACACTGAAGGGAATGCAAGTCATGACTGTCAGAGCAAGAGGCCGAACCCCGGGCATCGAAATTCCATCTTTCACCGTATCATTTCACACCTGTGAATTTCCTGCTGTGACATACCAAAATGCCCCGCGTGCATGAAAAGGCCAGTGAAAGGGTGGCGCCCTGTGTCATCATCTGCTCGTCTTTCCCTGCCAGATTAGCCACAGATTAGCCTCGGCGCTCAACAAAGGCCGAGCGGTCTGTTGGACGGGTTGCAGGTTCGAGTCCCCGCTGAGAAAGACCTCGGGCCGAGAGGAGCAGAACAATGCGGCTTCCTCCTTCAGCCGAGGCCCGTTTAACCCCACCCCTACATGCCGCTGGGAGCAGCACCTCCCAGCGGCGGCCGGCGGCCAGCTGTGAGTGCTGTGACGTTACATTATTATGATCTGGAGGAAACAATCACAGCCCCTGAGCTCAAGAGCTACACACTGGGAGACACCTCAGTTCTTAGGTGCCCATTAAAAAGCTGGAGGTCATTATTTTCATATCAGGAAGCGTGAAGCGGAGCAAAGTGCGAGTAGTTCTCCGAGATGGAGTAGAGTCATTATCAACCGCAGACAGACTAAAGTGCCACCTGAGATTATAATCAGTGAAAACTCGTAAACTAATTAGAACCAGTATCACGTGTTAATGCACTATAGATCAGATGTGCTCCCTTACGCTCCTCCTCCTCCTGCTGCTGCTGCTGCTCTTTGTCTGGCCTTCCTCCTCTGGTCAGTCAGTGGTTCTTACCCCTCCCCCCTCCTCCTTTTCTTCCTCCTACACATTGTCAAAGGGGACTCAAACTCGCTGGCAGCTAAAAGGGGAAAACTACTAGACTTCAAGCTGTACGGCAGGCTGTCACACCCACACTGATAGACAAATTGCACATATAGAAATGGAAGCTTTAAAAACGCTCCGAACAAAGGCTGGATGTGTCCACGCTCCGTAGCTGCATCACTCAAGTTAGTGAAGTCATCTCTGTGAACATCCATGTGAAGCTGTGCAGAAAACACAGATAAATGCTTGATTCAATCATCAAAATCCTGGTTTAAAGGCGACCTTTAAACCAGGTAAGAGCTTTTCCAACATCCAGTGACCCCTCGACTTCCACACAATTGCCACGAATTCCTGCCGCCTACCACTTCCTCCTCAGCGGTCTGCCACACAAAATGCAGCAGGAAAGCTGCGGCTCCCGCATGCGTTTCATTTCAGATTCACGCCTCATTTTCAGACACTCGGCGAGACAATCGGACGCGTTTGTCAGCAGCTGGCTGCGGGTTCGAAATGACGGCGAATTAGAGCGGCCTAATGACCGCGACGGTTCCAGATCACAGCGTGATTCAATAGAGAGCCCCGTCCATACCAGGAGGAAGTGACCGCCAGCGTGTGGCAGGGCTGTGCGTACGATTTTTTTTAATGACCAGAACGAGGGATTAATCAACCCTGCGCTGAGAGTCAACATTTAGACTTTAAAAGAGACGGGTCCCATCCGGGGTCGCCGGGTTCATTCGTTTCCTCCAGGGCTCATTGATTTCGAAACAATCGCAGAGCGGAAATTAAAAAAAGAGAAAAGATCCGGTCCAAACTGGACGTTAAGTGCCGTTTCTATATTTGTGCGCGCGTGTATTTTTGTCTGTGCGTTTACTTTTGCCACTGTGTGACCAGCGAGTGGCCCAATTACAGAAGATGTGATTAGGATGAAAGCAAGATTTTGGGTTGGGGGGGGGGGGGGGGGGGGGGGGGGGCAAAGGGGACCAAGACCAAGCCTAGAAAGAGAAACCCAAGACGGACTCTGGAGCGACTGAAATAGACTTTCCAAGACAGTGTGTGTGTGTGTGTGTGTGTGTGTGCGAGAGAGAGAGGGAGAGAGGGGAAGAGCAAGAAAAGAATATGACTGCCTACATATTCCAGCAGGGCCACTTCCATGACGCCTCCACGCTTCGTAAAACCGTGAGAAAAGTCTGCGCAGACACGGACGAACCCGCACACCATTCACTGCGAGCCCTGGTGCAGAGGAGGAACCACCAAGTGCTCAGATGGCACTCAGAGTTGTTGTTGTTGTTGTTGGTTTTGTTTTTTCCTCTTTTTAATATTACGTGACTTGATTGGCAGCCGGCGTGAAGCGCGGTCATTCACACGCCGATCATCGTCCGCTGCCAGTGCGTGAGCAGATTTTCCTTCGTTTCGCTTCTTTTTTCTTTTCTTTTTTTGTTTGCTTTTCAAAGTGTCGCCGCCCAAGAGAAAAAAGCCAAGTGAGACGCTGCCATCCCAGAAACCGACGCTCTCCGAGTGAACCGTCGGACCACTCAGTCTTAAAGAATCTCCCTTGGCTGTTAAAGATGTAACAAAACTATGGGGGAAAAAAACCCCCAAAAACATCACATGCCAAAGCACAGACGCATAGATTCGTGAGATCGCAGGATTGCCATGGTTACCGTCAGTCAACCTCCCACAGGGATATAATTATTGTGACTAAGCTCAGAGCAGCATTGCATGTACATATGCTTTATGATCGCTGGGCTAAAAAAGTGCCAGGGATGAGACATCTGCTGCCAACTTTTAGCCAAAAGCGTCAATAGTCAATTCAGGTCATCAGGCTAGTCCCGGCCACAACTTAATATGGCTCCCGTGCACAGAAACACGCACACACACACACAGACACACACACACACACACAGAGGGGCCAGAGCAGCATCAGGGCAGAGCTGTCATACTGGACATGGGGCGCTGGTTTCAATCCCAAGGGAGAGTCACATGAAACACTAAAATACATAAGCGTGTTATTAACATGTCGTTTTACAGAGCTGTGCTGGAAATAACCGTTCGGGCAACTTTTCTCTGGAGAGCGCTCACGGACATGCAAGGTCAGCGTCACCAACAGTGTGGGAACTTCTCGGCTTTGAATCAGAGCTCACAAACGCCCAGCTTTTTCACACACATACACTCTGCGCATCCTGACTGTTGATGTATTTCGGGCGCTCAGTTTATTTTGACACTCCAGAAGGTTTCTCTGTCCAGGCAGCAAATTCTTCTTCAGCAGATTTGCAAACTTGACGATGATGAGCAGGATTTTCACACAGGTTTACTCACGGCGTGTCGCAATCGCAGCCTCCGCAAATGAGGTCTTTTTTTTTTTTTTTTAATGCAGCCTTATCTGGAGCCCATAAATCTCTGGCTTGTACATTACACTGATATTACGCCACGCGTACAATACGTTCACTGTTTATTAAGTGCACTGCAGGAATCATAATTGGTCTGGTGGGCATCCAGGCGAACCACAGTCGAGTACAATTGTTCCCACACAAGATTCCCGACCGCAGTGACACGGTGGCATGGTGACAGGGTGTCGCCTCGTAGCTAGAAGGTCCCTGGTTTGAATCCCGGTCAGGCCTCTATGTGTTTGCATGTTCTCCCTGTGTCTATGTGGGTTTTCTACATGGTACTCTGGTTTTCTTCCCACAGTCCAAAAAACAAGCATGTGTAGGCCAGGTGGAGGCTCTACATTGTCCATGGGCATGGATGTGAGAGTGAATGGCGTGTGTGTGTCCTGTCAAGAACTGGCAACCTGTCTCTGGGAGTGTTTTTCTGCTTACACCCTATGTGAGCTGTAGATAGACACCTGGCCGCTGTAAGATAATGGATGGATGATTCCCAACATGAATAGATCTCCCTTTGGCGCTTCTGTATATCCCTTTTATTTAGCATCAGAGCCTAAAGAAGGACATGGATCTCAAACTGACACCCCCCCTCCCACACACACACACACCATTAGGCACCAGCAACAATACTCCTGCATCACTCTGACCACTCGTCAAGACGTCCGTCGGAAATTTGGCGAAGGCGTACGATCGCAAGCGCAGACAGCGGGCGCGTATTAACCGCCAGGCTGTCGCTATTAGAAAAACATCAAACCCGGCGACTTCAAACGGCCAGACTGATTACTACGATATTACTTTCTGCCGCTGTCAAAGCTGAGCGTCTCAGCAGCTCCGAGGACACAGGTAGTGCGCCGGATGTGGGTGTGAAACGGTGGCAGTGCAGGCCAGCTGCGGACACGCCGGCTGTGGGAGGACGTATGAAGAGATTGGATAAATTCCTGGACAAAAAAATAAAAATAAAATACCCAGACTGCTGCTGCAAAGCACAGTCAAGGCCAGAACGCCTCGACTGTGTTTATGTGTGTGCAGGTACACACAGACACACACGCATGCAGAATGTGAGGCGTTCAAGGCCGACGAGACAATTCACTACATGACTGGAACGTCTGGTCCCGGGAATGCCGCTGCCGACATGGAGACGGCATCTCCGGGCAGACGCAACAAAGGCAAACTGAATTTCGATATCAGACCGCAGACCTGCCGGCCCAAGCGCCCCACGGCGAGACTGATCGCCCTCTCAGCTCTATTTTCAACCCCTGCCAGCCACTCCGGTGGCCCTGGTCTCGTCTGCGAGTCCTCCCCGGTTCATTTTGGAATCAAGCGGGCCCAATTAGTTCGTTTTGTTCCCACCGTCGCTTGCAAATCGTGAGACGGGGACGGAGAGGAAAAAGGGTGAGAGGGGGTGAAAAAAAAAAGAGGGGGAAAGGAGGAGCGAGAAGGGAAAGAGCTGCAGCTTTGAAATGCTAAACAGGCCGCTCGTTGTTCTTGGCCAGCTGCCTCACCCAAAAAAACAAAACCAGAGTGCGCTCATGTGGGTGTGTAAATGTGCATGTGTGTGTGTGTGTGTGTGTGTGTGTGTGTGTGTGTGTGTGTGTGTGTGTGTGTGTGTGTGTTCCTGTCTGCCTGTGTGGGAGGGGTACGAGCATTCTCTCCATGATCATACACACTGGCTACAGCTGCTTGAGATAATCAGCCAAGTTATTCACAAACATATCAATGTACGTCTGTGTGTGTGTCTGTGTGTGTGTGCGTGTGTGTACACACTCCTGACATTTCGGGGATGAATTTCAGAGAAACACTAGTTAATTGGGGACATCTTGTCCAATTGGGGACAAAAGCCAAGTCACCAGTTGGAAACCAGCTGTTTTCTGGGTCAGTTGGTTTAGGTCTGGGTCAGTCTACATGAAATCAATGTAAGTGACTGGAGACAAGAGCTGTGTGTGAGTGTGTACTTGTGAGTGTGTGTGTGTATGGAAATTCTGCTGAGGAGGGAGGGAGGGAGGGTGGGGGGGTGGAAGGTAACTTGGTGTCATGAAGTCAGTGTCCAAAGTCCAGTCATGACACAGCTGGTATTACAAAGTGTTCTGCATGACGAATCTGGTGCTAGATTTCTAAAGGTTTACGCACGTTCCTGCAGTCAGACTTGTTGATAGGAATGTCGTTCCGTTCCAAAAAGCAAGCATTACACTCGTTAATGTTGAGCTGGTCAGCTGGTTCCACATGTCCACGTAGCGTGTGGAACATTTCTTTGGGTTTCCTGGGTGATCTGATGTTCTGCCTTATTCATCTCTTGGTTAATTGCCTTAGTTATTGTCCTGGCTTGGTCAAATGTTGCTGACTTTGGAGTTGGGCTATGACCTAGATGAGATCTATGGATGTGCAAACTATCAGTGTGTCAGAATCACATAAGTTGCCCCGTTAAAAACGTAACTATGAGGAGTTTGTGTGTGGTACAAAAATGGCAAGATTAAGAGCGTGAATAAGCACATTTCCATATCCAATGCTGGTGTTGCATTTAGATAAAACTACAGACAGAGTTGATAAAACTCCTCTGTCTTATAGATGGGATTACTCAAGAGGTAAAGTGAGGTCACTTCCCTTCTACTCACGACTGACTCACTACAAATCTATGTGTAACTCAATGCTCTAGACGAGGAAAGAGCAGAAATGAACATTACAATTTTAGCAAAGCCAAAACTGTAATGGCACATCTCAATAATCATGTAACATCAGCTCCAAACTGCCTCACCCAACACAACTGGACTAAAAACTGAAAAATAATGTAGTATTCCCCAAACTATAAAACACAATTAATATAATGTACTCACACAAGATAGTTGCATGATTATTTGCAATACTTTCCGCTTCCTGGCAGCATCTAGTGCACCTGTGCAGTCAAATGAGAAACCGACACAAATTTGTGTAAAAGTAGTTTTTAACATTTGTGCACTGAGGTTAACCTCCTGCATGAAGAAGCTATGTGGCTAATTTGGTCACGTCAGAAACAATAAAATTCTATATTTTATTTCAGCTGACAAGTTGTTGGACTGAAAATGTAAGGGGCGTCTTATACGCCAATTTGTACTTGAGTTATGCACATCCTACTCTCCACTATTCATTGTCAGATAGGCAACATGATGGCTCAGTCAATAGCGCTGGCTCAGTCACAGCAAAACGGTCCCTGATTCAAATGGCGGGTAATGACCGAGGGCCTTTCTGTGTGCAATTTGCATATTCTCCCCGCAACTGTGAGGGTTTCCTCCAATCCAAAAACATGCATGTTCAGGTCGACTGGAGACTAAAAAGAAATTGTTCCTGGCTGCAAATCTGAGAGTGAAAGTTGTGTAGAGTGTATTCCCTGCTTTTACCCTTTATGTGGTGGAAATACACAAACACTGGTAGGGTCATGAATACATCCAAGTTTAAGTATAAAATTGGGACCATCTTAAAAAGGATGATAAGGCAACATCAGTAGGTGGACATAGTATTCTGAAATTGGATTGGTCTGACCTATAACTGTTGGGCAACTTAACAGTGTTGCAAGGTTTATTTCTACGGTCCAACAGAAAACAACAGCATCAGCATTAATAAAAAGAGGAGTATGTTCAGATTTGAGCAATCTTGGAAACACAGTAAAAAGTCAAGCACATTTCAAAAGAATACCAGGATAATAGCAGGTTGTATTTAACATTTTCCACATAACTCCACAGCATCGTGCCACGGAGCCTGATGAATGATCTGATGTTTTGGTTTCCTAGTTTTTGAGTGTCCAATTAAAGACCTTCACTGGCTGAGCAAGCTGCTTTCTCACAAACTCAGCAGGTGTCGATGCCATTAGAAAAGTTCACCAGTGCAGCTCTTGGAGACTCTACCTTTATTAACCCCAGAAGCCCAAATTATAGAGAACAAACAAAGACGTATAGCCCAGATGGGGACTCTCCAATGCCATTAGCCCAAGCTATCAATCTATTAACCATGATCAATCATCCTGATGCCAAAAAGGGCAAACAGTGCAACAATCATAAGTTAGTAAACTAAATTTCCTCTCTGCTACATCCCTCAATGTTAACATAAAGTTGGAGTGATGACTATGTGATGACGATAACAAGCGAGTACCTTCCTTTGTGGAGCCGGACACCACCTGCTAGTGGAAATCAAATTATTCAACATACAATTAATTGGGCGACTCCCGCTTCACCCTTGTAATGACTGATAATGATGAAGTGACTAACCAGCTGTGTCCCTGAGAGGAAAAACTGGAATGCCAGGGACTTATTCACGTGACAGTTAGTCAGTGTGGTGAACGTGGCATCTGGTGATAATGTCAGAGTGTCACAATTAGAGCCAAAACCTAAGACGGTCCCCTTCTTCTGACACCTAACGTGCTGCTGTTTCCCATTTGACAAGGGAACCATGAACGTTACACTCCAGACAGGAACGCACCAACGCTTCAACGGCTATATCTAGGGCAAGTTAGGTTTTAGATTGGGGAACTGGAGTGAATCTCATGTGTGCTTGCATACGTGTGTGTGTGTGTGTGTGTGTGTGTGTGTGTGTGTGTGTGTGTGTGTGTGTGTGTGTCCTAGTCCACTGAGTGGCTTCCAGTGCCAAGGCTCAGCCTCAGGAAGAGCCTCAGCCTCAGGCCTCACCCCACTAACACACATCAGCATCACACCACAGCCCCGCAGCACCACCAACATTCCTCAAGCCTCATTTTTCCCCCCTCAACACACACACACATTTATGTCTATATGTGCGCCTCCATGCAGGATAAGAAGAGGGGTGTAGCTAGGGTGTAGCTTCAGTCAGAACGCATTGCAGAGCTATATACTACATGTAGTAAGTAAGTATTAAGTATGTAGTAAGTATTAAAAAACACAATGTATGGTTGACTATATTTCATAGTCACAATTTATAAAGACGGTAATAATCCTATAGTCACACTGTTGAAATTAAGGGATTTGTCCATTTTCATGTCTACCAACTCTGCACAAGATGAAGATCAACCTTCTCAGTAATTCTTTGGTCCAATCTACTGTTTCCACCACCAAACTTTGCTGCTGTAGCCATAGTGGTGAATACAGATACAGGGGGTAATTGAGAGTTATACACTTTTGGTACAACTGAAAGTATTCAGAATACCCTTGTTGAGCAATCTAGGGGAGACTACGTTATAAATGCGGACAGCAGTTGTGTCTGTGATTGATGAAGTTAAGATTTGCATTGCAAGTAGTGGAGACAGAAAAGTAAGAGGAGCATTGATGAGGAAACCATAAATAGTGTGTACATGAGCGACAAAATAGGACAGTTCAGAGAAATTCAGGTTGAAGATATTTACGAAAGGAAATAAACTAGGAAATGTGAAGTGTGACACTTGCAGCACAGGTTGTGTAAATCACAAATCCAACCCCAAAAAAGGTGTGCGAGAGGTGTATGAAGGCCTCCAAAGTATTTCAGATCTAGAAAATCTAACAGAATGTTACAAATTACATCTTGGGGCATGTGTTTAGCGATATATAGTGGACTACATGTTAAAGTAACCCTGTAAATCTACATGTGTGTGTTTAGGAAAAGGGGTGTAGCTAGATGACTCCAGTCAGGACAGCCATTAACGATGAGAGCCATGTGATAAAAATATACATTGTGAAGCAGAAATCTTGTAGTGCTGGAGTGTGACACGCCTTAAGATAGCAGCACAGGTCATGGAAAACAGCAGAGGGATGTGTGTGTGTGTGTGTGTGCGTTTATGGACCGAGCAGGCAACTTCAGGCCTCGCCTGAGCTTCATCTGCACCTCATCATCACCACCACCACCACCACCAGGTCCTGGCTCCAGCCGTCTGGACAGCGCTGTGGCCCGGCCTACAGCCTCCAGCAGCCTCCGGGATCACGTCAGTCTCCGCTACGGGCGCACCTTCCGCTCCGCCGGTTGCGTAATGACACCGGCCTGTCGCTTTAACGGCGCTACGCACACGGAGCGGATCTCATCTACATTCACATGCGCAATAATCGCAGCGAATCTGCGGTAAAAGTAGGAGGTGATTTTTTTTTAATCCCCCCAGCCCCCCAAGACTACATGAGTCAAGCAGGCCCGGTCCAGCCCGTCACGGCCTGACCAGGCCAGACCAGGCTGACCGGTGCCGGGTGTGTGTGTGTGTCACTGTGAATGTGTGTGTGCGTGTGTGTGTGGGCTCGGCCGGAGGCACCGATCTATGACAGGGCTAGGCTAACCGGAGCTAACGTCATGCACGGTTGACACACTTCCAGTCCCGGTTGGTTGGTGCTGCTGCGGCGGCGGAGGGGAGACATTTTGCGGGGGCTCTGCAGCCCCTCAGCGGGGCCCGGCCCTGGTGCATGCAGACAGGGGGGCAGACACGGAGACAGAGACAGGGTGTGCTACTTACTGCTGACTTTCATGCTGCCGAAAGCCGAGGGCTGCGGCACTGGTTTGCAGCTCTCCGCGAAGGATGTGGTCCTGGGTCGACCCGACATGTTCCGATCCGATCACTGTGGCCGTGGACTCGGGGAGGAGGAGGTGGAGGTGGAGGCTGCTGCTGCTGTGACTTGGCTAAACGGCAGAGCTGATCGATTCGCCCGTTCTCATCCAATAGAAATTAAAATAAAAAATAAAAATAAAAACTGGGATGACAGTAAAATGAATAACACAGGAGTCCTTTATCTCTCCAGCTTTTTTTCAGTCGATCTCACCCTGATAAACTAGCCTTTCTGAGGAGACTGGAGCAGTCATGAATCTGGCCTCTCCCTGTGGCCCCCCTCTCCGATTAAACCTTTTCTGGATGCGGAATCAATTCCACACAGATGATGTAGACGAGAGAGAAGAAGCTGAGATCCGGTTGTTAGTAGTCGAAGCCGATCCGGTGGGGGATCTAACGGCGTTTTCTGCTCGATCCGGGACTCATGCAGCTCCTCTTCATATCCCGATGTGGAGGCTCAATGATCCGACTGCCATGGCGGATCCCTCGCTATACCCCAGCCTACAGACGGTCCGACGGAAAATCTTGCCACAGTCTTTGGATTCAAAAACCCGCCCTCGTCGCCGAGTTTCGGTGTCTTCGCCGGGGCCCCCGGGACAGCGACCTCCTCGGTTAGAAAAGATGGTCCTTAAGTACGGGGCTCTGACGATACTGGATTTCTTTTTTTATTCCTTACCCATAGGTTTCGAGCTCGCTGTCTTTTGTCGCTGCGCACGGTAGCCACGCCGTTTGCGTAAACGGTTACGCCGCGTGCTCCCGAGGTTCACGCTGTTGACGTAATTCGCGATAGGGAATGGGAAAACTGTGAACGCGCAAACGGCGAATCTGGGGTGGCCGATTGGTCCAATCAGAGGGGGTATCCTTCAAAAGTGGGCGTAAACCGGGCAGCTCTTGTCCAATAGGAGCGCTTCTCTTGAGCACCACATGGCATAATTTGCGTAGCGCCGCCCCCCGTGACTTCAAAGGCTTTCCCCCGTGCAGAGGCAGGGGCAATGGGCGGCTCCGCTCCCAGGATTGATGACCCTGCGGGCCAATGGAGTTCCGGAACCGGGCTGTCAGTTCGACTGGGCCCAGCTGTCACAGGGCACCGGTGGTCCTGCAGCACTGTTGCTATGTTAGGCACAAAAGCACATCTCCCACAGCTTTTTTTTCTTCTCCAAACACGCAACTCTGTTGCATGATTACTGTCATAATGCTTAGTAAGCGGAATAATGTGTTTTAGTGCGGAGATCTGTATGACTGCGCTGTCACTTGACTTTGTATTCATAATTTTTTTGTGTCTTTTATTCAGGGTTAAACATAGTAAAATTAGTTGAGACTAAAATATGTCTGACTGGCAATTCCCCGTGTAGACCTTAACATGACAGCCCAGGGATTCACCTTTGTATGTTTTCTCTTTAGCCTCATGTCCTTATATTATAATAACAATTAGTGTATCTGAAAAAATAATTTACTATAGAGCAGCATACAGCAGCATTTCATTTTTTTACATTTGTGTACATAATATTGTTTTTTATTATTATTTTAAAAAGAGAACAATTTGGGTTGGCAAATAAAAGAAATGTAGGCCACACAATGGATGAGTGGTTTGTGCCCAGGTGAAGTCAGGTGTGTGTGTGTGTGTGTGTGTGTGTGTGTGTGTGTGTGTGTGTGTGCCCTATGATGGACTGATGAGCTGTCAAGGGTGTTTTCCCTGTGATCATCATATGTGGGCTAGAGATAGCCACCAGCAGTACCCTGTGATGCCATTGAGCTACAAAGTGGATAAGATAATGCATGGATCAAAAATGTAGCAGGCAGCCACAGACTGGCACAACAAAGGAAGACACATCTCTATAATGGTCAGCATGTCAGTATTCCTCCTGTAGGACAGGATGGAGGTCGTTTGTCGTAGCATCCTTTGCGCCTGCCCAGTGTTGCTGGTGTGCGGCCTTTTGTGTGGTTTATTTATACTCTGTTATGCTCCATATCAAAGGGAATTCCTCCCAGGCTGCCCTTCAATGGTCCATATGCAGAGGAGAGTGGAAGCGTCTCAAAAACAGGCAGCAGAGCAGAAGCAATGTGAGACGCTGTCTTCCTCCTCGTATAGCAACACCTCCCCCGGCAAACACACATTTTCCTATTAGCGGAAGAAAATAACACAGAGAGATAGAGTTGAGATAGTGGGAGGCTAAGAGAGAGAGAGAGACCAAGGACAGGAAAGACAGATCTAAAAAAGAAGAGGGGAGCATCCACTGCTTTTATCCTTGTTGCAGGAATATCTTGAAGAGTCCTGAATCCACCCAGCTCTCTTGCTTATTCTGGTCATGATTTAAGTTACATGACACTGCGGTCCATCCTAAAAAAAATATGCTTTTTTATCATGAAAGGCAAGTGACATTTAGGTCTACTATATAATTTATCAAACCTGATTACCAGCCGGGAATGAACCAATGCCTCATCTAGCAGTGTGGTACGATGATATTAAGCAGCATTAAAGTAGATCAAAGAAATGTGATTATTCCTCCACTTTTACCCGCACTTTGATGAGTCTCAGTTAGAATACACTCCTAATATTTCAGTTCGTGCCAGAGTATGTTGAGTATCTAAACTGCTGGCAAATGGACCCTTAATGAAAGCAGGGGCAGGGTGGCGTGCAGGCACACATATGCTGGTTGTTTTGTGGGACAAGTGCATGTGGGTGCTTAATAGGGCTCGTTTTTGGTTCGAGCCACATCAAGGCTGTGTGTAATAGGCCTTCTGTTTGTCTGCTCATGCTGTGGCAACCCCAAGACTCTTGCAGAATAAAACAAGAGAGGATGCAGACTGAACACGAAGACGTGTGGCCTTTAATTTGAGCAACAGAGGAGGTTTTTTTTCTTTCCCATATATATGACGCACACTCCCACTGTAACCTTTGCACATTGATTACCTAAAATAAAGTATGTTTATAACACTGGGGAGACCATTATTACTAATAAAAGTGATGACGTGGCATGGTGAAGAGTGCTGACACCTGCATTAACAAGAGGACGGTCCCTGGTTCAAATCCTGGTCAAACTGAGGGCCTTTCTGTGTGGCGTTTGTATAGTCTCCTTGTGTCCCTGTGCTTAGGTTGATTAAGACCTAGGTGTAAGTGTGATTCTGAATGGTATGTGTGTGTCTGTGCACTGCAATGGCCTGGAGACTTGTCCAATGTGTCTGAGATAGGCACTTACTGACCCTCACCATTTGGGACTAGGCAGGTAAGATAATAGATGGAAAAGTGATAGGAATGGCATTGTTGTAAACTAGTGTCAGACTGGAAACATCTCTGTATCGAGATAAAATACGAAATTTCAAAATAAATCAAGACTAAAACAACAGAAATGTAGGACAACATTTTAAGGAATGTGTTAGACAATGTACAACTTAAAAAAACAAGATAGAGTAATTCCATATCCTATAACATCTACTAATAAATATTAAAATAAATACAACATTTGCTCATTATAGCGCACATCTGAACTGTTCTGTACAAGCCTCAAAGTATTTCTGGTGTTTTATTTGTTTTTGTAAATCCGACTGTCTGGCCTTTATGGAATGTCAAGTGTTTTCCCTCTGACAGCAGAAATATATCATAAATGCCACAAGAAATATTAAACAGGAAATAGCATTGCAGCTTTTGAACTCAACATTTTTCTGAAGTCTAATGCTCTCCTGGATAAAGGAATTACTCTGCTCCAAAACGCAAGATGCAGGAATACAAACAGTCTCTCAGCCCAGGCTGTAAAACCATTTCGTATTGGAAGCCTAATTATTTTCCATTACAGAGATACCGAGGCACACTAGCTCCATGCCTGCTTTCACCTCAAAAGATAATTCTCTGTGTTTGCTGGGACGTCAAGAGTACGGGTAGTAACGGACAAATATGTAAAGTGCAGTAAACCCGTTGTTCACACAAACGTGGGTTTGATGTCGTCTTTGAACACCACGGGGTGCGGGGAGCGGTACAGGCCTGTGTAGCTGTCGAACTCGCTGTCGGAGGAGTCCGAGGAGCTGCCCGAGGACAGGAGGGAGTCACGCTGCAGGCAGGACTCACAGTACGGACGGTGGTAGTAACAGTAGTCTGTGGAGCTGCTGGAGTCCGAGTCCCAGGACCCACACGAGTCTCTGATGCGTCTACGGTGCTGCTCAGTGTCCCCACCCACTTCCCCATCGGATGCAGCTGCGGTAATGTGGTCTGTCCGGGGCGGGACTGAGCACCTGTGGGACCTCACAACGCACCGCCGACATTTTCTCATATCTTTGTTCCCCCCTGCATCTTCCTCCTCCTCGTCCTCCTCCTCCTCCTCCAGCTCAGGATCATCCTGAAGTAGCGTCTCATCCACGGTAACGCCGTCCGCATGCTTGCTTGGACTTTGGCGCTTGCAGCTGTGCCTTAAGCGTCCACAGCCAGCTGTGTCTGAACCTGTGTAGAAGCAGTCCAAACCTCTTTTGGAGGAGCGAAAGGGCGGCCGGCGTTTCCTCATCGTGTATGGGGAGATGCTGGGGTAGCGGAAGAGGACAGGTGGGCGGGGGGAGCGTGGAGACCGCAGAGACAGAGGCGAGAGAATGGCAGCTTTGGGAGACTTCAGCTGGGAGGGAGTTCTGGGCGCGTGACCAGGCGGACGCAGTGCCGATTCCAGGACAGCATCCACGCTCAGCTCCTGGAGGATTTCCTGCAACTGCTCGCTGCTTACAAAGCCAGTCAGTCTGGCATTTGAGCCCAGCTGGGACGTCAGGCCTCTCTGGTTGTTCAAAGTCTCAATTTGTGAGGGGTTTATCCCTCTACGGGATTGTAGAGAAGTGACAAATCGAACTGTCTCCTCAGCTGTCCTGAGAAAACCAGCGGACTGGAGGGGCAAAGTTTGTTTGCGATCCTCTAATGTTGTGAGGTTAGCCGTGTCTCTACCTGTAGGCCCAGTGGCACGGACAGCTCTCTGGTTTTCATCCAGGTAACTCTCATCAGGGAAGGAGGAGGCAACGGCAGGAGGCGGGGATATGGGAGCAGAGGAAGGCTCGGAGGACGATGGAACAGCAGGCGATGGAGCCGCAACTGCAGCAGAGAGGCGAGGGGAGAGATCTGGCGGCGAGAGCCGGCATTCAGTTTCTCTCTGAGGTAGAGAAGAGGTGGACGGGCCGTCAGACTGAAGCTCTGTAGTGTGGGTGGAGGAGGAGTGGAGGTTGGTGTTGGAGGAGTCCATGTCCTGCTCCTCAGGGGTTTGGCTGGCCGACATCAGTCGCAGGAGTTTGTCCTTGGCATTGCTCACCTGCTCCTGCAGACTGTCGATCACAGCATTCTTCTGAAAATTGTCACGAGAAAAAAGAGGCTTCAGCTTTGTGACTTTCAGAGAAAACAGTTTTAAAAGCTCCATGCCTGGGTGTTTTGATTCAGAGCAGTTAAGCTATTAGCAGCAGGTTATGTACTATTAAAGCTGGTGTCAGATTCCTGTTCTCAATCTCTGCTGCAGCATCTATGTCTATACATCCCATTTCTAAACCTGCTTTTGTCATGGGGCAGAGGAGGAACATGCAAACTCACACTAAGTCATGTCATGTCATACAGAGGCCCTGCTGTGAGGTGACAGTCACATCAAGTGTCTTCCATATACCTTCATATATATCTCTGTAATTATCATGTGTTTTCACCTTTTTATAGTAGGCATACACGACTGAGCTTTTCAGCATTTCCTCAGTGAATAAAGAACATTATGGTGTAAGAATGGAGTTAGTTAATCGAGTTAGTTAACTTTTTTTCGAATTGTTTCCAAGTAGTTTATCAGGAAGGTGCCAAGCTATGACTTTAGAGGTTGAGAAATAAAAGGATCTTTTGATGGATAAAAAAAAAACTATCAAATAATGTTATTGTTAAAGGGAGTATTTGTGTGATCAGCCCACTGAATAACATGGTGGCTACTTTCTCCTCCCCCACACATGTGTATGTATTGAATTCCAATCAATACACAAGCACATGGGTCAGCATTGGAAAACCCAGCACTGTTATTGATAACTTTGCTTTCTTTATGCAAACACCGCCCTGAGACTGTAGGGTAAAGAAGAGAAACCTGGATGCGTAGCAAAACCTTTGATGAACAGCATTATAACAACATTTAAGACCTCAGCATAAATCATTTTCAATGGACAACATAATTCATGTTTAATTTAATAAAAAAACAAAACAAAATAGTACCTCATTGAGGAGCTTTTTCATGGAGTTGTTCTCCCCCAGCAGGTAGTAGATCTCGTCCTGGCTGTACACAGAGTGCTGGCTCTTACTGGGGCTGCTGAAATACTTGGCCATCTGACTCGGGTTGTTCTGATCCTCTTCAAACTGACGCCACTGGGTCAGCTGCACGGCGGCAAGTGCAATAATTCAGAGTTAGCTCTACATCTCTACATCTCAAGATGTATCAGCCACTGATGCTTCACACTCACTGGTACGGGCAGAGAGACTGCTAGGGGACTGTTAGACCAGGTGTGTTTGAGCGTATTGCTCACTGTTCAAACATTTCCTTCCTTTCATCCGATGATGCATTCCTTTACTGTAACATAAACCCACTGACAGACACTCTGACAGTCATAAACCTGTTTGCGGCAGCCTACGTAATTTGACTCATAAACACCTTGAGTGTGAGTCACACTGTACTGATAGACATGGCAGAGAGACACGCATGTGGAAAATGGAGGCGTAGGCATCACTACCAATGCACAGATTTTACTGCCTTTGTAAAAACAAAGAGAGAAAGTCATACTGTCATACTGTGTCTTTCATACTTCTATCTGCACTATCTGCCTGTCTGACTGACTCACTGTCAGACACCCCCCCACATCCTCCACATTTGATTGAAAGATACCAGAAGAGTCAGAAACTGGAAAAAGTGACTGGTAACTTGTTTTTCATTTACACTTACACTGAGCTGTTTTATTCTTACCTGAGGCACAAACAGCATGCAGTTGGTAGCCAGCGTGCAGATGAAAATAGCTCCAGCCACAGTGCTATAGACCAGATTGGGCCAGGCCTGCAGGAAGATGGACACGGGGACGGCCACAGTGGAGGACAGGGTGACCAGGGTGACCACTGTTATAATGGTGGGAGACTGGTTGACTGGAGGGTGGCTGACATTACTGGTCAGCCCAGCCAGATAAGTCCCATAGAGGAGAAGACAACCCTAGAGAGAGATTCGAGGGAAAAAATGGAAAATCAATCTGTTTGTCAGAGAAAATAAAGTTCTGTTGGTGTAGCATGTCAAAAAGCTCATAATAACGTAATGAGACATGTGGGCACTTCTGAGAAACAAGATAAAAATGCTTCACTTATTCAACACATTTAAACTCATTGCAGGCAAACTTCTGTAGACGTGGTTCATTTTTAGTTATACTATGTATAGATGCAGTGCTGACAGTAAAATGAACTGTTGACAGAGCAACCGAAGCTGACACAGTAGACAGTGAGTGGAAGGAGGGCTTTAAATATAAAAGAAATCAGCACTTAAAGGGGTTAAAGGAGAGGAGTACACAATGTTCGGGTTGTATCTCTTAAGGTCACAGTGAACCTCAACTTCACTTCCAGTAAAATCTCATAAAATTTAAACTGTCAAAAGGAAGCATAACAAAAGTTAAAAGATTCACAAAGACCTGAATAAATCTGGAAAAAAGGTCTGTAGGTTGGGCCTTGCCCTGGACCATAAAAGTCAAGGTTTCGAAAGCCAAGGGTCCATGCATCATGTTAAAACATAAAAATGTAAATGAATGCAAATGAAATAAAAGAAAAGTCAACAAATTGTATCCCTTTAAAAACTATTTTCAGCATTTTTTGTAGACAGGAGAGGAGTGACTTACCTTCTGCACAGCAATGATGATTACCCACAGATCCGAGTACAGAGAGGAGCAGGTGTCCAGCTGAGATAGAGAATAGGAAACGTCTCCCTCCACCACCTAGTGCAGGAAAAACACAAACTAGTGAATTCACACCAGAATGAACACATCTATTATCAGCTAGACAGATTGCATTTCCTGCTGAATGCTGACTACACAAACTACACAAACTCTCAACTTTTAACTTAATAAGTAAGTTAACACTTAAGTTAGCTTTTAACCTAACACTTAATTAGCTTTTAACTTAACTCTTAAGTTAACGCATAAGTTAACTCTTAAGTTAGCTTTTAACCTAACACTAAATTAGGTTTTAACTTTACTCTTAAGTTAAAACTTAAATTATCACGTAAGTTAACACATAACTTAACAATTCAGCTACCTTTTAACTCAGCACTTAACTTTTAAGTTAGCACTTAAGTTACTACTTAAGGTAGCACTTAAATTAGCACTTAAGTTACTACTTAAGGTAGTACTTAAGTTTACACTTAAGTTAGTACTTAAGTTACTACTTAAGTTAGCACTTAAGCTAGCACTTAAGTAACTAGTACTAGTACTTAAGTTACTCCTTAAGTTAACACTTAAGTTAGCTTCTAACCTAACACTTAATTCGCTTTTAAGTTAACTCTTAAGTTAAAAGTAAAGCTAATTAAGTGCTAGGTTAAAAGCTAACCTAAAGGTAGCACTTAAGTTAGTACCTAAGTTGGCACTTAAGTTACCTTAACACCCAAGTTACTACTTAAGGTAGCACTTAAGGTAGCACTTAAGTTAGTACTTAAGTAACTAGCACTTAAGTTAGTACTTAAGTTAGCACTTAAGTTAACACTTAAGTTAGTACTTAAGTTACTACTTAAGTTAGCACTTAAGTAACTAGCACTTAAGTTAGCACTTAAGCTAGCACTTAAGTAACTAGTACTAGTACTTAAGTTACTCCTTAAGTTAACACTTAAGCTAGCTTCTAACCTAACACTTAATTCGCTTTTAAGTTAACTCTTAAGTTAAAAGTAAAGCTAATTAAGTGTTAGGTTAAAAGCTAACCTAAAGGTAGCACTTAAGTTACCTTAACACCCAAGTTAACATAACACTTTTTGAATGGTCATTTAATAGCTGAAAGTCTTGTGAATAATTTAAGAGGAGCGGAGCTGAAGAGGGTTTCAATTCATTTCACTGGGAAATTTTTCTTTCTTTTGAATATTTTAAAAAGTATGAGAAGAGAAGAGAAGTTGTAAGAGAGCATGCATGTCCTAAAAGATCTGAACATGTGAATGTTTGAATGGTTTCAATAGCTGAACGTATGCTGAAGATAAGTATGACGACATAAGAATAATTAAGAACAGGATTACAATAGTGTGAGTGCTGAATCAGCATTCACAGTAATAACATCAGCATAGGAGGATGAGGGAGTTACAAAGTGACAAAAGCAATCATTTCCACACAGATCTACAATCACTCAGACTGTCAGGATCGGTATCAGCAGTTCAAATCCACCTTGACGACAGCGGCAGCTGACCGTGAACACCTGATGGGGTCGGCCAGGTTCCAGGCGGTGAGAACCAGCATGTCCACCATGATCAGCAACGCGACCATGCCCATCAGCTGGATGTCTCGGATGATCTGAGACACACAGTCAGCAATCACATCAACGGCACACAGTCACAGAGGCTCATTTAGTCATTTTCAGCCACGTCACTCTGGAAAGCCTCTGTGTTACAGCAGCTTTCAGAATACTGTAAACTTCTTGAGGAAAATCGAGCATGAGCTAAATAAAAAACTCTGGCATCCCCATGGCCTTTTTCTACTGTTACAGTATGTCCCCTTCTGTAGAGCTTAAACAATTTAATATCGTGAACTTTGTGCAGTAGCTTCAATGGTTTTTCCTCAATGTAAGTCGCTTTGGATTAAAGCGTTACAGTCCTCACTGTAGCGGTCCCAGTTCAAATTCCACTGGTGGCCCTATGCTGCATGTCACCCCCCCCCCCTCTCTCTCTCTCCTCATTTCCTGTCACTGTGCAGCTGTTCTATCAATAAAGGCCTTGAAAAGCCCAGAAAAATGTATCTGCTAAATATAATGCAAGGTCAGAAAAAAAATCTCTACATTGACACTGTTTTGCATAAACGTACATTGGGGTATATATACATGTAAAAGCATATTTTAAAAAAGGTTAGTGAAAACAGTCGCAAGGGAGAACATGAATCAATTGTTCAAAACAGAGTAGAACTATATCCTGAGTCCACATTGAACATTTATGATTCTATCTGATGTTCACATCCAACATGTCTACCTGACATAACTTCTGTGTATTGCACGAAAAAAAAGACCAGTTTGCCTGCAGACAAACTCGTCTGCTGCTTTAAGGCTCTTTCATCCGAGCAACACAGACCACAAAGCCTCTGAAAACCCATTTAACAGTGATGGATTCCTCCTGTCCCTACCACTCTCTTGTCTGGCACTCGCTGGGTGAATACTCTGTACAATCTCCACGTCTTCCCCAAAATTGGACCGAACACCAGGGTGCTGCCAACACAAAGAGTCCACATGCGGGCCTGTGGGAGACAGAGGGAGACAGAGCTGTCTAATTACCCAACAGCGATTGATCCAAAAGTATAATGGAGGCTTCGGGGAGGCTATGGGGCTCACTTGTAGCATGGCCGTGGACGCTCCGCCTTGCGAGTGTGCACGTTCATCGATGGCGAACAGGAAGCCGCTGCAGTAGGTGAGGACACTTCCCAAGAGAGTCAGGACGTTCAGGTTGGGACTGGACATCTTCACTATCCTGGTAGCACAACCACAGGTGTCACAGAACAAAGAACAAATACTTTATTACCTTAGAAATTATTTTTCAACCTACTTTTCATTTCTACTCTTACAGTTTCACACAATTGTCTATACTTTCTGCTCCTTACATTTATAAATGTAAGGAGCAGAAGTAGAAGTAAAGTGGATGCAAGTGCTTGTGTGTACTCGTTTCTAAACTGTTTGTTGTCTCAGTTGATACAACTTACAGACATACATCTATACATCTACTTTAATAATAAATGTATAATTATAATAAAGGTGGATACTTTTGACACCACTGAGCACGACACGTCATCATTCATCAGTTCCTGCTACAAGGTACATGTCTACATGTCTGCGAGCGTTTCTGTGTCGTTCACCTGTTGTTTTTGAAGCGCAGCGTGAAAAGGAGGAAGCAGAAAGCCAGCAGGATGCCACAGGAGAGCAGCGTCCACACAACAGCACTCAGCACTGGGGAGAGAGGCCGCCTCGGGAGCTCCACCGCCATCTGCACACAATGCATGCACACGCAAAGCCCTTGAAAACAAGCCGAAAATAGTGCCCATGCTACTCATACAAATGTGCATAATTTGAATAGATAATTGCAGCCCTGAAAGTGTTGGATGCAGTCGTAACAGAGTGGAGTGCACAGGATTCACACTAGTAAATTTATTCATTGAGATAAAAAAATATATATAAATCACGCTAGACAATTATGAACTTACTTCAAAAGTATTACAATCATTGAAAGCATCAAAGGAACACAATGGAATGACTTAAGGCGCAGACAGTAAGGCTGCATGAAATTATCATCAAGGTAATAATAATAATAATAATAATAAGCTTTGGGTGGCATGGGGACTCGGCCTTTCAGACAAATAGTTTTCTTGAACAATCAATTAGTTTTTTGGTCTGTAAAATCAGAAACAAAGAAAAAAAATGTTGATCCATGTCTCATAAAGGCCACGACGAAGTCACAAAGACATTCAATTTGCTGTACTACTGAAGGCACCAGTAAATATTCAAATGTACGTAGAAATTTCACTAGGCCTCATAAGAATATACTGAGCCATTCAACTAATCAACTAGTTGGTTATTAAAGTGGTCGGTAAATAATCATCAGTAACTGATTAGGTGACAGGTGAAATGATGAGAGGGGCAGAGTTGACCCCGCCGTGATTGCGCCGGGGGTTGAAGAAGGGGAAAAGTCGACCACTGAACGAGTATCCAGTGAATGAGTAGATGTGCGAGGCGTCGTCCACATTGTAAAAAGAAATCTGTCCCCACTCTAGGTCCGCATACACCCCGACTCTGTGGAGCGTCCCGCCCAGTGGAAGGCAGACAGGCCTGCTGGCCAGGGCCCAGCAGCTCCACTCCTTTCTCATCCCCAGGGCCCAGTATCCGCTCTCCGGGTTCAGCGTATTCCCTCCTTTTCTGTTCACGGACTCCAGCGCCACTCCGATATCCCACTCCATCTTCCCCTTCACCTGGACCTCGAAGTAGAACCTGCCAGATGAGAAACCCTCCTTTCCCAAAACGCTGACGCCGGGGTAAAACCTCTCCGGGCTGTCCGGGGCACTGAGCGCCACATCACCGTGATGGACCTGTTTCCTGTCTGCAGACAGCACCAGTTTGGGATGCGCTGTGTCCGGGTCCAGAGTCACCTCAGTGGCAAACCGTTGAGCCCGCCGCAGTTCAGCCTCACCCAGCCTCTTCACCTCAGCCTGGACAGCCTCCTCCTTCTGAGGGGCTGCCCTCTGGACCGCTCTCCTCAGGGTGCCCACGTATACGGCGGTCTCCACGCGGCTCTCAGACAAGCGTTTGCCGAACGGCAGCATGGAGAGAGCCGGAAAACTCTGTACAAGGAAGAGGTCGTCATCGGTGCATAAGAGCTGCTCCAACTCAGCGTTTCTCCCCCTCAGCACTTGGATCTCCCGTTGCAGCTCAAGGATGACTCTGGCGGCCCTGCTCTCAACTTGCCTCTGCTTGGCCTCGATCAGTTCCACCACCTCACCACGGCCTCGCTGCACATGGTGGAGGAGTTTGTTGAACACGTGCGAACTCTCTTCAATCTCTCGCTCTGTGTTTTCTCTGCTGATTTGAACAGTCCAATCAATCTCGCTGATTTTCTGCAGTCGGCTGTTGATCATTTCTTCTACCTCTGTGCTCCTCACCTTGACCTGAGCTCTCGTGGCTCTGCTCTCCTCCTCCACAGACACAGTGTGATGAGTGTTGTGCTCCTGCTTGGTGCACACCTGACACACAGCTGTCTGGTCAGTTTTGCAGAACATGTTCACCGGATTACCATGCTTCTGACACACTCTGTCTTGTATGTCCATCACAGAGTCAATAAGCTGTTGTTTTTTGAAGATACTGGCAACACGATGCGGCTCCAGGTGAATCTCACAGAAGGAGGCCACACACACCAGGCAGGATTTTGGAGCTTTGACACTTTTTCCAGCACACTCATCACAGGAAACTTCTCTTTTTTGCCCAAAAGGTTTCAACACCGCACCGGCTTCACTCTCCTCAGTCTTTTCCACTGACTTTCTTTTCAACAGAAAAGCCAGCTCAGACAAGAAGGTGTTAACGTCGAGCTCAGGCCTCCTGCTGAACCTCTGCTTGCACATGGGGCACTGTGTGAGATTAGCAATCCTCCAATAATCTTCTATGCAGCTCCTGCAGAAGTTATGTCCACACGGTGTGGAGACCGGCTGGTCGAACAGATCCAGACAGATGGGGCAGAGAAGCTGCTCCTCACACAGCACACTGCCAGCAGCAGCCATAACTGGGAACACATCCAGAAAGAAAAGCAGGTGGGATTTTATGGAATGTGCTGGCCCCGGTACTCAGACCCCCTTTTTTTCCCACTGCACTATTAGATTTGCACAGTTGTCCCTGGGGAGCTGACTATATCCACAAATAGTAACAACTGCATGGTGTTGCGTTTCTAAACAGGATTTATTTCATTTTAGCTCGCAAACCTTCATGTTTACTTAGTTCAGCGGACAATGGTAAAAAAAAGCAATTGTTTGATCATGAACATGAAATACATCATCCAAATAAGACCTAGTCACATATTAACTGAAGTAAGGCCAACACACAGTGTTGTTCACTCTCTTCCTGTACCAACAGGTGAAGATGCACTGTTAGACCGAAGCATACATTAACTAAAAGCGTGAGAGAAATTAAAAACACAACCCACCTGGTTTATCTCTTGGGTGACATGGGGAGGAAAGAGGTCTGTGGGAGAGTGTTTGTCCTCCCTGACACAGTGCCTCTACTACTTTAGTTTCCACTTGGAATCACACACCAGTGCCCGCCTCTTGTTGCCTGGCTCCCCGCTCACTCTCCTCTTAAAGGCACCAGCGACTAAGACAATATTAAAGATAGCTTCACTTGACCCTGAGTTAGATATGTACTGCTGGACTGATTTCTCTAGTTGAGATTACAGATATTAAAATGTTATTCACCAAGTTTTGAGCCGCAGGCCCAAAATTCGCAATGACAGTTAAGAAGATTCATTACACTGTATGTTGTGTTTGTTCTACGCAGTCAAAGTATTACACTGATTCAGCCTGAATATCTCAATCTAAATGGGGTATAAAGAGGACATAATTTTACCCTTTTACCTCTGAGCACTTTAAAAATAAACATGTATGTGTGTGGGGGTGTAAGCCTGGATATGACAGCGCCACATGGGGCTGCTATTATCATACATATAAAAAGTGAGAGTATAAAGTCCACTTTGCAAATAACTGACATTATTGTTGTGCCAGTGCATTTCGTTCTGCACGCCGATAAAATGTTTTATCTTAAAATAACAGCTGCAAGGCCAGAAAGAGACAAGGATCCCTCTAAGCAACAGTTAAAGAAGAATATAAGAAACAAAGAGCTTAGCACCCAAATCTGTGCACATTTATATAGAGACAGGTCCTGTCCCAGAGCCTATGCGTACAACAATGTCTCCAACCAGCTGAAAATAACAGCTGTGTTGATTTAGCAAAGCTATTCCTGAAATGTCAAAATAGAAACAGCAGGTTAGTGGAGGGTTAGCGCTGCTGGAACTGCTTCACAGGAGATCAGCTGAACAGACAAATCACAGTTTAGACCTTCTCAGCCCCACCACTCAGTGAACTGCAGAGAGCACGAAAAAGAAAAACAGGTTCCCAAAAATAATCGGAGCCCAGATGCAGCATCGTGCCTTCAGTCATGATCTACAGATTCTCCCACTGGCGATGTTAGACGGCGTCATAACTGCTTGGGACATCACAGGTTTGATCGAGCATATAAATCAGTACCTTGACGTAACTCACGTACCCCGAATACATCTGCATTCTTTTCACCCAGCACAGAAACAGTGATTGTCCCATTTTTGAAGGATTCCCCCTTTACACTACATCATCAGACTCGCTCCTGTCATAATCACCTAACAGTACACAATAATGTGGGTCACAATAGCCTACTTGCACAGTAGACCGAGACACTGTTTTATGAAAGACAGCATAGACCTAAAGATAGCATGTCTATGTACTGCTTTGGATTTATTTTTTGCCGTTTGCGTGTCCGTGGGTGTAATTACCGTGCTGAGCCCACATAGTCTGTGCAGTATGTCGAGGCCTTGCTGCCTGTTGACTCCTGAGTGGATGGAGCAGCGAGCGGAGTCACAGTGGGAGCTGCAGTTCAGCTCAGCATCCATGGCTGACTCCAGTCTGTCCGACTTCACATACACATCCTGAGGAACAGCACATAACGAGACACATTAGGTCGTACAAAATTGACTTCCTCGTTAATTATTTATCCTTTCTGTTGCTCCAACATACCGAAAGAGAACTCACTGAGGTCTCCAACACTGGAGACGAGGGAGACAGTTTTTAATTCTGCTTCTCCTACATAGTTGTAAGACTTGCAGCCACCACAGTGTGGTGCTCTGACAGAAATAGAGAAGGAGTGATAGGACCATTGATTTTGCACTAAACAGAGTTAGAGCTGGAGGGAAAATACACAAATGAAGTGTAAATTATGTATCACCACAAAACAAACAGAATCCTGTATTTCCACTAGTAGAGTATGTTATCATCACTGACATAAACCAACCCACGCAGGATCTTTCACTGCAACAAGACACAGGAAAAGAAATTCCATCATTTCCAGTTTCACTGCAGGGCTTGTAACCTGCAATCATCCCGGTCATCTATTGCACCTACATAAACTCCAGAGAGTATCACTAAACAACTGTTTGTCACTCTTACCGCAGGCATTTTTATGAGTCTCCCTGTGCTGTGCAGACATGTTGCAGGTTTTACGACGTGGCACAGTGTATCACCAGATCCTCTCTGAGTTGTAACTATAGAAGTCTGATGGCTGGAAACATCACAGTGACTCAGCGGCATGATGGGGAAACGATATTAGACGGCTCGTATCGATACAGAGAGGGAGACAGGTGAGTGCCGACATCTGTGGAGTGACTAAGACCCCCACCAGACTCTGGGATAGCAACATCCATCAAAAACAGGGCGGTGTGGGAAATCAGTTCAAACCTGGATTAGGATGTGGGAAGGAAGCTACACGGTAATCCACCCAACATCAGCTATTCGAAAGATTTCCTTGGTGTAAGCCATTAAGCGAAGCCTGTTTCAAGAAATTAATGGTGTCAACAGAACAATGAGGCACCCCGGGCAGCATATCTGGGAAATGTCTGGAGTTCCTGTTCATATCCTTTCGTCACTTTCCAAGTTTAGATCACAGTTCTGCTGCTTCCTGCAGGAAACGCCGGCAGAGAGAGAGGTATTTCCGCCAGCTTTTCGAAAAAAAAAAAAGAAATCCTACCTCTGTAGGTTTCAGTTTAAGAGAGAAGCAGGCCACCCTGCCGAGGTCAACATAGGTCGGCCAGCATCCAACCATCAGGGGTCAACTGTGTGAGCAGTGAGGAGCGGGCCCTTCCCCACTCTGCGTTATGGTTTTACGGACATGTTTTGACAGTTCTGAATAGTCGTGAGGAGTGTCTTTTGAAGTCCTTAAGGCTAAACCGCAAATCGCTCCTGAGCCAAGTACCTGTGGCCTGGTGCATCTTAAATGAAGGGCGGGCCTAATCTCTGAACATCCCAGCTTTCACTTTGAAGCCCATTATTCATAACTATATATTTTAGAACCTTTTGATTATTTCGCCTGATCCTCTGCACCCGGAGAAACAGAAGCTGCATGAAGCATTTGAGTGTGAAACGTTTGCTCATAAAATGGACTAAAGCCTTTTCATTGTGCTGTCAATCTCTGTGTTTCTCTTTTAAGATTAACACAGAGTAACCACGGGCGCTGCCAGATGTAAAACCCAGTTCAGGGGGCAATATTGAAACATTCCTCCTCAGTCAGTAATCCGGTTATAAGTTTATTCTTTAAGCTGAGTTAGAATGCAATTGCTGGGAAGGAAGCAGCGCCTCGGGCCGGGCGTCATTTCTGGGGAACATGTTGCGTTTTACAGCCTGCTGCTACACTCTGAAATTAATCACTCTAATTTGTCAGTGAGTGAATAAACCCATCATATAGTTTTCAGGAAAGTGCCTGGCGAAACCTGTTGGGATGAAACATTGTTTAACAAGAAATAATACCATCATCAATGACTGTGGCTCAGGGGTAGCACTGTTATCAATGGTTTAGAAGGGCAATGGTTCAACCCCAGCTCTAGACTACATGGCAAAGAGGGAAGGTACTGAAGATGTGTCATCTCTGTATGGATGTGTGTTAAATCTACTGATTAAGCAGGTGAATCATGTACGGTAGTCTCTGCCACCACTGTAAGAATTGATGTGAATGAGTAATAATGAAAGTTGTGTCTATAAAAACCACAGTGAGCGGTGGTGAAGACCAGAAAAGTGAAATGTAACAATCAGGCCATTAACAAAAAAGACGCGTATAGGAGTTGCACACTGTAATTAGTCCAGATTATACAATATACTCTAACTTTGTTTCTGCAAAACAACCTTAAATTGCTCGTTATGTGACAACTGTAGCTATAGATGTGGACTCTCTATCAGCAGGGGATTAATTACAGCCAATTACAGCGACTCTGGATAAAAAGAGATGCGTAAAAACGCGCTCCTTCCCTATTGCCTGGACGCAGCGGATAAAGAAAACGGCAACTGTTTCAATCAAACTGCTTAGGAAGAGATTAAAGCCCGGGGTTACCCAGAAAAGAAGGAAAACAAACTGTGAAAGACACATTTGAGAGCGCAAACCTCGGTCTCCAAAGCGCGCAGTGGATCCCTCGACTCGCTCCAGGCTCCATGGCGCAAAACTCCAACACGTTACCGCAAAAAATGGAAATAAATGACTAGACGGAGTTTTGCTGTCTAACATAGCTGCAAAAGTCCCATAGCTGTAGTTTAGGAATGAATCCAGCGATTCAATCTGTCCTACAACAAACTGTGGGTAGATGGATCCTGTCACTCAGGAGGAGAACGCCAGACTGCCAGGTTTTCATTCAAGGGCTGGAGGCGGGAGGCGCGCGCGCGCGTGTGAGTGCGCTCGCGCGTGCGCGTGTTTACTAGTCTCTCCCCTTCGCTCTCTCTCTCTCCCTCTCTCTCTCGCGCGCGTTTTTCTGAGCTCTTTCTTGCTCCACCAAATCGGTTTCAGAGTGTGACGTGACCCATGTTGGGCATGAGGGTTGTGTTTCTGTGGGTACAACATGTTGCACCCACGGGGTGGGGGGTGGGGGTGGTGGGGTCTCAGGGGACTGGGTGGCATATGGGACACGGCCCCACTCTCTGTATCCACAGTGAGAATAGATAAAGGGAATAACAGGCTCTGGTTTTTAATGGAAAGAGAAACACAGATGACTGGAACTCGCATCACCTCTGTTGTGTTTTTGGCTGCGGGGATGGCACAGAAACTGGCGAGGAGGTTCTGCTGAATGCACATCAAAGGAAGCGGAGAGAAAGAGCTCCTGTCTGACTGCTGTGAGACAGCAGGAATATTTCTGCATTTGTTCCGCCAGCCACGAGGAGCATAAAGGTGTTATTAAGATGTCACTGAGATTTATAGTGTGAGCCTGCACACAGGGTCATTCCTGATGAGGGAGTGTCACCACCACTGGCAGATCTGAGTGGGGAGAGCAGAGACATAAAGAGAGATTATTAAAGAAAAGAATATGCCTCACCTTAAGCGAAACCTCATTTTAAGTTTGTAATGTTATCGTGTGCCTCAAACGGTGCCGTAAAAATCTGCCCGAGGGTGCGTAACAGCTAAAATATTCTCACTTTCCTACAATGCCCTTGCTCACAAAGTCTAGAACTGAGATATTGAGTTGTAAAGAGATCACATCTATAACATAAAAAGAATCCAACAACATAATAAATCTTTCCACCCTGTCACCAGCAAGGATCCTATCTGAATGGAATTTTTTTTTGCTCATATCTTACGTTTTTTTCATCATGAAATTTAACCCAGTGGGTTTTTTTTCATGACTAAGGACACCTATAATAGACCTGCTCTATTATTCATCAATCCCTTTGAAAGTCAGTGAGACTTTTTATAGTTTAAACTATGAAATATAGCCCCATAAATTGTGCTGAATATCCTACAGCAGGCAAAAACACCATCAAATTGGCTTTACTGCATGGATGTTAATTAGATGGGATGTCAAGCAACAGAATCAATCAAACAACTACTCATGCTCAGGTCAGAGAGGTGTTGCTCTCAGTCAGTCCCATTTTGCTGTGTGTATGGAGGTTTTTGCATTGTTGATGGACCACATACATGCTCCGGCTTTCCTTAAACTGAAGTGTGATTTGCTGACAGCACTCGGGCATATTCAGGCTAAAGCTCTTCCTGGCAACACTTTCTTCTGTTCAGTAAAACATCTGCAGTCATGTTTTGTGGTTTTATGACAGCAGCAATGAATACTGAGTTAATCCACTTTTATTGCTCAACAACTTTGGATAGTTAAAAAAAAACTCTGTGATAGAGTTTTTTTTCTCAAACCTAAGAAGAAAATCAGACAAATATTTGTTAACTGAACATGTTAGCTAAATATTTGTGTGCCTTCAACTCATATGGTGCCACGCTCCTGGTCCATTGAGGGCCAGAGACCCTGCTCCCAGCTCAGTTACTGCCGGAGCGTGTCAGGTTTTCTCAGGTTTCCTTTCAAGATCAGGTTCGAGGTAGACAGCAGCAGCACAGGTGGACTGTACAATGCTCAGATTACCTGAAGCCTGAATATTTCATCTGGAGACATGGGGCTGTTATTCAAAAGGCAGGAGTCAAAGAGGAGAAGCTGAAGGAAACATGACACCCGTCCTTCTACCATAGGAATCAACTCCATCATTAAAGGTGACCTAGAATGGTTAAATGGAGTACATATCCTCGCTCTATGGTGCTAATATAGAAGCTATGGAAGTTTATGCTTCAGATACTATTTTACAAAACCTTTCAAGCCCTTTTTTGGTGAGGGAATGTTACAATAAATTTCTGCACAAATCTTTTTCAAGCTTATCTGGCAACCACATGTAGGCCTTATGCAACAAAGTCACAAAGGTGATTTTTTTTTTCACTCCGGGTCCTCTTTTAGATCTCATCACTTCTCTGAATCTCTGAACACAGGTGTCAGCAACAGTTACCATGTTTTTCTGGGCAACCATGTTGTGCCCACACACCAGCTGGAAGTCCACCAACCCAAATAAATAACAAGCAGAGTTCTGAAACCATGTGACGCAGGGTTTCCTGTCGGACCACTCCTGACAGCAGAGCTGCCGTTTCCTGACATGGAAGCATCTGCAGCTGTGATTCAACATCTGACCAACAGAGCCGCTGAGCTGCGGCGCTCTTCGGCGCTTAAGACGGTGTGGGTGGAAACACATTGTTCTGTGTGTGAAGCATCAGCCGCCCCTGTCCTTGCCAGAGCGTGGACGCTCCCCCTGACATGCCCAGGTTTGCCCACCAACGTACCCAGAGACAAATCCCTCTCTGGAGCGCTCCGGCTCCTCCTGCCGTGTTGCCATGGACCTGGATTAGCAGGATCAAAGCTCCCCAGTCGCGTTGCTCCTGCAGAAGGCAATGATTTTTTTTTCTTTTTTTTGTGAGGGGGGGTGGGGTCATCAAAAATGACTCCTCAGTTATTAAAAGAGCAGGGTGACTGCAGTGACTGGCAGATAAAGTGATGTACCAAAACCGTGGATGAAATGAAGTGTAAAAATATAGGAGTGTGACATATAGTTATCTGAAACTACGTTTGTCCAGTTTGTTGTTGCACTGCAACAAGCTGGAGACACGAGATTACTTCCAGAATATGGCAAAGTTGTATGAAGCAGCTGCATCCAAGAGACACAGGTAACATGGCAATTATCATGGCTCATTATTGGCCACTACACCCGAGGGAAATATCTGTCAGTACTTTTCAGTTCTCTACATGCCTCACTGTGTTCATCTGTATGTTGTTGCTAACCAGGCAGGAAGTGTGAGGCGCAAGTTTTAATGTGATTTAATATAGTGGCTATAAGTGAATTAAAGTATTAGAATATTAAGTCTGAATAACAGGTTTTCCCAGGTTTCAACCAGAGGTTTCCTCCCAAAAACATGCACGTTTAGTCAATGGGAGACTCTAATATTCCCCTAGGTTTCACAGTGAAAGTGAATGGTCTGTTTGTGAGTGTGTGTGTGTGTGTATGTGTATGTGTATGTGTATGTGTGCACCCTGTGATAGCCTGCAACCCGTTATGGGTGTGTTCCTACACCCTATGTACACTGGAGATAGGCATGAACAGAACCCTGCAATCCCCATTGGATAGAAAGGAGGTCTGATAAAAAGTGAAACCTTTCCACATTTTCAACTAGCAGAGTGACTTATCAAAGGTTTGACAGGAGTTTGATGTCTGTACAAGATTTAGCTAGGCCGACTTGCAAGAAAACTCTAACCACAACATGCACATTTTTCTATTTTCCACTCTAACTAAAAACATTCATGTTTTGTATTACAACATATAAACCAAAAATGCGACTTCTTCTTCTACTCCGACAATGTATTGTTAAGAGGTTTAAGAATAAATCAAACACTGTCTAGAGCAGTGAGTGGATGATCCTTTAGCCCACCACCACTGTTCTTTGCTGCGTGACCCTTCCACCACCTCGTCCATGCTGTGGGCTCCACCCAGACTTTCTCCCTGTGGGATTTGCAGTGTAACTCTAAAGACAGTGGGTGATTGTTACAAGGGTGCCTGCGGTGTGTGGCTGTCGTGTGTAAAGGCTCAACCAAGTGTAAACTTGAAACGTGTGCGTGTGTACATGTGTGTGTGTGTGAGGTCTGGCTTGCATATTAATGTTACTGTGGGCTGATATGAGCTGGTATGCCTCTGACTGAGGGCGATAAGAGGCTTAGGGTATCAAACATCCCCCATGTCAAAGCACTTTGCTCTTTGATCTGCTAACAACCTGACATACTGCATGTATTGTTCAGAGACGACGTGAGGGTCAAGGAACTGCCAGCCAACATTTTCAGCAACCAAAGCGATAATTTAGATGGTTTTAAAGGTGACCCTGAACACTTTCACCTGGTGTTGATGAATAATGAGTCTAATTCAAGCTAATGATGCATGGCATGTCCATACACATCATTACACCCTCATTTATATATAAATTGAAAATGTGAAATGGAAGATTTAAAAAAAAGGCAACTCTGACCAGAGAACGTGACGTGAAATATGACTGCCCCATCTCCAGAGGTGAAATGGCAGCGCATAGACTTCTGCTTCATTCTCAATAGCCAAAAGCGACTCAAACAAATAAAGCTGGATGTGTGCATGCTGCATTGCTGTATCACTTCAGTTACCAGTCAGTTCAGGAAGAAGGTGCTGTTGTTAAGCACAGTATGTAAAGGCAAGCAATCTCTCACGTCATCAGTGGACTAATGTAAGCTCACTTTATACTCATTTGAACAAAGTCAGAAGCACATGAGATGACACATGAGATCACACAGACCTGTTTACCTTGCTGAGTTGACTTGCAGCTCTAGTTATCCAGGGATAAGTTGAAAAGCTGTCATGTATGATGTCAAGGAATAGCTAAAGTTGGAGTGGATTTGACTCCTGACAGTGATGGCTTCTCTCCTCATCTGCCAGTCACAACTCAGTGCTTCCAGTTCATTAAGGTCGCATCTCGGGTTTCAGTTGTGACAGCATCCTCCCCTGTCGCGTACAAAGCGCCAGCGCGTGTACATGCAAACCTTAGATGTAACACAACTCCAGACAACGTGCGCGAGAGTTTCCTAGGTGCCTGCTGTTGGTTGAAGGGCCCTACATGCACATGTTTGAAAGACAGTGAAAAGGAAAAACACTGGAACCCAGCTGTGACCTGGTCAAAGACCATTCAAAACAAACAACCATGTGTGAAACTCAAGGCATTGCTCTTGCCAGCCGGGCTGAAAGAAACAGTGAGGTGAAAAGAAATAGAGTGGAATAGAAAAAGAACAGAAAAGAGACGAGAGGGGAGGAAACAAAGTGGCTGATGGCTGCTGGCAGGTGAAGTTAGGGGATTAGCAGATTGTGCGAGACAGAATTCACTCAGCCTGGCATCTCTCTTGTGACTGAAAGGGTCTCTCGGTATTCAGGCCCCAGAATGAACTCACCCTCATATGCAAATGAAACAGACACACAAAATACTCGAGTTGGTTCATGTAAATGTAGACAAAACTAACATTTAAGAAAGTTGTGCCTCACAAACTATGTTAATTACTTGCCTTAGAGCAACTTCTAGCAAACAACACCATATAAGGTAGAATTGTAGAGTGCACATACTTTCTGCTGGTCTAGGTAAAAACTGCTTTAATCCGATCACAGAAAGTCACCACACAGACGCAGTTTTGATAGTACAATCAGTCTTTATTATTATTATTTGTTGTTGTAGTCTACTTACATATCTAAAGGGGTACAAAAGGGGTAGAAGTACAAACAGTAAATATCTCTGTTTTCTGTTTAAGTGCTCTCTATTCTGCAGGTAATTTAAATATGTAAAGGATTTCTATAAAAGCAATTCATTTTGTTATAAAAGGTTATTTTGTTTCCCTCTTTGTTCACTGAGAGCTATTAAGTACAATATCACTCATAAAGGCATTCATCATGTTAATCTTGTCACATTTCAGGGTGCATATTATCACATTTCTTCAAACTCAGTGTCCCTGTGTTAAAAGTCACCATTAGTAAGGCACTTAAATGTACTATTATAAGTGTTATTGTAACATAGAGGAGCATTTCTCTGTTTTCTAAGCACCAGAGTCTAATGCGAAGCCGGCGGGAGGTTTTCTTCCTCACTGATGGACACAGACTGCCTGGGAGGCGGTAAAATCTCCTAGCTTTTCAAACAAGCAAAGATGTAACCAGGAGGAGAATTGGTCATTTCCTGTTTGAGTTTCTGCCTCCAAAAGAATCGATTTGACGAAGAAAAAAAAAAAAAAGAAAAGAAATACAACCATCTCTGGCTGGTGGCTCCATTCAGACACAGCCGTATTCTTTAAGCCCATGTGTGTTTATGTCGACAGACCTCCACATAAACATGCAGGCTGCTGCTGTGTTTTGCTGAATAGCTATTGTTCGTGTGTTAGCACAGTGAATGGTTTCCCCTTGGTCCAACCCACATCCACTTCCTGCGAGTGCGCCTGGACGAGCTTTCCTCCACATACTCGCAAAACCCACATTTTGGGTTCACTAGAAACTACTCTGCCCATTGGGGCAAACTTTTCCAGGGCTGGTGTAAAACAGCCAGAGCCATAAACCCTAATCTATCCATACTGTCTGGAACAACCACAAGAGTTTTGCAAGACCACACACAGTGTAAATAAAGCTCCCACACTGTACTCAATCAATCCAGAAGGCTGTAGTGTAAATCTGATCTCATAGTTTCTGCTCAATTACTTCAAAAAGCCCCGGCTTGTTCCTCTCTGCCTGGCATAGCAGCTTTGATGCCCACCTGGTTGGAGAAACTTGAACATAAACTCAATGAGTGTCAAAAACAAGGCACATTTTTGAGGCCCAATCTTGAAGAGCATACTGAATAAAGTTCTGCAGCTAATAAAAAGTACCAACTGTTGTAGGAAAGATAAAGTATGTTGCCCTGAAAATGAAAAGCACCCCGCAGCTCCTTCAGTCTATGAAGCGTTTTACTGCCCTCTTATGATTGACCGTGAGACTGGCACTTGGACTTGAGGATTTACACGGCAATCTGAGATATATGAGCTTTCCTTGACTCATGATATGTCAAAGTGATGAGCAGAGAACGCAGATTCCGCTTTAAAAAAGAAAACTTTTTAAGATCAAAACCATATTTCGTCCATCACGTATAGCCACTATGTGAAAATCCAGCATAAGTGTGTGTGTGTGTGCGCATTCCTGTGTGTGCGTGTGTGTCGCAGGCTGCCAGGTTCATCTCAGTTTTGACTGAGTTTTGACAGTGACGAGGCCTCCTCTCATCCCTCTATCCCAGAAGCACCCTCTGCAGGCGGTACGCGGGCACGCTGCTCTCGTCCTCGGACTCCGCGTCGCTCTGCGGGTTGGAGCTGCAGGGAGAGGTGCACTCTGGGGAGCACAGGTAGTGCATGAGGGGCAGCCGGTACTTTCCGCAGAAGTCGACGAACTTGATGTGGCGCACGCACGAGTCGAAGTAGACACCTGCAGGGAGTCGAGAGAGGTTAGGGTGTCAATGTTTCATATTTACATCCAAATATTACACAAACAAAAAACAATTACAAACGACAAAACTAGAGGCGTCTTACCGGCGCACTTAGGGTTAGGGCACTTGCTGGCTAGGTCTAGGTAGCGCAGCAGGTTTGAGGGCAGGTCACGGGGGTAGTAAGGAATGTTCCGGCTCTTGATGGTTCGCCCTGCCAACTCCAGGAGCGACGGGGGATCATAGGTCATCTCCTTGACAAAGCGCACCACCAGCGGGTTGCCACGCAGGCTGAGCTCTTGCAGCTGCACCAGGCTGAGGATCTCCCGCGGCAGGTAAGTGAGCAAGTTGTTGTGGAGGCTCAGAGATCTCAGCGAGTGGAGCCTGCGGCGAGACAAGGCAGGCACACGGACATGAGGCCTACACAGCGCGGCTATCAGGCCAATTCAAGACACACTCCTGGCATTCTCCTCACGTCCAGAGGATGTTGGGAAGCCGTCGGTGGAGTACTTACCTGGTGAGCTGTGGGGGGACACTTTGGATGCGGTTGTCACACAGGACAAGGTAGCTGAGGTTGGGCAAGTTGGCCACTTCTGGAGGAATGGCTGAGATGAGGTTCCCTCCCAGATACAACAGCTCCAGACTAACAGAGAAAGACAGAGTCAAGGGAATTAATATCAGTTTAAGTTTCAAGTTTAGTCAGTCAGGTACAGTTTTTCTCAAAGTTTGGAGCATTCATGTTCCCCAACTCAGTTTCATTGCCAAAATAATGAGCCAGTATCATCTGCTTACTTTGGTTTAACTACAGAGCAGATTGTCGAACCAGATGTCAAAGCAATACAAAAAGAAAACACAAATTTACAGGCCAGATGGGCTCATGTTTAAAAGGGACCTGTCTGTCTTTTAAACAGACCAACTGTTTTATTTGTAGATCAGAATTAGTAAAATTTTCACTAATTCCTGGGGCAAACATGACTTGTTATATTATGAAAAGCAGCATCAGCATATTCTGAAGTCCTTACAGCGTGTCCTGCGTTTGCCACAGTGTAGGAGGGAAGGTCAAATGGGCCAAAGAAGCCCATTGATAAAACTAGTGTGTACCACAAGGGGGCGCTAAACATTCATGGTTTCACACTGAACCTGCAGATGCGCTTATAAGTTGGCCTTGTTGAGAGTTGAAGCTTGATTGTGGGTCCATGCTTACAACTGTAAAAAAGTACTAAGGACAAAGGTGAATAAATAAAGTCCAAAATGATCTAAGGATAATTTGGGTGCTTTTCTGTAAAAGACACATGTTCATACACTCACTCAGAGATTTGCATACATTTTCAAAACAAAGCTAACCTCAATTAAATGGAGCAGGATATTTCAAAATAGGCTCTTCCAAGCTGTTGTATGCAAAAAAAGAAAAGAAATGCATCTTATAAAGACTGGCCAAATGGGGGTATAGCGTAGAAAGGGGGTTAATTGGGAGTGAAACAGAGAAAGGGGGAGGAAGCAATGGGTGGCTGGTCAGCAAAAGTAAGCACTCAGGCCATCTGCCTGCTGGAACTGATGACACAGCGACTGCTAGACAGGAAGCCATTATACTGTCCTTGGTGGCTGAGCACTGAGCAAGCCCCTCTGTGATAGCAACTGAGACATTCAGGGTCTGCTGACAGCCTCCACAAAAACAGCAGCACAAATCAGCCACCAGACCCTGGAAATGATTAGTTATGGTTTATATCTGGACCAGTGTGCAACGCCCCAAAGTTTCCACAAGTAAGATAAATCTGAGCCATTCTGTGAACTGTTCCACCCAAAAAATGTAATTCTTCTTCTTAATGTTAAGTTTTAATGTACTAACAAACTAAAATTGCACAGCACAGCAGAGAGGAGACAGTGGTTAGGCTTTGTCACCTCACAACAATTCTTAGTTTACACTCCAGGCTTCAATGCTTTTTTTACCACTTCCAATTTTTGGAGAGGTAGGCCTTGAAACTATGACCTATATAACACCTGTATTCCTATCCAAGTAAATGCACAAGGGCCCAGATGTGACCTATATGCGCAATGACAGTCACTTGGATAGGTTGATCATTTGACCATCCAAGTGGGTTTTTCCCTTAATCCTAACCCTCATTAATTTGTCAGAGTTGGTTGGGTCCATATCAGAGGTCTTCAGAGTATCCTTCCGTAGAGGCACCGATGATAAGCAAAGATGGATGTCAGGGAGAGTCCTGGAGGGGCTGAAAGAGCCTCATTGAAAATCAGAAGAAGGGCGATGGGGAGGACACTGCCAAATGTGCTGAGCTCAATAGGACAGACACAAGTGGCAACTAGTAAAAAGAGATCACTGCTCAGAGTGGATGGAAAAAATAAACATGACTTTAAAAAATTCAATCCATTTATATTTTTGGTCACCTTGTTAAACATTTTATGAAAAAAAAAACTACAAGGTACTGAAACCTGAACTCTTATATGTATTTGTATCAGCAGCTGCTGTCTCCGTAGTGAGGACTGTGGACATCGCATTGCAACCAGAAGTGAGGGACGTCAAAGTTGTATTGAATTCAGATTCATTGCTGTCCACACTGCATCTACGTCTTTTTTTCCCCCAACACCTATCCAATTTAGGACCACATATGTGATGTAAAAGGGGGCGGCACTAGAGATCAAGAGATGGAGCCAAATCCCACAACCCTGTTGGGTACAAGGCAGGAAAAATGATGGCTGGATAGATGTTTGAGAGGAGAAACTGGGTTTGGGTAAAATGTCAAATCAGGCGTGAGAGATCAGTATATAACGAATAAGATCTCTACTCTACTCATTTCAGGATGCTAGGGTTAGGGTCCTCACACATTGCATTGCCCAAGCAATGCAAGAGAGCATATTGACCTAGTTGATGTTGTAGAGACTAGTATTTATTGACGCTACAAAGCAGTTTCCTGAGAGCCACCAGTCTCTCATAGTTGAGTTTCTGGCACATTGCAAGGTGCATTTTTTCCTCCATTTATAGTATTTGGTATTGTAAAGTGTTGTTAATAGCAAACATGTTGGCCACAAGACACTGTACAGATAAGCTGCAAATTACTGTTATCAGTCTTGGCAAGCTGTATTGGAAAACATAATTATCAACTTGATATTTTCAAAGGTTAGATTCTTTGTGCCGACCTGTTGATGTTGTGAAACTTCCCTCTATTGTCACAACTTCAGTACTTCCTGTTCTACATATTTTGGAAATGAAACTGCGGAAGTTTAACAAAAAGACACAATATCGAGCAATAACAAACTTTGTGGTCAGCTAAATTTTGCACCATCTTCTAGGCCATGCACACTGCACTAGTTTTAGTGCAAGACTGTAAGACAACAGTGCACCCAATGTGGTTTACGCTATGAAGGAGCCTCTCGAGTCCACTTATTATGGGTGGAGCAATCCAGTCAGCTCACACCCAGTGACCCAGTAAGTAGCAACAGTCAGCCAGCAAACACAACACCAGGGCCAAATGACTGGAGCAACTGGGTGGAACTCTGCCAATATTTACTTAATAATTTACACCTCTGATATTTATGCAGTGACGCGTCAAGATATTAACACAAATACACCAGCGGAAGCTCTTCTATTGCTTTAACTTACTTCTGTATATTAATATTTGAAATTAAATGAACATGACACGTGGATTGGTGACTAGTAATGCCTGGATCCAAATCCCAGTGAGACTGAGAACTTTTTCATGTTTCCTGTCTTTCTGTGCCGTTTCTGTTTTATGTTTACTTGTCACAGTCCAAAAACATGTATGTTCGGGACTGGGTACTCTAAAGGTGTGAAAGTGTGAGAGTGAAAGGTTGGTGCGTGTGTGTGTGTGTACTCTGAGATGGATTGGGGACCTCCCTGCCTTCACACCATGCGCACTGGAGATAGGCTCCTCTGCAAAACCATCGGGTAGACAACAGACAAACTATATACACCATCAAAATATGTGATGTGAAATTAGTTAGAAAAACAGAAAAAATCCCTTTTCTAGAAATTTCAATCCAGTTGATTGAAACTAGACTTATATATTCAGTACCAAATGCAATAGATATAACACACCAAGGCAAGATTGAACAATCCATGTTGCTTCATTTCCATGTTTGACATCAATCAGCCAAATAGTTCTGGAGATAAAAGCACAAATGTAAGCGTCGGCAGCGTCGGACGCGGTCAGGCCAAAACCATAATATCCCAGACACTTTAGGTTTGGGGATATAATAATTCTATGATATGGAAGTTCATAGCATTACCAAACCACAATGAAACATGAATTAAACTAGATCCAAATAAACTCAAGACAAAGTAACTACAAGAAAGTGTGGCAAGCCAAAACTTGGATGTTTCAGGTGTTGATTGGTATAGATTTGTGCTGATACCTGGATGGTTCCAGGCAACAAAAATGCAGCGGATACTGATAATTAATAGATCAAACATTTAGTGGACCATTAAATCTTCAGACTCACATTTTTACAGAATGAATTACACACTTTTCCCTTTCTTGAATCTTTGATCTTTGGTCTGACAGTGGGTCACTGTGACTTGCTACTGTTAAACCAAATGATAAGATAGAAATAATCTCATGGCCCCATTTTCTATCAGTTTTCATGATCCAACAGTGAACGACAGACAGGCACATGTCAGCTGAAACCTTGACAGAAACCAACACTTAGTGCCTTATGTATCATTTCTCTCGCATCACATTTGTTCACCATATTCTCCATTTTCATGAAGACAATGAAAAGTTGTTTTTTTAATCTTATATGGCCATATATCATTAGCAGTGGCTGTACCTCAACTGTTTTTGAGCTGAGATTTCACAAGAACTTCTCTCTAAATTCCAATTTCATGACACTACCATCCTGTTTGTGTTCCTGAGCCAAGTTAGTCACTGGATTTGTTTAAGGAAACAATTGCACTGTACACACCATGAATTACGCCATATACAGATGAAACTGACTGGAAATGATTGCAATTGTGTAATAGGTACTTCTGAACACAAGAACAAAGGAAATTTGAGAGAATTGATTATATTACCAAATACCAGTACTGTGTGATTGTCTGATAAGTGTCAAACAGTTAAATCGGGTTTATGGAGGTTGCTATTTCACAAATGATAGGACACTCAATGCTTCACTACTGAAGCACATGCACACAGAGATAACAACTGCATCAGATAAAAAAGGAAAAGAAAAGAAAGTAAGTCCTGGTCAGACCAACTGCCTTTCTATATGCAGTTTGCATGTTCTCCTTATCTGTGCATTGGTTTCTCCCAGTACTCCAGTGTCCTTTGACTGTCAAAATGTGTACTTAACTGGAGACCCCAAAGTTGCCCTAGGTGTGACTGATAGCTGTGTTGCCTACGATGCATCTACGCAGGGTGTACTCCCTTCCTTTGTCCTATATGTACTCGAGATAAATTCCTGCAACACTGTTGAAATCAATTAAAATAGAAAAAAAAATCAACGGATGGGTGAATGAATGTGAACTGCAATGTGCAACATATGGGGCTACCATGGTTGTAGGGATGACCTCTAAATAAGAATTTTAAATTATCATTTGGTCTGTGGAGGTCAACCATCAAATGCATGAAACGTGCCAAACATGGAAGCGAGATGAAATTAAATCTGGAAAGGTAATGACAAGAAAATCTCATACGTTCATGATTTAAAAAAAGAAAAAAGAAAAATCATGCTGTGTCTGAATGCACCACATACCACAATCCATTACATACAAACAGACTGCGGCCCATAACTAGGGTGAAGTACCTTCAGTAGGTCAACAAGTATTTGTTTTTCGTTGGAACAGTCACTGGGGAAAACGTGTTAGACACCAAAACAGACGCACATTGATGAACTAATACACGGACATTTCGACACTGATTTGACTTTTTGAACGTATGCAACCCCGTTGCCTGGCGACGGTGCGTCCGTCACGTTCGATCGCCATAACGTATATAAAACGGCAGGTAACCATAGCAACAGCGCTTGATTTCTACTCGGTGTAAGATCGTTGAATAAAATGACCTTCGCCCGCTTCGTTTATTTGACATTATTTAAGCGTTCGCTGGTTATTAAACCAGGGCAAAGCCAACTAGTATCGCCTCCAAACAGTGGTGGCTGATTGGGTAACGCTTAACCAAGACTTTGCTTTGTTAAACAGTGGACCACGACTGGTTATCCAACGGCGTGGCAAGTGCCTCCATGACCTACCTGGTTAAATGTTCTATCTCTGCGGGTATACTTTTCAGTCTGTTTCCACCGAGTGAAAGGGACTGCAGACGCTGCAGTTTCATACACTGCAGGGGGATCTCCTCAAATCGGTTTCCACTAAAGTTCAACACCTCCAGCTGCAGGGAGCCGAACTCTTTGGGCAGCGAAAACTCGTCCAGCCGGTTGTTCTTGGCTATGAGCGTCTTCAGCCTGGCGAGTCGGGAAATGTCCTCACAGATGGTCGACAGTCCGTTGTTGCTGATGTCCAAAAACTCGAGGTTGCAGAACAGGCTGACCGTCGATGGCAGAGAGGACAGGCGATTGTAGTTCAGGTAGAGCTGCCTGGTGTCTCTTTTCCTCTCCTCGCTGACTCCGTCAACGCAGAAAGTGTTTAAACTCAGATGTGAAAAGTCGAGCACGCTGTCGCCCGCAGCCGCTGCACCTTCGGGGATTTCCATTTTAGCGTGAATTTAGAGTTTAAACAAAAGCCCTTGCACAAGTTTTTTCCCTGTTTCTTTGCACCCCCTGAGCTAGCTCCACGACTTGTCCGCTTTAAACGTGGAGAGGGGAACGACTTCTAAACATCCGCGGGAAACATTTACACACATTGCCACAACTCTTTTCAGAAGAAAAATCTAGGTCAGTAATTTGGTAGTGAGAACACGCTACTGTGGCTTCATGGCACTGAATGAGCAATTCTAGCGAATAATAAAGCCTTTCATTGGAACGCTTGCGTGTCTGACTTGATTGGCTGACTCGTGGCCCCGCCCACCACAGCACTGATTGGTTCCTTGTCTGTCCGTCATATCCAGAGGTATGGAGAGATTTGTAAAAAAAGGTTTATAGTGTTTCAGATACATTTTACAGCGGTACACGGTTTTACTAGGTGTAATTGTGTTGATAGCGTTTAACATCGTGCAAGAAAGAGACAATGGTGCGCGATGAAGTGTCATTCCAGATGCTCAGTTTAGTATTATGCAACACTGCTCTTCTGTTACATTATGCAATAGTCTGCTGACTTAGACGTGTAAAGCATGAGAAATAGGCTGGCCACTGTATTCAGATCTGTCTATCTGCCTTTGTCTCTATTCTTTTCAGGTTACTTTAGAGTCCCTGGGCAAGTTCTAGAAATGGCAAGAGACGTGCTGTACAAAGAGGGGCCGGTTCTGGCCACTGGAATGGCAAGTTTCATGAACAAACTAAGATTTTAAAACAACATATTGCATAGATAGATAGATAGATAGATAGATAGATAGATAGATAGATAGATAGATAGATAGATAGATAGATAGATAGATAGATAGATAGATAGATAGATAGATAGATAGATAGATAGATAGATAGAAACTTACTTTACTCATAATGTAGAATTGAAATCACATTGAGTAGATTCATACAGACACTAAAAGACGTGGTTGTGTTGTGGTGTATGGGCTTTATTGGCATACATACGTACTCCTTACAGTCTCTGCACTTTTAGTGGAATATAAAGACTTAGCTTGAACCTAGTAATGCAACTTTCACACAGGCATTAATGAGGGATAGAGTCACAAAGCACTAGTTTACTGATGAAGAGATGAGCAAAGCACACTCATTCTTGCTACGCCACATGTGGCATAACAGCAGGCAAAGGTCGAGCCCTATACGGCTTGCAGGTCTAAGGCACTGGTTGATATTGTTAAACCTCTTACTTTTGATACAGAACTTTAACAAATAAAAACACATTTAACAAACAAAACTACTCTCAGCATTACACTTTAATGGCACACATACATTCACGCACACACACAGGCACACACACAGGCACACACACAAACACACAATTTATATGCACCCAGTTATCGATGCGTCTAAGCTATTTAAGCTGACAGCGAGGCTAGTCCTTCTGTTAGAGTGATTTTGTAAGCACAGGTATAGTGTTGTTGCTGGGTCCAGGGTAATGTTTTACCTGGATAATTTTGTACATCATTCAAACATCTAGACTTTGGTTTCAGTATTTACCATGCTATATTCAGAGCAGGTCTCACCTGGGTGCACTTGTGCTTCTCCACACTGAGAGATGGACCACTACGTCTCTACCTCAAGAGACATGCTTCACTGGAACGCACCGGAGAGACTGTCCTGACCATATCATGGGAACTAGTTTGAGTTCCAACTCAAGCCAATAGCATACTGTACACATAGAAGCAAACGCTTTTGCTGCAAAAATTATTACTTTAGCGCTAAGATACGAACAAAAATTCAGGCTTGTGATCAACTAAAGCCTCAGAAAGTCAGAGGGAAAAAAAGAGAAGTGCATTGGTCAAGTAGTGGCCTTCTGTGGAAGTTCAAAATAACTGAAATCACTAGTAGCTTTCACTTTCTTATCTCGGCTTCTCTCACCAACATGCTGAGGTCGAGGAAAAAATACCTGCTGCGCTACGTGTCAAAAGGTCTGCTTTTGTTGGACTCTCACTGCTTCCTCTTTTCAACATGTGGACCCACTGTGCACCGAACCTCACTACCCTCTCCAGAATGACTTCCATACTCCAAAACAGTGATAATTTGATTGCTTTTTTCATAATAACTGTAAAAATACAAGGATTGTAGTAAAAAGTAGCCCTGGGGGCCAACGTAGAGGCGCAGTAATACAATCAAATACGACAGTACTGAACATGAGGGAATCCTATAATACTCTCTGATTGCCCCTGAATCTAACAAACATGAACACAAACACTTAAACAATATAAAAATGTAGAATAATTAACATAGCAGAGAAGAAATCAGTTTGATAACAACACATGGCTGCAAGGTCAGTCAAGTATGGAGGAACGTTGATGGCACGCATCCTCTTCCTCATTGCATCCTTATCTAGGCCTCCTTTGTGCTGCTCTTCATCTTCTCAACTGTTTCCTGTATCGACAGTGGAAAAAGTTGCCAAAGGTCACATACAGAGCTTCATCTACAACAGAGAATTTTTAAAAATGAAGTGAAATGGCATTTTCGAGAATTATTTCAACCTTTATGTCTATTTCTTAACAGAAGTCCACACATCCCCTCAGACCTTACACTTTGAGGCAGCAGCATCCTCGATGCTGGCTTCGGAGAGCAGCTGGTCACACCGCACTTGTACCCACAGAGGCACATTTGTTTACAGAGGCATTATAAACTGGCCTTCTGGGGTACAGGGTACGTGACCTTGCTGACTCAGCCATGGCCTCAAGCCAGAGCCCTGGTTCTACCTTGTGAGCCTCATGCTCTCTCTCACACTCACACACAAAGAAGCAAGCGCTTCATTATATGTGTGTGTAAGGGAGCTAAACTGAGCTATAGAGGTTCCTGTGAAATATTCTCATATCCCCAACATTATGAATTTGTCTTCCCTGCATTCATTTCCTGCAGCTCTTTTGTTTAGCCTCTAATAAATCTCCAACACAGGACTCAGGATAAATCCTGCTGTATGCCAAGCACAGGAGCAGACGTTCGGGTAGACTCTTGTGGGCTCTTGTATTGCCAATTTGCAACTCCAGAGCTCCTCTATGTCAAACTTTTCAAACAAATCGTCGACCCCAAGAAACACTAACCTCACTTGAAGCCAATCGTTGGGGGCTCTGTAGCCACAAAAGGTCAGAGACTCTTTATGTATTCCTCTCTTGTAAATCATAATAAACTATATAAGAATATCTAACTGCAATAAGATGAGTCTGGACCCTTTTCAGGCTTCTACAATCCATAATAAGTAGGAAAAGTTTGCGGATCACTCTTTTGCCCAGGTCCGTTTAATATCTCTATCGATCTAATTTAGAAAGTATTTCATTTTTCCGCAGCTTTTGATTAATCGTCTCGCTTTCCAAGCCAAGAGTCATAAAGCTGCTGATAGGCTGGTTCACTGGACTGTGTCAGGTTGCTACATTGTCACATAAAAATTTACACCTGCCCACTACTCTGTGAATTGATTTGTGCTGGCTGAGCAGTTTGTTTTCAAAATGCTCTTTGTCCAGAAACACACTGTGAGTAATCAAGGTTGTATCCCGCAGGAAAGCACAAGCAGAGACACTTGGCCTGCAGCTCATATATATTTCACCAACCTCATCAGTGTGATCCGACGAGTCACGTTTTAAAGGGACTTAAAGGTGTGATTGTTTGCCATGTAATTTGTGTTGTTTTGTAGTACAGGGATCCTGAGCCGCACCTCTGACTCACTCATGATGACATTGCGTTTTTTGTTTTTTTTATTGTTTACACAGTTGAACAGATTGCAAAGTCAGACCTGGTGCTTGTTGAGCTCAGCCACACGGAGGTTCCACTCCTCCTCGGTCATCTCTGCCCCCGTGTCTGTTGACTCATCCAGAGCTGTCGTTTTATCTTAACAGATAACAAAATAGTCAAAAATGTTCAAGGGGCATTTGCATTCACATGTGAGTTGATAAGAATAAAAAGATGGCCACCTCTGCCTTAACTTACCAGTGCAGGTCATGGCAGTGCAGACCCAGTTCCCGCATGCGCACACACAGCGGTTACACTCCACCTGGGTCTCTGCTCCATCCTCGTATGTCTCATCCTCCAAGGCACATTCTGCAGGAAGGCACATGCCAAATGTTTCAGCCAATGTTTTGGCCAGAATGATAATAAAAATCCACGTTGCACCATAATAAAATCCCATGAACTGGACATGTCAGCATTTTAGGAGGTCTCAGAGTTCATCCGCTGTCTTATTTTTTTTTTTTTTATGTCACATGCCTGTGGCCGGTTCTAGCCTGATGTGAAAAAGTCAAACAAAAGTGCAAACGCCTACGCTAAGCAGAATCAGTGAGGCATGTGAAGAACGTGATCAAACTAAATAAATAAATAAATGCTTGCCTGAAAAAGAATAGAATTTCTGTATATAGTAGGATCTGTAATTTCTAAACATGAACATCTGAAATAGCAACCAAACCTGTGTGTCTGTGTGTGTGTGTGTGTGTGTGTGTGTGTGTGTGTGTGTGTGTGTGTGTGTGTGTGTGTGTGTGTATGTGTTTACAGGACTTCAGCCAGGGTGAACAGTTGGTAAAACTAGGGGCAAAGCTCCACATTCCCTGCGTTGCCCAACCCTGACCTTACAACACTGTCAAAGTGAGAGTAATTTCAGTCCAGGTTAAGGAAGTTTGAGGGTATGTCTTGAAGAAATGAAATTTTATGTGAGATAAAAAACAAAAACTTTTGTGTGCTTTGTGTGTGTCCTTGACTCTGGTTCAGTACTCAGCTGTGCTTTTTCACTCCTTCCCGTGAACTTTATCCTGGTTTTTTATTGATACCAGATGACTGAGCAGACCAAAGCGACTGCCAGAGAGCCCAGAGCTCCCCCCTCTCTCTGCTGGACTGTTGGACGAAGCTCATTTAAATGCTTCCATATCCTGTGTCGACCGCTGTGCGACTCGTGGTGCATTAAGTGAACATCTCCAAACTGTGGCTTTGAACTCACTCTTCTCTGGTGGGTTGAAGCCGGGCTTCAGGCAGTTGAGGAACTCATCAAAGCTCAGCTTCCAGTCTGCGTTCTCATCTGAGAGTTCAATGAGGGCATCGACACACAGGCTCCTGAGACAGAAACACACAACAACTATTGAACAATCTATATAGTGACAGGGAGGCAGCCAGGCGAAATAAGCACAGAGGCGAGACCGTATGTGGTCAGGGAGTAATATTCCACAGAGGTTGTAGGTATGCTGGTGTGGGCTAAAGCGGGAGGCCATCAGCTAAGTTTACACTAGCTGGACAGAGTTCGGTGAGTTACATCATCTACCTTAAAATGGATCACCCCACACTGATATGACCCTCTATGAGCAAACATTGCAACATAACCAAATGGAAGATTTAAGAGTGCCGCAGTTAGTTAAACAGTGAAAAGAATACAAACACTTCTGATGATGGTATATACATATATACACATATATACAACATACTGACCTGAGCAGCTTGTTGCTCTCCTGGTCTGCGTAGGACTGCAAATCCACCACTGATTCATTTTGCTGGATGAATTTGAGCAGCTCTGAGGAATCCAGCTGAGAGTCACCGTTGTCATATGACTGCAGAAAACGGGGACAGAACACAACAGTGTCTCAGGATGTCACGATGCATTTTAACCAAACTGATTAACTATTTATTTCACATCAATTCGATGAACTTAACTCCTTGAGGACAATTAAAGTGGGGCCAAAACATACAATAAGTTCCCGAAAAATGCAAAATAGTGCAAAGAAACTACTCTCCCTGCTAACTGGTCCGGTCCAGTTGAAATATGCAGCTGCAGCCACAGAAAATTAAGCAACTTTGGTTTGACAGCCCCCTAGGTACTGGCTCTGCTTGCATACATCTCACTCCCTACACCCTGCAGGTGCAGGGAATAAGATAACTATCTGTGGAGATTCGCATTTGTGTAGACTTCTTAATTCAAGGAGTTGTGAGCGATGGCAACTGAACACTTGTAGATTCCTGAAGACATGTTACCTCTCATTCAAGAGGCCTCTTCAGTTCTAAATAGCTGATGGAAAAGCACATGATTTCACTTCTGTGAAATCAAAGGTAAATGAAGCAAAATACTGTAAACTCCATTCTTACATTCATTCTCAGTGTCGCCTCTCAATGGGAATTGAAAAACTCTTCAGAGCAGTCTTTATTGTTTTGGTGGCATAGAGCAGACAAATAAATACTAGCACTCAAGCACATTGCTCAAAGAACCATCTGTGCTTCTGCTTTAATGCCATTCCTGTCAGTCCAGAGAGTGGCAGGGGTCCCACGCTGCAGGACAAAGATCCTCATTAATCTGAATTATGACCATCAGCTGACACGCATGAAAGATCTGTCACATGAGTAATTAGACGCGGTCTGAGGCAGCTTTAGGGCTCAGTGTGGTGGGGTAAACAAACCCGGGTAGCTGCCGTACCACTGGTTTCTGACCGGCTAGAGACCATCCTGTGTCCACTCACCTTGAAGTATTTGAGCAGGATGTCAGAGAAGTTGGATCCCTTGACAAACCAGCCGTCGGGCACGACCTCACTCTGCAGCCACTGGATCACACGGCCCCTCAGCTCATTGCGGTCAGCAGCGTAACAGACCACTGCAGAGGGGGAGGACATTTCCACAGGATTGATAAATAATCAAAGGATAAAATCCATCATCTTACGTGCAACCTTGCGACTGACCCCTGTCCTTCTGCATAGACGTCAACAGTCTCTGTTAATTGTTTTCCATCAGACCATAAAATACATTTTATTGTACAAACTGTAATAGTCATCTCTCAATGCCAGGCCATGCTAACCTGACCCTCAACTACAGTATGACCTCGGTCCACACCCTGAATTTGGATTAGATCAATAAAATCAGTTGAGGGTTTTTTTCTGTGCACAATCTTTTTTCCTCAAATCATAAATCAATTAAGCAAGGTAAACAACAAAGCATGTACAAAAACTCACCTGGGCTGGCAGCTGCCTGCTCGGTTTTCTTCTCTATATGTGGTTAAAAAAGAGAGAGAGTGAGAGAGAATAAAACATTTGATCTGAGTTTATACATAAACTTGGATGTCACTGAGCACTTGGTCAAAGGTCTTAAGTGACATAATGATCGTCTCTGTCTACCCCCTCTGCACAGCTTTGGTCAATGTTCAGCCTGAAGAGTGACATCAACAAGTGTGAGCTATGAAAGTTCACTCGCGATGCTTGCACTGGATACTTAAGCAGATATGCTGAGGCTGGGTGAGCCACCAGCTCTCTATGACAGACTATAAACCCTTTCACCTCACGTATCAGTTCCACAGGCTGGTTCAGAGATCACACACACACACACACATACACACCCACTCATCACTTCAATTAGTGAGATACACCACATACTCAGCACTTGCACTGGATGACCCCTGACACCAGTTTGTCCCAATCTGTCCTGATGCATTAAAGAAAATGTTCCAACGCTTCCAATGCAGACACATTCACTCCATAAGTGCCTCCCCTCTCTTGTCTCATATTGTATGATAGCATAGAAAGGCAGTGACATATTTTAACTATAAAATGAAGGCATTCTGTGCAGGATGTGATATAAGGTAGATATAACTGACTATAACTATGTAACTGTCCCTACACCAACAGCCGACTTAATGATTAAAGTGGCATGCTGCTTAATTACACGATTCACTTTCCTTGTTTTTGTACCTACAATCACAACTTTTCCTTGAAGCTGTACTTGTTTAACTACTTTATAGCACATATGACTGTGATAAAATGTTGTCAGACCCGCGTGTAAAACAGACACAATAACTGCAGTACTTTTAGTAAAAATAGTTGCATATGGTTTCTAACTGAAGTGTTATATTTGGCAGACATCAAGGTTTATTGTCCTTGATAAGACGTTATTTTAAATTATTAAAGATAACAGTCTTATTATGGTCTTGGAGGTGTAATATGCTGGGGCTATAAAAATGAGAGCAGTTGGCAATAATATTGCCATTATGAATACGGAATCTATTCTTAATAAGTAATGCAAGTCATAAAAGTGCTCACAAATAGGAACCTTTAACATCTACAAATCAGATTTAGTCACTGAGGGAGATGTGGCACCAGTGGAAGCTCTGCATCAGCTCCTAGTGGACCCTGCAGTCATGATGATACATATTAAATTCCACCTGCTCGAGTTCCTACCCTGGCAGTGTCCATCGTGAGCCACCTGGATCTTCAAGCCCGTCAGACAAGCATCTCTGTGCAGCTCGCAGTGATTCCTGTAGGTCTTGCCGTTGCTGCCACACACTGACCTCTTGTGGGGCTTACAGCTCTGAACAGAGAGAGGGAGCACAGAGAGTTACAGTGAAGTGGATGATGGTTAATGTTTTTTTTTTTTGGGCTACATTTGTGTGCAGAAAATAAGGACATTTGCTCTCTCTAGAGTCAACACTCACCTCTATGCAAAGACAGCTGGGTTGGCCCTTCTCGTTGACTGCACACTCTCTGCCCGCCCCACAGAAAACGTTTGCACACACTTTGCTCTTGCTCTGTGGCTCCTGAAAAGAAGCAGAGAAAAACAACCACAGGAAAGGTTTGTATACTGTAGGTCTCTTGCCATGCATCACAGGGCACACACTGTTTATTCTCTACTCTCAAACCTAGTCTCTAATCAACCTAAAATGAGCCTGAAGGAAGGTGGGAGAAAACCCACGTACTGAATCAAGGTCCTTGTTGCTGTGAGACAGCAGTGCTAAGCACTCATCTAACATGTCATCTGCAAAGGCATTCATGCCATTTTAAAACACACACAAAGTGTTCTACTGAACACAAATAAAAGCGATTTTACTTTCAAATTGTTGAATGAAACTTGTTCTTCACAAACTCTGAGCGACTGTTCGCTCTCCATTCCCACTGATGGGGGAGCATGTCGATGGCAGACTGATTTGGCACTTTGTTCTTTCAGTTATTCAGCAATACATCTCAAAACTACTTCAAAAGTACTTCACATATTTCAGAGAATTAAATGGAAAGTTTGGATAAACACAGAGGATGAATGAGTGGCTCTATTTTCGTAGCGTTTTAATCAGCAAATGCAGTGCACAGCCATCAGTCCAACTGCATGCATCGTCTGTTTAATATAAACAGCTTTTGGAGCACATTGTTTAATTAAGGGGCTAATCCTCCAGCCAAAAAACGCCACCTCAGAGGCATCCTGCAAAGTTTGATTACATCCCACCTCTAGGTGGCGATACCTCACCAACATGATCAACTTTCCGGTCATGATTCTGACTCACTTGAAATTTTCCATGTTTCACCCACACACACACACACACACACACACACACACACACACACACACACACAGTCACTTCTTTTGTCTGGGATTTACATATTCAAAAACACATTTTCGTCGTTAAAAAGCAAAGGTCTAGTTAATGCCCTACAGTCTAACCATTTATTGAGGTCGCTGGACACCTTGTGTTTGCCATTAGTTGCCATGTCGACGATGAAATAACAACTCAACATTACCTACCAAGTGAAGAATGTAAATAGCGCGGCTGTCCTTTAGTATCTATTAAGGACAAGGCTGCAGACGAAAACCACTGGGAGGCGGACAACAGCCCTGTCAGTGTTGGTGCTGGTAGCGTGTGCTGTGTGTTTGTGAGGACGAAATGAGAATCATGCTCACTTTCTTAACAACGACCAGACTGTCAGTCCTCTCCTACTTTTGGGTGTTTGTGTGCGAGTTAATCGTTCTTTCTTTCTTAAAAAAAACACACACAGGAAGTGTCATTTTCTAGTGTTTAACAGTGTCACAGCTTTGTTTCTTTATCTTTTGTTTGTTTGTTGTAGATTGCCAGTGTGCTTGCCAAGATTGAGCTGCAAACCAGCCAATCACAAGACGCCAAGCGGAGCCTCATGAGCCACTTTATGACCCTCATTACCTCCATCTTTGTATATATACAGTATGTGTGTGTGTGTGTGTGTGTGTGTGTGTGTGTGTGTGTGTGTGTGTGTGTGTGTGTGTGTGTGTGTGGAGGGTGTTTCCACATCTGGAGTCTGGGTTGTGTTTTCCTTTGGGCCCATTCCCATGCTCTGTGAAATCTTTTCTCCTCCCTGCCTCTCTAGACTCCCCTCCTCCTCTTTAAGCCGCTGTTTCCTGTAAGAGTGAGACAGAGTCGGCCTTCTGTGTACCGGCACACGTGAGATGGCTTCCACACTGTGTGTGTGTGTCTGTGTGTGTCTCTGAGTGTGTAACTGTGAGTTCAGGTTCTGGTATGTAGGTTAAAACAAAGCTGGATTCTTGTGACTGAACTCTCATAAGCCCGCTAGTGACAGCATACAACAAGATGGATGCGAGGCGTCGGCTATGGGGGTGGGGTAGCAATCGCATGCAAACACAGCAGTGAGGCAGCTTCAAACCCAAAGTGCAAGCGAGGAGAGGGATTGTAGGATTGCAGTTAATTTCTATGTGTGTTTCAAACACACACATATGCACACACTCCCATTTGCACTCCAAAGTTGAGGTCATGGAAAATCTTCAAAGCGATCCCCGTGGCTTTGAGCATGTTGGACAATTCAGTTTGTTTGACACAGATAGGCTCCAAGCCTGTTGAAACCTGTAGAAACCTCCAATGAGAAGATGAATAATGGATGGCCTCCCTTAACTGCATCTGGCGAAGAACGCAGAGCTGCGTCCGTCCACCTTTCTCCAACTGGAACCAGCAGAGGATTCCTGACATTTAGCTAATGAACACAAAGGCACACGGCTCTTTTTTCAGCTGATTCAAGTGGATTGTTGCTATGGTGAGAGCCTGTACAGGCTCCTGTTGTGGCGAGATCACAGGAGTGTCAATCAGAAGAGGCAAAGGGAACCAGGGCCCGTAATGAGATCACAGCATAGGCTGTTGTTCAGGCGGTCTGATGGACACGGGCAGCAGAAAAGAGCGGACAAAACAGCCAGAGAGTCACTCCACCAACCTCCGACAGCGCAGGGAGGTGCAGCCGCCTTATGTGCTCATAAATCATATCTGCATGTAGCCCTCACTGTTGCCATGAACACAACTGGGTAACATGTGTCATTAAATGCACAATAACCGAGGACATTTACATAAATGTCAGTATCTTGGTTCTGATCATAATTCAGGCTAAAGCGTATTGACCCTGTGAAAACTCATCTCCCCCTATGCATTTCTATACATGCAGGTTTTTTGCCACTCGATTAATAAACTGTCAGACCTCGTACATCTGCTATTAATTGTTATGGGGATACGATGCCTGAATGCCAGATTACTCCCGTTCCTATTACAAGAATAACCAGCATATTCAGCTCCTTCAAAATCAAGATGTATGAGTTCATCTCAGAAGATAATAATGTTTATACGCAAAGACACATTACAGGGGTCCTCCACAAACTGTGCCACAACCAGCATATTAGAGAGCGCATAAACACACTCATTAACCCAATCGCAGTAAGAACAGACATTAGGAAAAAAACTGTACAAATGAACCCTGCACAAACAGAGGCAAACTCACCCGCTGCGGGTGTCCTACTTAAATGACATGAAAATTTCATTGCAGCCGACAAATGCTGCCTTATTTTCCTTCTCTTCTTATTTAAAAACAATCAGAGGAGCCGAGGCTATAGGGAGTGACTGGTGAATGATGACAGACAAAAAGGAGTTCTCCATACACACTTCACAGTTCCTTTTTTTCCCCATCTTCTCCCATTTCTTCATGCTTCTGTCAGGAGGTCCCAATTATTCAAAGGTTTTAAGAAGATTAAAAGATTTAAGTGATATTCCTCAAAGCCCTCTCAAAGTGCATAATTTTTATCTTTGAGTCTAGTGTACTTTAATTTCTCCCCGGCTGTAATTCCCCCTGTCTGGTCCTATTCCCAGTGCCGTGCCCTTTTACGGCTGCAGGAGACACGCCAGTGAGTCGAGACCAGCTTTACGGAGCTCGCTGGGAGCCCGAGCTGGAGCAGAAGTGAGCAGAGAGGAGAGGGGGGAGGTGGGGTGGTTGAAGGACGCTGTGGAGGGAGCCGGACGATTAAGAAATAGGTAGATGGTGAAGGGGAGCAGCAGGGTGACGAAATCAGTTTCTCTCCTGCACTAGTTAAATGGCTCCATGCTGAGGCACACCGAGTTAAAGGGCAATGTACTAGCGCTTCGGTGAAAACAATTAAAAAGTCTCTTTCATTTTCCACCGCTGATGAGGATACAGGCTGCACAACAGCAGCAAGACAGAAAATGAACACGAAGAAAAACTCATTACAGCATCAATGTCTTCTTGCAGCCATCAGCACACAGAGCAGCCTGTGCATGTCAGGGCATGTTCTGTGATTTTCCATATGTGTGCATGTGTGTGTGTTTCAGGGATGCTCCATTGATCTAGGAGGCCAATCAATTCTTCTCTCCTGTGGGTGTCACTTAAAGCCACCGTGAATCCGGCTCCCACAATGCACCGTGGCCCTCATTAGCATGGAAAACATTGATTTACGAACCGTAAACACCCGGTCCTGAAAATGCAGACAATGACAAACAGCATAATGGAGGCTACTCAAGGAAATAAATGCATTAAATACCTAATTCAACCATTCTCTTAATTAATTCTGAAACAATATCACTTTAATCAGCCCGATTGGTTTATTGCTTACAGGGATCTTAATTTAATTCATTCCACTACAACAACCAGGCTCTAAATCCTCCCTATACAGAGCCTTTAATTCGCTGCTATAACCTCTGCGGTGATGGTGCTTTGAGGTGCTGGTGAATTGTTATGCATTACAAAAAGGTGAAAGGTGATTCAGGCGGCATTACATCAGCATTCCAACAATAACAGCGCATGGTAAGCTTCATAAAGATTTGTTGCACGGCTGCTGTGTTGGATTTATTGGATGGAGAGAGACATACTGAGTAAGATGCCACCTCGGTGTGAAGGATATTAACATTTTCCCCAGTTTCCCCCCGAGGTACTGTAAGTGTGGTGAATGTTTTCATGAATAAAATATTGCGCTATCCCCCAACTCGAAATATCAAAACATCATGCCGGAATTGTGCGAGAAGACGGACAAGTATATTGTTTGTATTGCAAGGCAACATTCAAAAGTGTATGGGAAGGAAATATGTATGTAATTGATTGAAGCGCCTGGAAAATACTGCCAAAATAATGACTGATGAACTGAGAACAACAAAAAGGGGCAATGATTACAAGCATTAAAAAAAACAGATGCTCAGATGTTTTATTTGGGTGCTTACACCCAAATACTCAGAGTTGTTCATCAAAGAAATTATATTTCAACTGACATGAACCACAAGTGCAGACAGACATTAAAGGAAGACCCCAGCAGTGTCCTGAGGACACACGTCTGTCTCTATTTGGAGGCTTTGTAGCTGGTGTTTATGAAACAGCAATAAACAGAATTGCTGAACTGAGTTACACTGAATTGTCAGCGGAGTAAGATGTGGATGAAGGCATGAAAGAAAGAAATACTTTGACATTTTGGGCAATACACTTATTCCCTTTCTATTCAAGCCATCAGGGGGTTAGAAACCATTATGCTCCAGTAAGCAGCAACAATAGTCCCACTTACAGCCTGAGCAACATTACAGCTTATAGGCTGCTGGTGGTCACCTCAGATTCAGCTTTAAGAATGTACTGTGTTTCCTAACATACAAGTGTTAGGACATATTCTCCAAAATGGTGAAGACCTCTCTAGCTGTATGCAGCAGTATAACAAGTTGCATTATCATTTTTGTAAGTTATGCATGTAAAACTTGCTGTAAGTGAAAGCAGGCCATTAACACAGCTGACGCAGGCTCCACGTCTTACATCATCTACTTCATAGCCCCAACAGAAAACCTCAGAATGACAGATGGACGAACAAATGTGCGCACAGCGAGGCAACTTCACCCGCACAACCTCAAAATCCAACCCAGCGCATCAAAAGCACGCGTCTAACTACACCAGGACGAAATAATGGAGGAGAAGGAGAGGGCAGGGATGTAGACAAGACACAGAATCAGGAGGTGGGGGTTACATTCCTGAGCTGTGTTGTGCCTCAGCTTGGGTCCGACTGAGTTCGTCTTGAGCCAAAATCTCCTCAGTATTTAGGTCAGGGATGTGCCCCTGCTCTCCCACTCTCCAAGCGTTTCCCGTTTTTCCCTCTGCGTTGTCTCTCCAGCTCTAACCATCTAGCGCTGGCCGCCTAATGAGCTGCGAGCTAAAAAGACACTGGACTCAAATAGTCCAACGTGTGTCTCCTTCTGTCCATGAAGACCTCATCTCATGTCTGTTTTCCCTCTGCCCGGGCCTTACCAGAAGAGCCGTGGAGCACAGCCAGAAACGAATGAGAACCACCCTCACTGCACACAGTGTACACTAAGCACGAAGCAGTTCCCTCCTTTAAGGAATGTATCTTAGAGGGGAGAAACACAACACACCATCATCGGTTTTCAATCATTACAGAGAGCTGTAGCATTTGTCCTTAATAATTAAAGCACCTCTGCTCTTTTCTTCCTTGTGTATCTATTCGTCTGTGTCTTCATACATATCAAATCAGGCTCAGTCTCATTTCTTCTGCGCTCGGCTTCTGCGCTCGGCTTTCTCTTGAGATCAGACAGTGGAGGCAAAATCTCCACTGAGAAGCACATTAAAATCGCCACAACGACACAACCTTCTGATGTGCTTCCTGGCTTTAGTTAGTTTTGCATAGATTTATACGAGAAAGAGAAGAGAGTAGAGCCAGGAAGAATCCCTGGACTAACGAGGCCAGAGTTGGACTAGTTTGAAGATGTTGTAAAGATATGAGCTCTTTGTTAGAACTCTGCGGGGGGTCTCAAATGCCCTCCGAGGACCCAGGTCTGAGATTAAACCTAGAGACACCGGTCTGCCTGTTATTCTCTCCTCCTCTGTTTCTTATTCAGTGTGAAAGGAATGCACCAACGGACTGGATGATGTCACCCCACTCTGCAGCCTCTTATTTTACACCCACCAGCCCTGTTGTTCAAGGGCTGAAATGTTCACACTACAAAAAGGAGATAGAGAGGGGTAGAAAAATAGACTGAAAGAAAGAAAAGAAGGAAGGAAGGAAGGAAGGAAGGAAGAGCGTCTGCGAAAATCCAGAGAAAGTTAGAGAGAAAGAAAGGTAGAGACTGAAGAAAGGCAGGAAGTATGTCACGGTCTGGGCAGAGCCACATCTGTTAGCAGTTAAAAACGTCAGCAGAGAAAACAAAATGCTGTGAACGCAGCACCGCCCCAGGCCTCCCCTCCCTTGTGCACCCTGTTGACACAGCGCTGTGTCCCGTCCACACCACCTGACCCCCGTCAATCCAACACAGTCCCACCCCGCCTTTATCCATCCACTCCGGTGCTCGCCACGTCTCTCCTGTCATCCTTTGTGCTGATTTTGTCAGGCCGCTAAGCAATGATGTCTGTCTCTCTCCTGTGATCCAATTATTCTCCCCAATGCTTTTGCTCTCTTTATCTCTCCATCCACTTTGCCACCCTCCCCTCCTGCCCCCTCCTCCATTCTGGGCATTTTTCCATTGCCAGGCCAGGAGGGAGGAAGGGAGGAAGAGAGGAAGAGAGGGAGGGAGGGAGGGCCCGTGCAGGCCAGAGGAATGAGTAGATTCCCTGCCCTCTTCTCTCTGCTCCCTCTTTGAGGCCAGTATTGGGGCTAACGGCTGGAACATGTTTGTAGAAGGAAAAAGTCCCATTTACACACTGTCTGATGCATTCAGAGCGAGCAGTCATTGAAAATCTGTTCAGAGACCAAGATCTTCATCATGTCACGGGGTCAGTGGCACCGACATGCTACATCCGCATAACTTATTCCGGCAGCTCTAACCATGGCCCATCTGAATCTTTTCCATCCTGATTATACAAAAACCGAGGAGATTCCTTTCATGCATGGTTTAAAGCATCCAATATTTATCAGAATTCATTTTGAGCTTAAATAATTTGTTCATTAATCAACTCGCGACGGTTTTAATATTTGTCTTTCACGCTAAAGTGATGGCAAAACTAAATACGATTGTGTAAGGATTGTTGATCTTAAGAAAACAATCTATTTATAGAGCCCAGCTTGGCCTTGGGGAGAAGGGCAACAGTGGGGAGGTTTCTACTCTTCCTACTGCTCAGGCGATGGCATGTACGGACAAAGGAACAAGAAAATAATGGCAGCTGCTTCATTCAGTCTCTAATAGAAATTAATCACAATACTCAGAAATCATCTATTTCTAGTATATTTGGGTCCAGGATGTTCTTCTTTGTTTCTTTTCTTTCACAATTTCCCACTTACTAAATATACACACTAAAAGCTGAAATACATTATCTGAAAATAGCTTCAGAAAGACGATGTACGGTTGAAATTGCTAGCGAGCTGCCTGCAGAGCTTAGATTAATGTGTTGTGAAATGTAAAGTAATTAATCAAATATACAGTTATCAAAGGTCAGTAATGAAGCTGGTGACACACTTTTTGTTTCTATGACATCAAGAGTGTCGTCCATATTATCATTAATTAATCTTTTCTTTTTACTGACTGTTTGATCAAGAATCTGTCCTGAAACACCAAGGATGGTCCTGGTACTTACAGACTGTCATTACAAAACAAAGTATTCAAGTAAATTTACTTGAGCACCTTTTTTGAGGTATTTGTACATGCGACAGGCTTCCATTTTTCCATTTCATGTCACTTACATTGGTTAGTAAACCCCTCAGCACATTAGCACCACCACAAACATGGGATTTTAAAAGGCCTGCATGATATGAAGTACTGTGAGACTTACCTGGAATGTCTAATCAGCACTGTCTGAAATCCTTTGGCAAGGGAGTTTTATTGATACAAACAGTCTCATCTGTGGGTTTGAGTAAACAATCTGCGTATTTCTTCCATTTGGTATCAGACAGGACACAGAGGAGCATCAAATCCTCAAGATTTGGAGGCTGAGGCTGCTTAGAGACTCACATGAATCAATTGTCAAAATAGTTGCCATCTGTTTTCTTGGCAATTGACGTGATGTTTTAGCCAGAAAAATCAGAATCTTAAATGGCAGCAAACATTATTAAATCACCCAAGAACCAAAACAGCAAACTGAGTAGTTGTTTGTTGCGGTTTGATCTCTGCGTTTGAATGAATTGGTGGTCGGTTAACACAGCACATTGAACAATGCTCTATTAAACACACCTCAAATCACTTGAAAATGTAATTTCCTGACATTAAAATGGCTTGAATGGACCCCCTTTGTGAGGCAGCGGCTGCCTTGGTTTTCTAGTTAATGGTGGAAAAATGTTACAATTGCGACTGCAGAGAACAATAGCTGCTAGTTAATCACTCATCCCACCCCGACCCAGCGAGCAAACGGCCAGATCTCAAGGTAAACCTGCACACACCGGCGGATACAAAAACAGCTCTGCTGCCACAACTATTAAGTTGGTCTTAGTCAACAATTTATCTCCCGTGAAAGTGTCCTTGCACTTCAAGCGATCTTTTTTAAACATCACCCTAACGCTGGTGATTTACTGCCTTTGACCGTGAGCTAAAAAGCAGAAAACAAAGGGAAACCGTTACCCTTCACAACCCGTACGTAGGATGGATCACACAGTCCTGGCTGAGCCAACTCCAAACTCGCCACCTTTAACTCGCCGCATGCATGAGTACGCCAGTGCGTTACATATTCATTATCTCTTCCTCGCCAACCCTTTGAGCAGACTTCGGTGCTGCTCTTTGTCATTTCTCTGCGAGTGTGTGCATGTTAACTCGTGTGCGCAGCGCCTTTGAGTGCAGAGTGCCAGTAATGATAAGACACCAGTACAGCTGGTAAGCTAAATGAGGACTCCTTTCATGCCAAGCCAAGAGTGAAGAGAACACACTGTAGGGACATGAAACACACACACACACATTCCCCTCTACTTTCTTTCTGTCTCTTCTACCCCCTCACTGCACAGCCAAGTCTTACCTCACCTCCAATCTCCCCTGCTATAATTGCATGACTGTGGCTCAATCTGCTCTCTGGTTTACATCACTCTATCTCATCGTCCTCCACACTATCCATGACTGCGTGTTGGGCTCCGGTTAATTAGAGCAGGCTGATACAGGCAGAGGACACAGCGTCCCCCCTCATGCTCCTGTTCCCTACACCTGGGCAGATATTTTTAGCCCACCTTGGATGAGAGAGAACAGGCATCAACATGGCAACATGGTGGGGTGCTGGAGAAGCTGTGGCTCTGCTCCAGATCTTTCTTTTCTCCATCCTCTGAAAGCTGACTTCTCTACTTTACCCTCTTAGCCCTTGGACTGCGTGAGAAGCCAGCGTGTTGAGATCCAGAGCCGGAGCAGATAATTAAATGGCTGTAACCACTGTGTCGTTCCACTCTGTCAGCGCGGATAATGCTAGATAGTACAATACCAGCACACGCTGTACAAACAGAAATATAAACATTTCCCTCTCTCTGTTTACATGCAGCAGTGTGCGCACATGCCCCCCGAGGACGCAGACACTTATGACTTTCACTACGGCAGCATCTCAACCTCCTTATCATACCAAGTTCCCTGTGGGTTTGGAAGGAAGTCCTGAAACACTTTATTCACAAGATCCGTATCTCTTCTCCAGCCCACTCACACACACAGAGCCCTGACCCTCAGCCGCCCTGCCTCACTACGCCGTCTGAGCTGCTCGTCTTCAAGCACCGCAGTCTCTCATCTCAGGGAGAGCAAGGAAGCCGTCGTCCTTCATCGTAAATCGAACGTTAGCGTCCAAATTTTAATACCCTACACTCATGCCAGAAAACAAACACATCATTTCAGACACAAACAGCCCTGGGTTTATAAGTCTTTGCGACTCTCTGATGTTGTGCAGACAGAAAATTTAACACACTGTCCCTTCACCTAAAGTTGAACCTCAAGCCGTAGCTCCAGGCTCATCAGATCCCCTCCTGCCACAGCTTTGCTCCAACTTGTTGACCTGCTTCAGACAGGACACTGGAATGCCGGTTCAGGCCCTTCCCACGGCCAGTCAACAGGCCGTATATTATCAGGGTAATTACCTTTGGAGAATAGACGTCTTTCTAATGCCTGCCATTAACTCGGTAGGGACACTCAACAGACTCCGCTGTGTACTCTGCCCTCGTCGTGCCATACCTCGCACATCACGGCCGTGAATCCAATAAAGGCTTACACACAATGGCACATTTTCCAGTCAGTGGACAAAGGTAGGGATGACGGTGGAAGGTCACTGGGGAGGGGGGTGTGAGTAATGCTGTGGAGGTCTAGCGGCCATCTGCGGGAGGCTGTAAAGATGGACCACTCCGCAGACAATTGGTTGGTTTATCTCGTGTTTCACATTTGGTGCTAACGCTGCGAAGTGTTTGAGAAATCCATCCTCTAATTAGGCTTCAGCTATTCCTCCCCTCCCTCCGCCCGCAACTGTTGTGCAGGTCAACAGAGGAGTCAACACAGAGCCAGGTGTTCGACAGCTGTGTCCGGTGAGGGTGGAAGGCCATCAACCACCACCTGGTGTGTGTCTGTGTGTGTTTCTATTCCTAAAAGGGCTCGTGCTCTCTCATCAAGACTCAGTGTGGATGATCATCTGCGCAAAAAAGAACAGGACAGACTCTATTTTTACCACTTATTTAAAACGATGTCGATAAAATTCAACACGGCTGCTGCTTTAATACATACATATATTCTGTGAGCGTCTAATCTATTTACATAAATACATATCCAAACATTTTGAATGTCTTTAAGTGAATAAAACAGTCCAAGGAATGAGTGTTCAGAACTACAGCTATTTTTTACATTGACTGGAAATTTGTGTAGATGCTTGCTACCTCTACTTAGTATGTGTGTGTGTGTTTGTATTCTTCTAACTTATGGCGTTGTACCCTAGAACCCAAATTTCCCTGAGAAAACCTCCCTAAGTGATCAATTAAGTTTCCATCTATTTATCTATGTTTCATGACAAACTTGGAGGTGGTCTGTGCCATCAGGCCACCCGGTCTATCAGCAAATTATCTGTGTTGTTTACTCAGAGGCTGCACCACTTAGTGCTAAAGTGCAAGGCCTCTAAGGTGAGCATTCTCACACCTCCTGAGTACACATGCAAGCCAGCAGTGACCACCCAAACACACTGTCTGTGCACCATGAGAGCAGCTGTCAGTCAGCACAGCATTTTGCACCAACAGCATCCATCGTGATGATGATGATGATGATGGGGTGCTGTCACACCTTGAAGCGAGCAGGACATTTCAGACATTAACACAAACACCAGCCCGCCACCCTTTCATTTTCACTGCTGTCTGTCACTCTTGTGTCACCCTGGTCCATCTTTTCACTTTACAACTCCACCAGAAAAAAAAAAGGGGGGGGGGGGGGGGGGGCAGGTCTATGCGTGTGTGTGTGAACCAACAATGCGTTAATAGTGGTTTCCAGCGGAGAGCGAAAACCAACTAACACTTGGCCATTACCTATACAATTAATTTGAGGATTGACATTGTCCCAGACCTTTAGTTTCACTGGGATTGTCTCCACAGTCACAAATATCATAAAAATAGTGTCAAAATGGAACTACAACAGAGGGTTTTGAGTGCCTAGTGTCTTCCACAGCATCGTGTTGTGTCAGGCAACTGACTGACACCGACTCTCCAGATGTTTTCCGTACACAAAGCAGCTGCGTTCGGTGCGTAGAGCCCCTCAACGCGCCTTTCAGTCTTGAGCTCGTATTCAGTATTTGATGAGAAAATGTCTGTCTGTCATGAAACGGTTTGTTTCCGAAGAGGCAAACTTACCTCTGCGATGCAGACGGCCACGGCCAGCAGGAGGAGTGCGGCGACCCTGCGCAACATCTGGACCGGAGGACAGACAAGAGTCGGTCTCAGACAAGAAACACGCACATTGCATACAGGGACAGAGCTCCCAGAGCAAGAGGAGGAAAAGTTGAGGCTACTTTTTCAACTCGCGCGCTACTTACCATTTTCAGTATAGAAAAAAACGCGAACGAGGAGCCGCTCCGCTTGTTCGGGGAGGAGAGGAGCTGGTCTGGATGCGCGTCGGGAGCAGGAATCCGAGATTTCAGGAAAAAAATCTGAGAAATCTGAGCAGCGCAGAGGAATTCCTGCCAGTCCGACTATCCCTCCTCCTCCTGAGTCCCTGCAGCGGCCAATGAGACGACTGGAAGCCTCAGAGGAAGGATACAGAGGAGTGGAGGAGGGGGAGAGAGAGAGAGCGAGAGAGAGAGAGAGTGTGTGTGTGTGTTTTATTCAGCCATAGTCCCTTAAAGGGGAGCGATAATGAAAAAAAAAAACACTTTTACCTTGGCTTTGTTGAATAATGAGAGTATATGCTCCACCAAAGAAGGTGGATCAGTGGTAAGTGTTGTCGCTACACAACTAGAAGGACCTGATCCAACTCTCCTGATTTAGACCAAAGGCCTTGTTCTCTAGCCCCGTTAAGAAAGGAGATCCTTGCACAGTCCACAAACGAGCATCTATGGACTGGAGACCAGTCAGGAGTGTATTTTCTGCATTCTCTGAAGACAGACAACAGCAGACCCCTGTGGCTGATACTGGATGGACATGGAAATGGATGGAGAGTCGATAAGCATCATCACATTCTCATTCATAGATACATTTCACATATCAAAATGGAAGTTAAAAACCAAGCAAAGCGTCTCAAACCAACCAAAACCCCTGTTTCCGTTAAAAAAAATTGCTCGTACGTTATGCAAGTGAACAAATGCACATGAATGCAAGGCAGCAGTTTTGATGAAGTCTCTGCTGAAAGGTCAGTGTACGTTTTCCTGGTTCTTATCTCTGTCCTCCAATTCTGGCTCAGAAATATGAGCCTGGATGTGCATGCTTCATGCTCCATTGCTCTATCATTGCCCCAGTTATCATGGAGTCTGGCTAAAAGTTGCTAAGCAAAGTTGTTCAGCAAGGAACATAAAATCATGTGACCATTCATGTGGTTGGCAAGCAAGACAGCCGATCAGTGCAATCAGTGTGCCAGAAAACCATTAAGAGGGTCTCTGCCAAAACAGGCTGGAACGTATCAGGCTGTGTAGTAATATCACAACCAAAATACGGTTGTAAAAAGCAAATATATCATCTGATTAAATTAAACGTTCTGAAGAATGAATGATAAATCATGAAAGATGTGATTTGATTTGATTTTTTATTGCCCTGTGCAAGTCGTTTTGGCAAGGTAAAATGTAAATGCACTGATTTTTCAGAGCACAGTTTTGTGTGTGTGTAAGATCTTTAAACTATTATCATTCACGCCGATTTCACGTCACACTGTGTTATTGGCACAGTCTGATTTCACCAAGTAAATATAGTCCCTTTTTGAATGCTTGCTTGTTTGTCCAGGATCAATAATACAACCCACCAATCAGCTGCACAGGTAACAATACAATAGAAGGAAAAAAAACCCATGTATTTCATTTAAGCAGCAACCACAGCTGCTGGGTCAGGCAAATCTTACCATTTGAAAGGCTGAGCTGCCTGAATGACTGCTACTTTTCTATAGGGGAGATTTGCTTGAGGTCCATTGGGCTATCAGCCTTTGTTGAAGCAAAGAATAGATCAGATCTCAGGTATTTTCAGCAGCTCTGCTGCAAAGTGGGGTCGGCCTTTGTGAATCATAGAGTCTTATTCAGAAACTGAGTGTGGGATGAAGCCATACTGACTGTCCCCACATTAATAGGCTCAACCGCTTCTTGTTTCTTGAGGTTTCCACAGAGGCCTGGCCAGACCTCATTTCATCCCTGTGGGACCGTTTGTTAAAGATGTATTTGTTTTATGTCACTAGGTGGCAGCAGAGTTTAAAATCAAGCAAAGCCCGCCGTCCCTTAATTTTGACCTGTGACATGTCCCTTCTTCCTTCATAAGGGGTAAAAAGAGTATTTATTCTTAATCTCAACTGTTAATATAACATCTGTGGAATCATGGTTTCTCAGAATTACTCTCAATGTGTGTTTGGCCTGCTACAGACTGCATGTCCAAGGTGTATTTCCTGCTTTGCCCCAAAATGAGTTGGACACAGGCACCAGCAGAGCAGGTAACATGAACCAGAAAGTATAAAGTGGGTAAGAATATTCTTCGGAGATTAATGTTTTGAACAGATCTGTTTCAGGTTTTTGTGGCAGCTTTTTTCTTGCCTGGTCACATGATCACACAACAATCACATTACTTTGTGTTCTTCGCTAAACAACACAGCTGAACAACAGAGCTACATTTTGTCCAGAGTGGTAAGTTGAGTGATAAAAATATGGAGTGTGTACACATCCTTATCAGAGGATGAAAAGCAAAAGAGCAAAAACTAGAAGTGCGTACACTGTCATCATCATCATCATCATCGACATGCGTGTCTGAATACTATATATAAATGCTGTTTGTAGAAGAGGATGTGATGATTTTTTTCAACCTGGAGTGCACATTTGGTCGTGAATAGACAATAAAGGCAAGTTAAAGCGATTTTTCAGGGTTTCATGAGCTCCGCTGTAAGTAAATTACAAACATTTCTTTTATTCTGACATCAACCCAGAGAGATCAGAGCGAGTTAGATCACAGCGGTCTGTGTATCGGCCCACAGTTGCCCGCCAAAGTCATCGCCAGGCAGACTCTACTGTGAAATCCCGTGGGCAGGTTCAGTTTGACAACTGCTAAAGGTGACAGCAAAACTCACACCTCCAACCACAACCACACAGCAGCCTAGTGAGCTGCACTTTCAGAACGATCGATGGACTGACTATACCTGCCGCCTAAAAGATTCAATTCAAGATTCAAGATTCAAGAATCGCATTATTCCCTTTTAATTAACTTTAATCAGAAATCACAGCGATGGATATTTGACTGATGATAAATACTTTATTAAATAATAATAACTAAATAAATAATAATAATAAATAGTAATAATAACTAAATAATTTATATATTTTATTGCAAATGTAACTGATTTCCTCTATCTAAATTTTGAGTTTGCAAATATCTTTGGTTTGCAAATTCAAACCTCAAAGTTTGCCATGATTTCTGGACGATTTTAGCCGTGAGTGGATGTTAAATCGCTGATCTGTGAGTCGATTCAGGCACATATTCCTCTTCACAAAGTGTCCTTCAGTTAGATCCTACATTCAGTGAGGCCCTGGGGCAAAAGACCTCCCCCCCACCCCATGTACTGCAATATTAATGTTCAGTGATTCCTGGGATTTAGGTATTTCACGATAACAAACCACCACTGCTGTGTATGCTGCAGCAAGAAGTAATTAAAGAGTGATTAAGAATGACAGTCGAAGGTGGCTAGTACCTTGAGTTGAGTTTTGAATAGAGAGAAGCGGATGAATGAATTTTTTTCCCTCTGCAAGCTATCAATTATATATAACTTCATCCCCTCTGAGGAGATCTACCTGTTTAAATAGATGCTGTTATTATTTGACACCTCAGGGCTTTTTGGATGTGCAGTGCACACACACACGCTCGCACACACACACACACGCACACATAAGTGTGTTCTGCCATTTCTTATTCCACCTCCCTCCGCCTCCTCCCTTCCACCTGATGCTGAAATATAAACACTGAAAAACATTTGTTCAGTTTGGCTTTATGCTTTTAAGACACTCTTATGTGAGGCGTTTACAGTGGTGCTTGCCAGACGTTTGCTTTTTTTATTATTTATTTATTTTGTTTCACTGAAAATCGATTAGAACAGGTTTGCCTCCCTGTTTTCTGCCATGCAGGAAGCGGTGTGGAAAGACTGAATTTAGTATGCTGCTTTCACTAACTAACTAAACCGCTGCTTCAGATTTACAAGTTAAACGTTAGCTCAGTTGAAGGTGGCAGGACGGCCATCTTGGAATTGAAAAGAAAGAAGATCTGCAGCAATGGCACTAAAAAAGAAGTGTGCCCTGTGGGCCTCTCTAGCAAACTGTTTGAGGTTACATTTGCCCAAGAGCACCGCAGCTCAAACTGTCTGCTGTTGAGTTGCATTGTGGGTATATTAAGAGGAACCATGCAACAAAGAAAAAAAATATACTATCTCTCTTTCAGTTTTGGTCGAAACTATACATTGTGAGTCAGACAAATGTAGAGCAGAGTAGAGTATGTATGAATGCCAGGCTAAGATGGTGGAATCCACAGTGGAAAGTGTTCACCACTGATTTGTGTTACTTGCTTTCCCTTCACACCTCACTTGTGCAAAGTATTGCTCCCTTGTGGCAACAGCAGCATGTTCAGTGTTGATACATGCAGTAGATCGCATGTATAACACAATTCAAAGATGATGTGAACCTAGGAAGCTGTGGTTTTGCTAAACATTTAACTGAAACTATTGTATGGTTTGAACCTATATCCACACACTCGCCTTGTGAGCATGTAAAGCGGCAAGAGCAACTTCTTTCTTCTTCTTTCTTTCTTGTTGTTCTTTCAGAACTTGCTAGACATGTTAGTCCTGTGCATATATAAATAAAATCAGCCACAGTATGATCATGTGTGCAATGTTGAGAAAGAGACAGGAAGAGGAACATATTCGCAGCATATTTACTCTCACTGTGCGAAAATAAATATTCTGCAAGCTCAGTACTTCAGTATCAGACAAAATGTTGAGTCTCTCTTGCTGCCGCAATGTCCAACAAACAATTTGCATTGTTTCTTCAAGCCAGCAGGGAAAAAAATGCTCTCCACACTCTCCTGCTACCACTGATTTAAATTCATACACTGTGCATGCACATAAGACTGAATCATACAGTATTCAGGATGGAGAACAGAGGTATTAGTTCGTCTGATGTCTGCCTGTGTTCTGCCAGGGGCTTTCCAAGGGGCATCTTAAATATTCACAAACATCCATCAATGCCTGAAAGGGTCAGCGACTAGCCCTGGTTGCACAGAATCACTCACACGCACAACGAAACAGACATACACACACACATACACATGAATGAAGCACACACATTCAATTAGGTTCTTATTCGCTCCCGGAGATTTCTTTAATCACAGTTTTTCATCCAGTAGCAGGAAAATGAGGCTTTGTGTGTGGTGTGTGTGTGTGTGTGTGTGTGTGTGTGTGTGTGTGTGTGTGTCTGTGTGTGTGTATATGGGTGTGTGTATATGTGTGTGGGGGAAGGGGGAAGGGGGGGGTGTGCGTGTGTATAGTCTCCTGTACAGTCTTGCGTCTTTCACCGAAATCTATTTAGGATTCTGCACATCAGCATGCGTGTTTGAAGTCACACAGTTAATATCTGGGGGTTGAGGCTTCCTGTAGAAGTCCTGAGCGAGTGCGGGCACTGCAGAAATGATAATGTGATCATGCATGTGGACTCCTGTCTCACTCTAATGCTCTAATGCAATATAGCTCTGCCCCCAATTCCCCAGTGCAAATACCACATTGCATGAAAGAACAAATGCTACCAAAACAGACAATCAACGCATGGGTGTGTTCAGACAGTGTGGAAGGTTTTTTTTTTTTTTTACATTAGTGGTGGTAAAAAAAAATAAGATAAAAAAACAATCTTCCCTTACATGGTGAATGTTGCCAAGGCCGCCTGCTGACTGCTATCTCTGCAAAACCTCATTCATTAACCTGGCAGTTGGGCCAAGAGAAAACTTTCATTGTGTGAGAGCACACACACACACACACACACACACACACACATTACACACACACTCACACACACACTAAGCTCACACATAGTTGCACATATTGTAACAACAAACCAATGTGTTCAGCAAGGCTCTGAGTGAAAGAATCATGATGCAGTACGTGCACAAGCAGAAGTACAACATCTACATCACTATGCACACACACCACAACCCCCCCCCCCGACACACACACACACTTACAGTCGTGAGGTTAGTTTTACTGATGATGTGTTGTCACAATAGTGACACACACAAGTATTTTTCAAAATTACTTTAGACTTCTTGTTTTTTCTGCCTCACTGCAAACCTTGCTTGTGCCTTTTAAATAGATCTTCAGCCAATAATCAAATTCTGCTCCATAAGCCCTGAGAAACAGATAGGGATGGAGGCTTGTGACACTGAAGACATTTGTATGCTTATGTTGCCCAAAGGAAAGATGCAGAGTTCCTCTTCCTTACAACAGTTCCTGTAGCAACTGTGTAAGATTTCCCTGGTAGTTTGGTCTCTTCTTAAAAGTGCAGTGTGAAAGCGACCCAAACCAAAAGAAGACATGACATTTTTCAGCCTTCCTCGGCCATGAGTCCCCCAGAGTATCATGGTTTCAAAGTGCCCTTAATTTGATTATCACATTACAACTTCCCACAAGCGACATCCTGAACCAGTCCTCAAAGACGTCTCTCTTTCTCAGAGACACTTTCACACATTAACCATCTGCCTCTGTGCAGACAGCAAGGTGGCAAAAGATCAGATCATCAGCATTGCATGATTGTATTGTACTGTTTGTCTGTGACTTCCTGAGCTCTGTCACCCTCGTACCCTGCCCAACCACACAATCTGTTATTTTGTTGACGGACACAACCTTGCAGACGCATTGTTAGTTTCCATCTCCACTCTGCGGTGAATGAAACCAAAGCTATGATTTTGGTTCTGAAGCTTATTTCCCTTCTACAACAGACACAGCAACTTCAACTCTGTTTCCTCCAAATAACGTGTGTCAGAAAAATTGAGGAGATCCCATTAGTATACCTTTTGTTGCCTGATGACATTTTCAGTTGAGGTTTGCACCCCTTCATCCAAGCTGTAAAGCCTCAGGGGTAGCACAGGCCAGCCATACCCTTGATGGCTTCTCTTATTTCTGGCCTCTTGCAAACACTGCTTTGAGCAACAGCCTCAGCATTGGCAGTATCAGACCATATAATATGGCTGAAGCTACAGTATGCTGAAGGTTGCAGTTGGAGGCCATCTTGACCAGACCTTCACTATTTGTTTGGACCTGCTGGATCTGTGTGGCATCAGTGGTCACCTGGTAGCAGATCGTCTGATACGACAAAAGGTGATCATTGACTTATGGCCTAAACTGTTGTGTTTGAACATGGTTAGTCCTCATGGACAAACTAAAACAACCAAATGCCTCTTGTTCAAATTGGGCAGGTGATTCCTCCCAATAACAACCCTCCAGATCTGACTGCCATTGCTTATGTGAAAACTGGAGTCTCCTGGAAGAAAAGGACAAGATCCTTATCTGGTCTTTATCTGTTTTTTCACCTAGGACCACTAGGTCCAACAGGGGGGGCAAGAAACTACATACAGCACAGCTACAAGGATCATTGGGGCACTCAAACCCCCTGACTACTACCACTAATACCGAGAACCCACAGGAGACAGTATTTGTTTACAATATGTGTTTACATGCACAACTGTAGATTGGAAACATGGGAAACCTCCTGGCACAACTGGATGTTATTTCAGTTCAGTAGGCATAAAAACATCAGTGATGGGAATAATTACTATGCTACAAATATGAATGGATCTTTGAAGAGGGTACATAAAATACATGAATAAATTAAGGTTGTTCATGGAGAACCCTGATCTATTTTTTTATGACATGCTGCCCCCACAAACCGACTCAGATAAGTGGCTAACACACACACACACACACACACACACACACACACACACACACACACACACACACACACACACACACAGTGAGGTTCAGTGTTAGGAAAGGAAAAGATGATGACAACAATTTCAAGCCGGTACAAGGCTAAAACGAAGCTCTTCCTCACCATTTAATTCCTCCCTGCTTTCACTCCACACCCACCTTCACCTCTGCTTTCCTTCTCCTCATACTGTGCATAATCGCTGCCTGGAAAATGTACAGCCTGGCCTTTTTGATGCTACATATAGCACTTCCTGCCAGAGCATAATGGCAGCCAGAGCAGCGTGTTACATAGTATCTCACATGAACATGTGATAGGAGAGGATATGAAGCAGTGTAACAAAGTTGATCATGTGTCACCTGATTTTCCTCTTTCCTCTTCCTGAGCTCAGTTTGTGGCTGCTCATCTCTAGTGCATGTGAGAGCATAAACACAGGAAGCAAGAGACATCAAGTGTGGGTGTGTATTTTTATGCAGACATGAGTGTTATTTAATAAGACTAAAACAATCATTAATCATGCTGTTTTATCTTCATCTCCAGCTTATCTGCTTTTGCCTCTGATGTGATCTTAAGCTGTTTCCTGCGCTTTGCATTTGGACAAACACTACACTTATTAAAACTGTCATGTTCTTTTCCTGTCATTTCTTAGAAGCAGTGTTAATAAGGTCCCTTTGAAAATGTGATCAACCACAGATCACAAAACACCAATCCGAACCCAGCAGTTATACTTTATAAAACTTCCATTTAATGATTTTAGATTAGTTTGTTATCCTCAAAGGCTAGTGTGAAGGATGTGTAGGGGCAGTATCTACTGACTTTTATATAATAATATGAAGTGACCACCCAGAATGTGTTTTTATTGCACTAAAATTTTGATTGAATGTCACCTCTTAGATTATAAGACCCTGACTTTCTGATGATCTTTCCTTCACCTTAACACCACAATATGAAAAACAAATAGCACTACAATGAACACAAAGCAGGAAAACAAACACCAGCAAACTTTTTTCCAGGAGACAGAGTTTTCAGATGTTACTGAGGGCAGTAATGGTGATTATTCAAAGCAATGCAGCAGCTAGATCGAATTCAGCCATCAGTTATTTTGTTATTGACACCCACACGTTTTCGGTTTTCGACACACATTTTTAGAAAGCTCTATGCCATCTCTCTTCTCGTTCCGTTACAAAAGAAAACCACAATCTCAAGATTGTAAGGTTATGAAATGCAAGAGTATTTTCCCTTTCTTGTACACTGGTTATTTCTCCATGTAAGTGTAATTTCCTTTCACTAAATGAAATAAGCATTAACTGAAATAAAATGACAACTGCAATTCTGAAATTGTCACTGAACATTTCTCTAGGTATACTATGACACATGTTGTGAGCAGCTGAGCAGCTACTAACCACTTCCTCCTTTGTAAACCTCCTCCTCAAGTACCCTGCTGTTCAGCCTGACTCTCTGTCAGATGGTCATTATGCTCGGCTCACACCAGGCAGCTGTGTTCCTCTTCCATCTGTCAGCCGTGCACCAGGTTCTCACAGGTACAGTGGAGATTTGTGTTTCTGACGCATGTTGTCAGGTTTCATTTTATACTGATTGTTTTCTTCTATGTCTGCGTTCAAGGTGGCGTAATCAGGAACGTACGGGTGTCAGAGGGAGGCTCCGTCAGTTTCACTTGCAACACAACCCAGGGCAATGTAACACAAGTAACCTGGTTCAAGGGCAACTGGACCAACAGCAACTGGACCAAAGGAACATTTCTTTTTGCTCATCAATACCGTCAAAATAAGATAACATCAAATTTGACCTCTCACAGACAGACAGTTGACACAAACTTACCTTCAAAGCTGAGTATTTCCAGTGTTCAACATAATGACACAGGACTCTATGTATGTGACATAACTCGTCTGAATGATCCCTCGATGCTCACTGTGTGGAATCTAACAGTGTCTGATGAGCCTGAAGGTAAGAGGAGCACAGAGCATCTTTATCATCTCTACACCATGCTCAGTGTATTTCAGAGCTTGTCCTGAGTACTTCACTTCATTCACATGTGATTTTGTGCAGTCAGTCGTTCAAGGTGGCTTCTGCTGTACATACTCACACCTCTATCTGGATTTATCCTGTGTGCCATCCCTCTAGCTGTGTGCCTCTGCAGGTGAGTGTCTTTAAATTGCAGCGTTCACATAAATTAATTTCTCTTTGCTCTGCCATTTCAGATGGGTGATTATTTATCTTTACAGACTACATTTTCTCCTCAAAATTTTCTTTTAAAAATTTGAAATCAACAAAATAAAAAATAACACATCTTTTGGAAAGAAAAGCTATTGATTCAAATTTCACTGTTCCTTTCCTTCCTCTTATTTGTTTTACTTCAACATTGTTTTGAAAATATATTAAGTATTAAGGAACCTTTACCACAAAATGATTTACTTATCCTGAACATGTTATTTGGTCGACGACAAACTCTTAAACTGTGCAGTGAGGGGTACACTGTCCAGCTTGTGGTATTTTACTGACTTTGTATTGTCCTGCGGTCGAGGCATTTGGGTGCATGGTGAACAGCACTATGGCAGTTGAGAGGAAATGCACAGAGTGGTGCACGTGTAAATGAGGTCAGGGCTGCAGATGAGAATGAGGACATGGCTGAGGACATGGCTTCTGTCCTCTGAGTCCTGTCTCTGTCTGTTGTGGGAGCATCGCAGATCTTTGCCCTATATTTACAAACTTTCTCACAATGATCAGCCCAGAGTTCAGTTCAAGACGGTTTTAACTCAGCATCTTGGGTAAGAAAGTGCAGCAATATTCCCATTCTGCTGATTTGCTGAGGTGAATCCAGAAACAGTGGAAAAATCTGAAAACAGAAGTGAGACCAAATCTGAATGACATGATGAATGTAGGCAGGAAAATTGAGAAGGTACAGAATGAAAATTGACAGGTCCCATACTGACAACCTCATGACCAAAATGAGAGTAAACTTTAAAATCTTTATCAAAAAAATCCAAAGAAACACAAAGCAAATCCAAAACCCATAATTGTAAAATCGTTTTGTCTGTGATAAAAGATAAATAATCTATACTTAAATGACAAAAATAAAGGAGTTTTACTCACAATTGGAGTATTTCAGTATTACAATCCTCGTGCCTGGAAAGCATTTAACTCTCCGTTTGGTCATCCACAGTCTGTGTACATTCGCCAAAGTCCAGAAAATCAATGTGTTCAACTTCTTGCCAGGTGTTTTCATGTTTATTTTGATCATGATGTTGACTCCACCTGAAATACCTGGTGTGTTTTATGAGCTGGTCGATGCTTTGTCTCTGCAGAAAACGTGCAGCCCGAAAACCAAACCAGAGCACGACGCAGGACCAGGGCAATGTTGAACATGTGAGAGAGGTAATATAAAGGCTGGCACACCTCCCCACTAGTTTTTTTTTTCTTATTTTAGTTTCTGGGAGAAACTTCATTATGTTCTTTGTTTTGTCTCCGTAGGAGATCCCCCCTCGACAGCAAGCTGGCACAGACAGAAGACCAAATAAGAATAAGAAGCACAGGAGTCAGTACATGGAGAGGCTCAATTCTATCTATGATGGCTGTGAGATGATAAGCCTTTCACATCAAAGCTGAGCTGGAGACACAGACAAGCCTACAAGAGCGAGCTCTGAAGTGATGGGAATTACATTTTTCAATTTCAATCTGTGAGCTTCAGGAAATCATTCAGGGGTTGGAGAACTGGGTCACTACTACACTAAACACTGGACTTAATGCATTAAAAGAAAATGAACTAAGTGATTAATTAAGAGATTGCAAATGTTGCAATGTAGTCTCATTTATTTAAATGTTGATCTGTGTAATTTAATTTGTTTCTTTGTATATAGAAGTCTTATTGTAATGACATTGGAGTTAACTCAACAGGCATGCCTTGTAATGACATGACAATAAATTATATGTCAGACCACAACTCGAGTGCATGATGTTTTTAATGATTTCAGGAAGACCAAATGAAAAGATTCATTTTCTGATCATCCACACCAAACAAACAAAACAAGATTATTTAAACGTAAAGAGTAAAGAATAAAAACTGTGTGGTGATTGTGTCACAGATTTGGATCTTGAACTATAGCCTAACAATGCTTGTGTGACGCCTGGGGCGAAATGTGAATGTCAGATGTGCAGCAAGACCCGCTAATCGATGTACCACTTCCTTTTCTCGTGTCTCCTCTTTGAATACACTGAAATACCAAACACCGTCTGACTGTCTCTGTCAGATGGTCATCATGCTCGGCACACACCAGGAAGCTGTGCACGTCTTTCGTCTGTCAGTCATGCCCCAACTTCTCATCGGTACATTGTGTTTCTGAACTGAAACAGCTGACACAAGCTTACCTCGAAAGGCCGATATTTTCTCAGTTCAGCAAAACAACATAGGACTATATACATGTGAGATAACTCTTGTTAAGAGTGACAGACAAATGTGAATGAAAATGGAGCACAGGCCAGCACTATCATCGTCACACTGGACTTATTGGTTATCAAAGTGAACTCTGCCTTCTTTGACTCAATCATACGTTCAGCGTGGACTATGGTGAGTGACAGTTTTCCTTCAGCCTGGTGTGTGTATTTGTAGCCTGTTGTCATTACACAGGTTACATCATTCTCCCTCACAAGTTTCTGCATGTAATAGAGCCGCATAGTTTTTACTTATTTCTTGTCTTTTTTATTCTCTTTTACATGCTTTGTTGTATTTTATGTCTCATTAACTTTTTAAAATCCGTGACAATCAACACATTTTAATCATATAAATCATCAAGTTTCATTTCATTGAAACAAAAAGATGTATCATGTTATAACGGGACTTTTTTTCATGACATGAACATCATGTTTAACAAAAACCTCATGCACGTTGTTACAGTGACAAAAAGATGTTGTCACTGTCTAGATCTTAAAGAGTGGCAGATATACAGACAATAAAACAGGGTAACACTGTTTGTTATTTAATAAATAAATAAAGATCTGTTAGCATCTCCACAATAATAAGGTCCTCGACTTTTAATAAAAGAAAAATAAACAAGCAGAGGACTGTGGAGGAGAGAGATAGAAGAAGAAGAGTGAAAAGAGGCAGGAAAGCCTGAAGACAACGACAGAGGGCGACAAACTTCCAGGAATCAGAACATCAGAGAAGAAAGGAAGGAGTGAGAGGAGACAAGATGTGTCGATGGTGAAGAGCAGAATGAGAGAGGGAACAGGAGGACAGAATCAGAAAAGTACGAATGGTAAATCAGCGTAAATGCTGTTCCACTGGTACAATTAAGCTATGAAAATTGATTATTTGGTGCTTTTGGATTTTAGTGGGTATCATTTCTAAGATGTAGTTGCATGTTTTGTTTTGTAGTTGCACCGCAGCGCTTCCTGGCTTCCTCGATGATGCTCTCCTCGGTTTGGTCGATGTTTACTCGTAAATACTCGTCAGTGGGGATATAAAAATGGTGGTCTAGTAGAGGGGTCCAGCATGATAATATCACCTGATTCTTAGGTCTGTTGTGTGTGTGTGTTTGTTTTCTAATTTTGTCACTACACCAAACAGCATGAACACAATATTTAAAGAACATTCAGTGTGAAGAGTTAAAACTATGTAGATATTAATAAGTTAACTAATTTGGTACTTGAACCAGTGTCTAGATGCATCTGTGAACAGACCTGTGACCTGTTCTAAAGTGGAGGTCTGCTAGTCTCCTAACCACTTCCTTTTCTCAACAACTCCTCCTCAAATCCTTTTTCATTTCATAGAAGCAGTGTTGATAATGTCACTTTGAAAGTGTGATCAACCACACATCACAAAACATCAGCCCAAACCCAGCACCTATGCTTTATAAACCTTCCATTTAATGATTTTAGTTTAGTTTGATATCCTCAAAGGCAGTATGAAGGATGTGTAGGGGCAGTATCTACTGCCCCTAAACATCGACTTTATATAATAATAATAATAATACTGATAGTAATAATAATAATAATGTGACCACCCAGGATGTGTTTTTATTTTTATTTATTTTTTTCACTAAAATCAGACTTTGATCGAATGACACCTCTTAGATTGAGATTCTAAGACCCTGACTTCCTGATGATCTTTCCTTCACCTAAACACCCCCATATAGCTATAACCAAATAGCTTTACAATGAACACAAGGCAGGAAAACAAACACCAGCAAACTTCTTTCAGGAGTTTTCAGATGTTACTGAGGGCAGTAATGGTGATTATTCAAAGCAATGCAGCAGATAAATGGAATTGTTTTCAGTAGAAGGCTCTATGCCATCTCTCTTCTCGTTTCGTTATGAAAGAATCACAATTTCAACATTGTAAGGTGATAATATACCAGAGTTTTTTTTACTTTGTTGAACATTGGTTATTTGTACATGCAGATGCAGTTTCCTTTCATGAAATGAAATAAGCATAAAAGGGAATAAAATAAAATAAAAATAAATTACATACATTCTGAGCAGCTGAGCAGCTACTAACCACTTCCTCCTTTGTAAACCTCCTCCTCAAGTACCCTGCTGTTCAGCCTGACTCTCTGTCAGATGGTCATTATGCTCGGCTCACGCCAGGCAGCTGTGTTCCTCTTCCATCTGTCAGCCGTGCACCAGGTTCTCACAGGTACAGTGGAGATTTGTGTTTCTGACGCATGTTGTCAGGTTTCATTTTATACTGATTGTTTTCTTCTATGTCTGCGTTCAAGGTGGCGTAATCAGGAACGTACGGGTGTCAGAGGGAGGCTCCGTCAGTTTCACTTGCAACACAACCCAGGGCAATGTAACACAAGTAGCCTGGTTCAAAGGCAACTGGACCAACAGCAACTGGACCAAAGGAACATTTCTTTTTGCTCATCAATACCGTCAAAATAAGATAACATCAAATTTGACCTCTCACAGACAGACAGTTGACACAAACTTACCTTCAAAGCTGAGTATTTCCAGTGTTCAACATAATGACACAGGACTCTATGTATGTGACATAACTCGTCTGAATGATCCCTCGATGCTCACTGTGTGGAATCTAACAGTGTCTGATGAGCCTGAAGGTAAGAGGAGCACAGAGCAGCTCTATCATCTCTACACCATGCTCAGTGTATTTCAGAGCTTGTCCTGAGTACTTCACTTCATTCACATGTGATTTTGTGCAGTCCACAGATCATCGTGGCCTCTGCTGTACATACTCACACCTCTATGTGGATTTATCCTGTGTGCCATCCCTCTAGCTGTGTGCCTCTGCAGGTGAGTGCCAGCTTTCCTTTAGTTTGATGTGTATATTTGTAACCTGTTGTCATTACATTTCATATAATGGGTATATTTTACAATATGATAAATGGTAATGCTATTTACATCAGTAAACCATCTTAACCATATCGTGCAAACTTAACTTGACGACATTGTACTGCAGTACAGAGAGTGACTGTGGCAGACATTTTGACTTGCCAAAACAGAGGCAGCATGTGTATAAATTAGTTAAACGATGACTTATTTTCATGAGGCGTCTGGTTGAGGCTCATCAGAGAGTGAACATCAGAGTACTGACAGAGGCTCAACTAAAGAAAACACGTCCAGCTGTTTTCTCCTGTTTTCATGAGTCAAAACGTCTGCCTCATGTCCATCACTGTCACCATGACAGAAGAGTGAAGAGAGGCAGGAGAGCCTGAGAGGACAACAGAGGGCGACAAACTCCCAGGAATCAGGGGATCAGAGGAGAAAGGAAGGAAAATGAGAGAGGAGACAAGATGTGGTGATGGAGAAGAGCAGAGTAAGAAAGGGAACAGGGGAACAAAATTACATCACGAGTTTGGATCTTTTTTTCTTCACATTTTACATAAAAACATTTTTTGAGAATATAAGCAGCACCAAGGTGTGGCAGACTCACCAGCAGGGGGAGCAATGGTGACAATAACAGTGTATATACTGTATATCTAACTAGCTAAAAGTTGAGAACGTCTGAGTCTAAATGGTTTAATCAGTCCACTAATTGGTTATTGTTTGGGCTGTTTGTCAATGTGACATATTTGTTTGCTCCAACTTCTCAAATGAGAGGATGTTTTGCTTGCCCAGATTCATGTGAATTTAACCAAAAATCTGCATGATAAGATCATTCACTGGCATTGACATGCTAACATTTATCATTTCAGTGAGGTATTACTGATGGCCGCTACTTTATTGTTACAGAAAACTCTGCTCAGACCCAAACCAGGACCTCAAGAGCCCTCGACTCCTGAGTGCCGTCCTATTTCAAGCTCAGACGGATGTTGAGGCCGGTTATTTCCAGCTGTGTCCTTCTGCAACCCACAGCTGTGTTATATACAGAACAAATGTTATGTAGAGGAAGTTCCTGCTTTCAGAGGCTCCATTTTCTTCCCTGAGGAACTTTGTGATTATACTCGAACGAGAAACAAGGGTCTTGATAAAACAAGGCAGACATAAGTCTCTTCTGTTTGCTACAGTCTCTGTTTTACTGCGTTGCCCACAGAGCATACTTTTAAGGCATCACATGGCAAGACGAGAATATAAGCTCAATTGTGATGTTTTCATCTTAATATATCAGCTGATAGTAAGAAATATTGCCGTTTGTGGCATTAGCATGAGCTCCATTCGAACACCTCATATCCTCCTATACTTTCACCCTCTAATCTGGCCTTGCCCTGCCCACTGAGCATTGTGATGCTTGACAAGTTTATTCTGTTGTACTATATGCTCATTCTTTTCTTTTTTGTTGTACATGTTTATCTTTTATAACTGTATCAACAAATGTTCCAACCTCCAACAATTTCAGTCAACATGATGTAATTTTCTTTCTCTGGTCGTTGAATATGTCCCTGTTCTGGAACTGATAAAAGATTATTAAAGATTATCCTATTTTATCTTTTATTTATTGAAGTTTTCTGTAAACGTGGCTGTACGTTTCTGAGATAAACATATCTGTTCTTGCAATCCAGCAGGTTTAATGATTTAGTTGATGACTTGGCAATAGCAGGGACAAACAAAATGGCCTTAACTTTACTAAACTCAAACCCACCCTTCAACATAGCCACAGATGGTCTGACCCAGTAAGAGAGCCACAGCATAAACCCTCCTCTGCCCCTGGCCACACGTTTTGCTCCTCCCAGACCAGAGCCCACCCGCACCAAGGCGACAGCGTGGCCTTGTGTGGCCCACCCAGGCATCACAGTCAGACAGAGGGTCTTACTGTGTGTTAGCGTGTTCTTGTCATGGTCGCAGATGGAGGGTGGGTCAGGTGGCATTCGCCTCACCCAGATACAAATGCACTCTGATCCGCCCCCCTCACTTTATGAAAAAATCTGCTGACAGCTTTGCCCACCCAGTTCAAAAAAACCTATCTGTGCCGTTGGTTCTCTCGTCACGCTATGCTAACCCTAGCCCACAGTCCCAAAACATTGAATATATGATACATTGAATTGGAGACTCGTATTAATATTCATTTAGCTGAATATGAGCAGACAATATTGCCCGAAATACCCCAGAATTCACATTATCAATAAATATAAAGAGCTATGTCCAAGTTTTAACAAAGGCAGATTGAAACTTTTCAAGAAGTTCTCTTCAAAGACTTCATAATGACAGGAGTTCAGAAAATGAAAAAGTTATTTTCCTTTGTAATGAAATGCGTTTAAAAGCGGGTGGAGTCTTTTTGGCTGTGGTGCTGCAGCTGTTCTGCCTTCTCTGACAAACATCGACTTCTGAATTTCTTATTTGTACGCAACTGGGTATGAACTGCAGCTCAGCTGCAACATGTGTCATTTTCTAGGCAACATATATCTAAAGAATATCTACTGTAGTTACAGAGACAACAGAATCCAAGATATACATTACTTTACATCATATGTCTGCATCTTACTCTTTTTTTTGGCATATTAGACATAAACATGGTTGAGCTTTAAAAAAAAGCATCACACAAAAATGTGGCACACTTGTCAGCAGGAGGCAAAATGATCACAATAAAAGTTTGATTCTTCTTCCTCTTGCTGTCAGGCAGCAGCCACTGCACTGTCTATGTATGTATCTACATATCCATCTATGCAAAGAAATATTCTGTTGCTCCTTAGTGGAGACAATCCTGTTCCACATGGTCATGAACACCTCAGGGCGCTAACGACCGCAGAACCTGATATATGTGTGTGACGCCATAGAAAGTAGGCCTAAATCTTAGATATTTTCTGTGTGGCTGGCATCTATGTGAAAAATATACGTTAAATCGACTGCGAGAGGCAAGTGAGGTAAAGTGGCTGTTTTGCTTGATGCTTGAGGGTGAAACTAAAAGCTCTGACCCCTCCTCAGCAGGAAATGCGATGACTGGTACACCTGCCCACTAGCAGCTTCATACACACACACGCACACACACTAAATTATTCATAGGAGGAGCATGGTGTGAACAAATGGCCCTGCTCAGCCCAAAAGGGGAAACAGACAATACACCCAAAAGATTAAAGTTACAAAGGAATGATTTTCTGTGATGTTGATGCTGCAAATGAAGCGTTATTAATTGATTGACAAACTTTTAAGTACATGCTTTTATGTTAATCCTGCTTAGTAAATATCATCCAGTGTTTTTTCTTACTTTAATTTACACTTTAACGTCACAACGTAATGCTGTATGTCTACTAATTTTGTACAATAATAGCCGAACGGATGAAACCATTTATAAACTGTGCTCTGTTGTATCTTGAGGCCAATACTCCTAAAAGGAGTGAGAATAAGAACAAAGTTTGCTCTCAAGAAACTTGTACACAACTTTCTGACAAATTTCTGACAGCAGAGTTCTCTCTTCTTACACAGTAAGAAGTATTGACCTTTAGTGTGATTATTTTGCCTGTGCCTGTCATCTCTGCCCACTTGACAAACCTCTATTAAAGGTTCATATGAAGTATATTGTTTAACCATAGGCACAGGCTCTATGTAAATACCATCTGCTACTAAGTAAATAGAGAAAAGGAATTTGCTGTGTAGAGGTACAAGAAAAACAGAAATGTCAGTCAGTTTCCATTTTTCAGAGTCAGGTAGGTGGTTACGTTCTTAGAGAACAAAGCTTTCTCTGTTCATCTCAAACAATCAGTCTCAGCAGACCGTTGCTGTTGCACTATGTGCAACGTGCATAGGAACAGCTCTGTTTCTACAGCAGCTGGTACGTGATTGAGTCGTTCATTAAGTCCAGACCAAAGGTGAGCTTTAAAACTGACATCAGCAACCAGAAACACCTGTTAATTCCCTCAGACTAAATAATTACTTTGTCCTCAGTGTCTTCGATCTGTGCAGCTCCGCAGTGGCTAGGCTGATACAGGACAGCACCTGGAGCTGAGGAAGAGCACCAACACCTGACCAACATTTGAACCCAAGGAACTGACTTCTGATTAGCTACATAATGACTAATGACTAATGAGGTAACATCTACATCCACATTTTTTGGACATGGATGTCTTGTTAAATCACACGTTTTTTACTTAAGAAAAATGAATGTTTGTACCTTTGCACATAGGACTACAGTACTGCAGTACATTGATCACCGGCAATTTGCACAAATAACCTGCCATTGAATGGATATGTTTTCCTGTTTTTCCCGGCTCCACTGTTAAATTGGTATTTGCTGAGAGTTTTATGGTTAAGGATTGTCGGAAACTCCCTCCCTGTCTGCATCACTGAAGCACCTCCTCCGCTAGGTCGCACACAGATGTGCGCTAATGTCTCACGCACAGTTGTGATGTCTTCTGCGTTCAATGTGTATTTTGACCTTTACAATATGGACGTCGGGGCTTTCCGGGAGCCGAGCTTTTTATGTGCTCATGTCGACGTTGATCCTGAGCGTAGTCGTCGAAGGTACGTGTCATGCATGTTGCTTTACAGAAACGGCATTAGCAGACGGGTTGAGACGAGAACAAAGACAGTGTTTCCACACTCACATCAGCAGCCTTATGCTGCACATGTGTTTTCGAAATAAATGTTCCCGGAGGTTTCTGCGGAAAAGCAAAACAACCAGAGTACGCCATCACTGGAAAGCCCCGTGATCATGATCCATGATCCATCGCTGTGTCCTGCCTCCAGGATGTGCTTCCTGGACAGATCACCAGTCCATCCCAGGAGCTGCTTTATGACGTTGTTGAATACTATTTATCTCAACTACCACTGTATGAAAACAATGTGATCGTGTTTCATGTGAAGTTGACTCGACACGCTTGTCCAGGAATTACATGACTTTGGAACTGCAAGTCACCTGTCTTTTATTTTCTAAACTATATCGTTGGACCTTTTCCTAAATAGGGAGATAATTATTGAGGGTGAGAACTGAGGAGTCATCACAATGAACAACAATAACCGGAACAACACTGAGACCAAGAATACAACCTTTACATCTGTCATTTGAAAAGGATAATATATATTATTTTAAAACCACACTATCTACACTTGAGCCTCGTGTGTCCCTTTGTTCCCGTCGCTCTCTCTCCGGGACCACAGTGTTTGACTTCAGCGAAAATAAGGAAACATCCCACATCTGCACTGTTTGATCTGGATTTTGTTGAATAAAATCCTCAGCTTCACATAATCAACATGACTGTATTTCTTTGCTGCACATATTCACGTGATTTCATGTGATGTGGTGGACTAGTAAAGCTTCACCATCAAATAATGTGTTCTGTGTATAATTTAAGTCATACTTACTTGCATAGTTGAACCACTATCCTCATCCATAGGCAGTTACAGGCGCAGGGTCCAACTTCACAGAATAAAGTAAATCCAGTTAATTTCTGTATTGCAGATTTTAAACATTCATTTTTAAAAAAAATCACATTTTCTTCAAACTCCACTGCCTTCTTGTTCCATGTCCCCCCAGATGAGAGCTTGAGTTCAAAGTGCACATAGCGTGACTGCAGTGAGTCGAGCTAGCAAGCTTTGTGTCGGTGTGAGAAGTGACTTTTCTCTCACCACCTTTGAAATAAACCAGATAAGGTGTGTAATGTTACCCGCAGGTTTAATGGAAGCCCAAAGAGCTGCTTCCATCTGTTCAGCTCTTTTTTCTAATCATGTGTTAATGATATGTTGACAGAAGGGACAGGTTTTAGTGAGGTTCCTGACTGCATCCGTGTTGGATCAGTGCAGTGATCTTCATAGAAGTAATGCTAATTGTTCCTTTAAAAATAAATGTGACAGAGGCCTAAATCTTAAAGGAAACTCCCTTCCAGACTTTGCACCGTCAGTCTCTGTCTGTTCAGCTACAGTCCTCAGATCTAATTATGTTTTGTGCACTTACAGCTCCTCGGATTATTGGAGGAAACCCGACTGTGGTCCTGGGAGGGACTGTAGTCTTACCCTGCAAACTGACTGAGACCACAGACAGCATCTCACAGATTTTATGGCAAAGAACGACCAGAGGAGGAGCTCAGAATCAGCATTTCCTGACGATTTTGCCCGACAATGGAGCAACAGTTGTCCATGATAAAAGATTTAAGTTCATTGGGAACTTTGACAACCTCAATGCATCGCTTCAGTTTTCCAATGTCACTCTGATGGATGAGGGCACTTACACATGTGCCCTCACTTTGTTTCCCAGTGGTAATTTAAAGGAAGAGATCCTACTAAACCTTCATGGTAAAGTACATTATATTGCAAACGCACAGAGGTGTGTGTGTGTGTGTGTGTGTCTATCATGTCATCATGACCCTCATGTCATGTTCCTCCCCCAGTGCCTCCTGCCACAAGTGTTATTGGTACTCCTGTCCTTTCGGGTACTGAGGAGGTGTCCCTGGCCACCTGCACAGCTGCTTGCTCCAAGCCCCCTGCCCAGGTTTCATGGTCCACTGGAACCTTAGCTGGAAAGTTGACGGTGAAAGAAAACTCCACCACACACCCTAATGGTACGACTACCACGGTCAGCTGGCTGTTTGGAGTGCCGAGCAGAGAAATCAACCAGCATGTGGTCCAGTGCATCATCGCCAGCACAGCCTTAGAAAAGGAGGAGTCCCTGGGTGTCACGATCCAAGTGCACTGTAAGTAAACCAATGACACCATGTGAAGTAATTATCTATCTGGCTTAAACTGTCAATGACAAAGTTTTACTGGAGTTTTCTGTGCCTTTGAAATGTTATTTAGATGAAAGCTTCATCTTCGTTAGATCTTCTAGGGTTTTGGAAAATAATCTAATTCCGATTTCTTTTTAGCATACAACATACCAAAGTGCAAAATGAATCCAGAAAAGATTGTTGTATATATTTCTCAGGAGTTCACACATTTTTAGCAAGGGAAACCAGTATGTTAACTTTTTGTAGCTCTACACGGCGCGCAAATTTAAATTCAGAGCTAATGTTTTCTGCTGGTGGTGGCTAAACTCACAAAATAGAATATAGGTCACAGTACAAAGTGCACTCGCCTAAAAAACTCTTCTTTAATTTTAGTCTAGCCATCATCAGGTCAGAGATTCAGTCAGTGTATGTGCAACCCCTGTAATTCTTATCTACAGCTGTGTTTGTCTTGCAAAATCCGTCTTCTGCTAAAAATAAAAAGGTGAAAGGGGATTTCAGGGCAGAGAATTGCCTTGCATTCCAGTCCCTCCAGGATTTCATTGCGATTTTTGCTTTTTGTAATCAAAATTGTGAAGTATTTTAAATATTTAGTCATTACTGGAATATTAATTCAAAGTCACTGTGCTATGGACCTTAAAGGATAAGTGCCGGTATACATGTAACGGAGTGGTCAGGGCACCAAAATGCAGCCAGTAAATGCGTTCATTTCTCACATGTTCATTTCTCACATGTTTTTTTTTAATACGGTACTACTCTTCCCTTTTCCGTCAGAAGTACTTCCCCTTTTCCGTCAGAAGTTTACTTGTCTATTAGCTAAAGAAGCCAACCAGTATCAAGCCAAGCCAAGCCAGTATCAGGAAGTAATATGCCGGGTGATGACATCATCGTTTAAGGCCTCCTGTTGATTTCGGCCAATTTCATCCACATACAGACCCGGGATGATGATAACAAAATGCAAATCTGAATTGCTGGCACCACTGGCCACGCACATGTTGCCTCATTGAAAACATGGATGTATTATAAGACCTGGATAGGGCGCCACCCCTCTGCCCTCGGCGATCATATTTTTTCCCATTGGCCAACCCTGGTATCGCAACAGAAATCCCATTGGGCCCAAAAAGCATTTTCCCCATAGAAGGCAATAATAAAAGAGACGGCTGTAAAAATGTTGACACGAAGCCCTGCTGCAACCATAGCTAATTACTTTGTATTACATATTTTTAATTCATGGACATTTCATGCACCAAAAAATATTTTAAAAGACAGAAAAGCCACTGAAAAGTTTCAAAACGCAGCGTGATGTCACAGCAGTTCACATGCACTCTCAAAGTGCATGCGTGTCGTCTGGCAGCACTTTCTCCCCATGTTTCTCCCCAATGAACAATTGGTTCATAATCTCATGGGTCCTTGATGCTGAAGCAAGTTTTATGCACCAGGCGAGCAGGGTTCATAGGAATGAATGGGCCGCTATGTTTAGAGCCGTATCCAGCTCTTATACATCCATGATTGAAAACATGAAAAGGCGGAATGTAGTTTGTCGGCGTCAGCTTAGGACATCGCAAATGACTGGTCACATTTGCAGGAAAGTCGCGGTGATTGGTTAAAATAGCAACATTGCGCTGAATTCACAGGAACTGACTGAATTTGCATTGAAGTTGCAAAACATCCTGGAGGGTCTGGCATTTGAAAGTCCAAACAGCAGTATGCACAATACTACAGAAACACATGACTGACACAGAATACTGAGGTGGTGAAGTTTTATTAGCCTAAACCAAACGGGCGCGGTGGGAGGACAACAAAGGAAGTAATAACCATAACCAAGTTTGACAAGCTACAAAAGGCAGTGGGAGGTGAAGACACAAAGACAAAAAACCAGGCAAATGGTTATCACAAGAAATGAAAACTTGAGACCTGAAGAGGAACGATACCAGATCCAGAAATGAATTGGCAAAGGAGAGAGTGGAAGCAGCAGACTAAAAACACCCAGTGATTGGGATGTGTGGAAACCAAAAGATAAGCTACAATCCCAACAAAGGGAAACGGGAAATAAGAAGAAAAAAAGAGGTGCCAGTGAGTGAGGTGACAAACACAGGACCTTGACATGTAATTTCTTACCAGTGCCCTCCTCCCTGATTCCACTATACCTCCTCAATTGCCTGTTGATGGATTCCTGTATGTTAAGCCCAGCTACAAGCAGCAGCGCCATCTTCAGAGTGGCCTGGACTCTGGTGCTAACCTTTGGGTCATGAATGTTCATCTGAGTTTGGCGAGTTTAGGGGAAGTGAGGGACTTGATTCTGGACAATGACGGATAGATAGAATGAATGAATGAGAATGACAAAAAGAGATAGCCACCTTACTCAACCCTTGCTACCTAACCCAAACCCTAATCCAGAAAATCACTAAAAAAGCTATGTGCACGCCTGGTCATGATGTCCCAAGATTACTAAAGGTTGGATGATTTATACCCTTTGTTCCGCCTGGGGATGCTGAACGCGGTTTCTAGTCAGACCATCTTTAAAGATGCACTAGTTCAAGCGTCAACAACGAGATCGTTCACAAATCCATCTCATGCTGAGACTTGCTACTAGTGCATGACTAAATTTTGTTTATTCGTCACCAATATTTCAAAATGCTCTCCCGGACAGGCACTTCATCATAGAAGCTTCAAAGTTGCTGGACATATTTGCATTATATACAGGAAACAGCCAGGGAAGCCAGTCTTGTCATAGCGCCACCTTGAAATTTTCAAAAAAAAACCCTTAAAACTTTTTGTGGATTAGAAAGATGACAATTTTTAGGCGTATAGAGTTTGTCCAGATGCACAAAAAAGTCTCTTGCACTGATGGTCAGAACTGGACAGGAAGTCAGCCATTTGGATCAACTAGAGATTTCAGAGGTTTTTATTTTAGCGTTTTAGATTTTTTATTATTTTCTGTTGTTTATTTTATTGTACTACACTTTGGAAACCTTTGTGTGTATTTAAATGTTCTTTATGAATGAAGTTGGGTTGGATTAGTGTTGGGACTGCTACACAGGGATCTGGACCCCCGTACTCCCGGAGTACCCCCCACAGGACACCACAAAACACATGTGGACTGGATGGGCAAACTCCCATGAACCCTCGAGCACCCTGTGGAGAGTATAGAGCTGGTCCAGTGTTCCACGGCCGGGACGAAAACCGCATTGTTCCTCCTGGATCCGAGGTTCGACTTCTGGCCGAACTCTCCTCTCTAGCACCCTGGAATAGAGTTTCCCTGGGAGGCTGAGGAGTGTGATCCCCCGGTAGTTGGAACACACCCTCCGGTCCCCGTTTTAAAAAGAGGGACCACCACTCCAGTTTGCCACTCCAGGGGCACTGTTCCCGACTGCCACGCGATGTTGCAGAGGGGTGTCAGCCAGGACAGCCCTACAACATCCAGTGACTTGAGATACTCAGGGCGGATCTCATCCACCCCCGGAGCCTTGCCACTGGGCAGCTTGCGAACTACCTCAGTGACTTCGGCTTGGGTGATGAATGAGTCAACGTCCTCGAAGTATTCCTTCCACCGGCCAATGATGTCCCCAGTCGAGGTCAAGAGCTCCCCACTTCCACTGTAAACAGTATTGGTGGGGCACTGCTTCCCCCTCCTGAGGCGCCGGACGGTTTGCCAGAACCTCTTCGAGGCCGACCGATAGTCCTTCTCCATGGCCTCCCCGAACTTTTCCCAGGCCCGGGTTTTTGCTTCTGCGACAGCTCGCGCTGCCATCCGCTTGGCCTGTCGGTACCCGTCAGCTGTCTCAGGAGTCCCCCGAGCCAACCAGGCTCGGTAGGACTCCTTCTTCAGCTTGACGGAATCCCTTACTTCCGGTGTCCACCACCGGATTCTGGGATTGCCGCCGCGACAGGCACCGGAGGTCTTATGGCCACAACTTTGAACAGCCGCATCCACAATGGAGGTGGAGAACATGGTCCACTCGTGCTTGGGTCTGCCAAGTCTGTCTAGCTCCCTCCCTGGCCAGCGAACCCAACTCACCACCAGGTGGTGATCGGTTGACAGCTCAGCCCCTCTCTTTACCCGAGTGTCCAAGACATACGGCCGCAGGTCAGATGATACGGCTACAAGGTCGATCATTGATCTCCGGCCTAGGGTGTCCTGGTGCCATGTGCACTGATGGACACCCTTATGCTTGAACATGGTGTTTGTTATGGACAAACTGTTACTGGCACAGAAGTCCAGTAACAGAACGCCGCTCGGGTTCAGATCGGGGAGGCCGTTCCTCCCGATCACGCCCCTCCAGGTTTCACTGTCATTACCGACGTGAGCATTGAAGTCCCCCAGCAGGACGATGGAGTCTCCGGTTGGAGCACTTTCCAGTACTCCTCCCAGGGACTCCAAGAAGCCCGGATATTTTGTGCTGCTGTTCGGCCCGTAAGCCGAAACAACAGTTAAGGTTCGGCCCCCCACCCGAAGGCGGAGGGACGTGACCCTCTCGTTCAGCGGGGAGAACTCCAACACGTGGCGGCTGAGCTGGGGGGCTATAAGCAAGCCCACACCAGCTTTCCGCCTTTCACCGTGGGTAACTCCAGAGTAGTAGAGAGTCCAGCCTCTCTCAAGGAGTTGGGTTCCAGAGTCCATACTATGTGTGGAGGTGAGCCCGACTATCTCTAGCCGGTACCGCTCCACCTCCCGCTCAAGCTCAGGCTCCTTCCCCCCCAGCGAGGCAACATTCCATGTACCCAGAGCCAGATTTGTTGCCCTGGGATTGGTCCGTCGGGGGCCCTGCAGGGGCTGCAGGGATACAGGAGACAAGAAGAAGAACCCAGAGTGTTAGCATCACCAGCTCCAGAGGCACACCACCTGGCCCTTGAAGATGCAGAAACATCCCATTCAAGAAACTTTGGGACAGCCACGTCACCGTACAACTCTCGGCAAGTGTACAAGCCCCAGATGGACAAAGACAGTCATTGGAGGGGGGATGCACGACATGCCTGGCAGCAAGACAAGCAAAGAAAGCACCTGCACCAAGACCACAAAGAGCAGCCCAGGCATTACCAAAAGCAACGAAGACACGCTGACGGACAAAGTCCCCCTCCGAAAGAACACGATGCAGAATACCAGAGATTCCTGGAATGGAAGCAAAAGGAAGGAAAGGGGGGAGAGGAGCCAACACAAGCATGACTAGGCCGAGGAGCTGCAGAAGAAGGGTTACGCGAACTAGGACCTGAACCTGCTCCTGCGAACCAACTCCAGACTCCCAAGCCACAACCTGGTCCGTTGCCCGAGCACTCGACGTACTGCCCTCACGTGGTCAGAGCCATACAGCCAAGTGGCTCGACTAACCCAGACACCTCTGTTGCACTCCAGCCTGATGAGACAGCCACCAATCAGAGCCCTCGCAACAATGTGTGCCAACAGCAACATACCTCTCAACTCTCCATCACCTTCCCCGATCCTAACAAGAGCCAAACACTGCCACAGCCAAGGGGGGGAATCCTCACCCGACCAAGCCCCCTGGCAGATTCAACTGAACCAGTCCCCGGACCTTCTGGAGAAGATAAGGACAGCAGCCTCACCACAGTCTACACCAACCATGGGTACGACGTAGGAAACAAGATGCTCTGCCTCCTGTCTCTCCATCTCCACCGAACACTGCTGGAGATTGTGAAGAAGCTCCTACAAGTGGCGTACTGCTTCAGAACCCACAAGCCCAGGAAACCTCCTGACAAATGGCTCCCAACAAACCAGATGAAGCCCCTCAAGGCACTCAGAGCTTCACTGGAGGAGCCTCGCTTGACTAGTGACCAAGAGGGTCCACCATAGTCAAAGCAACTAACCACTAATCATAACTCATCCATAACATACAACCATCTAACACTATCGCACATAATTCAATACATAACCCTGTACCTTATCTTTTTCTTATCTTCTCAGTTCTATTTGTAACAACTTTCAGATAGATCAAAACTGCGTTAACTCTGCCCAATTGATGCCTTTGCTGTCGACCATGCATTGTTCTCCATGTTTCTCACCTGTCCAGTCTCCAAGTCTCAACAACAGAGGTCGAGGACACTTGGACTGTAGCAGCCTGGAGTTGCCCCGAAGGACAGGGATCACCCCATCCTCCGGACCAAAGGGGGGATGTTGGGACTGCTACACTCATATGGTGCAGAAACAGCAATGCATGTGATTTTACAAACAACAGCCCAGGTCATAAATTCCTGCTGCAGCCGCTCTGGGGATCAAGTAACCAGAGGCACCTGCCAGGCGACCCCCCGGTGGGTCTGCTCCCCCGACGTTAGATTTCAAACCTGCCCGGGAACCTATCGGCCGCTGGGGTGAAACCAGCGCGCCAATCACCCGCACCTAACCTGGTGACACGGGTGCCATAAACAGCAGGGGGGTAAGGAGCCCTCTGGGGATAAAAGTCCCAGAAACCAGCTCCTCACTCTCTGCCGCCGCAACTCTGCCACAACTCATCTTCATCGCTACAACTCGCCAGCTGACCGCCCGGAGCTCCAGCCGCCGGACATCGCCACCGCTGTGCCAAGACGCACAGGAGCCGTCGCAGTCCGACCGCTCTCCACGGCAGCCACCGGTGCCACAGCCGCTTCGAGCGCTGCACCACAGTCCTTTTCAGGACTAAAAGAGTTGACTTCTGAGTTTGATTCACCATCCGGTGATCAAATCCGGTCCACCCGGACCGCGAGCAGACGGCAGCCAATTCCGCGGGGAGTCTGCCGACAGGATCACAGATCCTGAGAGGAGAAAAGAGTCAAAACGCCCGTGCCAAGAGAGCACCAAGGGGCTGAGACTCACAACCTCACTGCACCAACCGATCCGCGCCCGGAGAGGTGAGGCACGCCCGTGCAAGAAGAGCACCCAGGGTCTGAGCGCCTCACCCTCCCCCAACTCCGAAACCCACGCTGCAGCAGAGGCAGCGAGAGGGCCGAGTCTGCGCCGTCACAGGGACGCGCAGCACCAAGGAGCTACACTGAGCTGGACCACAGGACAGAATCGGGACCGCAACACGTGGGACACGTAAGGGCTCGATTCGGGCAGAGACTGTGACGCAGTAGCATATCCAATATCAGTGGCAGAGCATTGTTGCTATGGCACTGGCAGAGACGGCGGCCTCTCCAGTAGCTCTCTAGGTTTCGCTCTTAAAACTCCTTTCTAAGCAATTTTTTTTAAAGCAAATAATACTCTTCTCTACACTTTCGAACTGTAGTCTGCTAGGAAGAAATCCTTTTTAACCTATATAAACAAACAATGTACTTTTTTGGTTTAATTATTTAAATGTAAACATAACATAAAAATGTAAATTTGATCACTTATTCCCACGAAGAATTGATGGATCTATGCACACAAGGAAGAACCGGGATACAACATCCCATCCCGGCGGAGCTGAGGAGGAGAACTAGAGGATGCAAAGCGGGGGGAAGCTAAAAGCCAAGCTAGCGGAGAAACGGAGACGCTTCAAACCATCGATTCCCTCCGTCATCATGGGAAACGTGAACTCGCTGCCGAGCAAGATTGATGAACTGTCCGCACTGAACAACCAGCCCCTCTCCTCTTCACCCTGTACACCTCGGACTTCTGTTACAACTCGGAGCTGTGTCACAAACAGAAGTACACAGATGACACAGCCATTGTTGGGTGCATTAGGGATGACAATGAAGAGTATCGGAGACTGGTGGGGTTGACAAAGCTGACAAAGTTTATCATAAGATTATGAACCTCCTCATATCAGTTGCATTAGTTGTTATGATTTGAGTAATTGAAAAGAACCAATGAACTTGATTTGTTTCATCCGCTGGCAGAAACGTACTTATCCTCTGGTATAAAGTTCTGACTGCAGACAAAAGTGCTCCCACGGAGGATTTTAAGATTTGGCCCTCCAGCTCATTTTAATCGGCCTCACCCAAAATGCGCAGTGAAATGTAAATAAGCTTGGGTGGGCACTGACGGCAGTGGTGCAATACTGTCTGGTGGAGTGATGGAGTAGGTAGAAATATCAGTATGGAGAAAATCTAAATATCATTACACTCCTAATTGTTTGAGTGCCTTTTTGTCCGAGAGGTGTGGGGCCTGTACGCTGACTCAATAGTAGGCGGTGTAATCACTGCTTTCACATACCCTCGACGACTACTGGCTGACACCAAAGCACTGTAATATTCAGTCTATAGCTGCATAGAACAATATAGAACAATAATGATAACTAACAGTTAATGAAGATGAAAATTACAACACTACAAATACTATAGTCTTAATTTTATGTTAAGATATTACATCTAGTTTTTGTTGAACACTACATGGTTTTACAGTATTTGCACATATGGACTCAGCTGGATGGTGCATTAATCTGATCTTGCATTAATGGGATGTTGCATGAATCTTTTCCCTCAGAAAGATGAGGTTGTGAAAAGGGTCTATCGCTCTCTTTACTTCTCTCGCTCTCTGTCTCTTCTTTCATATCTATCTTGCTTTTTCTCACACTCTCTACCGTATCTTATGCCTACTGCACAGTCACATAATGATCCTGTGGTATAACCTAGTCCATACTGTGCTCTTCACCAGACTCAGGAACAGCTCCACTATATATATGATGCTATATCTCATACAGCACTACTATAGCCATCAGTTCTTGTCACCCCACTGATTACCTAGGAACTCACTGAGCGTGATCAATTGGGGGCAGACATGTAATCTGACATGGTAACAATCATAAATTACCCAAAAAATCATGTAGTGTGCACCATGTGTGCACACCACCTCTGGTGTGAAAGCACCCTCACTCAGTGCAGATGGCTCAATATCATCCTTCCAGCATATCCTACATTTGATACTTGCTCAGATACAGCAGTCACACAATTTTCTCTCCCCGTTTCTTGCAGTCTCACCACGGGATGTGACTGTCCATGAATCACACGAAAACACATTTGAATGTGTGGCTGATGCCAGTCCAGGCGCAAATTTCTCATGGACAAGGTAATTTACTAACCTTTGGCTTGTTTGGCTAGCTGTTTACTAGAAATGTGTGTTTGGACACTGAATCGTATATTCAGGTCAAAGCTGAAACAAACCGCCATGACTAATCATGCATTTTCTACCACAGCTAAACATGCCATGACATTAATAGCTATTCTTAAAATATATTTTCGTATTTTATGCTAGCATTATCTATTAGTATGTTATCTTTTAGTATGTTAGTATGTTAGAATAAGTAGATGTAAAATTCTTAAACTTAAAACTTGAAACTTAAACTTATAAAGTATTATGAGAATAACAGGGAGTTATGTCAGGGAGTTCAATATGTTGGTGGTTAGCACTGCACCAAATTTCCAATATCTGATAAGTGTATGCATAAGAATAATTATTTTTATAGTAAGCATTCATGATATGCATCATTTCTAGTGTATTTTCCATACATTTTTTGGACTACAAGTAAACAACAGAGACTTGAGTGAGAAAAAGAGGGGCTGGGCTGTTTACTGTCTCCAGTCAGTTTTCCCAGACAAAGTACATGTGTTGCCCACAACAATGGCTTTAGTTGTCTGGGAATGTGGTGCCAGCAGGGCCTTGGCTTGCAGACAGCTGCAGAGGAGTTCACCATGTTTGAGGTGTGTCATTAGATAAGATTACACTGAGAGGCCCCAGACACCTTGCCTAAGAGTCTCATCATTGTTTGTTCTCCAGCATTAATCTATGTTACCCTGTGTTATGAAATTTATATTTATTGAAATTTCCTTCGGGATCAATAAAGTACTGATCTGTCTGTCTGTCTGTCTGCCTGCCTGCCTGCCTGCCTGCCTGCCTGCCTGCCTGCCTGCCTGCCTGCCTGCCTGCCTGCCTGTCTGTCTGTCTGTCTGTCTGTCTGTCTGTCTGTCTGTCTGTCTGTCTGTCTGTCTGCCTGTCTGTCTGTGTATTTATTCAGGGTGCAAGGGAGCCTGGAAAAGAGGCGTCACTCATCGCCTCAGGAAGCTGCAGTCCTGTCGTTTTCCACAATGGCCAAGGATCTAAATGGCCTCTACCAGTGTGAAGCTACAAACATTTATGGATCTAATCATGCTTACCTCTATGTCTATGTCACTCCAGGTGAGATCAGCTTTAATTTCTGGCAATGGGTTAAATGTGTTAGTGGATTTCTGCCTCTGCATCTCAAGATCTTCAAATATGGCACAAAATTGGAGCTGACAAAGAACTGGTTTGAATGTGGTGGTCAATGTCCCAGACACTGAATCGATTTCTGAAAAGTCATCTGAATAGTTTCTGAATAAATATCTAAAAATTAATGAATGATGATCACATTTAAAGATCAGGAAGAGCAATGTTCTAGTGACTCTAGATTAATGGAGAGTCTATATCAGATACTGAATTTGTACATTAAGAGTGCTTGTGCCATGTGACAGCAATTTACCTCTACGATGCATCTTTGGGTTCCTGTTTTTGTCATTTTCTGTGTCACTGACACAAGGTCTCACGAGGTCTCACGAGGTCTCACAACAGTCACCACTAGATTTCAACAGTCTACCCTAATCATGCCACGACATCTTCATCATAATCTGCCTCACCACCTGCAAAATGTTTCAGACTTGGGAAAAGTTAAGTTGACACAGAGTGCAGCTGCGTGATAACCTAACAGTCCTTCTTTATATTGATGCAGGAGTTTACATATCACAAATGTCAAACAGGCCATTATAATGTTAAAGGTATAACATTATTATCTCTAACAGTCATTGAATGAAAAATACAATGGGGAAAAAAACATTTCAGATGAATAAATGAACTTCTCATTGTGAACAAGATGACAAGCCGGTGTTCTTTGGGTTTGGTTCATTCAATCAAGATTATTCTCAAATGTCATTGTGGAGGTATTGAAGCTATTGTATATCGAATAAAAGAACAGACTGTATCTGCCTCAGAGCCAAAAGGTGTAGCTTCCTAGCCTATTGATCACCCAGAACACCAATGAATGAATAGTTAGTTGCTTCTCCATTGCACTGAGAACGGACTATAGAAATCTTTGTCCCAGTAGACATGTTTAACTTGTTGGAGCGGAAAGCACCGAGCCTTATTGACATTACTGAAACTAACTGCATTCCTTTGGAGTGGTCTCATGGCACAGTTATCTCTGAGTTTTAGTCAGGGATACTACATCATTGACTAACATTTACATAGGATTATGTAAATAATCTTCTTTCGTAGTCCTAACATTTCCTTAGTAGTCCTAATATTTTCTTAGTAGTCTTAGTTGTCTTCTTAGTAGCCAGTTTATTAAAATCAGTTTCAAAGGCCAAAGGACACGGGTGTGATTTAAGGTTTGATTGATATAAATCCACAATAGAGCCAGTATTCATCTCATTCTGTTTCCCTTTCCTGTGTCTGGTGTCTCTACAGGAAGCTGCCCTGTTTGCTGGACACTTTTTGTGCTGTCCCTTATAGCTCTCATTTTAACTGGTGGTGTCCTGGCCTATCTTTACAAACTCGGAGTAGTTAAAAGGCAACACTTACTGTAAGTATGTCATTCTTCATACAATTGAGAACACAAATACAGTACAGATAAATAAGTTTTGTGTGTAGGGTTACAAAGGGGTGGAACATTTCTGGAAAATTTAGCTTGGGATTCATTTTTTTTTAGCTCAGAAATTTGGGAATTTGACATGGCTCCTTCATGTCTAAAAGTAATTTTTTCTTTGGTCAGAAAAACATAAAAGATTGAGCTCATCCAGGTTCTTGTCACACCAGTTCCACAGCCCTGCTCTAAACATGCAGTTTTAGGGCAGACTACAGCAGTTTACGAAGCATCGATTTAGTGGTTGAAAGTGATGCTTAATGGGTCAGTAGACACTCCGGATATACATGCCTCTGATAGTTATCCAGACAAGACCAGCAAAGTTCCTGTGGAAAGTTTCCAGTGGTAAAAATATCCAGACTTTTACAACCCCAATTGTGGTCAGTGTGTAAATACTCACTGTGTTGACTTGTTGTTGTCAGTGCTATTGTCAAATGTCAGAAACCAAACACCAGGAGAGAGAGCAAAGATGAAGAACATGTCAGAGAAAGACTTCGAGTGGAGGAGGTGGAGGTAATGTACCATATCGGCGTTTCATACATATGACTGAACCTGTTTCTGGTTTATGTTGCATCATGATTTCATATGAAGCAAGAAACAAGTACCTGATAGTTATTAGAGGGGCATGTAGGATTGAATGTTTTCTTTGTAAATATATTTCAGTTGAGGCAGTTTGTAAAATATTTGTATTTGTATCACCTCTGGAAATCCAGACATAAGTAAATGAATTAAGTCCACAAGTAAGTTTTCTGTAATTGAATTAGACAGGAGAAGAGTTTTGAGCCTGCTGATGAACGCAGCTGGGACAGATGTCTGATGTGACTACCAGCCGACCATGTAAAGGAGCTCCTCAGGAGGTTTCTGACCAGGGAGTCAGAGCGAGGGCCAGAAGAGCAGCACAAGAGCCACTTAGAAAGAGCTCCATATAGCAGAGGGCACGGGTAGAAGCAGAGACAACACACGCCTCAATGGTCAGTGTGCAGTCAACCCCAAAGTGCCCATAGCATGTTGAAGCTTGTTGAAAGGCATGTTGAAGCTTGTTGAAAGTTAATGTAAAACACACCTGTGAGAGAGCAGTGACTCTTATTCCCCCCTTTCTGTATTAGAAGAATGAATGTGATAATCAGTTCAGTCTCACTGTTTGATCCCTATTTTTTTTGTTGTACCTCAATTTGATTTTTTTGTCTTTACCTTCTTCTTGAATCTAATGAAAAAATGTATTCTCTTCTGCAGGCATGTACTTGAAGGGAAGCAAAAGCGTTGGACCGTTGGTCTGGAAGCGATCCGTTTACTGTCTGTGTAAACCTGGCAACAGCTGCTTAACACATGCCAGGTGTCTTGTTTTGATGTTGAAATTGAAGTTGTTCCTTGGAAGTGTTCGACTACTAAAAGCATTAATAACAATTCCAATGTAATGTTATGTAACAAAAAGCACCATACTAACTTAATCAAAGTGTGGTTCAACAGGAGACTAAATATTTAATTGCTCCAGTTGTTTTCAACTAGTGGAAGGAAGGATCAGTGAAGCTGAAGGGACCGTTAAACTGAAGGATGTGGCTTCCACTGCTTATCAGCATGACCTCAAAGTACCCCTGTAGCAGAGTATAAGAAGTATGCTTCGCCATCTGCTGTGGAAATACAGTGCCTCTGAACAGTGTTCAGAATAAAAACAGTGCTAAAATGCCATTGAATGGTTCATTATTCAAGTCAGAAACAATATGAGAAAATTATAGACTAGACTTGCCAAAGCTGACCCAGATATTAAGAAGCACACTGAGATATAAAGCAATATGAATGCTAATATGAAGGCGAAATAATGTGGACATTTACTATTAGGCACAATGATACAGATCAGTGGTCGGCATGACGACAGGCTTTCTGTCGGATATGCAACGTTAACATTTGCTTGCTTGGTTAATCATTTATGATTATTTTAGCGTTTACAGCAGTGTGTGTGCTTTATCACTTATACAAGTTCTTTGTTAGGTGCCTTTTAAGCTTTGTAGTTAGTTTTTGTTTCAACACTTTTAATATTATATGCACACTGAGCACGCTTTCTTCTCTCTGTTTTGTCAACATAGCTCCTCTGATATGGGTTAAACAGAGTCAGGTGAGGCATGACCTCACGGAAATATAGAACATAACATTCCTACCTGCTCTGTGAGAATTGCAGAATTTGATTATTCAGATAATTTTGATCGTTTTGAATAACCGCCACTGCTAAATTTGTGCATTTCTGGTTCAGACACAGAGGAGGGACATGATGTGGAGCAATGACGAGCTGAGCCTCACCCCAGGTTCCTCATTCCTCTCAGACTGGATGGAGCGTGTACACTTTGTGGGTGCCTGTTTCTGGCTCTCTGTACTGTATGTCACCAATGTAAGATTAATAAGATGAGTAAGAGTGCTTTCCTTCCATAGCTATTGTGTGTATTGCCACAGGTTTCTTCCACTTGAGTTAACACTAAAACAAATAAGGAGCAATTTTATAGAAAGAAAATCAGATTTTCTTTCTATAAAATGCTCTTTATTTTCAACCCAAAGTTAAGCTACACAGATAACAAGGAAAACCTATTACAATTAAGAGATAAAACTGGACCTGCCTTATGTTGGTCACAGACCTATGTAACTTAAAAATAACCTGCTTATAATACTAGAGGAATCATTGACCATTTAAAATGAAACATCATTTTGAGTTGTGTCGTGTTCATTGCTGTTCATTGCTCGTGCTGAAACATTACATACAGTGTCTTCTGCAGCACATCCACAAGACATTTCTGATACAAATGAGATGTTGCCCCCTCAAGACAATCACAGGTGGACCGTGGTCTGCTCTGGGCAGAGAGCAGCTGAAGCTCTTATGCTGACTCCACTTGATACAATGGAGCAGTTGTTTAAAGTGCAGATTCCTAAGGTTCACGCCCTATACGCAGCTGAAAACTATTTTCAGTTGTTTGCATTAGCCTAAGACCATGAATTAGGGTAGGAGCTGTAGTTCCTACCCAAACATTGAACTCTTTGTCTGTAACTTTTGACCACAGCAAACTTGGTCCAGTTCTCGGTCATGGCATTTCAGTACAGTGTCAAGGTTGAGTATTGAGAAATTTTTCTTTGAAAAGTACAAAATAGTATCTTGATACTTTTTTTTATATTAAGGTGCGTTTTTTTTTATGTCAGTCTACTACATGTCCATCTTTTTTCAGTGACTGCTTCTTTACAGTGTCATTTACAGTCAGTTTTATTCACTGTCGAAGAGTGATTTTTGAAGGGGAAGAGCTAGTGAAATGTGCTTCAAGGCCTCAAATATGTAAAGAAATGAGTGCCATAATCCAGTTTTTATGTAAAAAAACATTTACATAAAGTAGAGTTGAAAGTTGAAAGTAGTAAGTCGAAAAAGAAAACTGAAGCTGAAAACCAGTGACACTGTGACCACAGCTGACTGGGCTGCAGAGTGTCCCAGTGTGAGATGGACGTGACTGTTCCATGAACCGCCACCTTAACGTGGTGGAACAGTTTGAGTGCCCTTGTCGCCCATGGATGGGTCCCCCACGACGAATCCTCCTAAGCGAAGGGTGAGACTAAGTGCGGTTCAAGACTCACCCTGTGCAGGTGGACTGATACAGGCCTTATGTGTCTGATCAGGGCTGAATAGTCACTCCTGTATTAAGTTTTTGTAGGAAAACATTGTAAATCTGAATTATTCATAATTTAATTAAAATCTAAAAATGTACCAATACACAAGGGAGATCTTTTTACACAGCCTTAAAAATAATGAAGTGTTTCAATTGATGTCTACATGCCCTTATGGATAATGTAATTTCCCTTTGGAGATAAATTATTTTATGTGGTCTTTTGGATTTTAGAAGGATGTTACTACAGGCTTTGTAGTAATTTTCCGATTTCATTCGTATTTGTATGTTAATCAACAGAAAGCAGAGGATACATGTCAAGTCCGTTGAAGAAATTGACGCCCTACAGCACCTGCTTTTCCACACGTTAACCTTTCAGAAGGGCAGCTAGTGTTTTGAAAGCAATAACACACATGCATTAAGTATTGTTTTTTTGTGTGCTGAACATTTTATTTATTTCATTTTCATTTATTTCATCTTGTGGTTTTCTCTGTATTTAACGGCAATGTTTTGACTTCAAAACTTACCTGTTGCACTGCTTTTAGTTTGACTTTGGCTTTTTAGTTAACTTAACAGTTTGAATAGTTTGTTTTGGCTTTTTGCATCAACATAATTAAAGTAGAATAGAGAAAAAAAGCCTTCAGTAGTTTTTTTTTCCATCACCCGCACAAACACCCACTGCTCACTCAGCTGAACCTGTCCCTGAAGTAGCAACTACAGCACATTGATTCTCCCACTGATCTGATCTGACCTTCACATTCACTCTGAACTTCAGATTTACACTCTTGTCGTACAGGTCCGTCACAATTCAGTCACAGCAAATGAAAGAGGAGATTTTATCTTACCTTTTGAAACAAAGAAGCTGACATTTTGTCGCCGTGCCTGTGCGTTTCCTTACGAAAGCAAGCCCGTTGTTTTTCCTACATGATTAGATACCTTTATTTTCCACCCTTCATGGGTAGTGATCTTTCCATTCGCCCACATGCTCTGCTGTGTCTCCAGTAGCCAGGTCATCTGTGCTGCGGTCCCCACAGCTTTTGGAGTGAGGAAACAATCTGCACTGTTGCTGTGATGTTGTGACATTGTTTTGTCTGATGTTTTATTTTTACCTAATGTGCTTCATATCTGTATTTTTAACAGGACTGTAGGTTGAGGAGTGTTTGCAACAGTGCCACTGGTGGAAGAAGGCCTCACCAAAAACAATTAGGTGTAATGTTAAGAGGAAACGCCACAACAATGTTTCATAATTCATTTAAAAAATACTCAACATAGTCGGATTTTAAGACAGAGCAGAGCAGTGAGAGATGGATCTTCGGACTTCCTCTTGCTGTGTTTCAGTCCATAAAATAGAGGCAATGCTGTGATGCCATTGCCATCAGTGCGTCACCATTCTCCTTCTTCCACTCTGTAGCTCTGAAACATTTGTTTTTGTCATATGTTTCAGACTGGGTGGAGTGTGAGAGGATAAAAATATCCAGACTTTGTGTCGCCTTGTGGGCTGTATAAGGGCAAACTGGAAGAGTACTGCAGTGTACAGTGTGTTCATGTGCTGTCTGTGTGATACACATTTAGCTTTAATGTCAATACATTTTTGTATCTCTTACATCGTGTTCTGATGCATTCTAGATATAGACATGTACCTCTCCAAGTGTCAAAACCACAGAAAGATCATTTCAGTTCCGCTCAGCTCCTCAGGGTGTTATCGCAAATTATTTTGGATGTTTTTGGTCTTGATCTGAGCTGCGATGGGGAACTGTTTGAAGAAACAGGGTCTTTAAGTAAAATATATCCTGCTCACTGAGCAGAGTGCAACGTTCACTGCAACAAACACAACTGAAGAAGCTGTTTACAGGGATCACGTCAGCTTTTCTGGTGGCCTTCAAAGTAACCAGAAAACAGTAAAGTCCATGCTGACCTTCACATATTCACTTTTATTGAGAAAACTGTGATATATAAAAAAGATTGGAAGAAATAATTCAGACTAATTGTCTTTGTCTACCATAGAAGTTGACGTGTCGGCAGGACATAGGTTTAGACAGTTCACAAATTTGGTTCACCACACACTTCCTTTATGCTGTACCCTCCACTTACTTCCTTTGAACAGAACTGGGTTTGAAATGGCAAGGCTGCGCGGTGCTATTTACACCTTGACGTTGACAGCGAGTTTCAAGGCAATTTTCATAAATCTCTTCAGTTTGCACCTGCTGTTTGAGAGAAAAATAGAAAATAGGATAAATGACTTCAGTGACTTCAGTTACTGTGGTTGAGTTTTACCATTTTACCAAAAATTAGATTGAATGATCATTGTATTCACCATTTCTGCAGTTGGAGGATCAGCAATGTTTCTGGAAGAGAATAACATTTTCATTATACTCTCATTCATTTTCATGAGTGAATGACTGGAGTGAAAACAACTTACGCCTCCCGGTCTTTGCAAGCTTTAAGCAGAATGACCAGAGCAATGGCGAAGATGAGGCAAGACACAGAAGGCACCGCTACTGCAATCACTAGTTTGGTCCATTCTCCATCTCCTCCAACCTTTGCTAGAGAGAAAAGAAGTGCTCAATTAGCTCATACTGTAGGTCTACAATGCTGGCAAATTAATATTAAATTCATATCTTACTTGTAATAAAACAAACTAATGGGGGAAACATGCAATGCAATCATAGCTTTAAAAAAGTTTTCTCTTTGTTGTTGCTACTTTTGCCACGGGTTATTTCTGTTTCATCCGATCTTATAACTGAGCATGATGAAGCACACCTGTTATTATCAGCTCCAACATCTGATCCTTATTGCCTGTGGTCGTAGCGACCTCACAGGTGTAGTTTCCGGAGTGATTGGGCCCGGCCCTCTCTATGATCAGAGCATACGACGCAGACAAAGTCATGTTTAGGCTTTGAGCCTTGATACTGTAGTAGGGAGTACTCTGTGATTTCACACTAAACAGAGACTCTTCGCCCAGTTTCCATGTCATCTGAGTGAAATTGCCCATAGGCAGGTCACACTGCAGAGTCACTCTGCTCCCAGCCGCTCGCTGGATGGTGGTGGATCCCTCTGTGAGAGCAAGACAGAGAAGACATCTTTACTTTAACCATGTCAGTATTACAGTAGCTACATAATATATCTGTTAGATACAACACTATGGTAGCTTTGTTCAGCATAAACACTTGAAATAAGAGAAATTCTGCTGGAAATGTAATCGCCCTGTGTCATAGGCACAATCAATACTCATGATGCCTTCTTGAGGTTTACAGTACCCAATTCATCATGTAAATCTCAAACCTGAGTGTGCAGTGAAGGAAAAGAGAGATTAGTTCTTATTAATATACATGAATATTAGCCAACTATTTTAATTTTTAGAGGAAATAGTGGTGGGACTTCTGTCAGAGCAAAGTCAGATTTGTCTCATTAATTCAGTCTCAAAGGTCCAGTGAATGAGTGGAGTGAGCATTGAATAGAGTAGCATTCAGTATACAGATAGTAAAAAGGTCAGTGCATGTTGTCTGGTGTGCGGATGTTGTTGCTGATGAGTTACAAGAATGGCTGGGAGTGCTTCCTTGTTCTTTTATGTTATGTTTCAGAAAGACCCACAAGTTTAGGGAGTAAGGGAGCCCTCCCAGTAAGGGAGCCCTCATGTTAGTCGTGTCCTGGCCGCAGATGTTGCAAGCAAGTTGATTCAGTTCATTTCAGATATATATAGTAGAGCTGGACATGGATGAGCTCCATAGCTGTATACTGCTGGGTACCTGTATACCACGGGGCATAAGTCAACTAGATAATCTTGGCCCGGTCTTGATCAGTGGTGATCAGTGTTCAGTGGTGGGGATGTCACAGTTGATGGGATGTTTCTTGTTTTTTGTCTTTTCAGCATGTGTGAAAGCACTTCTTGTACCTATTTGGCTTAAGGCGAGGAGGCTGCTTAAGAATATTGACCACTTCATATAGGGGTCTGATCATCACAATGTATCGTAAATGTATCATGATGTATCATAAAATAAACACATTAGAATGCTTTAATCGAGTCAGCATTCAAGTTTTAATGGCTTGAATCACTTATGTGCACACGGTGTAGAAATTGTTTTTATCTTGTTTTCAGATTGAGATCATCGTGTACTAAGTTCATACGTACAGCACGGACAGGCTACCAGATTCATATCTGCTGCTGACCAAGAAATTGAGTTATCTGTGTCAGAAAAGTTGAATGATTTCACCTGTTAATGAGATAATCCACAACATGCAGCATATCAGAGAAGAAGTCCTCTTAATGCCCAAACGCTTAGAAAAATCCTCCATCCTGGAAACCTTTAAATATAATTTTTTGTCAGCATTGTGTTTTTGTGGACACACAACAGCCAAAAAAAGCCCTACTTACACACAGTCACTCAAATGAGATTCACGAAAGACAAAATAGCATAACACAGCTGTGGTATAATGAGGGGAAGTTTAGCTAGACTCCCCTGTATTGAATATCTGCACCTGTCGTTTAACCTTGCTCTAACCTGTTGGACTGTGAAGTAGTTTTATGCCAAAATTAATAACATTATATAAATGAAAATGAAACTCACATTTCTTTGGATGAGTCTATAGAAGCAAAGTGATGAAACAAGGAGAGAAAAGCTAGAAGCAGCTCGCAGGACCCACACACCAGAAATGTGTTTCATACAGGAAGAAAATGCGGAGGAAGAGTTAAGTGGTTAAAGAGACTGTGATGTGTCTTCTCAGCCTCTCTGTTTCCCACCCTGAGTCTGTCAGCTTTCACGACAGTGTCTGGCTAATCCGGGGTTTGCACTCTCTTTGGCCCTGTTTTACTCCCTTGGCCCCGTTTTACATCATGTGGTTTCGATTTCTGTGTCATGTTTGAAAACGCACAAAGATAAACACAAAAGGTGTTGAGTTGAGCACTGAGTAACTGCTGAGTTGAACTGAAAGAAGAGAGCGACTTTGCATTATCGTTTCGACAGCGAGTGAGTGCCTGATAATAAAAATGCAAAAAGATTGTTTTACATTTTACAGTTGAGGTGTGATCATGTGTGCTCGTATCGCATGGCAATGAAACTGACCCACAGACAGCAGCAGGCTGGGCTTGGCCTAGAGGCAGCTGACATTAGGATGACTGATGTGACGGCTTGGTTTTCCTACATTGCATAGAAAGAAGTACAGACCTAGAAAAGCATAGTGATGATACGTATAAGAAATATCTGTCCAATTGTACACATATAGGTTGAGCAACGTATTTGAGGTCATCATATTGATTAATTATGAACTGCGTTGTGATATTGAGAAACCATTGCTGTGGTTCTATATTAGGCCAATGATTATTAATTACAGTGTTAACATGCTGAAAGGAGTAAAATAAGTGCAAGACAAGTCCAGTCTGTAGATTCGTCCATTATATTGTATTTATAATCATTTGTCTAGTTTATGACAAGGTGGGAGAAGCTGCAATCGCTGCAAAACAATGATGTGCGCAACAAAATGTCTGTCAATCTGAGAGCCATTTCCACTGAATGTGACATCTGCGTATAACTGCTTTGGGTTGGGCTTTCCCTCCCTTCCTCCTTTTTAAATTCCTTCATGAGTTCACACAGTGTCATGTGCAGACTGTTCTTGTATGAGGACGATACCTTCAAGACAAAATCAGAAGTGTGTCTTCAAGGATCTGTCAGTGGTAAATGACTGGTCCTTAAAGTACATAGGGCTCTTTCATCTTCATGACCACTTACACAGGATCAGGGTTGCCTCATTTGTTCATCCAAGATTTCTAACTATTCACATGAACACTGATAACACACAGTTCAGGAATTTGACCAATGATACTCTTCACAAGACTTTCAGCAGGCATGAGCCACAGTTGCCCACCCAGTGGTTTATATCCCCACAGTTCAGAATCAGAATGCCTTTATTGCCATTGTGCAGAAAAAAACGCATAGGAACTTATCCTGGTGTCACCAAAATTTAACAAAGTGCAAAGTGCAAGTTATAGTGGAGGTGGGGGTGTGTTCAGCAGCCTGGCGGCTGAGGGGAAGAAGCTCTGCCGATGGCGGGTCCTGGTGGTCTTTGGCAGTCGCAGGCTCCTGCCAGAAGGGAGGAAGGTGAGGAGGCCGTGGCCAGGATGGGCGGAGCCAGCCATGATCTTTCTCGCCCTCTTTTTTGCCCTGGAGTCATGGAGGGACTGCAGGGGGAGCAGGGAACGGCCAATCACCCACTCCGCACATCGAATCACCCGCTGCAGCTTGGTGAGGTCTCTGTCTGTTGCAGTGGGTAACCAGGTGAAAGTTACCAGTTATAAAGGCAGATTGCCACAGGTCTTCCATGGCATTCTGCTTTCTATTTCAAAGAAAAACTGGATAAGTGGAGGAAAAGGATGACATGTGACAATATCATATGAAACGTTTTTTTGGCTTGGGGCTTTCCTAATCAAGAAACTGTTGAACAGTTGAACCTAATGACTGTTATAACTGTTATGACTGTTGTTACTGTGCCACCTGTGTTAACGTTTAACTCTTTTTACCGTCTGACAATCAAATGTTAAGTTCCTCTTTTAAAAATATTGACTTGTACACAGACATGTCAGGATGACTTGTAAAAAAGTTTTGTTCCCAGTGGAGGGAACAAAAGTTCAGCCAGTAACATTAGATCTTGCTGGGTTTATCTTTCATTTCTCTTCTCTAAATTACATTTCTGAATGCCACATCATCATAGAGGAAGTTACACTGGAGTCTGTATAATATGGGTATAACATAGGTCTAATGTGGTCTGAAGTAAAAGGCAGTTGTGCTACAATTATACAATCAAGTACAGCTATGTAGCATATTATTACTGTATTGTAAATACATTGTGGTATTATAATATACTGACTATCATAACGGCATTCGGTATGTATAAACTACAATGATAATGAATAATATGTTGCATAGTATAGTTAAAATAACAGAACTGCGAATAAAATAGTAAGTCTTGAATATTATAATAGTGAATTTACAAATTACATTGTATTTTAAAATAACGTCACCATGTGGTCAGGCGCACACAATCCTTGTTGTTCTTAAGTTGAAACATGACTTGAAGGGGTGCTATAGTGACATTGTGCATTGGGTTGAAATCAGATTAAAAATAGATTACAATTAGTTTCATAAAGGTTTTCAAATCTTCTGTGTTAAAAGCAGTTTATGCAATGTTTAGCAGTTACGTTTTCGACTTGACATGCTGAAGAAGTTAATTTCTATACACTCAGTACTGTGGGAGGAAACCAGAGAAACCCCTCCCCACTCCCACACACACACACACACAATTGAGAAGAATGTGCTAATTCCACACAAAATGGCCCAGAGCAGGACATGTGATGAAGGTCCTAGAGTGAGTCGTCATCAAGACAGTTTTCAAACTATACATTGCTGGTCTCACCTCTGTCTTGTACCCAAAGCAGGTAAAGTGTCGGCCTGAAACACTGTGTGCTTTGATAATGTCCATGTGATACTGAAGTGGGGATTTCCAGTAAAGTCACTTCTGTTGAGGATAGTACACACACACACACACACACAGGGAGGACACTCACTTCAAAGCTCAGAGGCGGGAGAGAGTAGACCACACACATACAAGACAAGCCTGATGTTTTGCAAAACAGAGGAACATATTGTGCGGCTTATCCAGCTGGGATGTTTGAAATTCCCCTGAAAATTAATGAAGGGAGAGACAGTAGAGCGGAAGCAAAATCGTCATATATTACATTAATGATATGTCTTATGTTTCTCTGAAGTCTTGTTAATAATTAAATGAATACATTTTATGATCAGTGGTTACTAGAACTAGCCTGAATGACTGATCATCAAATCTAGCTGGGTTAGTCTTTAATATTTCTTCTGCAAATGGACCCAGCCAAGTCTTATATCAGAAATCAATCATCCTACTCTTATAATATGAAACATATTGTGATATTCAACACCCCCACATAACTTACAAACATCACAAAATCATCCATCCACCAATCCACCAAACATAAAGCACCCTCCTCCCACGCACCTGTGAAACGGTCAGCTTGTCACGTTAACAGAACTGTCCCTTGGCGGCTTCCGTCCCCCGTTTCCCGGAAGTGGAATTCTAAACTGCACGGGAAATTATGCTAAATGTTAGCTTCTAGTGTTTGCCAAATATATTCTTGTTAAATATCCAAAGCCCTCGCTCTTAAGTTGACAACTAGTGATGGCCAGATGAAGCTTCTTGAAGCAATGAAGCCATATTCGCGGCTTCGTGTGACGCTTCATTTGCTCTACTAAGCCATCTGCTGGACAAAAAGTATACAACATGCAAACTATTTACAAGGGCATTACTGGTTGAACGTTTACATTTTTCGATTTCATTGAGTGTACTGTCCTTTGAGAAATAATAATGGTCATGTGGGAAATGTAAATAATAAAGCTGTGGTGAATGTGCTTGTGTCACTTGGGTTATGAGACAGTGAATGCGCCTGAGGTGGTTGGTGAAACATCCATTTTTATTTAAAAATAATGACTTCTCAACATCACTTGGCTTCAAGTATTCCTTTTTTTGGATATTATTTCTCAAGCCTTGGAGAATAATCTCTCGCAAGGTACAGATGATGCCAGTGGGCAAACAAACACCATCTGCAATCTATGTATCACAGGTCACATTTCGTCTTTGTACATTCATTACCGTTTCAACCAAGTGACGCCACAATGTACTACCTAAGACAAACAGAACATGGGGTCAGTGCTTACTATAGTTGTCGTAAACTGTTCCACACGTTAAGGTGGCGGTTCATGGAACAGACTGAATTAGGCCACTCTTCCCTCTTTCCTTCCCCATATTTGAGGCCTTGAAGCACATACAGGTAGAGTCTTGAATGTCATTGAGCAGTGATACAGAGTACGTAGAAAGAACGAAATTGTTGCACAGCTCTCCTCTCTGCAAAGAGCGGATATTAAATAAAAATAGAAATAAAAATTTAAAAATAACAAAACAACACTTTATAAAATTAAAATACTAAACAGAACTATAAACAGACATTTTGTTGCATTTGTGTGTATCAATATATTACTCACAGAATATAGCACTTGTGTTTGCTGTTATTGAGAAAAGGAGGAGAAAAGGCCTATTGCACACATCCTATTGCACACATCCATGATAACATGCTGACAATTACGTATTCACATAATACTAGCTCTTCTCCTTAAAATGTCCTCTCAAGGTTTCCCCCAAAAAACAGAATAAAACTCAGTGGAACTATTAACTATAAAAACAAAAACTGTGAAAAAAAACAAAGAAAAAGAAGACTGACATAAAAAAAATTTACAATTTTTTTATTTAAAATAAAAAATATCCAGATAGGATTGTGTACTTCTCAATACTGAACCTTGACTGCTGGTCTCAGGCAGTGGTTACGACTGGCAGACTAATACAAATGAATGAAGAGGCAGTTGTTTTTTTTTTTAATTGGGCCACACGATGATGACACATGACACCCTGACCAGTCTAATGCCACGTTTCTACTATCTGCTTCTCACTGCGTCATCGCGTAACACCCAGCTTTACTCGGCCCGGCATGCGAGCAGTTACTTGAAAGAAGTACCAGGTTAAACACTGCAAGTTATCGTACTCTAGTCGAGTACAGGAGTTGAGCCAGACTCATATAGAGGAAGCGGGGAAAATTGCTTAACCAAACAAAGAACTTGTTTAAGTGGCAAAGCTCATACACTGCTGCTGCTGTAAAAGCTGTAAAAGAATTGTATCTGTGGAGAATCACCCAGTTTGTAGTGGGCAGCTGCTTGTAAAATGTATTATATTTGTGGACATTATTATTTGTACTTCTCAGCTAACCCATCTATTAAAATGTACTTGTTAAGATAGAATTACCTTATGACATGTTTTGGATCTCTTTGGTGTATATTATTATATTACATTGTATAATCTTCTATATAACCATCTTTTACTTAAAATATGTTCTTATATTACCGTGTTGTAAATCTACAGCTGTGAAATAGCAATCAGATTGAATGAAGCATAATGAATCAAGAACCAGAAACAGGTTACACATGCAACAAAAAGATGATGATTACTCTTGATATTCCCTTCTCCTCCACCTCCACTCAAAGTCTCTCTGTGATATGTTCTTCCTCATCAGAAGAAAATACATATTGCTATGAATGAGCATTTGTTAGTTGAACTTAAAGGAGACATGCAAAATTGACTTTGAGTCTCTCTGTAACATGTTCTTACTATTTTCTTTGTTTAATACATTTGGCAATATCTACGCAATAATTTTCAATAACTTGGCAGTTGTCATTTACACAGTGCACACAACACATGCAATACAGAACACTTACATTAAGTGTTACAGTCAGTATTGCCTTTGAAATACCCTGTGTTTTTAAAGGCACTCCAGGACAGCACCAGTTAAAATGAGAGCTACAAGTGACAGCACAAGAAATGATTTGATCCATAAGAGTTTGCAGCCTCACACCGGTAGAGGCCATGTTGGTCACTGGTTATTGTGGGAAACAACAGGACTGCAGCTTCCTTTATAGCAGATTGAGACCTTGAGTAATGCCTGGAACAGACAAAGATAAGCACCATAACCTAAATAAATACATAACACATGGCAACATAGTTTGATGGTGGACACTAAACAATGATGAAGGCTGTCTCCGTGGCTCTGAGGCACCTCTGTTTTCTTCTATAATCTTATCTAACAAACACACCTGGTTCAAACAGAATTATCAATGAACTCCTCTGCATTAGTTGTGTTAATACTGGTGTGTGGTTGATAATTGGTAACTTATGACAAAGTTAGAGGTAGGTTCTGCTTTGTCTGGTGTAGTGTTTGGCATCTATGATTTATGATGGTTGATCGTCTCTTTCATTCAAACATCAAAACACTTATTCATGAAGTTTGTTACAACTCTGACCTTGATATGAGTCACTGTCCAGACACATTTCAAGTGACTCAAATTAATGTTAAAGTTAAGTTAATTGAGTCATTTGAAATGACACCACTCAATATTGTGCAGGCTTACAAGCAGGAAGCCAAACAAGTCAAAGATATGTTACAATTCATTCAGATTACTCTACCTTCTCCATGTAAACTTTGCAGGTGGATTGGCATCAGCAATACATTCAAATCTGTTTTTGGATAGTTCATGGACAGTCACATCCTGTGGAGAGACTGCAAGAAACAGGGAAAGGGCATAAATTGTGTGACTGCTGTATCTGATAAAAACAGCAAAGATAACATATAAGAGTATTGAACACTGTGTTTGGACCTGTCCCATTTTTATGGACAAAGTGTTCTTTTTCAAAGAAGCTTCTACACAAAACAAAAACTGTGAAACAGTGGCAAAAATCCCAACACACTACACACACACACACAGACATGTTCAGTTGTAAAACTGTGTGACTTCCAGTCCCCACTCCCCACTCGACTCACCTAGTGCCTCCCTTTAACCCTAATAACACATCTCTTCCCTAGCAACACACACCCACAATCATATATCTAAAGTGGCTTGAACATGGGCTTTTAAAAGATTTTACTGTCATTTTGGGTTTGAAAACTCTTTCTGCAGATTTAGGCCCCAGCAGCAGAACACATTTTAATATCCACTTAATTAATGCATTAATTCAGCCTATGAAAGACAAAGCCTTTTTCTACGTAACATTCAGTAATCAACATCTGTATGATAACTTACAGTGCACTTGTATTGTGACACCCAGGGACTCCTCTTTTTCTAAGGCTGTGCTGGTGATGATGCACTGGACCACATGCTGGTTGATTTCTCTGCTCGGCACTCCAAACAGCCAGCTGACCGTGGCAGTCGTACCATTAGGGTGTGTGGTGGAGTTTTCTTTCGGCGTCAACTTTTCAGCTAAGGTTCCAGTGGACCATGAAACCTGGGCAGGGGGCTTGGAGCCAGCAGCTGTGCAGGTGGCCAGGGACACCTCCTCAGTACCCGAAAGGACAGGAGTACCAATAACACTTGTGACAGGAGGCACTGGGGGAGGAACATGACATGAGGGTCATGATGACATGATAGACACACACACACACACTTCTGTGTGTTTGAAATATAATCTACTTTACCTTGAAGGTTTAGTGGGATCTCTTCCTTTAAGTAACCATTGGGAAACAGAAAGATTATACATGTGTAGGTGCCCTCATCCATCAGCGTGACATTGGAAAACTGGAGTGATGCATCCCCAGCATCAAAGTTCCCAATGAACTTAAATCTTTTATCATGGACAACTGTTGCTCCATCATCAGGCAATATCAACAGGACATGTTGATTCTGAGCTCCTCCTCTGGTCGTACTTTGCCATAAAATCTGTGAGATGCTGTCTGTGGTCTCAGTCAGTTTGCAGGGTAAGACTACAGTCCCTCCCAGGACCACAGTCGGGTTTCCTCCAATAATCCGAGGAGCTGTAAGTGCACAAAACATAATTAGATCTGAGGACTGTAGCTGAACAGACAGAGACAGAGACTGATGGTTCAAAGCTTGGAAGGAAGTTTCTATTGAGATTTAGGCAACTGTCAAAAGTTTTTTTTTAGCATTAATTCTATGAAGATCTATGAAGATCACTGCACTGATCCAACACGGATGCAGTCAGGAACCTGACTCAAACCTGTCCCTTCTGTCAACATATCATTAACACATCCTTAGAAAAAAAGAGCTGAACAGATGGAAGCAGCTCTATGGGCTTCAATTAAACCTATTGGACCCTGCGCCTGTAACTGCCTATGGATGAGGATAGTGGTTCAACTATGCAAGTAAGTATGACTTAAATTATACACAACACATTATTTGATGGTGAAGCTTTACTAGTCCACCACATCACATGAAATCACGTGAATATGGGCAGCAAAGAAATACAGTCATGTTGATTATGTGAAGCTGAGGATTTTATTCAACAAAATCCAGATCAAACAGTGCAGATGTGGGTTGTTTCCTTACTTTCGCTGAAGTCAAACACTGTGGTCCTTTAGCTGAGCTGAGCATGCGTGGCGGGGCCAGGAGGGTGATAAGCACCTTTCCACAACATCCGGAGAGAGAGTGACGGTTATTGTTGTTAATTGTGATGACTCAGTTCTCACCCTCAATAATTATCTCCCTATTTAGGAAAAGGTCCAACAATATAATTTAGAAAATAAAAGACAGGTGACTTGCAGTTCCAAAGTCATGTAATTGCTGGACAAGCGTGTCGAGTCAATTTCACATGAAACACGATCACATTGTTTTCATACAGTGGTAGTTGAGATAAATAGTATTCAACATCATAAAGTAGCTCCTGTGATGGACTGGTGATCTGTCCAGGAAGCACATCCTGGAGGCAGGACACAGCGATGGATCATGGATCATGATCACGGGGCTTTCCAGTGATGGCGTTCTCTGGTTGTTTTGCTTTTCCGCAGAAACCTCCGGGAACATTTATTTCAACAACACATGTGCAGCATAAGGCTGCTGATGTGAGTGTGGAAACACTGTCTTTGTTCTCGTCTAAACCCGTCTGCTAATGCCGTTTCTGTAAAGCAACATGCATGACACGTACCTTCGACGACTACGCTCAGGATCAACGTCGACATGAGCACATAAAAAGCTCGGCTCCCGGAAAGCCTCGACGTCCATATTGTAGTGGTCAAAATACACATTGAACGCAGAAGACATCACAACTGTGCCAGAGACAGCGCACTTCTGTGTGCGACCTAGCGGAGGAGGTGCTTCAGTGATGCAGACAGGGAGGGGGTTTCCGACAATCCTTAACCATAAAACTCTCAGCAAATACCAATTTAGCAAAAAAAAAAAAAAAAAAAAAAAAAAAAAAAAACAGTGAACCTGGGAAAAACGAAAACATATCCATTCAATGGCAGGTTATTTGTGCAAATTGCCGGTGATCGATGTACTGCAGTACTGTAGTCCTAGTATGTGCAAAGGTACATACATACATTTTTCTTAAGTAAAAAAAAGTGTGACTTAACAAGACAGCCATGTCTAAAAAAAAATGTCAAGTAGATGTTAGATGTTACCTATGAGTAATCAGATTTGGGTTCAAATGTTGGTCAGGTGTTGGTGCTCTTCCTCAGCTCCAGGTGCTGTCCTGTATCAGCCTAGCCACTGCGGAGCTGCACAGATCGAAGACACTGAGGACAAAGTAATTATTCAGTCTGGGAATTAGTCCTCTCTCAGCAGCCCATTGCTGAACAGGTATTTCTGGTTGCTGATGTCAGTTTTAAAGCTCACCTTTAGTCTGGATTTAATGAACGACTGGATCATGTACCAGCTGCTGTAGAAACAGAGCTGTTCTTATGCACGTTGCACATAGTGCAACAGCAACAGTCTGCTGAGACTGATTGCATGAGATGAACAGAGAAAGCTTTGTTCTCAATAAGAATGTAACCACCTACTCTAAAAATGGCGTCTGAATGACCTTTCTGTACAAGTTTCTTGAGAGCAAACTTTGTTCTTATTCTCACAGATTTTTTTTCTATCATTAGTATTGGCCTCAAAATACAGCAGAGCACAATTTATAAATGGTTTCATCCGTTCGACTTTTATTGCACAAAATTAGTAGACAAACAGCAATACGTGATATGATTTACTAAGCAGGATTAACAGAAAAGCATGTACTTAAAAGTCTTTCATAATTTGGAACTTGGGAGAAACAATTAATTATTTATGAAAATGAATAATAGAATATATAATAATAGATGCGTAGAGGGATAAAGCTTTTATTGTGATCATATTGCCCCCTGCTGACAAGTCTGCAACATTTTGTGTGATGCCTTATAACTGTTTTTAACCAGCTGCAGTCTGTCCTGACTACTCACAAAATTCTTGAAAAGTTTCAATCTGCCTTTGTTAAAACTTGGACATAGCTCTTTATATTTATTGATAATGTGAATTCTGGGGTATTTCGGGCAATATTATCTGCTCATATTCAGCTAAATAAATAAGAATATATGAATTCGATGTACCATATATCCAATGTTTTTGGACTGTGGGTTAGGGTTAGCATAGCGTGACGAAAGAACCAACGGCGCAAATTTTTTCATGTGAGGGGGGACGGATCAAAGTGCATTCGTATCTAGGTAAGTCGAATCCCACCTGATCCACCCTCCATCTGCGACCATGACAAGAACACGCTAACATACAGTAAGACCCTCTGTCTGACTGTGATGCCTGGGTGGGCCACACTGTGACAAGGCCATGCTGTCGCCTTGGTGCGGGTGGGCTCTGGTCTGGGTGGAGCAAAACGTGTGGCCAGGGGCAGAGGAGGGTTTATGCTGTGGCTCTCTTACTGGGTCAGACCATCTGTGGCTATGTTGAAGGGTGGGTTTGAGTTTAGTAAAGTTAAGGCCATTTTGTTTGTCCCTGCTATTGCCAAGTCATCAACTAAATCATTAAACCTGCTGGATTGCAAGAACAGATATGTTTATCTCAGAAACGTACAGCCACGTTTACAGAAAACTTCAATATATAAAAGATAAAATAGGATAATCTTTAATAATCTTTTATCAGTTCCAGAACAGGGACATATCCAACGACCAGGGAAAGAAAATTACATCATGTTGACTGAAATTGTTGGAGGTTGGAACATTTGTTGATACAAGTTATAAAAGATAAACATGTACAACAAAAAAGAAAAGTATGAGCATAAAGTACAACAGTAAACTTGTCAAGCATCACAATGCTCAGTGGGCAGGGCAAGGCCAGATTAGAGGGTGAAAGTATAGGAGGATATGAGGTGTTCGAATGGAGCTCATGCTAATGCCACAAACGGCAATATTTCTTATTATCAGCTGATATATTAAGATGAAAACATCACAATTGAGCTTATATTCTCGTCTTGCCATGTGATGCCTTTAAAGTATGCTCTGTGGGCAACGCAGTATAACAGAGACTGTAGCAAACAGAAGAGACTTTTGTCTGCCTTGTTTTACCAAGACCCTTGTTTCTCGTTCGAGTATAATCACAAAATAAAGAAAGAAAGAAAAAAAATGGAGCCTCTGAAAGCAGGAACTTCCTCTACATAACATTTGTTCTGTATATAACACAGCTGTGGGTCGCAGAAGGACACAGCTGGGAATAACCGGCCTCAACATCCGTCTGAGCTTGAAATAGGACGGCACTTGAGGTCCTGGTTTGGGTCTGAGCAGAGTTTTCTGTAACAATAAAGTAGTGGCCATCAGTAATACCTCACTGAAATGATAAATGTTAGCATGTCATTGCCAGTGAATGATCTTATCATGCAGATTTTTGGTTAAATTCACATGAATCTGGGCAAGCAAAACATCCTCTCATTTGAGAAGTTGGAGCAAACAAATATGTCACATTGACAAACAGCCCAAACAATAACCAATTAGTGGACTGATTAATCCATTTAGACTCAGACGTTCTCAACTTTTAGTTAGTTAGATATACAGTATATACACTGTTATTGTCACCATTGCTCCCCCTGCTGGTGAGTCTGCCACACCTTGGTGCTGCATATATTCTCAAAGGTCAAACATGTTTTTATGTCAAATGTGAAGAAGAAAAGATCCAAACTCGTGATGTAATTTTGTTCCCCTGTTCCCTTTCTTACTCTGCTCTTCTCCATCACCACATCTTGTCTCCTCTCTCATTTTCCTTCCTTTCTCCTCTGATCTCCTGATTGCTGGGAGTTTGTCGCCCTCTGTTGTCCTCTCAGGCTCTCCTGCCTCTCTTCACTCTTCTGTTCTTTTCATCTTTTCCCACCACAGTCCTCTGCATGTCTGTATTTCTTTTGCTAAAATCTTCCACATGTCCGTGGCTCAAAATATTCATTCTCAGTCAAGGGTACCTTTTTTACTGTGGAGACTAACGAGTATTTAATTTATATGAAGTAATTATTAGTATGTAATGTGTTGTCCTGTTATATTGTCAGTATATCTACCAGTCTTTGACTTGTTACTAGTGAATATATCTTTTCTTTACAATTTTACGAAGCCTGATGAAAATAAGTCATTGTTCAACTAATTTATACACATGCTGCTATATTTGGAAAGTCAAAACGTCTGCCACAGTCACTCTCTGTCCTGTAGTAAATGTCGTCAAGTTAAGTTTGCATGATACAGCTGAGATAGTTTACTGGTGTAAATAAGCTTCAATGTTTGTCATATTGTAAAATATACCCATTATGTGAAACATAATGACAACAGGTTACAAATATACACATCAAACTAAAGGAAAGCTGCCACTCACCTGCAGAGGCACACAGCTAGAGGGATGGCACACAGGATAAATCCAGATAGAGGTGTGAGTATGTACAGCAGAGGCCACGATGATCTGTGGACTGCACAAAATCACATGTGAATGAAGTGAAGTACTCAGGACAAGCTCTGAAATACACTGAGCATGGTGTAGAGATGATAGAGCTGCTCTGTGCTCCTCTTACCTTCAGGCTCATCAGACACTGTTAGATTCCACACAAGGGTCATCAAGGGATCATTCAGACGAGTTATGTCACATATGTAGAGTCCTGTGTCATTATGCTGAACATTGGAAATACTCAGCTTTGAAGGTAAGTTTGTGTCAACTGTCTGTCTGTGAGAGGTCAAATTTGATGTAGTCTTATTTTGACGGTATAGATGAGCAAAAAGAAATGTTCCTTTGGTCCAGTTCCTGTTGATCCAGTTGCCTTTGAACCAGGCTACTTGTGTTACATATCCCAGTTCACTTGCAATATCATTGCAAGTGAAACTGACGGAGCCTCCCTCTGACACCCATACATTCCTGATTACGCCACCTTGAACACAGACATAGAAGAAAACAATCAGTATAAAATGAAACCTGACAACATGCGTCAGAAGCACAAATCTCCACTGTACCTGTGAGAACCTGGTGCACGACTGACAGATGGAAGAGGAACACAGCTGCCTGGTGTGAGCCGAGCATGATGACCATCTGACAGAGAGTCAGACAGTGTCCGTTTTTCAGTGTATTAGAGGAGTTGTAGAGAAAAGGAAGTGGTTAGACTAGCAGGCCTCCACTTTAGAACAGGTCACAGGTGTGCTCACAGAGCTACCAAAATAGTTATTAATATCTACACAGTTTTAACTCTTCACACTGAATGTTCTTCAAATCTTGTTTCATGCTGTTTGTGTGGTAATATGATTAGAAAACAAACACACACACAACAGACTTTATTATCAAGAGATATTTTATTCGGGGAAAACATTACAGTTGATGATATATTCTTATCTTGTAAATCCATCCTTCTCAACTGGGGACCTGGGGTCTGGAGTTTATGCTTTAACTGGCACCTCACACACACATGATGACACATTCACCTATTTACGGTCATTCCTACACTGATCCAAACATGTTGTTGACTACGCTGACCCAGACCCACCGTTGTCCACACAGTAGGATGTATCTGCACAGACATTAAGGACAGTGAGCTGCCAAGCTGGAACATAAAAGTTTTACAATGCAATGGGTCCCCTTAGTGGTCATTCAGTGGTAGTGCACCTACGACTCTTGCATTCTCAAAGAATAAGCTGTCGCGTGGTGAAGGTGTGTCTTCTTGTGACATCACGCATTTGTTGAAGGCGGAAAGTTTTTTTTCCCTGACATAACATAAAACGTTGAACACCAACAAATTTAAATCTAATTTGGCTTTAAATGTGAATGTGATTGTGGTGATCGTCAGTGGAAAAAATGTTCTCATCTGGTGTGATGAACCATACATAGGCACTTCTATTCCTCTACATCGATTGTACTCTATATACACTATGTGTATTTCATTCACATTTCACCTTTGATTACAGTGCAGATTCTGTATGATATATTAATCAATTTCACATATAAATGGACCTCCTTTGTACCCAACATTCTCCTAAGTGTCTGCTGGTTAATATTTCCAGTGCTCATAGGACGAGGCCAGGGACGACAGCCTGGACAGATCACCAGTCCATCACATGACACACACAGCCTTCATTCCTCACCCCCACACCTAGGGGCAGTTTAGAGTCTCCAATCTACCTGAACATGCATGTTTTTGGACTGAGAGAGAAACCAGAAGCACCTGGAAAAAACCCACTGAGACACAAGGAGAACATGCAAACTCCATATAAAAAGGCCTGCAATTCAATTTGAATGGGAGACCTTTTGACTAAGTCATTGTGTGTCCTTAAAATAGATATAATTATATTAATATGACCAGAGGCACACACACTATATCAAAATCAGGAGCAACATAAACCTGATTAACTCACTGATTCATCACTAATTATTACCCTACAGAATACAGTAATATCTATTCGTATTAATTGTGCATTCATCATATCAGCTTTATTGAAATTACACATTGATATGCATTGCTAATTTTTGCCTCAGGTATACTTATGCTGAATGTTGGATTTCTGCTACACTGGGGAGAATCATTTTATTCCTTTCATTTAGAGTGACTTTTCCAACTCTGCCACACAGAGCTGTTTTTTTCAGTAAATACCCAGGTGTCTTATGATGTTCAATGCAATTTTCTATTTGATCATTTAATGAACATGTGTGTCTGTCTGTCCGTGTGCATCTGCAGAGAAACACTGACGCAAGACTTCTTGACCACGTGTGACTTTTTATTGCGTTGGTTTCACATTCCAAAAGAAGATACTGCCACACATCTATCAGCAAAAGAAGACTACAAGTTAGTAAAAAGGATTTTTTTTCTTTCCAAAGATTAATCACGTCTTCTTACAAACATACAGGCAATGCAATAGTCTTAAAATACAAAAAATCATACATTACCAGTCATACTGATGTACACAAGGACCAGCATCATGCTTTGATCGGAAAGCTGTTCAATGCTTTAATGTGTTGAGTGATTTATTTAGTGAAGGCTCTCTTTGGTTCAGATTCCACAGCATTGGATTATGGGAGGAGAAGGGATGGCTGGGGGTCACAAAGGGGTCAAAGCTGCCTTCTCTCTCTGAGTTTCTCTCGAGCCATTTGATCATACCCCCAAAACCAACACTGTGTGGTGAGTCTGTGTGTGTGTGTGTGTGTGTGTGTGTGTAGGACACATATACGAGCATGTGTTGAGCCTGTGTCCATGTGTGTTAACATGCATGCTCTGATATCTTAAAATCATTACATTTTAATGTGAATACATCATATTCGTGTTGTCAAACCATCAAGGCTGCAGGGCAAAGACATGTTTATTTTTCTGCGTGTGTGTGTGTGTGTGTGTGTGTGTGTGTGTGTGTGTGTGTGTGTTGGGTTCCATACAGAAATGAAACTCAGATTAAAAAAAAAAAAGAAAGCAGATAAAACATCACGTTCACATAGGTCCCAGAGCAATAAAAGCACTTGCTACAATCTTACAACATTTGAGAATTTACATTTACAGATAAGGCACAGGAAATCATACAATGGTAGTTGTTTGAATACAACAAAGCCAGACAATGTGAGAGGAAGATTTGTGATAAACCTAAGGCGCGTATGTTAAAGGCTTTACTGCACTTTGTATTCAAATGCTTGCTACTGATCGATTCAGTTAATCTTTATTCATAAAGATGCATGATAGCGCAGTGTGGGCATTCTCAACTTGCTCTGTTGGGTTTGTGAGATGAAGACAATAAAGTAATCTCAGCTATCACTTGTGTGATTCCTCTAGACAGCATAATAACCAAAAACAGCTGTTGTGCACATTATGTACATTATCAGACATGAGAAGGGGCATTATGTACAAGTGGGAGGTCACCCCGTGTTGTTTATATCCCTCTGAATTTGATGTCATGACTTTTCTGGTTTTCTTGCCATGCTTGCATGTCAATGGTCACATAAAATCAAGTCGAAAGATTTTTTTTCACAGCCAGGTCAAGGTGCTTGTTTTCATTGATGAGCGCGGTTTCTTTTATTGTCTCGCCTCCAACAATACTTTGTGCTGATGGTGCATGATCTTTATCGCCCGGACGCCTGTTTGTACAGCACGAAAAGAGAGGATTTGGCCTGAGGTCGCTACTATAGTTCATTCTCTGATAGGGCAAAATGAGCCCCGCTCTCTTCCATGGACAACCGATATCACAGTACACGGTCCTACTTAAAGGCCACAAAACATAAGCAAATCTAAAATGCAGAGAATCACATTGAAAAAGGACATTCAACATGTGGTCTTTTTTTTTTGGTTTGTTTTGTTTTTGTCTTTCCTCGCTAACTCAGCTCTGGCTGTGCTACATGGTATATAAACATGAAAAGGAGAGAAATGCTCTGAAATTGATGCACATCTCTCTTCACTTGAAAGAATCCTGTGTAAATGGATGCATAGATGAGGTGTTATGAGGGTTAAAGGCCTTGCACAGAGTCTAAACCTCTGGATGTGCAAAAAAAAGAGAAAAAAAAAGGTATGCTCTCTTCTCAACCTGAAAATGGACTTTTCTTCCTCCACTCAAAGAGCGGTATACCTGTAAATGTAGCGGCACTCAGTAGTGTGACCTGTGTACGCGAGAGCCCTCTCACCCGCGGCCTGCGCAGCCACATGCCGCAAATGCAGCGTGTCGCTGTCAGAATGGGAGTAAAAAGTCAGTGCCTAACTACAGCGAAATTACTGATGTGCAGACACACAAGTATATTATATCTCTCTGCCCCCTAGCTACTCAAACCCCATGTAAAAATGTCTAATCCTCCATTGTAGATGATTAAAACTCTTTCAATAGAAAAAGATGTTTCTAAAAATTGAACATGGATTTTCATCAAGTAAAAACATTTCCCCTCTGCATGTGTCCTTTCCTCCGTTTTCTCTTTTAAATATAAGAACACTCTTAATAAAAAACCTACTCCTCCGCTCTCTGACTTCTACTTTTTATATTTCATTTTTATCACAAACACGCAGATTTTTCGTCGCCTTGTAGAACTGTTGTAAAGGTCTTAATCTATCCCTGTTAATTTCGTTTTACATCCTTTTTTTGTGTTGTTTTTTTTGTGTTTTTGACCTGCCTGTTCAAGAGTGTGCGTTATCTTGAGTTAGGTGTGTGTGTGTGTGTGTGTGTGTGTGTGTGTGTGTGTGTGTGTGTGTGTGTGTGTGTGTGTGTGTGTGTGTGTTTGACTGTCTGTCCATCTGTCTGTGTGCATGAGTGTGTGTTCTCTCTCCTATGTTGAACATTTGGTGTGTGCAGGTGTACATGCGCTCTCTCTCTCTCTCTCTCTCTCTTTCTCTCTCTCTTTCTCTCTCTCTTTCTCTCTCTCTCACAGGTTCATACAGTGAGATCGTCTGACCTGGCCCTGCTGCTGGCTTTGCTCAGTCGGCTCAGTGGTCTGTTGTCTTCTATCGTATCCGTGGCCTCCATCCCTGCCTCCGCCGGAGTGACGCCCTCCCCATTCACCACCTCCTCTACCTCCACATCTTCATCTACCACCGCCTCCACCTTTTCTGCTTCCACCTCCGCTGGCTGCACCACCTCTGGCGGCTGCACCACCTCCGGCACAGGCGTGGGCACGGGCACGGGCTCCTCCTCCTCCTCCTCCTCCTCTGCCTCATGTAATGTCACCCCAGCTGTCTCAGTGGTCTGGGCATAGGAGGGCAGAGTCTCATCATACACCTTAGAGATGTCCTCCATCGGTAGCACCTCCTCTGCCTTCTCCTCCAGCCCCTGGAAGGGTGGGGCCCCTCTGCCGGCCTCCATGCCCACCTCAGCTAGCGGGTAGAGGTGCGTTATGGGGGGAGCTTTCTCCTCCTCCAGCAGCCTGTAGCCTTTGGCCCTCTGCAGGGAGGGAACAGCCAGGGAGGGCAGGCTCTTTCCTTGTGGTGGCAGGGGGGCCGAGCCCTCGCCCTGGGCCGGTGCCGGGGCCGGCTTGCGGAAGACAAAGCGAATCTTCTTCAGGCCCAGGTGGCTGATCTCCACAAAGTTGAGGAAAAGCGAAACACAGGCCACGGCCAGCATAAAGATGATGAAGACGGTCTTCTCTGTGGGGCGAGACACAAAGCAGTCCACCGTGTTGGGGCAGGGCCACCGGCTGCATTTGTACAGTGGCAGGATGCGGAAGCCGTACAGGAAGTACTGGCCCACCACAAAGCCCACCTCGAACAGAGTCTTGAAGATGATGTGGCAGATGTAGGTCCTCAGCAGGGTGCCCTCCAGCCGGAACTTCTTGCTTCCCTTAGTGCTGGTCTCCTTGGTGGTGCGAACGCTTCCCTGATCGGGTGCCAGAGGGAGACGCTCCTCGCTCAGCTCCTGCTGCCGGCTAAGTTCCGCCTCCTCGCGCTCCTTGCGTTTCTCTTCCATGTGGACGTGGTGCACGGCGTGGCCCACGTACACCAGCGACGGCGTGGACACAAAGATGATCTGCAGCACCCACAGGCGGATGTGGGAGATGGGGAAGGCCTCGTCGTAGCACACGTTCTCACATCCGGGCTGCTGCGTGTTGCAGACATAGTCAGACTGCTCATCGCCCCACACAAACTCTGCTGCCGTGCCCAGGATGAGGATACGGAAGATGAAGAGCACCGTGAGCCACACCCGGCCGATCACCGTAGAGTGCTCGTTAACTTCCTCTAAAATATTACCCAGAAAGCTCCAGTCACCCATGATCGGTCCGTAGCACTGCAAAATGAAGGGTGGGGTAGGAGGGTACACATAGGGTGCAGACAGGCGGGGAGGGTGGGGTAGGCAGGACAAACAGGGGGAGGGGAATAGAGTGCCGAAAGTAAGAAATGTACAAGAGAAATGCTCAAACTCATCAAAAATCAAACTCAGTCCTAAATTCTTGCTACCACACGACGTGATTCTATCGAAAAACCTGAATTTCAATATACAACCTCTAAAGAGCGGCCTTCGAGTCGATATGAAAGTCGATAAAAAAATAAAGCGATCAACATAATAAGCCAAATGTGAAGTCTAATTTGTTTAGCATGGTGTTGCGTTTGCCTGTGGGAAGGCTGCTTATTCTCCGTTAACTTTGTCGAACACTAACAGCGATGCAAAGCAAAAAAATATCCTGCTCTAGCTCTGTAAAAAGTTGCTCTAACTTCATACTGAAAAACTCATCAAGAGAAATCAATAAATAACAAATAATCCGCTCTTCTGCAAGGTATGATAAAGATTAAATGTAATCAAATGGGCAACTTGCCACAGCTGCGGCTCCGGCGAAGTTGAGTCCTGTCCCGTTCTCTTGGCACCCGGCAGGGAAAAGTGAACTTTTTTCTGCCCTCTATCCCACCTAAAGCCCCGTCCTTGTCGCCCCACTGAGCAGATGTGAATGAATCGGCTCTGATGGTTGGTTTTTAGTTTGCTGCAATATTTAAGCTTGGAGCCAGACGGCCTTTATTTGCCGGGCGACGTGTGGTGACGCAGGAGACAATAGGATCAACAGAGCCAGAGCAGGGATGTATGGGAGCAGGCCTCAGGCTCCCACACCAACATGGACACTGTACGGCCAGGGCACCGAGTCCACAGCACTGCCATTCAGCTCCGTGCGTGCCACTTCCTCACGCATATGTACTGTATGTAGAAGCACGCATACAGTAGATGAAACAACAGCAACCGCCTATGTGCCTCCAGCTGTGCTGCCATGACCAACATTAGCACAGAGAGGCAGGTCAGTGACAAACTTCCAGGCAGGGATGAAGGAGAGTTCATGTGCTCATGCATATACACTCGGTATTGTTGTTTTATAGCCATACAGTGCATAGTCATTTAATTATAGGGAAAGATGAAAAACAAAATTGATATCACTGAGATTGATCATTTTACTGATGTTTGTCCAGGAGATGGTGGTCTACTCTGTCTCCTTTCATTTAATAAGGAAAAATGCATGTTTGTTCATTCTACTCAGGCTCAACAAGAGACACAAAAGTTATATCTTGAGTGCCACACATGCATTTTTGAATAGCACAAAAACAAGCTGATTTGTTTTTATTCAGATTTGAGGCTTTAATTATAGATTACAATTTAATGCAAATTTCACGAATCACAGAAAAAAAGCATTTATTTACATAAAAATATGTTCATAAAGTCTTTTTCCAGGCTTTCAAGTGGAAGTTAGCGCAGGATTTTCAAACAAAAATATTTTGACCAATAGAGGTGGGACAATGCTGGGGTTTCTGCTGGTTGCCATTCATCACGTGCAGATCAAACCTCATCCACCACCTCACCCAAAAACTCACAAACGACCCTCAATCCTGGATGTTGGGAATACTGTGCAAAACGTGATAACAAGTATTAGAAGTATTTTTTAATACTGGAAACGGCACAGTACTTGTGTACTAACTATTCCGTTTCATCAAAGTTTTTTGCTTGTTTGTTCATGCCTGTTTCTAAATGTGTTGCCAGCCTTCTCAGCAAGTTGTGAAAAGAGCAATGAAAGATACGCATGGATATTCTCCAAGACAGAGGTAGGGTAAGGATACAGGTTCACTGGTATCAGGTGATAATATAACTTGTGTTTAGAGGAGAATTGTAGAAACACTCAGTTGTTCAGAAACAATGATTTAGGATCATGTGATTGTATCTTACTACAGCAGTTTAGTTTTTTGGCTAAGGACTACTTTTAAAATTTCTGTTTCCTATGTGGTTTTAATAGTTTCTCAACTTGGGTTTGAAGTTAAAAGTTTTCTTTGTAATTCCCATAAAAACAACTTCACCTGTTGGCAAATGAGGAATGCCTGCTCTAAACTGTGAAACACAAGATGAAATGGACGCTTCTGGATCAAACTTTAGTTTGTAGATACCTTTGTCCACGTTTGCATGTGTGCCTGTGTGTGAGTGTATCATCATATCTGTGTCACTTAGCTGGAATGTGAGGAATGTGAGCCATTGAGCGAAAGGACACGCTGAAATGTGGCCATTGGGGAGGTTAGTCAAACTTTCCCGGCTCAGAGAAGAAAAACATTCAGCAGCAATCTTTGATCTGTGAGTCGCTGCACAGATGTTTGAACAGAAGAAAAGCTGCCTGCGCGGTTTGTTTCCACTGACTCCATAGACTACATTTCTCATCATTAAATAACCTCCACGTGAGTACAAATACAATCACAACACCTCTCCACAGTAGAAAAGGTTTGTATAAAAAAAAATTTACATTTCTTCTTTTTGAAAGCCACAGTTCCTAGATTTCAGGCAGGTTGCGCTTGACAAATATATATAAGCAATTGAATCTCATTTTTATTGAACTGAGCTGAATTAAAGTGTATATTTGTGTGAACTAGTCAAAGTTATAAACACAGACAAGGATGACAATATCATTTCTATGCACCCCTGCAGTGTATGGTGCAGTGAACTTTAGAGGTTAACAGTCGGTTTCTGATTGTTGTAATCAGTATTTATAAGGGTTATGGAAACTAAACTTACCAAAACCAATTAAATAAACATTTGTTTAACAATGATGAAAATCATTTTTAATTGCATGTTTTAAGTGTTTTAGTTGCATTAAAAAAAATAGCATTTCACTAAGTGCAATCAGTTTCATTCATGATTTATTACTTTCCATCTTTGTATGTCTGCATGCATTTTGTCAAATTAAACTATGGAAAAACTACACATGATAGTCTATTTATCTCTTATCTTACCTGCTTTGTACCCAACAGTGTCTATGGGATGCATAAATTGTATTTATTCCATTTTTGCTCTACTCCATGTTTAATACAGTATAAAGATGAGTAGATAGAGAAGTCATTTCCTGCTAACACAGGAGTTATGACAAATACATGCCTCAATATATTACAGGCTTGTTTGTCACATTTCAAAAAAATGCAAATGTGTTTGATTAATGGTTGCTCAACAAGTTTTTCTTTGTCTGCATGAGTGTGTGGGCCTATGAGTATAACGGGGGGGGCAGGGTGTTGTTGTTACAAACATTACTACACATTGTGCTGCAGTGCAGAAACTTGTGAAAGCCAAGACCTGCTTTGTGTCAACAATGTGTCTTCACTGTGCCAACTGTTAATACCTTTATCATAAGCCACAGTTGGACTTGGGAAAAGTTTATTTGAGGAAAGCTTTTGTTTGTTCTCTATCCAAACTGTTGAAAACTTGTTCTCCCGGTTGATGCGCCACACCAAAGGAAATACAAAACAATTATTGAAACTGAGTTTCAAGTTCGTTGGAATTGCACAACTCATTTCCCTTTACACAACTGAATTTCCAGGTCCCACAACTGACTTTTGTACAGCCAAGAGCCAATCAGATTTGAACACTTCCATTTTCTCTAAAATCGGGATGGTCTTTATTACACAAATACTGCATGTATAGAGATATGTATGTATTTTCAATATCTATCTATCTATCTATCTATCTATCTATCTATCTATCTATCTATCTATCTATCTATCTATCTATCTATCTATCTATCTATCTATCTATCTATCTATCTATCTATCTATCTATCTATCTATCTATCTATCTATCTATCTATCTATCTATCTATCTATCTATCTATCTGTCTATCTATCCATCATTTTTTATATATGTCATATATGTGACATATTTTGGAGGTGACCTTATACCACAGGCTACATATTGCACAGATAAAAAGCTCACAGTCAACTATCATAAACTAACAAAAGTCATCAGTCTTTCTGCGGATGTATGACCACTCTGCCCATCTTATGACAGCCAACCCTCACTGCCCCTCAACCAATAACGCTCTCTGCTCTGAGTGACATCACTGGGCTGGTGAACCAGAGAGTCCACCTCTTGATGTCTGCCCTCTGATCTGTTGGTTGGTGGCAGATTTGGCCTCCACACTGAGCTTCACTGATCCCACAGCTTTTCACAAATGGATGATGTAATCTAAGAGCAAAAACCAGTGTGAGGCACTATCACGCAGTGTTAAATGTCCCCAAATCTCTGAAAGTTTGTCTCTGAAAGTCATGGTGTCTGTGTGTGTGTGGGATGGGGGGGGGTGTGGGTGTGTGAGTGTGTGTATGTCTGTATGTGTGTATGTGTGTGTTAGTTGTTTTGGATAGCTAGATCCTGGAGCAGTGATATCCTCTCATAACGAAAAGAAAATAAAGTGTCCTCAACAAAAAGCTCAAACACTCGCTGCTCCTGTGGAGGGCACATGGGCTCAGCCCGTTGAGTGGGAGGACAGAAGCCATGTTCAGAGCTGTGTGGAGGCATCAGGGTGTATCCACTGAGCTGGGGGACCAGGGGTCTCCCTTTAAAGAGCTGTGTGTTGGTATAGTGGACGCTTGCATGCTAAGCCCTACGGTGGGCCCGTGAATGGCACCGGGATTTCACACAAAGACATGATGTCATGATGCAGGGTGCGGACTCTATTGAGCACGTGCAGTGAGGCGTGAGGCCAGATTAGACCTCCGAAGCAGGGCAGCAACTGGCCGTTAATCAGAATGCTAACACGCTAACAAACATATCGTACGGCGATCTGCCGATGGTGCCACACGCTTCCTGCTCGCACGGCCTTTGAAAGACAGGAAGTAACCAAATCTTACTTTTGTAACAAATCAGTGCCGTGCAGTTTGATACTCTCCGTATATATTATTCAACTAAATCTTCTGAACATTGGCAAAGGTTTTTGGCCCCTCTCACAACATCTCCCACCTCTGGAGGAGTTTTTTTTTTTTTCCAGAACGACCACGTGTTTGTGCTGAAAATAACTGAAGTCCTCTGCTGGACAGACCCCATGATCTACAACAAAAGCAGCGCTCCTGGTTAGGCCACAACAAGAGATCATGTTCTTAATGCAACACATGTTCGATCTGTCTCCTAGAGATGTCACAGATATTAGCAACCACAGTACCAGGAGGAGTCACATTGAACCTGGAGAGAGAGAGAATAGAGAAACAGCACAGAAAAACAAGCAGGATTAGTAAACAACTTGCAAAATAGAGAAAATGAAGAGGTAGCACTTAGGCTTAAGACTAGAGGAAGTACCATGGCTTAGATGGCTGCCATTTGAACAAACAAGAAGTAATATTTTTTCATTTTGCACAGTATAATACAATTGCGTTAACACAATTTCTTCACCTTGTAAGACCTTTTCATGAGAATATTTTGTGCTTGTGAAACCATCAGAAATGTGTTTCTATCTAGGATGAAACAATGAACCACAATGCACAACCTGTTTTTCACAAACTGTTAGGCATGGCAAGACTCCTGTCTGGCGAGTTAGCATGTAGCAGCTCCAGAGGCATATATGTTCCCCAGGTGTGGGTGGAGACCATTACATGCTAATTGCTAATTTTGCACTGTGCCGCTAAAAAAGCAACAGCTCTGTGGAAAGTGTAATAAAGGAAAAAGACGGTATCCGTTTAGTCATCTGTCAGCAAAATAAAATTACAATCTTAATATATTGAACTGCACATTCTGAAAATAAACCACTTTGCTGAGTTTTATTTACTTTGCTGCTAGCTAAAAGTGCTGAGGCTGTGGTGCAGCAGTCTCTTTGCACTGCACACTTCAGATTGATTTGAATACTTTATTGAAGCTGATAGGGGGCATCCTTTACTCAATAGAGGACTTAGAGCCTGCAGGTCTGAGCCTGTCTGCTCACGCAAAAGTAATTCAGACACTTCGAGCAATTACTTCAAGTAAACTCAAAGAGTAAGCAAAAGTTTGTCTTGCTGAGCAGATGTAAGTCCGAGCAATTCCTCGCCTCTCATTTAAGCTTGTATTTTCACTCATGTTCTCTTTCATCCTCTGGGCCCCATTCTTCAGCAAAGCTGAAACAGCACTCAGCACCAGCCTAACAAACACATTATTATGATCTAATAATGTGAAATGTCATCACTTCCTAAGTGCTGTGTATTTTTCCACCGGATGCAGCAAGGGCAACACAAATACACAATTTGCACATGTAAATTCAGTCGTTCATTTTCTCACTCTGCTCTACACCCATTTCTGTCTCAGGTGTCTGCTGGAGTCCATCCCAGGACAAGAGTCAGTTAATAGATCAAATGTAATGGTGACTAATTTATGTTTTATATCAACTTAGTATAAAAAGCTGTTAAGGCACAAAGCATCTCAGCTGCTTTAACGGAGATGTTAAATGTTAAAGACGAGGATGACATTCGATCTGAATATCTCCATCACAAGATTAATTGGCTGCTCACTTTCATACCCTGTGTGTGAGCATGGTTTAGAAGTTTGAGAAAAACTTGAAAGAGATGCAGACTGCATTGAAACCATATAACATGCTGGTGCCCATTAAAGATTCACGGGTGAATGTCAGCAGGTCACCTGTGAACCAGGTGTTGCCATCACCTCCTTTAGTTTGAAAGGAACTTGATGGTTTTTGATGCTTAATATTTTACATGTTACAAAGCTTTGGTTTAACACTTTGAACTCAATCTTAATGGCAATGCAGTTTTATAGTGGTACTGTGAATACACCCAGATGACTTTGCAGCATTTTGAGGAAAGAGCAAACGCTCCCTAGCTTGTCATGTTTTTGTGTCTTTCTCCTCATTCATTGTTTTTAGCTCTTGAATGTTACATGGATCGTCTGTGTCATGCATAGTCTCCCGTACACAGAAAGGAGGCATTCACAGCGGGTTTAAAGAGATGCTATCAGCGATGCCCTTCCCAGATACAACATGACCTAGGGGCAGCGCCGAGTCCCATGACATAGCACAACGCTAAGACCTCAATAGCATAAGGCTTACGCTTAAAGACAGAGATGCACTTGTTTCTAAACAGTTGTTTGTTCAGAATGCAAACATAAGTCTATACATCTTTGCACCCATGTGTCTGGCCCATCATTTCTCTTTGTGTTTTGGTGACCTCCTGCCTCGGTGACAAAGCCTTCGTTTCTCCTCTTCGTAACTTTCTTTCTTCTATTTTTCCATGAGTCATCTGTTTGGAGCAACTCCTTTTGTTTTCAAATGGCGCTATTAGACATCGAGATGCCGACAGAGTGCCAGCAGCCGTCTTTGTGTTGCCCGATAACACTCGCGCAGACTTTGCTCGTTCATTTTGAGGTGTGAAAATTCTTCTCGTTTCCTGTGAGAGCCAAACAGCCGGTTCTTTCCTGTAATGGTGAGAAAGATTGAAATCATTTGTGAAGGAGTCTAAAAAGCCACTGCGTCAACATCAGAAAGACGCTGCAGCCACTCAAAAAAAAAGGAAACCGGTGACAAGACTGATAAAATCTGCAGTTAAGACCAGAAATGGAAGTAGGCCTTTATGCCAGTCACAGAATGAGTCCAAGTTTTTGCCCGTATGAGCTGACACACGAATGCACGGGGCACACGCAGAGGCTCTGTGGCACGTCTGGTCCCAGGCCACAGCATTGTGTTTCCTCGGGCTGGGTTCTTGTCGCCCAGCTGGACTTGGGTTCGACCATTGTGTTCAGGAGGTCAGACTTGTTGAATTTGGACCGGCCCACTGTCCCTCCTGCGCTCACAGTGCTCACAGAGGCGGACGTGTCACGGCCCGCGCTCATTTTGAGCTCATTTGGACGTGCGCAGCCAGGCACACAGAACAAACTCTGATGCAGGAACTGGCACGCGAAAACACTCGCAGACATAAAAATTTCTTGAGGCCTAAGAAAGTAAACTGCGTCATTATGAGGAAAAAGTGGTGTGCAAAAATTAAAGTTTGTTCCCCTGTAAATATTTTTCACCGGCTATTGTATGACAGTTTGTTGGAGAGTCAAATACAGATAGATGGCTGCTAAGATTACAAGAGAGAGCAGTGTGTTTAAATGGTGAGAAGATTGAAGTGTTTGGACTCACTACCTGCATTTGTGCTTAAGGTTTCCCCCTACAACGTCCTGTTACAACAAACCAAACCTGTGTTTGTGAAGGAACCTGGTTGTTAACAGAGCCACTATTGTCTTGTCTGGAAGCAAAGAGTCTGGTGTTCAGGTCCTGAATGTTTGTGATGTTCCCCTGAGGAAATCTGGTGATTATTCCCCTTCTGGCAGGCAGCAAACACCAAACAGTACCATTATTTTATTGTTAGAAAGTGGTTGGATTTAAGTGTTTGATTATGGGACCGAGGGTTCGTTTTTGACAGTAAACCAAACACGGCAACACTGAGAACATTCACACAGTTTAGCACATTTGCTCTCGATTGTGAAATAACCATTTTCTTGTCGTTAGATGACATACGTTACTGTTGATAAAAATAAACCGGGTATAAACACAGGGGTTTGTCTTGTGAAATAACCATATGACATATGAGCTACTTTTTGCTCCGTATGGGTCTGTTTTGCCCTCTGACTCGCCCACCATGCAGCCTCCAGAAGTCAGTGAAACATTATTCCCTGCGATCTGATCGTGAATATATTAGAGCAATGTGCTCAACTTGTTTAAAACAAGAGACGTCACTCACAGCTAAATATAAAACAAAAACCCTTGGGTGGAATATGATAGGCATCCTGTTTATTTATGTGTTTTTCGTGTGTTTCGTTTCCAGTCCTGCTCCGTGGCCCTGTTGTTGCCAATGCACCAGGCGTCCATCGCTGAACAACTGATTGTGTACTGCTGCCACCTGTGTGCGGCCTGGTGTCTGACACTAGGTATGCTGCAGAGGCGCTCGGCCAGACTCATCCCTGCACATGAGATATTTTCACTTTCAAGCTGCCTTACGTTTCACTTTTGAGGCTCCAGCGACAGTTCATTGGGTCCATAAAAGAACAAGTGAGGAGTTGTGTGTGTTCCTCACACATGTTGTTTATGACAATCGAACAAGGGTTAGGGTTGGGGTTCTGGCAGGGTCTGTTTATCTCCTGATATGTCACTGTGGAGGTCTATATGTGTTTCAAGCCTTTTTCTGCACATAAAACAGACATGAGAGTTTACATTAGTCTCAGTTAGAAATCAAAGTACACCAGTTTTAGAGCTGGGGGGAGCTATCAAGATGGAGACTTCAGACTTTATGTAAAACCCAGAAGGAAAAGTTTATTTGATACATTTTAGATAAAATACTTTTATTTTGAATATTGGTTCAAATCTCTACGTTGTTGTATGATTGATCATATTGATTTTTTTCCCACAGCAGCTCTCAGTGACTAAATCTTAATATAATTCTTTGTGTACTGGTCCATTTGTGAGAGGCAAAACAGGCAAACATTATCAAAACAAAAGCAAGCTGTTGTTTCCAGTAAAGCTTGTGCTCGACACACACACACACACACACATTTTCTCAGAGCTGTTTTCTTTCTTAGTCATCGTGGACGTTCATGTCCCAGACAGTCTGAGGACTGTAATGACATTCCTCAGCAGCTGAGCCAGAGTCGAAATCAAGCAACCTGCCGGCATCGCAGCTTCACACAGTCTAGGTTAAAGAGAGAGAGAGACATAGAGGAAGGTGAGTGTGCAGGCACGAATTGTTCTCAAAAGTGAAAAGGGAAGTGGAAGGGCAGCTTCCTCTCTCTGGCACCGCGGGAGGGAGTCGACGCGCACACAATAGGGTAGGGGAAGGTGGAGGGCAGACGGGAGGTGTTAATGGGGGAAGGATGTAAGTGCTGTGCATCTGTGGATGCGAGAGTGAGGCGACGGAGGAACCGAGGGATGAGGAGAAAGGCGAGAAGTAAAAGGACCAGATGAGAGGAATTCAATACGTAACCTCATGATATACTCTCTATGTAAACTCAGCTGAGATAGAATTACATTAGATTTTAAAAGGGGACAAGTTACCAGCTTTATACATATCTTAGGAGGGTTATTGGTGACTTGCAGGAGCCTCCAGCTCAGATGTGAACAAGACAGGGAACACACCGATACTACTCAATATTGAGAGGCGATTTAAAGTCCGCCTCTGATGTTGTCAGTACTGGCACTATAACTCCATATCATCTGATGATGATTGAAATGTAGAGTGAGCATCTTGAGGTTCAATCAGAACAGTGAGAACATACCTGTTCCTGTCATGTGATGTGTTCCCACTTCAATGATATTGATGAGAACAAGATGTCAAGTTTGTCTCCTTCCCTCTTTTATTCAGCGGTGCAAACTAGTGCTGGGAAACAGTCAGGTGTTGCTAATGGACCTAAACCTTGTGAGGAAACAAAACAAAAGGAGGATGAAAGGATTTTCGATTAAAGGGCTCGGAGGGTGACTTAGGTCCTGAGAAACGCAGTGTGTAAGAGGGAACACTGTGGGCGTACGTATCGCCGAGGGCAGGAAGAGCTGCCTGTGGGCCTGGAGGTAGATTTCAGAGGGTAACACCCTCTCTGTCTCTATCAGGGGAACACATGGCCCGACACAGGATGATTTCATGCCTCCAGGTCCCCGCCGTCAGCCAGCTGCCCAACACAATGTTATCTACGGATAGGAGTGCCGGCACACACGGTCAAGCATACACCAGCAAACACCCACAAGAGTTTCTCACACACTTTCATGGGTTTAGAGGAATGATTTATAATTTAATGTTGTTTCCTCAAATGAAGCCAAGCCACTTTAACAATGACCAGGACAAACAGGAAGTCATAAAACACCGTCACAGTAAAGTGTAAAGGTCCAAGAACATAAAATGCAGCCCAGTGACACAAAACCTCCTTTTGTGATTTTACTGAATTTGTCAAATCAGCTGTAAAACAGGCCCTCAATCTGTTTTTCATCTATTTGACGTGAAACAATTCCAATCAAAGTTTGGGCAGAGAGGAAGAGGATGTATTAAACAGCCATGGTTGCCTTTGGCCGTGGAGAGCAGGTTGCATGTCTGCTGGACCCGCCGAACAATACGCTGCTTTCAGTCACTGTTTGTTTTCAGGGATGTATGGCGGGCACATAAACACACGGAGCCTACACCCCTTGTCTGTCTTCAATGGCCATACACACGTGAAACATACAAGCGGGACAAAGTCAATCTGTTCACACACGTACACACACACACAGCGCCCGTCTGTCCTCATGCCTGGGTGTGCTGGTTGTCTTGGGTGAGGGGTCTCGCAGATATCCCCCTTCCTGTGTTTGTTAGGTTGCTCCTTCTCTACGGCCGCACACTGGGATGCTGTAGCTCCAAGGTGCTGGTGGTTTTCTTTTTCTTTTTTTTTTTATATGGCCGTGTTTCCTCTGGCTTTCTCCATATCTTGATAACCTTGTTCTTTGTAGGGTGGAGGAGGAACTGACAAAGTCCACTGCTTTTATTTTGTCGTATCAGTTATTGACCCTGCGTTAAAAAAAACACACACGCGGCGATCTTATAAAAACCTTTACAATACGGACGCTGATTGAAGGCTTTAGCGGCCCGACAGGCGTGTGTTTTGCGTCCTTTGTGCCGGCGTCTTGCACAGTCGGAGATCTTCGAAGTTACTTCCGCCATCATTTATTCATATTCATCACGCTTGAGAAGGCGTCTGATAAATGTCCACTTTTACTGTCCCTGAATGAACCTAACCAAGCCAAGGTCTGAGCGGTCAGCTCCTTCCCGGACTCAGTCCAAGATCTCTGTCAGTCACAGCCACCGCTGAATCTACAGCCTCCCACCGTCCACATGCATCCTGATTGGCTGCTGATATCTTCTCGCTGGAGGGAGGTTAAGGTCAGGTGTGCGCTGAGGACACTAAATGCCAGGAAGTGGCTTTGTTCGGCTAGATGTTCGAAGAATAAACGACCCCATTTCATAAGTGCTTGTATTGTGTGGAAATCTGATTAAAATCTGAATAAAAAGGAGAATAATATCATTAATTTTAAACAGCGATTTTCTGTAGAAATTCTCTGTATCATAGAGTTTAACACATGTTTAATACATTTTAAAATGTACAAAGTAATATAGTAGCCACTAGTTTGGCTACTTTTCTATAGAGCGATCACGTTAATTTAGTTATAATATAGTCTATAAAACATGAACTTGTCAGTGCTCTCTGGTGGGCAGCCTATGTAATGGCAATGCTTTAATACAGTCTGTCGTTGCTGTAGAGCAATTTGGAGCGTCCGATCAATCTAATTATGCATGTTTTTGTACTGTATGAGGAAACCTAAATAATGAATAAATGATTGATGTTTGAGTTAACGATTTTCAGTATCTCTGAGTAACTCAAAAATCAGACAGTACAACACAGGTCTGATGTATTCAATCCACAGGAACTTGTTACAATCCTGTTATTTTGTCTGGTCTAGGATCAGTGTCTCATTAGCTCCTGGTAAGACTTATTACAAATAGTCAAAGTGGAAAGAAAAAGAAAAACATCACAACAAAAAAAAAACATCACACGAACACAGAAACTGTCTCCAGAATAAACATCCTTGACATACATATCAACACGAGTGACCCATATACCGTGCACATGTGTAACCTACTGATCATCAATGCTCCCAGACAGACTTCCGATGGGGTCGGAGGTCAGCTGGTAAGAATAGCACCAGTGTGATGTGGAGACAGGTGGAGCTTCAAGTCTAAAATACACGGGCGCTCTGTCAGCTCCTCACAATCCCTCACCTGTTGACTCAAAGCTTTGTCACCCTATAATGAGCAAACATGACGGAAAATCATTCCCAGCGTGTCAACAGGGGTGGGCAGGTTTAATAATAAACTGGTCTTACTGGCAAAGATGTTGATGGGATGAGAGTGTGGACTGATGAGAATAAGATGAGCTAGATACAGTTTGCACTTGTCCGGAGCTAGAAAAGTCCTCCCCCTCCCCAGACCCATGTTTAATTGTCGATATATAATTAATGGTTTATTAATTTTAATACTTAGTTTTACCATTTTCAAACCCTGCAAAAAATAGCTTATCACTGATTTAGAAAGCATTAATAAAACCATTATAAAGCATTCAAAAAGCAGCAAAAAGCACTCAAAAAGTCCAGCAGTTGACTTCATCCCAACTGACTTAAACAAATAAACACAACAAAGTCAAATATTTTACAAAGGAAGAGTTTGGAAAAGACCCAGATGACACAAAGTAAAGAATGATAAGAAGAACGACAATAGATAATAAACGCTGCCAGTCACACTTGTCAGTGTTTTGTAGCTTGCGTGACAATGTCCGCACTCTCAGTGCGTGCGTGTGTGGCTTCACCTCAACCAAAACAACCTTGACTTTCTGCTCTCGAACTTTCCCTTTCCGTGTCGTGCTCCCCATCCGTCTCCCGGGCAGATGCTGGGTCCCAGAGAGGGGCCGGAGGGCGTATTTGAGGCTGCAATGGCCGTTCAGGAGAACGTGTCCATCAAGCCTGGCTTCCCTCGGACTCAGGCGAGGCAGGGCTGAAATGGGTTTGTGTCAGGGGCAGAATGGGCAGCTGGGGTCAGGCTGGTGGGCGGCCGGGGCCCGGCTAACGCTAATGCATCCTGGCAGCATGGGGTTTTTCCATCAAACATCCAAGCACACATGAAGTGTTCACACATACATACACACACAGACACACATGCACTTTCCGTCTGCCCTCTCACGGCTCTGATCCCTCTATAGTGCAGCAGCATTCAGACGTCATCCTGGCACTGGAAAGGAGCTCTAAGTTCATGCTATTCTGTGTCAGTGCTTCACTCCCAAATCCGTCGTGATTGGCTGCACAATGGAAACGCCAGAGTGGGTTTTAAACTGAGAAGGGCTGCGTTATTAGAAATCAGCAACCCCGGCTCTTCCACTGCTTCAAACACTCCCTAAGCTAACAGACTTCTTCAGCTAACATACTTCTTAGAGGACTGAAGCGATGTAAGATGCTCGCTGGGCTTTCTGCTTCAGGAAACTTCAGACTAGCAACCTTTTGAAGACTCTTACAGAGAATAGGTGTTTTATTGTACTAGTTTCTGAGGCCCTGTAGATCTAGAAAGAATCAAATTAATGCAACGGCTAACCAGAGACAGTGTTTCTGGTGGGATATGGCAGATAAGAGGTTGCAAGGTCATAGCTCCTGGCCATAGGTCTGGCACAGTTTGTCACGAGATCCTTATCGCTCAGTTTCTCCGGCTATTTTTAAACGGAAAAACATTTTCTCTGCTCCGTGTTGAAAGGCACAGTTGTTTGGAGAAAAGAATTTAGAAGTTCAGACCACTAACGAGGACATGGAAACTGCACAAATTAACAAGATACTGTAAATGAGAACTATTATCATTGCAATGTGTTAAATATACAGTAAGTAACTCTAACTTAGCATAAAGAACAGAAAAGAGTGACTAACATTACTTCAAGAAAACAAAAGCTCTTACACTGCCATGTTGAGCCGTTATGAAGGTTTGGCCAGATTCTGGGCTGCACTCAAAATTGATATTTGTTTGCAGACTTTGCAGACAGACATTTTTATAGGCTAATAACTTTGTGTGTTATAGTGTTTCCAGGCTACAAAACTATTTCAAACATGTTTCATTCTTCTCATCTAACTTTGCAAGCATATTTCCCAGAAGCAGATAATCCAAGTGTGCAAAACACTATAGCAAAGAATAATATAACTGAAGTCAAATAATGATAAAAACATATATAAACTCACATCTGTCATGAGAGGATGTTCAAATTTTATGTCAGTGTATGAGTGCGTGTACTTTGTGTGTGACCTCATCACATGATTACAGCCATTGGAAGCACGTTGGCCCTTCAGCGAGGAGAAATCAAACCTACAACATTACCATTATATAATGCAGCACGTATCTGCAGGCAGACAGCAGAGCACAGAGATCATGCTGTGTTCGCAGCTCATATGGCCGACAAGTAAAAGAGGAGGAAGGAAGGAAGGAGGAGGAGGAGGATGAGCTCTTTGAGTTTGCTCTGCCTTTGTTTCCCTCCTGAAGTTCATAAAGTGGTTTCAGCGGCACCAACACGATCTCTGAGCGGAGGAGCAAGACCAGACACATGAGCAAAGCTTGTAAGGTAAGATCTGACTTAAAAAGGTTTTGTTGGCTCAATATTAAGCCTTTGTAAATCGTGACATTGAAAAAGTTTCAGCTTCTATAGATTTATTTCATTTGGTCTTCATTTTGTTTTAGCTTCAACTGAAGTTAGGAAACATTTTAATGGGATATTTTGCTAACAGTGTGTACTCTTCATTGTACCTTTGTTTTTAATCTTGCATTTTAGGAACTGTACTGTGACTGGCTGGACACGGCAGAGACAACAGCTGTAAAGAAAAACACAGGACCACACGAACACTCTGGAAGTTGACCGAGCGGAATTGCCATTGATCCCAGAAAACAATTCCACTTCCCCTCCCGGTGGCGAAGAAAGCTTCCCATCAAAAAATAGAGCACCAGGGATGTAAGAAGAAAGGGGGAGTACGGGGGGGGGGGGGTGAAGAGGAGGAGGAGATGGAGGAGGAGAGACAGAAGGGAGGGCCATGGGAGAAACTCTCATATGATGCCCCTGCTTTTCTTCTCATGCCCCCTGTGTGGACTAACAGTTTGGTGTTGGGACGACATCCTGGAGAGCCAGCTACCGATGTTCACAACAAGAAGACAAACAAGAGTCCAGAGTGTGTGGTCATCCCGGCATCATCACTGAGTTGAGGAAGACTTGCCTCAGAAAACGAGCAACTCCACTCAATCACTCACAGCCTTCCAGACAGACGTCCTACGCCGGGATAAAAGCAGGTGAGCCTCAAAATGAACACGTGGCGAAAGTTGTCGGAAAACTTTTACTCAGGTGCAGGATTCAGAGATTCACCTCAAGCATCTTGCCATTAAAAAAACAGTAGAATAGTGGAGATGTGTGTGTGAGAAAGAGATGATGTGGAGCTGGAGCAGGAGGCCTGGCGTGGGTCTGAGTCCCAGGTACAGTCATCACCCGGTCTCGCTCCTTGCACCGTGCTGTTTTTCTCCCACCCCCTCGCTCTCCCTCCCTCCCTTCTGCTCATAACTCCCAGGAGAGACAAATATATTCAAACAAAGTGTAGCACTGGAGACCTTAAAAACAGAGCCACCAGCAATGTGTACATGCTTTGTAAAGTCACAGAGGAGTTATTATCCCTGTACTGTCTCAGGAGCCAGAGGGAAGGAAATCCAGATTTAATGCTTTCACAGATTCGCCCCTCAGCCTCGTGCCTCGCCGCACAAATGACTCAAATACATGATGTTAATGCACATGTTAATGCCCCTGCAGCAAAGTGAGCTGGATGTTGATGAGCTGCATGGAGTGTTTTTCATTATTATTGGATATTATTGCCGTTAATATTATCATTACTTTAGGGTCTCTGACGCATGGATTCATACATGAATACATACATTTTAATTTGAGCCGACTGAATGTGCAAGGGAAAAGTGAAAAGTAACAAACAAAGCAAAATGGTGAGGTTCATTTTTTTGTTCTGAACTCTGCCACAATTGTGGTGGAGAGACGTTCAGGATTCATTATGGAGAAATATTTCAGTTAGTCAGAGCCACTGTGTCAATGTAAGAGGAAATATCGTAACCAAATCAATGCGTGTGCAAATGCAAAGATATTCTCTGTGATGCCTGAGGCGATTCGTCCAGATCATTGTTATTCGCAGGGTTTTAAGTCATGACAATATGACATATAGATTCTAGAAACTGCTGCCCCTTTCATTCGCTTTGATGAGAAGCACAGCGTCTTTAAGAATTTACAACAAATCCAGTTACCACAACTCTATAACTCCTTGGATACTCACGTTTATGTTATACCACCAGAATATGAATTTACACTAAGTTACAGGATGATTTCAGAGCTGTCTGTGGTGAGGCTGATGCTGTCTGTCATCATCTGTTTCAATATCATCATCTGAAGAATAACTATGATAAAATGACACATAACTATATCCGTAAGTGAGGATTCTAATGAGAGATTTATTTTCTACCCTGAAATTAAGTGAAGAGTCATATATAATATAATATACAGAATATATGTGAAAAATACAATGAAGAATAAAATAAAAGTAAAGAATTTCAGAACTGTATTTTAGTATTGTACATTAGTAAGAGAACTTAGTTGCTACCGTCTGAATGAAGACTTCTTCAGAAAACATTTCCAACACTGGAAAGAATGAAAAGATTTTAGACAACATAGAAAGAGGCCATAACTCAATGGTTGCGCACAAACATCGGCTTGTTATTTTCACCTGAATCTGTGTCACGTTTGTTGTCATCCCAGGACTGAAAACAAATTCAAACTAACCAGAAGTGTGACCGACTGTAGCCTAAACACCAACTTCCAGCTAAGTCATAAAAACAGTTTCTATTTCGGTGGAACTTAACAAGACAAACTACAGCATATGTCATCTTATCTGCCTGCACTCCGATCTGAGTGGGTTAGTCAGTGTTTTCTGCCATAAAACACCTTGCAGCTGTCTGGCCCGAGGTTTACTGTTAATGCCAGATGCAGCAAAACAATAGATCATCACAGGCCTGTGGGTCTGTGTACAGCAGTGGGCAGAGGAAGAGCCAGACGGCCATGTAAGGTAGCAGGCAGCACCTCGGCCGCTGGCTCCCGCTGCGGGGACTGATGTATGGGCAACCCAGGTTCAGTGGTAGCAACAGGTGATTCACGCGACTGGGAAGTATTCTACTCTTCGTCGCACGTCAGAGCCACTATATATTTCACGCTATCCCTACCTCACCCCTTCACCCCGTCCAGCATCGCTAAACTTAAACATCCCCATCCCTGATCATAATCCCGGCGCCCGTGCGAGCGATCTGCACGCCACCCAAGCCGTCCGACAGCTGCTGCGCTGCATTCTGGGGCCGACGCTCGGCACGTGTTGAAACCCAAGTTTAAGCCTCGTATGGGACCCTTGCGACTTTGACTCGAACTTTGACACACATGTGCAAGCGGGCATTCTGGGGAAATAGATCATCTTTATTTGTTTCTGTTATTATACCCAAATAACCCTGTGAAGAGTTTCAGTCAGCCACAGAGTAAAAATAACAATCACTAAGCTGAATATCAGCTCTGAGGTATGTTTGGCATCCTGTGCGCAATTCTGACGATGCCCCGAGAGACTGAAACTTGTGTGTAAATGCGTGGAGTGAATGCACTTGTGTGGCTGGTTTGATATTTTCCTCGTGTTGAGCTATGTGAAACTTTGCCGAGCTGTCGCGGTGCTCCAGAGAGGACCGCTACCAGCAAGGATATTTTGGTTACACAGCTCCCGGCAAAGGAATTTTGTTCAGGGTCATTTAATAAAGGGAATCTCTTTAACCAGAGGGAACCTGGAACAAGATATGTTCGTGGTCAGAGGATCATAGAGCTAACAGAGGCAATGAGTCAGATAACCTGCAACAAAAAGACAAAAAAAGTTGATAGAAAAAGTATTAATTTCTCCAGGAAAGAATTAGTTAAACCTGTACGAAATTTTTATTTGCATTAACACTTCACACAGTTGAAATTGTTGGATTCATATATTAAGTTTATTAGTTATAGATGAATAAAACAATGTGTTGTATGATTCAGTTAGTGAGGGATCACCTCTCTGAAACCTTTTTTCTGAAAAGTCTTCCAACACAGCTGCAGATAATGAAGCATTTATTTTGAAAATACAGGCAAAAATAAATATGGCCAGAGCATTCATAGCAATAAATGTTCAGGCATTAGAATTGTTTATATACTGTAGTGGTGAGCTTAAATGCACCTCGACACTGACGATACCTTAATGCCTCTCGACACATTTCTTCAGCTCTTATATTTAGACTTTGTCGTAATCCTCTCGCTGAAATGGCACAATCCATCTAAATAGATAATGCTGCCATAAAGTCTAAATGTTTGACATGTTTCCGATGTGGAACAAATAGTGGCGCCACATAGTTGTGATGCTGTCTTACATCAGAAGGCCAAATTTGGCTCCCTTCGATACGAGCTCTTGTGTGGGCCCAGTTTATCCCCTCCAGAATACGTCAAATACTGTAGATGTATACCAGGAGATAAACCAGTTTTACCTTGTAATGAAAACAGTAAAAGACTTTATCAGGTAATGTGGTCGTTAACCTCACTGGCAAATCCTCACAGGCGCGCATGTGAGAACACAGCTGTGCGTCCGGTCCAAACATGTCCCATTAAAAGGAAGCGGGCCAAGAGGACGTATACCCCGCCACCTAATTGCCGGTGTGTTTATGAGGACGGCGTAGAGCAGGCGGTGTGTCCTGGTCCTCGATGAGGATCCAGAATCTGTCAAACAGGGCTTAGAGCTGAAAGGTGCAGATCACAAGAGGAATGTTTAAATCAACCCTGCCCCCTGTTGTTCCCGACCTGCGGACACACTGCAGCCTGAGGGGAGGCAGTCAGAGTTGGGATAAAACGGGAAAAGATTGGCTGAGAGAGTGGGAGAGAAATCTGAAACTGAGAAATAAAAGTCATTTTTACTCGTTCTTCTTAGGCGAATTAAAATACGTGCCTGTTCAAAGTTCCACCCAGGGATCTCTGCAGCCCGGGGCTCTGCCACGGCCCCAGCTGATTCTTGAACCAGTCACTGCCCTCTAAGGCAACACGGAGGCTGGTCCAACAGCCCAGAGGATTTACTGTTGTGTTGCATGGTGGAGAAAACACGCTGCATTCACTCCCGTTGCTCCGCAGCCAGTCACAGCAGCAGCCGTCACTTGGCCGCGATGTAGTTTAGCGGCTGCTGTTTCTCCCTGAGCGGCCTGGCCGCTCTCCAGACCCACTCAGTGTCAGGGCACGCCTGACTGGAAGTTTTTAACACAGTCAGTTAGTCCGGTTTAACTTTGAGCTGACAGTGAAGGGCCAAAAAGAGTCCACACTACATACAGCGTGTACTCTCCCCTCATTTATAATAATAGCTCTCCAACACCCATCCCGGAGTGATTTTCCATTGAAGTCTTTTAGCTCGGGAACACTACTCAAAGTCAAAAGAGAGAGAGAGAGAGAAAAAAGACGGAGAGAGAGAGAGAGAGAGAGAGAAATCACTGTTGATGCTTTGACAGACGTCAGAGAGAAATAACTCAGAGGTGCATACTGCTCCATTTGCGTAGTTCTCCATTCTGAGCGCCACATAACCAGATTGTCCATTACTTCTCCATTACTCTGCCACAGGGATTATAAACAAATATGACAGCCATGACTGTCTACAGCAAACCAGACGGCTCAGCGAAGGGCACAGTGTGTGACAGTAAATCCATGGTTATTGCCAGGCTTCCTCCCAGGCAGCAGCAGCGCAGGTATGACAGACAGCCACCGGCAGACAGGGCCAGAACGGCTCGGCTCTAGCCTATGGGCCCACGCCCCCCACCCCCCCACCCCGCCCCCCTCAGCCTCCCACTCCTTTAATACCTTGTTCGCTTTGTCCTTCGGAAATCATATTGTTTGAGATTGCTTCCTCTGAGAACAGGAAGGGGTTGTCGAGGAAAAGACAAAGAGGCCGCAGCCTCTCCCCATCTGATCTCATTCAACGGCGTCTGCTCCCACTGGCATCACCGCGTGTGAATGCTGGTGTGTGCGGCTTCTCACTTCTTTTATGTGCGTTCCCAGAACGTCACTCCACACCGGTGCAGAAGTGACTCAGGCACACAGGCACTGCAAGAGCAGTCCCGAAGTACTAGTAGTTCAAAGGTCACCTCTACATGCTCTGGGAAAGAAATACATTTAACAAGAGATTTTACATTTTTAAGGTATCATCTTGTGAAATATGTCAGTTGTGTAAATTGTAGACTTTTTTGATGGGGTCCAGAGGATGACCCCTCGGTATGGTAAGCCCCTCACATTTCATTTAGCATCATAGTTTAGAGAGAAAAGTCAGAGAACCATTGGATGCTAAACCTGATGTAGACATTCACGTTACCTCAGGAAGTGTTACACTTCTCTAAGTCCTGTAAGTGGGAACCAAAATGTTTCATTTCTTAATATTTTGATTTATGGCCAAACGCCACCACCACCACCATCAGCCTCACCTAATCGAGCTACGCAACGCAAATCTGACAAATGCTGCCAACATGTTCACGTGGCAATCCAATAATATCACAGCAAAGACAATTCTGACAAGATCAATCACGTCTTTTAACACATACTCAGTTGGCAGATTAGAAGCATTTTTACAGGAGAAATCTGTTGTCTCTCATCCAGATCACTTCAGTTTTAATGAAGTGTTTTTCGGGGGGGTTTTTTCTTTTGATGTAAGATTCGAGATACCGGTTCAAAATAATCCCAAAATTTCACTCTGAACGGGCTGTACAATCACCAGGGGCTACACAGGTGAGCAAAGCCTGTAGTCAGTAATTACTGGTATGAACGTGGCCTCCCGCTGCTGCTCTCTTCCTCCTCCAGCTCTCTGCCTGTGATTTACCTCAGCTTTATCTCAGCAGGGCTTTGTAAAAGCCTCCTGAGTGGAGCAGGGACTTGCTTCACGAACCGTGGATCTGACTGGTCTGACGTTAGCAGGCATTAGGTCCGTGCCACAGAACAGTATCTCAAAAAAGCACAAACTTTCATTTTGGCTTGCACTGGCGTGTCAGCCTTGTGCGTCGAGATGTTGAACATTTCCTCTCCCACGTGTTTTCATGGGGCTGTTTTGTTTCCCGCCTCTCCCCACTTTACAGATAAAGAGCACCATGCTCTGAATTTCCATCTTATTGCCATATATATCCTTCATAGAGACACTGAGGGAGGGGGGAGCGACAGACAGAGGGACAGATGGCCATGGTCAATTACACCATCTCTCTCTCACACTTAGCCAGTGTCAGCCAGGCAGCTCCAAGCCCTGCACAGTGGACGACACAGCGGGAATAACTTATTATGGAAGCAAACGCTCGTGGATTATCTTTGGAGAGAGATGAGGGGTGGTAAGAGTAAACTGATCTCCCTGTTTAACTTTTTTCAAACTTTCTGTGATTGTAGTGATAATAGTGTATATCCTACTTGGCAAACTCCTGCAATAACAGCTTGCCTTGTGAGGAATGTGTACATTTTAGCTTACTTTGTCCAAGTGGAGCAGCAACTTTAGATGTGTGACGTGCTGGAAAAACCTGTCAAACTCAAATGTCTTTGATCTTACAATGTGCACCGAATGCCGACAGCAGGCAAACATATATAGTGCATGTCAGAGGTCACCCCACAATAGGGTTTGATGGGTTTTCTTAACCCCATCATGATGGGGTCACTTATTGAGCCCTTAAATCTGTCAGCCGAACTGCCTTATAGGGTCATTCTGGGCTGAGACTTGCCAGCCTGTCGCTGCCATGTTTGGGTCTTACCCAAACTCTAACTAATGCCGGAGTCAAGAGGTGAAAGCCATGCACTAAGTGGCTCGCCGCCTGACTGATGCTCTCCATCCAGACTGCAATGAGTAGGGGGTATCAGTGAAAGCAGAAAGGACAGTGGACATCAGAGCCAACGTTCTGTTGTTGTGAGTGAAGCCTGCCGCTCCCAGTCCACAGGCGAGATGTGCAGCTCAGGCCGGGTCATGGCACGACAAGGACAACGAGTCCGAGCTGTGACTCGCCCGCTGGTGCCCTGCCATCTCTGTCTGTCAGAAGTAATTTGGAATTGCCCCGAGGGCAGTGTAAACACATGCAACATTACACCAAATCATTTTTCTTGAAAATAACCTCAGTATTTACTTTTACATGACTCTTGAACTTGCTCTTCCTCAATCCCTCGCTCCGTGCGTCTCTCTCTCCCCACTCCATCTCTTTCTCACACGGGAAAATCTCGAGTGTCAAACGCCAGTCTCCGGTCCTCAAGCAATTCACAGACAGAGAGGCTATTTTTGTGCATATGATGCCACACACGCGGTCAGGTCATTTTATCTGCTGGGATATAATGGACGCTATGTATCTGTCGCTGATACTGATCTGTGTTTCTCTTGTCTTTTTTATCCTTCCTCCTCCTCTCTTCATCCTCCACCTCTCCAACCCAGTGACTTCACCTTTCCACCTCTGCAACGACCTCTTTCCGCCGCTCTCTCTCCTCCTTCTCTCTTCGCCCTTTGTGTCCTAGGTGTGTGTCCGTCCCGTGAGCAGTGATGGGAGACTGGAGCCTGCTTGGAAATTTCCTGGAGGAGGTGCAGGAGCACTCCACCTCAGTTGGGAAGGTGTGGCTCACCGTGCTCTTCATCTTTCGCATCCTGGTGCTGGGCACAGCCGCAGAGTCCTCCTGGGGCGACGAGCAGAGTGACTTCCTGTGCGACACCCAGCAGCCCGGTTGCACCAACGTGTGTTACGACAAGGCCTTCCCCATTGCCCACATCCGCTACTGGGTGCTGCAGATCGTCTTTGTGTCCACGCCGTCCCTCATCTACATGGGCCACGCCATGCATACGGTGCGCAGGGAGGAGAAGCAACGGAAGAGAGAACAGGAGGAGAGGGAGGCGAGAGAGGAAGGCGGAGGAGACCTGGAGGGGGAGAAGGAGTACCTCCAGCAGAAGGAGAAGGAGATGGTGTCTGATAGGACCGGGCGGGTGCGCCTGAAAGGGGCGCTGCTGCAGACTTACATGTTGAGCATCGTGATCCGCACGGTGATGGAGGTGACGTTTATCGTAGTGCAGTACCTGATCTACGGGGTGTTCCTCAAGGCCATGTACCTGTGCAAGGCCTGGCCCTGCCCCAACCCCGTCAACTGCTACATGTCCCGGCCCACGGAGAAGAACGTCTTCATCGTCTTCATGCTGGTGGTGGCCGGCGTGTCCCTGCTGCTCTCCGTGTTGGAGCTCTACCACCTGGGCTATAAGAGCATCCAGAGGTGTGTGCGCAAAAGGGCCATGCAGAGGAGCAACCACAGAGCCGTGACGGTGGCCGTGACGGCAGCGCTGGAGCCCAACAGTCCACCCCGACCCTCGGCCTCTTGCACCCCGCCCCCGGACTTCAGCCAGTGCCTGGCCGCCCCGGGCTCCATCGGCGGCATGGCCTCCATGGCCTCCATGGCCTCGCACCCCTTCAACAACAGGATGGCGCTGCAGCAGAACTCGGTCAACCTGGCCACCGAGCGGCACCACAGCTGCGACAACCTGGAGGACGAGGAGGACTTCCTGAGGATGAGATACGACCAGGCGCCGGCCGAGCTGCCAAACAGCTGCTCCCCGTCGCCCCTGCTGCACGCGGGATACGCAAAGGACAAACGGCGCCTGAGCAAGACCAGCGGGAGCAGCAGCCGCGCTCGGCAGGACGATCTGGCAGTGTAGGCTCACAGGAGGAGGGGAAGGGGTTGGAGCTTCAGAGCCAAAATCGTGAGAGCGAACAGTTTAGGACGACGCAAAGAGGAGTCTGATTGCGACATTTCTAGGTAAAGCGATCTGAACATGAACACAAACTAATTAGCAAACTCTGACACTGACACCTGGCACTTGACCACAGTGGAGAGACTAAATGTTTGCTTTTGACAGAGACCCTGAGACCTGTGTGTGGACCAGGTGTTCTTGTGCAAACTCTGTGTTTCCCAGACTTTTAATTACTAACAACCAAACTGTAAAAAAAAAAAAGCAAGAAAGAAAACTGATTTTGAAATGAGAACAGGGTAACAGGTTAAACACCTGACTATTGCACATTATCTGTTTTGATTAAACAATGAAAGCCATGGAAAATATGAGAAGTAACTTTTTTTTTGCAAGAATGGCAGTATTTAGTGTGAGATGACTTAGCGAATTATGTTATTATGAGGCAAAATATGACACGTCTCAACTATTGTACAATTTATAACATAGGATGTGAGTTTATACTCAGTTTTATTCTGTGGCTGCAAAAAAATAAGAGAACCTCTATGAGAAAATGAAGAATCGATATGCCATAAACTGTGAAGCTTGTGATATACAAATTCGATATTTTTATGAAGCGCACTAAGTAAATCAAGGTAAAGTGCCTTAACAAGAGTAAAAAAAATCTCTTTCCATATGATTTATTTTATATGTATTTTTACAAAAGCCATTGTAGCAAAGACTGTAAAGTTAAAGTAAGCCATCGGCTGACTTACTTAACCAATTGCACTACATCCACAGGGCAAAAGCATGAACAATAACTGACTTTACAACCAAGTATAGAGCGAGTAACATACATTAATTACATATTTGAGAGGGAGCCTTTTGTGTGCAGAAGTGATGTTAGAGTGCATCCAGTTTCAGGATTTTCCATTTGAGAGGGAATTGTGGACAGAAACTAAAGGAGAGGTCCTACTTAGATGCTGTTATGAGGAGATTTGGCCACTGCGTGGCACCATTGCACTTACGTTCCTCAGTTTCTCTCCTCGAGACATTGTGTAAATAGTGAATTTGTCCTTATGCTATGTATGTGATGTCTTTGAATGTATTTTATTTAATTGCCGTTGAGCTGTTCTAACCATCTGGAGGAGTCATTTTGCAGGTGGTTGTCTGACAGCAGTGTGGAAATGAACCGACTGCAACCGGGGTTTGAAGTTTGATCTTGCATATTTCCCATATTAAACATTCAGCCTGCTGTGCGTTCACCGCAGCTTCCATTTTTAACACAGACTTTCATGCAACAAATGTCATCAATAACCCATTGCAAATGAATAAATCATCAACTGTACAACCAGCTCTGTTGTTCTCTGGGTGTGTGATTTTTTTCTTCTGCTGCATCGACATTAGAAGGTGTGTGTACTACCAAAGGATCAATGCAGATTTACAGACACTGAATATCTAAAAGGGCTTGAAAATTCATGTACCAAATTAAACTCAGACCTTGCCACCTCTCAGGGATCTTATAGTTCAAACAGAAATGCTGTTTACTAAAATATAAGTGGGAAGTGAGGAAGCAGGATTGATGGGGAACATACAAAGGAGAATATTTCTCAGCATTTTTAGATCAGTATCCTGTCCCCATTTGCATTTTTCAGTCTGTGCTCACCAGAAGAGCTGCAGGAGGCAGACTGGTGGAGACGTACAGTATTTACACAAACAAAGACTGCCTCGCCATCTCTGCCAGGAAGCTGAGAGCAAATATCCAATGTGCTCTGCCGCAAGCTGAGACCAAGCTGGAAGCCACAGAAGCTACTGTCATTTTCTTTGTTGGTTATGCAAAAAAAGATTCACCAACGCTTGTCTCATCCTCACGCCGTAAACCTGCACTTAGTGAGAAAGGTATGCATTTCCACCCAGGTGTTGAATTCATGAAACCGTTCAATAGAATTCTTCCTCTGTAAATCAGCCACAGGTGAAGCTGGAGTGATGCTCAGGTGGAGCGGTGAGTGTTTGTTGCTGTTGTCTACTCGCCTAATGTACTGTATATATATGTAATATAATATAATATAATATAATATAATATAATATAATATAATATAATATAATATAATATAATATAATATAATATAATATAATATAATATAATATAATATAATATAATATAATATAATATAATATAATATAATATAATATAATATAATATAATATAATATAATATAATATAATATAATATTCATCATTTAATAAATTAACTAACACTGTTAGCTCGTCAGTTTTGGAGAATGTGCATTAAGGATGGGAAATTCAATTAAATCCTTAAATAAATGCAGAATTTGAATTCTTGATAGATAGATAGATAGATAGATAGATAGATAGATAGATAGATAGATAGATAGATAGATAGATAGATAGATAGATAGATAGATAGATAGATAGATAGATAGATAGATAGATAGATAGATAGATAGATAGATAGACATTATATTATATATTTCACAAAAGAAATGAGACGCATAACTATTACCACATAATGTCCTTTTTGATTAATCTCCACTAAATAACAAAATAAAGTTGTTTTGTAGGTTGTAAGTTGTATATATAAATTTGGGGAATTCCGGTTCCAGGTTGCAACGCTATACTATACACAATACAACACTACAAAAACATGCTTTCTGTCCATGGTGGATAGCAATTAATCATTGCAGGACTGCCATCCATCATCTGACCCGCTTTGTACCCACTAGTGTCATGGGTGTCTGCTTTGCTGGTGCCTCCCTTCAGCTCACACAGGGTGAAGGCACTGATTGGACAGGTCCTCAGGCCACTGCAGACTCAGACATTACAAACCATCAATTCCGTCACCCACCTCAGGGGCAATTCACTGTCTCAGATTGATCTGGATGCATGTTTTGGACAGTGAGAGGGAACCAGAAAACCCACAAGTAAGACATGAACCAGTGGCCTTCTTGCTCTGCGGGGGCAGTACTTATAAATGCATTGATGTGAGGCTCCTGCAGGTATGCAAAATATTCCACTGGTTCCAGACTAGGTGAAAGAAGCAGCAACGCTTCTGAGAGTAGAGTGCCAAAACTACAAAATTACAGAAGGCACATGTACAAAGACGTATAAATTGTGTAAAGAAGTTAAGATGACTAATCATCATGTTGAGGTCTTTGAATATGTGTTGCTGTGGATGGTCATCAAATCATAGTCCTGTTTTCACAAGACACTTAAATTATAACTCTCCTCACTCAGTCCTCTTCATATGAAAAGCTGTCAAACAGACTTCTTCCTTATCACTACAAAGGTTACATTTGCAGAAGGCAGGACATTTTGTTCTGTAACGGACAACAAACTTCGACGCTGTAACGTACGGGCGTTACGCCTCTACAGCAGGGGGCGGCAGCACACGGCAGCACTTCCTCCATTGTAAATACAGGAATATAGAAGAAGAAGGGTCACGCTGTTGTGTGGATTATGGGAAATGTATTTTTTATCTCCATGGTAACGTCTTTAGTCGTATGGTGAAGCTGCTGCCGGGGGCCTACATTTCCCAGCACCACTTGCGACTGGAGCCGGTGGCTACAAGCGTACGGCTGTCGGATGAGGAGATAGCATCATTTACTGACCGCAGTGTGTGGATCAGGAGTTTCACAAAGTAAGTGGCGGACAGTCAAACCTTTAATTACAAGAGATCGTGTTGTCACGAAGCTTTCAGTTGTCTTAGCTGTTTAGACCGGGGTTCCGCTTCATTTTCTGGAGTTGTGTCGCAGCCAGGTAGTTTATAAAGAGTTAACGTCAGCAGTGTTTTCACAACCTCGCCTCAGTTTGTGTTGAAACGACTTTAATGGCTAACTCTGCTTATCCGTGGTGTGCGTAGTGGTAATCTCACTGTGTTGTTCTGTGGGAGGTTTATTGCACAAGTGGTCGACAGGAACTTATCAAATTTCGCGAATAAGCCAAGAGCGGAAAGGTGTTCCGCCCCCTGAAGAAACGGGAACCTGGTGCACAGGTTGTCAACCTTTATGTAACTCCAACTAGGTCACATCTACTGGTGAAGACAGGCTAAATTTAAAGGTGTTGTTATTGGTAGACCTGAGGAGAATCTGCCTTAAGGTTACTGGTTATTGCTGCATCAGCTCCATCACCATTGACCGTCCTTGAAGTTGAATTGTGAATATTTAAAAGGTTTGTCTCTTACGTTATGTATTATGAATTATAGCTGCAAGTATGGCTAAGTATGCCGGAATAACGGATACATTTTCACAGTAAACGCAAATGTATAGTTTTTACAGAAATGACAGGCTATTTATGTTGTACAACCATGCTGTGTTTTGTACTGCTTTCCTTGCTCGGCTTTGTT